>JAEUWS010000981.1:0-685737 GCA_018524945.1 Podaxis sp. C-F-92630
GTAAGAAAACATAAAAGAAACTAAAGATAAAGAAAATCATAATTGCGAATATATAAAATATATTCGACTTTTGGTGTATAATCATAACAGTGTTTCCGGGTTGCATAAATCAAAGACTTCATAACAGCCGTGCAGAACCTCCAGTCAGTTCAATTACACAATAAATATTCAACAATACACCCAGTATGGTGCAACTTGGAAAGAGGGGATGGCATTATACAATACAATAGCATACTTCATATCAATACAACACGGGACACACTCGAAATCGAAATAAAATCAAAAATAAAACAAAAACCAAAAGAAACATCAGCCGAAAACTTCTGGAAGGACATCACCGAGCAATGTGGACAACACTATATCCACCAAAGGAAACACTCTCAAATCCCCAGATCTCCTTATTCCCCAATAGCAAGTCATCTCCGATGGGACCCTCACCTGGGTTCTTTCCAGAGTCGAATTTCTCCCAAACTTGGGCAGCCCTCGAGGCATGACCATTTCGAAGCATAAATGCCGCCTCAACCTTCGCCTTCGTTCCTGGCGATAATCGAGAATAGGTCGGGTCAAAATCAATTCGATGGCTAACAAAAGCCTGCAGAAAGAAGAACAGATCCAGAGCACTGAGTCTCTGTCCAGTAAAACTGCCATAAATGATGCCAATGTGCATGTCAGGGGTATGGACATGAATTGGGGACCTGAGAAAAATGGTGCGCAGTTTGATCAGCATAGGGAATGTTGGCCTTGAGTAAATATCAAGGGGGAAAAGTCCATCCCCGGAATATGTATTAGTTGTGGCTGACGTAGTGGTAGTTGGTGATGGAAGAGGGATTGGGTATATTTGAGGGGCGCCAGGTACAGGAAACTACGTTGAGAAAGTGATCAACTAAGAGTATTGAGCAACGAAGTCGAGGAAATGAACACACCTGATCAGGTAGCGCAGACGAGTCGGCATGAGAATGACGCTGGGTCAAAGAGAAGACAATAACCTGGTCACTGCCTATCAGATATCGAACGATAGCAGGCCCAGCCCGATATTCGTCAATAGAGGAAGGGCTGGCGGTGTTGCACCAACAAGTCTGTGCGTAAGGGCCAATATCCCACATGCCAAATGTCAAATGATAGGCAAGATGGATCGCAAGGAGCAACAGAGTGGTCGAGCCCAGCCTGTGGAAATCATGAGGACACATTATATACAATGCCGAGCGCTACGTGTAGTTTTTACACAATGGCATTAGGGCGAAACCCAAGTCCCAAGAATATTACAAGCGCAGAACCTGCCAGAGCCCAGAGCCCACATACCTATCTGCATTGAGAAAACCGGCTGATATCTTCTTAACAGCCAATAGTGTTCAAGTCTTGGAATCACCCCGGGCTTTCTTGCTGCCACGACGTAGTATGATGTCCGGGTGACCTGTTATTTTTGGACACCTGTGGCGTTTACTCTTGTGCGACAACATGACTCACACACAAACAAATATTGGCCGAAAGTACTGCTAAGGCATGAGGACTGTGGCGCTTTGCTTGAGCAACCGCGCAGCAGCCCTGGGGTTTCCATTCTATCAACTTCGGGTGTTCGGGGAGCCCCAAGAGTCTTAGTGATGTCCATTTTCCCAGATCGCGAACCTGCAGATTGTACCAGTGTCCGACCTTGGCATTGGTGCCAGCGTGCCGGCCAATACCGCGACATTGATTTCCATCAATTAGAGTGCACAGTGGATCAAACACTTGTGCACCTGTCTTGTGGTCCGGAGGATCTATTAGCAGAAGGAGTGCATTGTTGGCTTTACACCTCCAACACTCAAGCCTGTCCTTTCTCCGAAGCCATATTACGCGTATTTCTTGATCACCGCTTTCTGCGCAGGAAGACAGGCGGGAGACCAATCGTGGTTCAATAAATCCTAACGTGTCTAGAGCTAGTAATGGCATATTAAGCTTCAATGGAACAACCTATTTTTGTGTGTTCAAGACTCACGAGTCCGAACCCCCCATATGCGAAGTATAAAACAGGAGAAATCTGCCACACGGCATCTAGTGCTTTGGGGAATTCGGCGAGGAACGGGAGGGAACGGGAGTCCATAATGGTAGAGAAACCGCATACGTCTCCCCCAGACAAGGCCGTTGATAGCGGCGAACTCGTAAATGTGATGGGACTTTACTGCGGCCAGAAGAGGGAACAAATCACTCTGTGTTGACGCTTGTCCTTTCGATGGACAAAGACACTACAAAGAATTTGAACCTTGAATTGGAGGTAAACCAGAAACCATGTCACGGCCTGGGGGCCTACAGTACCATTACAGGTTGCTAACGGGACTGTCTTCTGCTACCAGTGATGTCATGAGGCAATCTATTTTTGCTCGCTCAAGGCTTAAGCTTAAAGCATACTTGCTGAGAAGGAATTGACTCATGATACGGTATACCCGAGTAGGACATATGTATTCAAGAATTGTGCCCGAGACTTTGGCATGAGCATGCAGACTGACGAGAACAATGGGATATTGAATAATGGACTGACAGACATACAATTGCACCGAATCTTCACAAAACACTAAGCCACCTCAACTTCAATCACGTGGTATTGGCGCCATCTCCCTCTTCATGACCCGTTGCATCCCCAGTTCCCTTCTCCGAGAAGCTCGAGATACTTGCAAGGTCTAACTTCCTCCATAATCGGGCCCCATCTCCCCAAGTACCTTGTTCACCTCCTCCAACCTACCAGCCTTGAATGCATTCAGGAAATTCTCGAGGAACGAAGTGAATACATCCCAACGCATTTGCAGCGCCTTGAGAACTTCTTCCACGTATAGGGTTTCAGCACCTGCACTCTCTAGTGTGAGGCATTCGGGAGGTGGACCAGCGGGAATGTTGAAATTGGTAGACATGCTTGGGTCTTTAACGATGAGTTAGATTTGTCTGCAAAGCACCCGTGCAGTGGAACGGCACCTTTAGAAGGAGTAGGCCAATGCCTGGGTTTCACTGGAACCGTAGCCAGGGCTTCAACCACATCTCTGCCTTCCTAAGACTTCCTTCCATTCTCCAACTCAAAGTTTGCGCCTCGCAAAGTAGTAGTCGAGAATTCGTGTAAGACTGCAGCTCGGCCAGCATCCCCCTACTCTTGATATTAACAGCATCTTCGAATCATCTACTTACCAGCGAGTTGTTCCTGCGTGAACTTACCCTTACTCAAACAACTGTTTGTACCCTTTGTCCTTCACAACCGAATCCCTTGTTGAGATCCTTCGTACAACTCCCCGCTCTCGCTATTTATATAATATATTGGAACTCACCCTCCTTGACACACTGCTGCCCCCCGTCCACATGTTAAAGATGGTGTTTCTGGGCTGTATAAATCAATGACCTCATATGTAATGGTGGTGTAGAACCTCCAGTCAGTTCAATCACGCAATAAATACACCCAATATGCTGCAGCTCGGGAAGAGGGGGCGGCACTGTATAATACAGCGACGTATTGCATATCAATACAAGGGGGGACATGCCCAAAATAAAATCAAAAAGGAGCATAAAAGCCAAAAGAAACACCAGTTAAAAACTTCTGGAAGGACATCACCGGGCAATGTGGACGACACTATATCCACCAAAGGAAACAATCTCAAATCCCCAGATCGTATTATTCCCCAATAACAAGTCGTCCCCGATGGGACCCTCGCCTAGGTTCTTCCCAGAGTCGAATTTCTCCCAAACTTGGGCAGCCCTCGAGGCATGACCATTTCGAAGCATAAATGCCGCCTCAACCTTCGCCTTCGTTCCTGGCGATAATCGAGAATAGGTCAGGTCAAAGTCAATTCGATGGTTCGCAAGGGCCTGCAGAAAGAAGAATAGATCCAGAGCGCTGAGCCTCTGTCCAGTAAAATTACTACAAATGATACCGATGTGCTCGTCGGGGGTATGGATATGAACTGGGGACCTGAGAAGAATGGTGCGTAGTTTGATCAGTGTGGGGATTGTTGGCCTTGAGTAAATATCGAGGGGGAAAAGCCCATCCCCCGAATATGTACTAGTTGTGGCTGACGTAGTGGTAGTTGGTGATGGAAGAGGGATTGGACACATCTGGGGAGCGCCGGGCGCAGGAATCTATGGCAGGAAAGCGATCAGCTAAGAGCATCAGGCGGTGGAGTCGAGGAAATCAACGCACCTGATCGGGTAGCGCAGACAGGTCAGCATGAGAATGGCGCCGGGTCAAAGAGAAGACAACGGCCTGGTCATGTTAGAATAGAACGCTTGCTTCACCGAGTCTAGAATGGCAGGGAGAAGTTCCGAGTAGGGGGCGTAGTATTAGAGTGCAACGCGACAAGGTATCAACTTGTACATGACTACTCATATATACTACTGCGCACGGGCCACTATACAGTTACTGATAAAGTTCGATGTGATAGCGAATATAGTGTAACTAAAAATAGACCATGGCCGAGGAGGCCGACTTACCCGGGATGCCCGATAACCCGCAGGGATTACCATCTAACACAACCCCCTAATCCCGAGGGACTAGAGAGTGTGCGCGCCGGACTAAACTTGGATGGGGCCCTCGTTCGATTGCGAAGGGGCCCGACGACGGTGCTTGTCTCTTGCGGATTGGGCTGCACGCCTACGAAGCTCAGTCGAGTCCGCGGCCATGGCTGCGAAATCGATAGGGGTCGATGGAGGCGGATAAGGATATCCGTAATGATAAGATGGGGGTGGTGGTACCGGTGGTGCTGCCGGGGCCCAGGGAGTGGGCGCGATCGAGGTGCGATGGGCGCGGGCTTCTTTGGCAAGCCGGTTGTTCCTGGCTACCCGTTTTCTCATGGCGGATGGGTTGGCGGTATGGCACTCAGTGGCGTTGTGACCGCGGGCGTGGCACTTGGCACACTTACGGTTGTGGGGTGCTGGGGTGCGAGCCTTAGGAGTCGAGGTGCTGGCAGTGGCAGCAGCTGTCGAGGGGGGGGGACCAGTGGATGAGGAGTTAAACAAGGGCTGACGTGCCTTGAGATCCTCGATCTCCTCGGATATGGCATGGACTACAAGATCTAGTCCAGCGAGTAGCGCAGTCAGGATGGCGATGATCCAATTGATCAGCTGTGCGAAGGCTGGGTGTGTTGGAGCTGCATCAGTGAGGGTCCTGGCGTTGGCGAATGCAGGTCCCGCGATGTCTTCGATGGTATGCTGGGACATGGCGGTTCTGTTGCTGTGTCGCGTTGTGTTAGAATAGAACGCTTGCTTCACCGAGTCTAGAATGGCAGGGAGAAGTTCCGAGTAGGGGGCGTAGTATTAGAGTGCAACGCGACAAGGTATCAACTTGTACATGACTACTCATATATACTACTGCGCACGGGCCACTATACAGTTACTGATAAAGTTCGATGTGATAGCGAATATAGTGTAACTAAAAATAGACCATGGCCGAGGAGGCCGACTTACCCGGGATGCCCGATAACCCGCAGGGATTACCATCTAACAGGTCACGGCCCATCAGATATCGAATAATAGCAGGCCCGGCCCGATGTTCATTAATAGAGGAAGGGTTGGCAGTGTTGCACCAGCAAGTCTGTGCATAAGGGCCAATATCCCACATATCAAAGGATTAGACGAATGGATTACGAGGAGTGACAGAGTGGGACGAGTTCAGCCTGTTGAAATCGTGAAAGACGCATTATATACAACGTCGAATGCTGAGAGTAGTTTTTGCACAATGGCATCAGTGTGAAACCCAAGTCCCAAGAGTACTGCGAAGTGCAGAATCGGCCGTAGCCCAGAATCTACGTACCTACTCGATGATTGAGAATATCGGCTTAATCCCGTGCCCGGTGCTTAGAATATGTACTTGTCTTCTCCTAATAGCCAATAGCATTCAAGTCTTGGCACCGCCCCGAGCAGCTTTGCTGCCACGACATATTGTAATGTTCGGGTTCAAGTTACCTGTTATTTTTGGACGCCCGTGGCGTTCACTCTTGTGCAACAGTACGACTCACGCAGGAACAAGTGTAGGCCGGAAGTACTGCCAAGACATAAGGATTGTGGCACTTTGTTGAACCACTGTGCAGTAGCCCCAAGATTTCCATTGTACCAAATTCGGGCGTTCGGGGAGCTCCCGAGAGTCTTAGTGATGTTCACTCTCGCAGATAGCGAACGTGCAGATTGCACCAGTGTCCAAGCTTAGGATTACTACATCGACGCCGCTACCGTGGCACTGATTTTCATCGGCTAGAGTGAATAATCGATCAAACGCTTGTGCACCCGGACACCCGTCTTATGGTCTGGAGGATCTATCAATTCATAGTAGGAAGGGTGTGTTGGCGTTACACTTCCAACACTCAAACCCATAGTCTCTCCGAAGCCGTATTACGCGTATGTCTCGATCATCGCTTCTACGCAGGGAGACAGACGGGAGACCGATCGTGGTTCGGTAGATCGTTGTCCAGAGCTAATAATGGCATGTTGGGCCAGGTTGAACCAGTGTTGAACCTCGATGGAGTAATCTATTTTTGAGCGTTCAAGGCCCATGAGCCGAATATGCGAAGCACAAAAACAAGAGACTTACCACACGGCATCTAGTGCTGTGGGCAATTCGGCGAGGAACGCGTATCCATGATGGCAGAGAAACCGCATACATCGTCCCCAGACAAAGCCGTTGATGACGGCGAACTCGTAAACATGGCGTGATTCTATGCGTACAGGAGGGAGAACGAATCACCCTGTGTTGACGCTCGTCCTATTCATAGACAAGGAAGGACTTGAATCTTGAATAGGAGGTGAACCGAAAACCAGCTGACAGCACGGAATTCACAAGGGTTTCCAGTGCCATTACAGGTTGTTAACAAGATTCTCGTCCGGGGAGACCAGATAAGGGAGGAAATAGTGGGTGGTTGATTTTACGAACGACGACAGTGTTATTTGGGTGGTGGCCTTGGGCATGGACAGGAGGGCCCCAAGACCCCGTAACATGGAACAACACGGTCGGGTCGCCTCGAAGCGCGTGTTGGATCACTTGTGCCGAGGTTCATAGTCAAGGAGGGGAAATGGGTAGGTTTATAAAAGATGGACGAAAAATTGAGGGACAGTGCGACGACGCGAGAAATTCAACGTGTAGGTGGATAGAAAGTGAACAGGCGTGGTATACGACAGCTAGCTATGGGTTTCCACCCGGTGCTCCGACGAGAAATTACACCTCGCTCGTCCCTTGCCAGGTGTGCCGCTGTCTTCGACTGCCAGTGATGTCATGAGGCGATCTATTCTTGCGCATTAAAGACGTTTCAAGGCTTAAAAGCTTAAAAGCATACTTATCGACTCGTGATACAGTATATTCAAGCAGGACATATGTATTCAAAAATTGTGAGTGAGACTTCGGCATGAGCATACAGACTGACAAGAACAACAAGACATTGAATAATGGACTGACAGACATACAAATGCATCGGATCATCACAAAACACTAAGCCACCTCAGCTTCAGTCAAGCGTTATTGTCGCCATCTCCCTCTTCGCGGCCCGTCGCATCCCTAATTCCCTTCTCTGAGAAGCTCAAGATACCCGCAAGGTCCAGTTTCTGCACAATATCTTCCGCAACAGGGATATCCATCTCCCCGAGTACCTTGTTCACCTCTTCCAACTTACCAGTCTTCAACGCATTCTGGAAATTCTCGGGGAACGAAGTGAATATATCCCAACGCATTTGCAGCGCTTTGCGAACTTCCTCCATGTCGAAGTCTTTTGCACCCGGACCCTCCAGCGTGAGGTTTTCGGGAGGTGGACCATCGGGAACGTTGAAATTGATAGACATGCTTGGATCCTCCGCGACGAGTTGGATTTGTTCCTTACCCGCCGAAGCAGCTGCCTCGGCTTTGGTGACTTTGACGCGCTCGACGAGGTGGTTGTAAGTTCTCTCGAGATCATCAAGGAAGACGGTCTCGGCACGTTTATCGCCACCGATCATCCTAAATGGAGCGTTATTGATAAACCAGATATAAGAATAAATGCACTCACTTCTTGAAAAACATACGAGGTCCATCAGAGCCAAGCTTTTCGCAGTATTGCAAGAGCAGGCTTTGATGAACACATTGCTTGGCATATTTCTTCTTGCCTTCGCCTTCGGCAGTGAAAGCAGCAACCAGGAGGGCATCAGAAGCGCCCGGAACGTAGACGTCACGATGATTCTGGATAAACTCGAATGATTTCTCGTATGCGCGAATGGGGATTTTCGAAAACGCCTCTAACGAGGGTGTTAGCTGAGGGAGTTCAGCTTCTTCATCCTCGGAAGCGTCTTCTGGTTCAGGCGAAGTTTCTGGGGCCGGAGCTGGAGACGATGCACCAGGATTTAGCACTTCGATTGTTGTCTCCGTGACCTTTTTGCTCTTGGTCTTTGGTTTAGTGAGGGGAACTGGTTGGGGTGCTGGTTTCGGTGGCACGTACTGTGTATATGCTGTCAATCTCAGGACCATCACTGCAGGATATCACGGACCTTGCTATCGAAACCCTCATGGATATCCTCGCTCGTAATCTTCTTTTTCTGCTCCTTGATCTCGGTTTCCAGCTCCTTCTTCTTGTCATCGATCGCCTTCTTCAATTGCGTTACGTGCATTGCCATCTCGGCAGCCAACTCCTTGCCTAGTCTCGCTCCTTTCTCCGACTCAGAGACATTAGAGGCTTCGACGCGCTTCTTTACAACATCCGTTACACCCCTCAGCAAGATAAGAAGCATTCCGTCGTACGTCTGTTCCGATTTCGATGGATCATTGCCAGGAGGACAGTCTTTCGAGGGATTCTTCTCGAGCTTCTCCACCAAGGAATTGAAGTAAGGCACTTGATCCGTGGACGAGTCTGCTAGTTTATCCGCTATCTCTGTTACGCGTGGTAGTAGGACATTGTCGCAATCGATGTTGGCTTGAAGCTGGGCGATCTTGGCTTTCCTTGCTTCTCGCTTCTCGTGAATATCACGTTGCCGCCACCTGCATACATTGAGCAAACTCTTGAACATCTCGTAAGGAAAGGCTGATGAGCCATACGTACCGCACAAGGGAGCGGTGGTCAACATTGGGATGCCCCTCGATATCCGAATCATCAGACACCTAGTTCATAAAAGTGATAGGGTTATCAGTTGCCGGCGTTCGAGTATTTCACGGACAAAGGTCACCTCGAGTTGATCCCACTTGGAATAGTTAAGTGGCATTATGGAAATGTAGGGTGTGAGAGAGTCAGGGGTGCGGCCAGGATAGACAGATATTTAACGTCGGAGAACGCTGATGCCATTAATAGAAGCCCCGTATTCCTCTTGTGGGCCACCACCGAAACTTCTGGAATCCCATCGTCGGTTGTCGACAATGCATCTCGTAATGCTGTTTTGCGCCAAAGCTGGTGTGAATGGTTTCTAGGACTGCTGTTCCAGCACTATATCAACACGAGTTGACCAAGAATGACTGTCCAAATAATTCAACCTTTTAGTTTTCATGTTTGCGAAAATTAAAAGGGAGTTATCAACGGTTTTCCCTCACTGACATCTACTCTAATTACAGCATATTCCGGTGTTGTTGAACGTCCATGCGTTGGAACGTCAGCCAGGTGATCTTGATGACCGGGTATATAACAGCCTCAGAGTAACAGCCTCCCATACAGCTTCCTTCTGCACGACCATCCCACCAAGCGTGTTGCCCCTCCGTTTCATCAACCATACCTCCGTGGATAAAAAGAACCCATTCAATTTCAAAGGTTTGGATACCACTTGCATTTTTGAATCGTTTTTAATGTACACTCCAACTAGCTTTCCTCGGCGGATTCTTCAACAACGCTCGCAATTTCACGATCAAAGATCCAATAATGATAGAGAATGCGAACCTCATATACGACAATCGCGGTGGGTATTATATCACAGATGACAGGAAACATCGATCTTACACATGAGAAGCGATAAAATTATTTGCACAAGAGATGATACAAGGTGTCGCATTCGACTCCTCCGAACGCTACCCTCCTCCCCGTTGTCACCCGGGTACACGGCTCAACTTATCCGAGAAAATCCAGTCCTGGATGAACGACCACTTGCGAACAAAGAGGGTGCTATGGCTCCATGGGCCCGCTGGTGTCGGGAAATCTGCTATCATCCAGACGCTTGCAGAGTCCGACGTCGCATCCCAAACATCCATCCTAGGTGCCACCATTTTCTTCTCCCGATCCAACGAACGCAACGATCCTCAGCGCCTTTTCATCACCATTGCATATCAACTCTCGGTCAAATATGCTTCCTACCGACAGTACGTCGAGGAGTTAGTCACCACCGATCCCAATGTCGTGAATAAGTCCCTAACCGAGCAGTTTAAATGGTTCATCGCGAAACCGTTCGTCGATCCCAAGTCCCTCGAAAGGCTTCCCAAAACCATTCTGGTATTCCTCGATGGACTGGATGAATGCATGGGCGAATTGCCACAGAGGGATATTGTTCGTCTTATCGGCAGGTTTGCCCTTGATCATCCAACCTCTCCCCTGGTATGGCTAATCGCAAGTCGCCCTGAGCCTCACATACACGCAGCATTTTTCCATGACGATGTCTTGACGAGCTACGTGGAGGTGGATGTGCCCGTCGACTCCGACGATGCCCGTGCAGATGTTGAGCGTTACTTGCGAGCCGAATTCAACGAAATTAGACGAAACTACTCTTCATTTTTCCCCCCTTCGACCCAATCCTGGCCAACGGAGACGGAGTTTTCAATCACAGCAAAAGCCTCATCTGGCCTATTTGTATTTCCATCCACAGTGGCTCGAATCATTGGTGACACCAATTATAGCAACCCAGTCTCGCAACTCAAGAGAGTTCTTGACACTATTGGATCCACCTCGTCATCCTTAAATGACGACAATCCATTCGTGACACTTGATGCCCTCTATACCCAGGTCCTGGCCACCGTTCCTAAGGAAATATTACCTACCACCAAAAGACTTCTCGCATTTCTGCTTCCCGGCGTACCGAACGGAAGTTTCATTGTTATATGTAATTTGCTTAGGCTCAGCCAGGCAGATGCATATGGGGCACTTCGAAGGCTCCATTCGGTTCTTAGCATCCCTCCTCCAGAAAAAGCTTTTCATGACCGGCTCGAGGCGTTTCATACCTCCTTCACTGATTACCTTTCCACTCTGTCTCGTTCCGGACCATTTTGGATCAGTGAGTTGGAAGCGCGGAAAGACCACTACTGGAGCTGTTCGAAGGTAGTGCGTCAATCGCATTATGCTGGTGGGTTTTCATTGCTACAAACAGTGGCTGCTACTAATGGTGCCCACACCAGCTGAGTCTCGTGTCGACATCTCCAGGATCAGCCTATCTTGGCCACCTGATAATATCCGATGGACGCAATTACTACGCGAGCGGCTTGCTTTTGTGTCCTTGTGGAATGTGTTGATATGCCAGCCACCGGTAGATGAGGAGACCCAGGATATTTTCCGGCGCCTTGCCCCGTTCTTTGGAGACCTCGATTTTGGAAGACTGCACACCTTAGATGCCTACTTCACATTATGGACGATATGCAACTCGGTCAGTTTTGAGAATAATCTTGTGATGTTAACTGATGAGCATAGACTTTTCGACCATACCTCGAGGAGTGGGGAATTGTTCAGACCGTTCCGATCGAGTTCTTAAGTCTGAGCAATTTTAGACTGGATCAGGAGACCTGGATCGTTTGTTTCAAGGCTGACAATGTCCGCCTTGGACCAGGACAGGAAGGCTTGGAATGGAGCAAAGACGCTTGCGGGTGTTGGGTGAATATCTCTGATGTAAGTATTGGGCACTCTTTCAAATTAATTTTTAGTCCGTCTGAACGCCCGATGGTAGTTTACAGACATGGGGGACTGGGACAACCTAGAAAGGCACGAGAAGGCAATTCGGTTGTGTGATGATCCACGTTGGAAAGACCTAGTTTGGTGGAATCTCTCTGAGATCATGGACGTCATCCCTTCATACCCTATCATGTTATTTGGGAAGGGCCGTAAGAGTGGTGCGCTCATTGCAGCTGGTATGCCGGGACAATTCTGGGTGTATTATATTCCTTATTGCCAGCCATCCTAATGTACAACCCCATATTCAGTCCCCCCGGGGACCACGCTAACTTTATTTTACGCGTGTCCGAAGCCCATCACATTGGATACTGCTTATCGCCAGACCCTGTTCCTTCCTCAACGGAAGCTCCAGACCTTGGAATGTCAATATATGCTGAGATTATGAGCAGAATTCGCCCTACCAAGAGAGCAATTGAGGATAGAGACGAAAACTAATCATTTGTGTCCACTTGCAAGGGGATGCGTTTCCTACGTGGTTATCAACAAATCCCGACGTGACCTCCGAGCATATCCTTTGCTAGGCAAGGACTGCACCATTTTCATTTTGGGTTCTTTGAGAGACCAAGACTACTCAGTCACGGACTCCTTTGAGGATCTCAATTTACAGAATCGGTCCTCTTGTTTTCCGAATACAGGTATGTGAAGGGTCAGACCAGAGAACATTTCTCTTTTAGAGGTAACAATCTGATTTTTCATCCCTTCACCCTGCAAGAGATCCTTGGCTTGAGGTTAGTCTTACCCTCTACCGCCGCGCTTCACCTCTCCTACTTGGAATTTCCCTTTCCACCGGTATTTCCTTTATCTGGTTCAGCCCTTGAACCGATAGTTTTGAACCAGCCTTGGATTCGGAGTTGGTGGAACCTGGCATATTTGTACCTAATCTAAGGGGTTCGAGCCGGATTTATTGGCCTCGAAGGCTGAGGTTACTCGACAGGTTGGCACAGTCGTCCTCAGAAGTTGAAACTGCTCGCTGAGGAGATACTCACTTGTTGGACTCCCGAGCAGGTCGACCAGGAATCAAGACAGTACTCGCTACTAGTTTATCCGCTATCTCTGTTACGCGTGGTAGTAGGACATTGTCGCAATCGATGTTGGCTTGAAGCTGGGCGATCTTGGCTTTCCTTGCTTCTCGCTTCTCGTGAATATCACGTTGCCGCCACCTGCATACATTGAGCAAACTCTTGAACATCTCGTAAGGAAAGGCTGATGAGCCATACGTACCGCACAAGGGAGCGGTGGTCAACATTGGGATGCCCCTCGATATCCGAATCATCAGACACCTAGTTCATAAAAGTGATAGGGTTATCAGTTGCCGGCGTTCGAGTATTTCACGGACAAAGGTCACCTCGAGTTGATCCCACTTGGAATAGTTAAGTGGCATTATGGAAATGTAGGGTGTGAGAGAGTCAGGGGTGCGGCCAGGATAGATAGATATTTAACGTCGGAGAATGCTGATGCCATTAATAGAAGCCCCGTATTACTCTTGTGGACCACCACCGAAACTTCTGGAATCTCATCGTCGGTAGTCGACAATGCACTTCGTAATGCTGTTTTGCGCCAAAGCTGGTGTAAATGATCTCTAGAACTGCTGTTCCAGCACTATATCAACGCGACTTGACCAAGAATGACTGTCCAAATAATTCAACCTTTTAGTTTTCATGTTTGCGAAAATTAAAAGGGAGTTATCAACGGTTTTCCCTCACTGACATCTACTCTAATTACAGCATATTCCGGTGTCGTTGAGCGTCCTGATCTTGATGACCGGGTATATAATAGCTCCAGAGTAACAGCCTCCCATACAGCTTTCTTCTGCACGACCATCCCACCAAGCGTGTTGCCCCTCCGTTTCATCAACCATACCTCCGTGGATAAAAAGAACCCATTCAATTTCAAAGGTTTGGATACCACTTGCATTTTTGAATCGTTTTTAATGTACACTCCAACTAGCTTTCCTCGGCGGATTCTTCAACAACGCTCGCAATTTCACGATCAAAGATCCAATAATGATAGAGAATGCGAACCTCATATACGACAATCGCGGTGGGTATTATATCACAGATGACAGGAAACATCGATCTTACACATGAGAAGCGATAAAATTATTTGCACAAGAGATGATACAAGGTGTCGCATTCGACTCCTCCGAACGCTACCCTCCTCCCCGTTGTCACCCGGGTACACGGCTCAACTTATCCGAGAAAATCCAGTCCTGGATGAACGACCACTTGCGAACAAAGAGGGTGCTATGGCTCCATGGGCCCGCTGGTGTCGGGAAATCTGCTATCATCCAGACGCTTGCAGAGTCCGACGTCGCATCCCAAACATCCATCCTAGGTGCCACCATTTTCTTCTCCCGATCCAACGAACGCAACGATCCTCAGCGCCTTTTCATCACCATTGCATATCAACTCTCGGTCAAATATGCTTCCTACCGACAGTACGTCGAGGAGTTAGTCACCACCGATCCCAATGTCGTGAATAAGTCCCTAACTAAGCAATTTAAAATGGTTCATCGCGAAACCGTTCGTCGATCCTAAGTCCCTCGAAAGGCTTCCCAAAACCATTCTGGTACTCCTCGATGGATTGGATGAATGCATGGGCGAATTGCCACAGAGGGATATTGTTCTTATCGGCAGGTTTGCCCTTGATCATCCAACCTCTCCCCTGGTATGGCTAATCGCAAGTTGCCATGAGCCTCACATACACGCAGCATTTTTCCATGACGATGTCTTGACGAGCTACGTCATAGACATCAGGAAAAGGTGTTTGTCTATGTATGCTACCAAAAGGCTCGTTATAGACGTATTTGTGATTGTTGTATAGCCTATAAAAGGCATCCCCCAACCCTAAAATAGTCCCTTCTATAGTCTATGACAGGAACTATTCGACATCTATTATATATATACAGTACGTTGCAACCTCCTTGCCCTTGACTGGAGAAGAAATACCGAAGCGAAGCGAGGCGTTTCTTGTACTTCATCAATCACGCCCTCGGATTTCGAGGAGAGAAGTTCAAGGTGGAAGTGTATTCTCGATTAATCATGAACAAATTGAGTATTAATAACACAATTCCAACACCCAATAGCACGGAACGACTAGGCCTGTTCCTCTTTGAAAAACCATTCATCACTATCAAACTCGGAAAAGCTATTGGGCACCTAGTAGGACAATTCAATATGTATTAACTTGGCCGAGCCACGTCAAACTTACCCAAGAAGAGAGGATGCCAGCAATGAGGGCCGGATCATACTCATCAGAAGTAGCCGGAACAGTGACTTCCAAAGAATCCGAAACCAATTTCGTCTTCCATTCAATCACAGAAGATGCCCAGTAAGTCGCTCCTTCGCCGTCGCTGTTAAGGTCAACAACAAAGAAGACCCACTTGGCACCGGTGGTTAAAGCGCCACGAATATGAGACTTGCTTGAAGGTGGAAGTGAGTAAGGTTCAAGAGTTACAGAAAGGGACGGACCCAAGGTGCTTCGCACAAGCAACGAGCTCGAGGAGGACCTGGGGAACGCATTTCCCAAGCAGCGGGCCATCGGCGGTACTGGAAGCCTTTGCCTCGGCGGTGAAGAAAGCAACTATCTTTTCGCCGAAACGCGCTGTGAGCCCCGGGGGGAAGCGGAGATACCCCGCTGCATGTTGAGTGAGCAGACCTATCGAGATCGAGCAACAAAGAAAACGCTACGCACCGGCAGCGCTGGCACCCACCACAAAGGCCGTGTAATCAATTACTCCAGAAATGGTGTCCATCTTCGATTTCTTTGGGCGAACGGTAGTTACAGGTTTCTCCAACATTACGACCACCCTTTGATCGGGAGGAACCATGGCAGCGGTCCTGAAGAAGAAAGTGTCGATGAACATTCAGGAAGAAGCCTCGCTCTGAAATTGAGGTTAGTAGTATCTGGAGTGTTACGTGGAGTAAACAAAAGTACCGTGTTGGTGTAGGTATTGGACAAAAACGACAGACGCTTGTACATATTCTCGTCTGACCACAGCTTGCCAACACCACGTTGTCGGGTAGATTCGATGGCACTGCGAAGTTTCTCCTCGCGTCGGAGAATCAGCATGCCAGCCTGGGTGATATTCAGCCGATCCAAAACGCTTTCATCGGCGGAAGAGGATGACAAGGACTGTAGAGGGGTCGAAAAGTCGAAGCCAAGGAAACAATTCATGGTCGTACAAGCGGGTCATTGATCCGGGATTCGAGTAGAGCAATCATTTTATCCAGCTGGTCACCGAATGAATCGGTCGGTATTGGATCTGATTCATACACGTCTTCGAAAATGAGGGTCTTCCGAAGCTTTCGAAGTTGGGTGAGCGACATTTCAAGCTCTAGGCCGCTGAGACCTGAGACTTTGCGTTTCTTGGCTGTTGGCATGGTGGTGGACAAAAGTGGAATTGGAACTCCGATGGGGAAACTCACAGCGGGAGATTGTTTGTCCTGGACGTGGTTGCCAAATATCGCGGCTGCCGCGACGCCCAAAAGCACTACGGTGCTCCGGTCCCACCTTTGCGTTTTTCTAGGGGTTCGAGCCGGATTTATTGGCCTCGAAGGTTGAGGTTATTCGGCAGGTTGGCACAGTCATCCTCAGAAATTGAAACTGCTCGATGGAGGGATACTCATTTGTTGGACTCCCGAACAGGCCGATCAAGATTCAAGCCAGCACCCACTTATTCCCTGGCGAACGATGAGTATTTGAACGATGACAGGGAAATGCTGTTTTTTTGTGTATGCAACCCAGTCGAGGTCATGATAGAAATAGCCTTGGAGAGATTCTACGTATTCCTTGAGACCTTGAGAGTTGGAGGATGTGCGGTTGAGCAGCATGTGTTTGAAAATGACCGCTTGGATGCCAAAATCATCCATTTCTGGTGATTCCGTTTTAGCTGGACGGCTAGGATCTGAACGAAGCCGGCTTGGTTTCAGTGCCGGTGGTTCGAACCGTTCCGTGTGTATGAACTTGGGTTGGTCGACAGAATCGCCAATAATTGTTTCCTTGCAGTGGGTCTCCAGAGGATCATCTCCATCACTTTTTGGTGGTGCTATTGCGAACGCCAAGTACGGATAAGGTACAGCTTGAAGTTTGAAGAATAATTGATGCAAGTACATATTTACACTTGTTTCCGCCCTCGATCCTTTCTTCCCCCCTTATCGCACCCAAACCGCAACGATGTCCGACTCCGACACTCAAGACGTACGCACCCTCGGAAAACGCTCCAGAAATGAAATACAAGACGGTGGAACAATACCCGACGCGTCTACTGGAAAGCAACCCAGGATAGAGGAAGACGACTCTGAAGATGACGTTGGACCAATGCCTCTCCCAGTGGGCGAAGCGGAGGGTGTTGCAAAGAAAAAGAAACGTAAAGGTATGCTATTTTTCGTCCTCGGTGCTGTCTAGCCTCAAAGAGTGTACAACGAAAGAACCCACATGCGTTTTCGGTTTTGGTGTTTTCTAGTCCTGCCTCATGAACGGTTATACCTCGAGCATTTGCCCAATACGGAGCAGTACTACAAGAGCTTCATGCATCGCGACGTGATAAACTACTCGGTTATGACCAAGTGCGTAGCTCATGCGTTGTGTTGTCGGGCGAAGTTGACTCTTGGTTTGAAATCTAGGACAGACTTTCTGATCACAACTTCTGTGGATGGACATCTCAAACTATGGAAGAAGCAGGAAACGGGCATTGAGTTCGTTAAACACTACCGCGCCCACTTGACCCCCATTACTGGTGTGTCAGCCAGCGCGGACGGACAACTTTTTGCGACGATCTCCGAGGACCAGACCGCGAAAGTGTTTGATGTGGTCAACTTTGGTATGCGCGTTCCACCTCTCACTGAATTTCTTATATTGACAATGTGAACAAGATATGATCAACATCATCAAGCTTGGATACACTCCTCACGCCTGCTGCTGGGTGCATCGCAAGGGGTTGGCGCAAGCTCTTCTTGCAGTGTAAGTTCACTTGCATATTCTCGTTATTGGATCCGTTGTTAATTGTGTGCGCAGGTCGGACTCGACATCTGGAACAATACACTTCTACGATGGAAGAGGAGGCGACAAGCCTCTCGATACCGTGGAGAATCTCCATCGGTTCCCAGTACACCTCATGGCGGTTCGTCTCCTAGTAAACTACTTCACATCCGATTTTTTAACTCCTGACCAGTACAGTGACAAGTATGATACCGTGATTTCTGCAGATGAGGGTGGGTTCGTTGAGTACTGGCAACCCTCTGAGCCTTGGGGTCTTCCCAAGAACGTGCCAGGGCTGTGGTCGTATAAGAGTTCTACGGACCTATATGAATTTAAGAAAGTGCGTTTACGCGTCCAAGGTCTAAAACCAACATGCTAATCCCCGATTCCAGTCCAAATCTACCCCAACTTGCATCACTCTTTCGCCTAACGAATCTTCGTTTGCTACATTCTCCCTCCCCGATCGTCAAGTCCGCATCTTTTCTCTACTGTCGGGGAAATTGATACGAAAATATGACGAGTCCCTTGAAGCGATACAAGAGATGCAGCAGGCAGGTACTGCTGTCTACCGCGTCGAGGATATGGAGTTTGGTCGACGCTTGGCTGTAGAGAAAGAGTTGGAGCTTCCTGGACCTGATGGGCATATACCTGCTCGTTGGAGCAATGTTATTTGGGACGAGAGCGGTGCTTTCGTCATTTACCCCACGCTCTTAGGAATAAAAGGTGTGTGAAGTCCAGCCAGAACTCATTCAACGAAGTGCTGACGGCCTGCTAGTTGTCAACACAGTGACGAATCGTGTGGCACGGTTGCTTGGAAAGGATGAAGTCGTACGGTTCATGAACCTATCGTTATATCAGGGCGCTCCCGCGAAGAGGGCTATCACAACAGTGGTATGTTACAGGACCCTTATCTTCCAAAGGAGATTTGTCGCTCACTCAGAGATCCAGGCTATGGCTGCTTCTGCCAATCCAATTCTGGCAGACAAGGGACAAAGAGATCCAACCCTCGTCTGCACAGGCTACAAACGCCAGCGATTCTACATGTTCACACGTTCAGAACCTGAGTGAGCTATATCCACCTAATACCAATGACAACCAATGCTCACACCGCCCTTTATGACAGAGACAAATCTGGCGATCGCGACATTTTCAATGAACGTCCCACGCGCGAAGAACAATCGGTAGCGGCAGCAACAGTCGGTAATATCACCGGTCCCTCGCCAGTTGCCAATTCCGCCACGATCCACACTACGCTTGGTGACATCCACATTCGCCTCTTCCCACAACAGGCACCAAAAGCTGTGGAGAACTTTGTTGGGCACGCGAGGAGCGGGTACTTTGAGGGGATCATTTTCCATCGTGTTATTCCGAAGTTTATGATCCAGACTGGCGATCCGTTGGGTGACGGGACGGGTGGAACGAGTATTTGGGGGAAGGATTTCGAGGATGAGTTTAGCGATGATTTGAAGCATGACCGGTGAGTGTATGCGCTCCGTATGATTGAAGCACTGCCAACTTATGTTTTGTAGGCCGTATACTGTGAGTATGGCAAATGCTGGGCCTAATACCAACGGTTCGCAGTTCTTTATTACGACAACGGCGACACCGTGGTTGGATAAGAAACACACGGTCTTTGGGCGGGTGCTTTCGGGACTGGAGGTTGTGCATGCGATCGAGAACGTTAAAACGAACAAACTCGACAAGCCATTCGAGGATATCAAAATCATTAATGTAGACGTCGAGTAGAATGGTGAATGTGCCATAATACAAGTACTTCATGTATCGTTGTACATAAGGATTTAAAGTGCTACGCGATCGAGAGTGACATGTTCATGAGCGACATAGAAGGTACTATCCGGAAGCGACTGCGCGATCCGAGGCTGGAATGTCGATTCTAGATGGGTGACTATATGGTGGATGCTCGTTGGGCTGCTTGTATCAGATCCTAATATTGCTGGACAAGAAAACTGGAGCAGGATGTGCTGCTCGTCTGCGTCATCGCCTCCCGCTGGTGGAGGGTGGTGTAGGCAGATACGACAGCGATAGAGGACCAGCGGGACACCGCTGAGGAAGGATGTCTGACTTTCGGAAGCTGGGACGTAAGCGACAGGATAGTCGAGAAGGACAGCAGCAAGAGGTATCAATGTCGTTGAGGGGAGGTTATCTGGTAGTTGGAGGGAGGCGTGGAGTCCACTGGCAGTGTTCGTTACATGGAGTCGGAGACTGTCCAGAAGGAATTGAAGGACCTCGAGGAGGGGAAGGGGGATGGCGTCGAGCTGTTGATAAGTGAGGTTTGGCGGGTTATTTCAGGGGTTTAAAGCACTGACTTGATGAGTGTCACCTTTTTCCGGTAGGTGGATGAAGACTGGATAGGAACTATTGGTGTAATTGTACAGTAGGGCTTCTAGCTTTTCCAGAAGGAGTGATTTGTGTACGAGGAAGGACTGGTTTGCGGATGGCTCGTAGAGGTGGAGGATATTGTTAAAGGATTCTGATATCTATTGTCTGGTGTTAGTCTCGTCGATGGGAGATGAGCTGAAATCTTACAATGCTGAGTTCGCTCAGGAGTGATGAATATGTTTGCTCTGCGAGGTTTTCAGGTACCCGGACTACGTCAACGAGGTAACCAGTACTATTTCGTCCGATCCGTGTGCTTCAGCGAGGAGTGGCGTGGTGAGTTGCGAACGCGGCTCACCGGATAGATAAAGCGATTAGAGATACATCATAGGCGAGTGCCTCTTTAGAGGCCTTTGAGGATTTGCGGAAGGGTTTGAATTGTGATAGATGCGATAGCACATTAGTAGGAAGCTCGTGGGATGACATCTTGGATCACAACTCGCGAGTTTGAGTGAATATCTGAAATTTCTGAAGCATAACATTCAGGATTACTAAACCGTCCTAATACATGATACATGATACAATCTATACAACAACAGGAGTCAGCACATAGGTATGACAGGATATATGCGCGACGAGACCCGAAAAGTTTTTGGTTCTAAGCGCCCCGCGCCACGTAACGCATCGACTCCAACTCGGAAATGCTCTGAGTACTACTCTCGACCATGTCCATAACACTCTGTACGATAAAGACCGTGATAGCGGTAAACAACCACCATGCGGTCGTTTGCCAAGGTAGGCGGAGGAATAAGGATAGTGTGGGTGATACTGCGGAAAGGGCATAGAGTAAACCATAAGACAGGGGTTTGGGGTTGTGCGTGAGTTGGAGGTGTGTCCGAATTTCGTCTGGGTGGAAGAGTAACGCAAGGTTTGAGTGAACAAAGAGCGAAAGGAGAGTGAATCCTGTGGCAAAGGGTATCGTGGATGTAGATGGCGAGGTTTCTTGGGGAAAGATGATGAGGAGAGGGTTGGTTTTTATTGGTGTGATTAAGTGAATAAGTTGCCTGTCGTTTGTTGAGCCTCTAGAAAGGTCTATGCCACCGAATCGTTATACGCACAGTACTGCAGATAGGAGAACCAGAACCCTAGCGAAGATGAAGTGTTGTTGCTTGGACCTGTCGTTTTGTTCGCGAAGGTTTTGGATGACCTCGTCCTGTTCTGTGGAAAGGTCAGGACTTGGATTAGCAGCGAGGAAGATAGAAGCAGACCTTGTTCATCCAAGATTCTGCTATCATCTTCGGCGTGTTCAGAGAACTTGAAGGTTGTGCGTCGTCTGAGGGAGTCCATCAGGCCTACATATAGTGTCTGAAGTCAAAAACCAGAGTAAAAGACAAGCTGACGTCATGTCCACGGATTCACCAAATCTGGAAAACACCCTGAGAGGACCTGCTACTCTCTGCCACTGGACTATTCCGAGGAGGGATTCCATTCTTTTATAGTGATGATGGAATACTCTGCTACACAACTCATCAACCCGAGCCCGTCGACACGTCACCTAGCAGTTTTTTTTATACACGTAGATACTACCCTGCGGAAGGGGGAAGGGGCGTAGTGAGCTGGTACGCACTCGCTCGCATCTTAGCGTGCTTGTAAGTACTTAGGCTACATCACGTTCTTCATCGTCATCATCATGGCGTTCACGTGATCTCGCAGATTAATTAATCTTTCAAATTCCAAGACACTGCATCATCTTCCGCTCGAACCTTCGCCATGGCTTCTTTTGCAGCGCCAGTTGAACCAGGACAATTTGACGATGCGCCAGAAACACAAAATAGCGGAGAGACTGTTGTTAATCGCGATGGAAGTGCCTACATCGACACTTACCACTTAGATGAAGACGGAGAATTTGACGATGAAGATGAAGATGATGATGACTTTGAAGACGAAATCGATGATACGTACGACGAGAATCGCGTGGAGGATGAAGACTGGGAAATTGCAGAAAGAGGTACGCGATTCCTTCTGAGCATCGATGGCATGAGGCTCAGCTGAAAAAAGACTTCACAAAGCAATTTAATCGCCTACGACAGCATGTCGCCGTTCGTACCGGAAATGCTCAGGGGATAGCCTCCACAACTACAGCAGGAGCTTCAGTCGCTCCGTTGCCTGCTATTAACCAGCCCCGACCCAGTCTATCTCAACCAGTGACTAAAACTTCTACTGCCAAAGATAAAACCATGGACCAGCTGGCTGCGTTCACTTCGAAATATAACTCGCGTCTTGCCAAGATTGATACACCTTATGTCCTTGGCGTCGGTGTCAACAGGAAGGGTCCCAGTGCTTATGCGAATATGAAGGATAAAAGCGATCGCGCGACCAATGAGCAGGTTCTTGACCCGCGCACTCGCCTTATCCTGTTTAAGATGATTGGACGGGGACTCATTGATGAAGTGAACGGATGCGTCAGCACCGGTAAAGAAGTATGTTTCCAGCATATATATCGAATCCACTATACTCACTGTGACTTCTGCCCGCAAGGCCAATGTTTACCATGCGCTCACACCAGAGGCCAGACACCTCGCTCTCAAAATCTACAAGACATCTATTCTTGTCTTCAAAGACAGAGATAAATACGTTACCGGCGAATATCGATTTAGACGGGGTTACAGCCGCCGAAACCCGAGGAAAATGGTCCGCCTATGGGCAGAGAAGGAAATGCGCAATCTTAAACGGCTGGTTACTGCTGGGATTCGTTGCCCAGACCCTATCGAAGTCAGAGAGAACGTGCTGGTTATGACATTTTTAGGTGATGAAGAAGGCTGGTACGTATTTCCTATATCTGTACTCTGGAAGCCTGGTGCTCATGGAGGTGTAGGGCATCGCCTCGTCTCAAAGATGCATCTTTGCCAGCTGACGCGTTGAATTCTCTTTACATGGAGCTTGTCCTCATTGTCCGGCATCTGTTTCACCGCTGCAAACTTGTTCACGCAGATCTTTCCGAATACAATATTCTCTATCACCAAAACCACCTCTACATCATTGATGTTTCTCAGAGTGTGGAGCACGACCATCCTTCCGCTTTCGACTTCCTCCGGAATGATATCAAGAATGTTGAGGATTTCTTCGGCAGACTTGGTGTCCACTGTCTTGGGCTGAGAAGATGCTTCGAGTTTGTCACACGCGAACGGCTGGCTCCAGAGCCGCAGGAGCTGCCTCAGGCTATGGAAGAGATCGACAAACTCGAGGAGCGGGTCTTATCCCAGTGGCTGGAGCAACGAGAGGAACCCCGAGGCAACGGATCTTCCCGTTCGGGTGAAGCTGCGCACGAGGATTCTGTATTCATGCGCTCATTTATTCCACGCACTCTCGACGAAGTGTACGATCCCGAGCGGGATGTGGAAAAACTGGCAAAGGGACAAGGAGACGAGCTTATCTACGCCGACACCATTGGTATCGTCAAGCCCACGTCTGCATTAACTCTGAAGGACGAGAACGGGGAGGATATTCAGCCGCAGACCGAAGGAGCGGTAAAGCAGCAGGCTCTGGCCGGATCAACAGTTCCAACGAATTCCACGCCGTCAACTAAAGTTCGGTTCGCAGCTTCTCCTGCTCCTGGAGAGGATAGGGCTGATCAGAAGGACATGAACGCATCAACTGCGGAAGTCAAAAATATGGTCAAAAGCGAGGACGAATCTGGAAGTGATGGGGATGACGAGGATGAAGAAGAGGGTTCTGATAACGAAAGTGAGCAGCAGCATAAGGAAGAGTGGATTGAAAAGAAACCGAAGGGCCACCGTCACGAAGATCGGGAAGCTAAAAAGGTGAGTTCCTGGCTAGTCCTCAACAGTCCAACCCTTGGAGCACTTTTTACCTTTTCCTTGGATTCTCTTCTTCTTCTCCGTTTGTCCGAGCTTTTTTTTCTCTTGCATCTTTCTAGCCTCTCCGCTGCACCACTACATTCAGTGGGAGGGACCCATCTATAATTCCGTTCGCGCGGCTGTCACAATTGAGACAATTGAGATGACTACGCCATACCAACAGGGTGGTTTCACGGCGTCTGTGCGCTATTTTTTTGCGTTTCTATTCCGTCTGATCGGCGCTCGCCCTGCTGGATTACTCCCTGTTTGCGCCGATCATGTTTCGCTGATCACCCTCTTTTCGTCCTGGTGCTTCGATATACATTTGCGGTTTATTCCGTACGCCGTCGCTGACGTTGCTTTTATTCGATTTTGTAGGAGCGTAAGAAGGCAGTTAAGGCAGAAGCAAAAGAACGGCGAAAGAATAAGATGCCCAAGGCGGAGAAGAAGCGTCTCATGAAACGTTCAAGGGCATAAAATTCGGGCGCCATCTTTTTTCGTTAGCTTTTCCTCGGCCACCTCCTTTAAGTACGTACGTTAGAGTTTCAATGCCTCGGTCGTACAATCCAGCCTACAGGTTGGCAACGTATCTTTCTGATGTTTCTGACTCCCGCAAACGCTTCAATCTTTAAGCGACTTGGCAGACCATGGTTTCTTCATCTGCGTGCATGTTTGCTTGCGTAACGTGTATCCGTGTTCCGTTTGTCACCTTCCCTCCGGCCGTGATGGGGCCCGTGTCCATTGTTACTATATACTTCCACGCAGCAGTGTGGTGTGCGTGCGTGACGGTGCGGCTAAATATATATGTGTTGAAGGACCGACAGTCAAGTAGTCCACTGCGGCTCCATAGGGCTCCATACTCGCCTCCGCACGAGCTTCCGCGCGGCTCCAAGGAGTGATTCACTAACAGGGGTTGTAGCCCCTATCTTTCCGCAGCTGTCGCAGGTGTAATATGAAATAATGTATTAGGAAATAAACAAGGAACTCAAATTCGCGGACTCCGAAAAAGCCCGAAATTGGAGGGCCATCAGTGGGACAACACCAACCTGCCATATCTCGACAGTCGGACCTCCAGAGAGGGGACAGAGAGAGTGCACCCCAGTTCACCAGGACAGGTAGCAGCCGCCCGTCTCGGAAGCTTTTAAAAGTATTTAAAAATACAAAACACGTATGCGCACTTCACACGAAACGGTGTAGCAGACGGATATTGGTAGCGACGGGACGATGATGCTGATGGTGGTGCTGATGATGATGAATCACTCTTTTAGGGACACGGGAGGGATCATAGGGGACCATGCGCATGTGCACATTCGTAAACTTCGGAAAAATAAATAGCAGGCACATGGGAATATGTACTGGAATCCCGAACAAGAAGCCCCTCGTTGCCAACCCCACGCACGACCCAACAATATAATGACAGTGTTCGTTGTCTCCGCTGACCATCACTGTCATATGCTCAGAGTCCGAAGTGAAGCGTTCCAGAAAATTTGATGCGCGATACAATAACCGCAATCGCCAATGGGGATGAAAGTAATTGTGAGCGGACCTCAGACTCCGGAAGCTCGGGGGCTCGGGGTCTCGGATGCCAAAATCGCGATCGTGATCCACGCGTGTCAATGATCATAGACAAATTAGAAACGTGGCCGCAGCGGCGGCGGAGACGGGACGCTCGTGTCCTGCATAACGGATACGAATAGGGGCTACTTATTGGGTTGCTGTATGATCCATGTAATCACCGAGTGATTCATTGACCTCGCCGTCACGCGGTTGACATCTATATCTTTCCAGTGCCACATCATGATTCATGGATCAAAAGGGGTCGAGAACTGGGAACGGGGTAAACAGTGAGCCTCTCAAGCAATCGAAACAAATGGGACGGGTAGAACATGGAACAGGGGTCGTGGAGGGCATTTCGGAGGTAGGGTCCTCCAAAGGGGGGTCGCTTTACCTTATTTTGTGGGGCTGAATCTTGGAGGGGGAGAGCTGCCAAATGGGGCTAGGTCAAGGCTGGGTTCACGGACCTCATTTCACCACCGAATGCGCCCTGGAAAGACGCTTAACAGGATAGTCACTGAGTTATCAAAATAATCGAAGATACATCCCATAAGTCGTCTTGTACACTGCGCATTCCCAATCTTTTGTTCCGTATCATAAACTAGGCGTCGGTGACGCATCCATGGCTAGCATCCGTCACAAGCTTGGTATATTTGAACAGCGTGCCTTGTGACACCTTGAGAGGGGGAGCCTTCCATTCCTTCCTCCTTCTCTCCAACTCTTCTTCAGACACTTGGAGCTCGATCGTATTATTCACGGCATCCACAGAAATGATATCGCCGTCCTCAACCAGCGCAATTGGTCCGCCGACCTGCGCTTCGGGCACGACGTGTCCGATAACGAAGCCGTGGGATCTGTTAACAGCAATTGGATACGTGGTTAGTTCCCATGTCAAAGTCCGGTGCATTTTGGGATTTAAAGTTTTATGTGGGAGCGCGAGAAGCCGGTGAGAAGAGTTACGCCACATGCATGATCCATGTGCCAGATTGGCAGAGGTTTTTATTTGTAGTGGAGTTCCATGATGATCATGGAAGGGGAATAGGAAGGAAGAAGATCGAAGAGAACACAGAAGTAAATTGACCACCACTCACCCGCCACTAAAGCGTCCATCTGTGAGACAGGCAACATCCAAACCAAGGCCAGCACCCATGATCAGGCTCGTGGGTTTGAGCATCTCGGGCATGCCTGTAGACCATGAGTCACAGCGTATCGCCGGTCATCCAAAGCCAGATTAGAGAGCATTTCAGGTTAGATCGCGAACGATAAAGGCAGATCACCGGAATGGCAATGAGCGGTGGCCAGCGCAATGTCATTATACCAAGCCAAGTGTCAACGACGATGATGATGTCAGGAAAGTCACACCACGATTCCCGGACAGAGGGACAAGAGGATTATAGGGTGCGGCAGGATAATCGAAATCAGAAGGATGGGAAACAAAAGGGGATAATGGGACATAACAGGCCATCATGATTAGGAGCACCATCCGAGCGTTAGCGTATGAGAAAACGCCGTATGCCATTCGTTGAGAACAGGAGGCGCAGAGCGAATTGTCCAGCATCGCAAGCCGGGTATCGTAAGTGGAGGGTTTTGAAAACCGTTGATTCAGAGGGACGATGCATGGTTCCATGGGCAATCGACAATACGCCAACGAACACAAGAATATCAAAGGGTCGGGCACAAAAATAAAAGCCAAGTTATCCATCAGTAACAGAGTCATAACAGAGGTTTGACAAAATAAGACGTGACTAACCAGGTCCGCCTTTGGGTCCCAAATACCTCAAGATAACAACCGTCTTCTCCCCCTTCTTGATGGAACCACTCTCCACAGCCTTGACAAAATCATCCTCCGAATCAAAGGTTCTTGCCTTTCCTGTGAAGCCCAGGCCTTCCTTTCCTGTGATTTTGGCAACAGCACCACCGGGAGCGAGATTGCCTTTGAGGATTCTGATGCGAAGATTGGCAATGTGGTTATGTGGTTAGTATGATGCCAGAACAAAGGTAAATGGATTAGGAAAACGAAACGATAGAAAGCGAAAGGACGGAGGACATGAGTCAGCGATAAGTTCCCGAAGCTCGGGAATGTGTGCACCGATGGGGATGTGGGAGTTTGAGATGTCTGTGACGTGGAGATGTGGGCATGAACATAAATCTGTGATGGGAATGTCATCTCCCCGAAGGCCTCCTGTCACCGACCCGGAGGAACCACAAGAAAACAGCCAGGAAGTAGCGCATGGCGCTGAAAAGAAAGTCATTGGGAGCGAACAGGTGATGCAGATACGGACCTGATATGTCCAGTGGGTTTGATGGGTTTATCCAGAGGCCGGATAACATCCTGACTGTGGAAGTCGAGCTCACCGTGCTTGTGTACCCATCTGTCGAGGTTCTCGCCGACAGTTTTGCCAGTAACCGTGAGATTGTTGCCGTCAATGAGGTTATTCTTCAGGAGGAAATGAAGGACCTCTGCGCAGCAAGCCGCAATAGAGAATGGGGAAGTGTGAGAGTTAGGTGATGTATTGAGCTATCGGAAACCACGGAAAGCCTTACTGGGAATGCCACCAATTTTGTAGACATGTTCCATGACATATTTGCCACTAGGTTTGATGTCAGCAAGGAAGGGAATCCGATCTGAGACGTTCTGGAAATCATCGATATCCAATTTAATACCGACGGAGTGAGCTACGGCAATTAGATGGAGGACGGCGTTGGTGGAGCCCCCGAGAATCATGGTAAGAACCTGGGAGATACAGAATATATTAAATTGAATTGAATTGAATTGACGTTTGAAAGCAATAAGACCAACCATAGCATTTTCAAACGCAGAGCGTGTCATGATATCCCGGGGCAGAATATTCTTTTCGAGGAGATTGTACATAACCGGTCCGACGGAGGTACATTCATCGTGTTTCTCTTTTGACTCCGCCGGGAAGGAAGATGAACCAGGGAGCGTCATTCCCAGCGCTTCAGCAGCACTAGCCATCGTATTGGCCGTATACATCTGCCATCATTCAAGAAGCCTGAGTATGACAGACGGGGGGACATTTGCAATCTACTTACGCCACCGCATGCTCCGGGACCTGGGCACGCATGCCGTACAGTGTTGTAGCGCACTTTCTCGGCTTCTGGGGTCCTGCCATCCTGGAGGTATTTGCCATACGCCTGGAAAGCTGAAACAATATCCAACTGAGGGGCACCTTCACATGAGCCAGGACGGATGGTACCGCCGTAGACCATCAGTCCGGGACGGTTCAAGCGACCGACTGTCCGTTAGGAGAGCATTAGAATTTGGGGTGGTTGTGTGGGAATATGGAGGTGTGAGGAGCGGAAAGGATCAATGGAAGGCAGAATGAATAGAAAGGGAAAAAACTGACGAGCCATCAGAACACCGGGCATATTCTTGTCGCAACCAGGTACGGTGACCATACCGTCGAGGAGGTGACCTCCGGCAGCAGTCTCGACCTGGTCAGCAATCAGGTCGCGCGACTGGAGCGAGTACGACATCCCGTATGTGCCATTGCTAATACCGTCGGAGACACCGACGGTACCGAATTGGTAACCAATGAGGTTAGCATTTTGGAGCGAGGTTTTAATCTCTTGGCCAAGGCCTAGCAAGTGTTTGTTACATCTGACGCCCAAACATGAGACGCACATATTCACTCTCAGAGACGGAGACGTACGGATTTCCTTCATACCTAATTGGAGACTTGTTTGTATACCTATTCATAGAAAGGCGGACATGACGTACCACACACTTGCGACACCGACCATGGCTTTTTGGAAATCAGCATCGCTATTGATGCCATCGGTCGCGTAGAGCATAGCCTGCAAAAGTGCGCGTCAAAATGGGGGGATGCTCGCTTGACGGGGTAAAGTACCTGGCTTGCGCCTTGGTCCTTGGGTTGAGTGACGATACGACTGTATCTGTTCATGACAACATTGTTGCGAGCAGCCGAGGTACAGAGAGCCCTCGCGAGGCGACGCTGTGCGACCAAAGACTTTGTGGGACGCATGAGAGAAAAATGATGAGTCAAGTTTGGGATAAATGATGTTTTGCTGTGATCCGTCGAGGAGATGGCATGGCCGGTTACGGAGATGGGCCGGAGTTGATTTCTTCGATTACGTACGCTGTGTTGCCATCTGTTCTTTTCTTAGATCCTTACATGCGCTCTCCGGGCGCATGCCTACCGCTCCCACGATCCAGACACCCTGCGCCCGTTCGTGGTCAGCCATGCTCGCCTCGGGATTAGCGGGGTCATCGGGCAAGGCGGTGGCGGACGACTGGGAGGGAATGGGGACGGCGAGGGAGTGGGGAAGGGACAGCCGAGGGAGAAGTGTTGCGGGAGGGGAGGAAGGGGAAGAGGATGTTCCGATTGGTTCGGTGGGAAATAGGGATTGGCATGATTTAATCCTGGATTGCCCGCAATGGTCAATCTCAGTCGGTTGTCGACCTCCTTCCATGAACCACCAAGAGGTCGAGCACTACCGCCCAGAATTCACCCTCCTCGTCGCAGGCTCTAGAGGAGGTCGGTTTGTTTCTGCTCTCTACGCTCTCTACTGACGCCATTCCCAGGAAAAACATCCTTTCTCCGCCTCCTCCTCGACACCAGTGACATCGCCCCCTCAACTTCCAAAGACCAGCTTGCATCCGTCGCAAAATTCGTCCACGGCTGTTCCGGTCACACTTCCTACATCAGGGCCACATCCATCGACATCGACACCGATACCGGCCGCTCCCTCGGCCTCAATCTCATCGACACCCCCTCCCTTGACTTCCGTGATGACGCTACCGCAGAGCGCACTATCGCTGAGACTCTCAGACTTATCGATGCCCGTTTCCTAGAGGGCCTCGAGGATGTGAGCGCCCGTAACCCGTCTTTATCCCTCTCTTTAAGTGCTCATCCTCCTTTCCCTCCTAGGACCGCAAAGCCCAAACCGGCGACCGCTACGTCCATTTGTATGCTTTCCCAGTACCGCCCGTCTATCTACTGACGCCTCCACTTCAGATGCATATATTTTTTGGACCCCGACACCATTGTTCCGCCCTCTGTCTCCCGGCCCCCCGCACCACCCGTTCCCAGGACCCGCACCAACAGCTTTTCCCAACCCGAGCAGGAACCCGTGATCTTGGAGCCTCCCGTGACGACCAATCCCTTGATGTTCCGCCCAACACTCCCCGCTGCCGATATTGCTACTATACGGCGGTTATCAGCCAGGGTGAACGTCCTCCCCGTCATCGCCCGCGCCGACATCCTTTCGAATGAACGTCTTGCCGCAGTCAAACTCGCAGTTCGCCGCGATCTCGCCGACGCCGGTATAGGCTTCGGCATTTTCGATATGGACAGTCATCCTCCCCATTATCCTCCCTCAGGTTCTGGCCCTCCGTCCTCTCAGGCGACGGCGACGACATCGAATCCGCCATCAGCCCATTCTCCAGAAGAGTCCAAGTTATCAGTTTCGGCGGATCTTTCTTCCAATCACGGTAGCAATGGATATGGAGCCAGTGGCGGAGGGCATTTGAACGGCGGATCAAATTCCACAGCTTCCGCGGCTACCTCTCCACCAACATCCCCCGTTTCCCCTTCCATCATGCGTCTCCCTTATGCCCTCGTTTCACCTGATATTTATTCCCATAGTGAGGGTGTCCCTAGAGTACCTCCTCCCCGGCATGAACTTGTACAGCAGTACACTCCCTCCCAGTCGAGCGGTAAAAATGCTCGCCGTGGAAAATTTCTAAGATACTACCGTTGGGGCAATCTGGACGTTCTGGATCCCGCGCATTGTGACTTTGTCCCGCTGCGCAACGCTATTTTTCATCATATGGAGGTATGTGGCTGATTTCCCCAGTAGAATTCCGTCATTTGATGATCTTGTGCACAGACCTTGCAGAAATACACACGAGAATATCTATTCGAGAAATTCAGGAGTGATTATATCCAATTGCAGCAGCAGAGACCACCGTCACGACATTCATCGCATCCTCATCCGCATACCCATTCACATACCCATTCTCACCCACATTTACATTCGCCTCATGCCATTTCACATTTAACTCATCCCCACCCCCACCCCCATATGGGTGGTCTGGCACCGCATCCTGCCAGACCTATTCTTGCAATAGACACTCAACCCCCTCCACAGCATCCTCCCCCACCCCAGGGTCTCCATCATCCCCAGCCTCTCCCATCATTAGGACGTCATCCGCAATCAGTTTCTATCCCTACTTCATCTCGAGATATGATGAGCGGGGGGAGCGATGGCAGGACGCCAGGATCAAGCTCAAGTGCACGGGCAGGTGGCTTGGGTTCTAGTGGCATTGCGGCGTCGGGCGATTCCCCGGTTGCTTCTGCATCAGGGAGCGGGAGAACTGGTTCTGGCCGTACGTCCATCCCTTCATTTTGTTTTCTTTGATGGAAACGAGAGAAGCTGATTGAACCAATTGGCGTGATTGTTGATTAGGCCCTGGGCAACTGAGCAACACCAACAAAACGCGGTCAAAGAAGATCACAGTTGCTTGCAATTTCTGTCGATGTGAGAACCTTGTCTTTGATCCACGGCATCAGGGAACTTAATTTTCTCCTGTAGCCCGTAAGCTGAAGTGTGACGGGGGAAGACCTGCCTGCGGGCAATGTCTTAAACGGTCGAACCCATGCGATTACGCACCACAGAATAAGCGCAGGAACACCATTAGACAACCGCGTAGGAGCGACATTGCTGGTTCTTCATCACGCCCCGGAGAGGACGACGATGACAGTGCAACAGGGGGCGACTACAACCGGGGCGAGAGCGGGAATGAAGACGGTAGATCAGAGGTGTCAATGTCGCCAGAGGTGCACACTGTTCCCCTGTCAAGCGCAGGTTCTGTTTCAGCACCAATCTCGCGGCGAAGCTCAAATGTAGACAAGCGGGAACGAGAAGGTGGGTATGTATCACACCACTCTCTACCACCTATTCTCGGTCGGGAGAGGGACGATCTTCCACCGGGACCCTCCTCACGACCACCTCCGCCACCTCAACAGCAACCCTCCCACTCGTCCCTGCATCACCTCTCGGAAAGGGATCCTCACCCCCATCACCTCCGTGATCGTGAACCCCCTATATCCATTTCGCATCAAAATCCCCCGCCTCCATCCTCCTCAATATCCCATGGTGGTAGTGGTGATAGAGGTGGGAGGCCCTTCTTTCCGGATAACGAGTTGCCGCACATTGCGACGTTGTCGTTGCCGGACAGGTCGTCCCCATCGACGCCTGGGCCGATGTCTGCACCTTCGTTGCCACCTATTAGACCGGCTTCGGAGCAACAGGCTGCACTTAGAAAGAGAGCGGCGACTGTGCCTGGAAAGAGTGGTAGTGGGAGAGGGTCAGGCTCTGGACCGAAGGTCGTTGCGTGTAATTCGTGTCGAGGTATGTTGTACTCCTTCCCTCATTGACCTAGTCGTCTGATATTAATGGTTTCTGTAGCACGTAAAACAAAATGCGATGGTGCCCACCCAGCTTGTGCAAGTTGTGCACGAAGACAAGTTCCTTGTTTATACGTGCATGACATGAACGGAAATGCAAGCCGAGACCCGAATGGTTCCTCCAGCTCCCCTTCAACGCTGAAAAAACGCCGTGCATCAGCTTCTGTGCACCAGCAACGCCAACACCAGGCACAACCATCGCAAACACCTACACGCCAAGGCGAGTATCCAACAATCTCAAAAGACGAAGACGGATCCTCTCGATCCCTCTCACCGCCTTCCTCACGCATACTCGCGACGCCATCTACAGCGGGTACGGGCCCGGGGCCCAGTACGGATTTATTGGACCGACACGCCGGGCACCGCCACCCTTATCCATCATATCGCGGGGGAAGTGAGGATGGTATAGACGATAGGGATGATAGAATTTCGGATTCGAGGGAGAGTCTGAGGGAGAGAGAGATGGAGATGGATTTGAAGAGACCATTGCCTTTGGAACATCTGGACCGGGATGTGGATATGAGGTCACCTGGTGATGAGATGGACATGCGAGCTGTGAAGAAAATGAGGATGGAGGAGGGGAGGACGGCTGCGCCTGTTGGTGGTATACCCTGAAGAGAATCCTATTTCTATCCATTTCCATTCCTTTGATCTCCGGCCCTTTTTCTGGGACAACGTCCCATGCGCGGGCGCGCAGTTTAGCCGCCATGTTCTTTTCTCCTTTATGCACCTGTGGTGTTGTCGCCGTCTGCGCCTTTGCTTTTCAGTTGTTGACTCCGTTATTCACTCCTTTCAACACCAAAACATGTAGAATATTTTTCTGCCGCTTGCCCGGTTCTTTTTTCTTGCCGGCCTTTTCTCTCCATACCCCTCCCCCCGGTCCCCTGCCCTCGTGTAGAATGTTCCGTCGTTCGGCCGCTCATCTACCGTCCTCGACATCCCCGCTTGGTTCCCGCGATCAAAACACGCTTCCCCCCTCTATTGCCTCTTCTACTTTCTACTTTCATGTTTTTTTACCTGGGATAAATTGGGCTTTGAGATAGTTGATATACATAAGTAACGTTCTGTCCCCTCCTTTTCTTTTCCTTAAGATTGATTGTGATTTAGCTCGATCTATCCCCCTGTGTGTCCTTACCTTTTCTATTTCTCTTGTGCAATGTGGCAATGGACTGTAGCTGTATTTTGAAAGAGATTTTTTATCACTTTACCTTGTTCTTTTGTCCCTACCTGATAGAGTTTTGGGCGCCTAAGCGCTTGGATCCTGACAAGTCTCTCAATGAATGTAAAGACGTCGAAAACGTTTTCAAGAATCGATCTAGACTATTTGAGTGATTTGCATCACTTTTGTGAGCCTTCGACTTTTTAGGGTATTTGGTCCCTGGCGGAGCAGCCTTTTGTCACAGCATGAAATTGGCATAGGCTTTTGTTGTGATATTTACCACCACTGTCTTGTCATCCTTGATAGCTCCCCACTCCTGCCAGCCTTGAGTCCCTAGCCTGGATTCAAGGTCTTCTAGCTTACAGTGTCGGCTTTCCAAGTCCCCTATCCATTATCATTCGGTGTGTTTGTTATATCAGGGGTTCTGGACCTGATTCCGTGAGTATTTAATACATCAAATTGGCGCACGCACGGCTTCGGTTGACATGCTGCATAGCGACCAGGAGTGAACTAACCATTCTATACAGTAGCCGCTCTTTTCTTGTCCTGTTTCCATACTCGCCTGTTTCCAACTCTTCTTTGCGCATCTCTTTACACATCTGTTCCCTGGGTCGTCGCGTCCGCGTTGTCGTTCCCGGATCCGTTTGTCTATTTTTTGTTCCCCATATACCACTTATTCGGCGTAACCATCCTCCTCACGCGCGCTTGGCGATTTTCAGCTCCATCAGCTCCACCTCCACTACCTCTCTCCTGTACACTGCGTATCTTCCCATCTTCCTAACACCAAAAACGAACTCGAACGCGAACGCAAAACACCGTGCACCATCATGTTCTCATTCAGGCGCAAACCCAAGAAACCCGAAGAGCCACCCCCAATCCGTACTTCTCCTTCCCTACCAGACCTCAAGAACACGGTCCAAGGGACAATCCCCTGGCCTGAGGATCTCGTAGACGTGGACGCCATACGGAAACTCGAAGAAGACGAGGAAACTGTTTCCGTAAACGCCACGACCGAGGAGTTCCATGGAGGCGGCGAAGGGAGACCCAGTGTCGCCAGTGTCGCGAGCGCCAGAACTAAAGGTGCGGCTAAAATATCTTTCACAGCAGGTAGAGAGCCTGTGATGTTCCATAAACCTTTCTTTCGTTATCCGGATTCTTCGAGGACTGGCGTACCAACATCTGGTTTTGCTTCTTCTTCTACAGGAGAGGCTGTCGCGGCAGATGGAACGAAGGCCCCAATATCATCGTTTTACATGGCAATGGCTACCCCTCCCGAGGCGTTGAATGAAATGAGGAAGAAAAAATATGAGAGGAAGGAAAAGGCCGAGAGTGTGACCGGGTCGCGGTTGGGACAAAGGAGGGCGCGGGTGCCGCCGACGTTCAACATCATGGTGGGTAGAGTTTTTCTAATGATGTTCAGGTCGGATGATCAATGAGGTTTTACCGCTGTTGCCAGGTTGTTGGAAGCAAAGGCACGGGAAAATCTTCGCTGCTTCGCCTGTTACTTGAAACAGCGGAAATCTCTCCCACCGCGACCAAAGAGCAACGCGCCGCTTTGGAAAAGTTCTTGGGCGACTCTACCAAGTCCACGAGTACAATCCGAAGTACCTCAATCGAAATTTCCGAGTCCAAGTTCGATAGGATCTTGTTGTCGGTTATTGATACACCTGGGCTGGATTTCCAGGAAGGGAGAGAATTGAAACTGGAGAGACAGGTCAACGCCATCCTGAAGCATGTCGATGCCCAGTACGCGGACACTATGAATGAGGTGAATACTCCCGTCGATGAGCGATCTAGACGCTAACTCCGTGCGCCACGTAGGAATCCAAGGTTGTTCGACAGCAAAAGGGTGACCAGCACATTCATCTGTGAGTGGTACTTGAAGTTTAAAGCTTGGGCTTCGGTTCGTTTCAGGCACTTACCTGCCTCATAGTTGCATCTACATGGTCGACCCGGCCTCCATTGTCTCGGCAGAAGCCAGGCATGCTGCCAGCGCCTCTCCTCACTCTGTACCTACTAAGACGCGATCGGAAACGACAATCTCCCAGTCCCACCCTCCCGAGCTCGTACCAGACACGTCCTCGGGTGACGAATCAGACGAAGATGGAGACGAAGATGACGGTTTCTTGACAATGGCTCCAGCAGAAATTAAGGTCATCCGTCGAATCTCAAACAGGTCCAACATTCTTCCCGTGATTGCCCACGCCGACTCCCTGACCGATGAGAAGCTAGAAGCCGTCAAGGAAGCTGGTATGAGTTTCTTGATAACCCTTAATTCAAGCCCTGATTGATTGTTGTGAACAGTGCGGAAGGGAATGGCTGACGCTGGTATCGACTTCGGCGTGTTTGGCCCAATTACCAAGCCCTCTGACGAGTCCAAGACGACCAAGAGAGCAACCAAGTTTACCAATGGAGTCGGCAATGGTTCCACAAATGACCATACTGCAAACGGTAACGGCTCTGCTGCCGCTGAAAACTCTGACGAGGAAGAGGCAGAAGAAGAGGGCGAGGAGAGAAAATCCAGAGCCGTTATTAAATTGCGTCCTGCTAGGCACCGCAACCTCTCTCGTTCGCGTTCGCGTCGTGATCTATCCAGAGTAGCCGAGGACGACAGACGACCACTAAGTCCAGACGCAACGGATTTCGACAGCGTTGCCAACGTCCGTTTTTCGGCGCATATAATCGCGAAAACCGACATCAGCTCTCTATTACCCTTCGCGCTTATCACCCCCGAGAACAAGAAACGTCGCAAGCGCCAGAAGGCCGAGTCTGTTTTGGATAGTCCTGCCACCCCGACGGCCGGTGCCATGGGTGTTGCCCAACAATCTTCACTAGCAACAGAGGATGGTCATGAAAGCCACAGCTCTCAGACGATGGACAGCGTCTTGTCCCCGGTTTCGCCTGCTTCAGTTCAGAATCAGAGTGTTGCAGCGAAACAGTTGTTCCTTCAAGGGCCACCAACTGACATGAAAGGAATGTTTGTCCGCAAGTTCAGGTGGGGAACTGTTGATGTGCTCGACCCCAAGCACTGTGACTTTGCGGCGATGAGGACCGCGATTTTGTCCACTCATCTGAAGGTGAGTCCTAAGTTTGTTGAAAGTGGATCAGATCAGAAGTTGATAGGATGGTTCAGGTTCTTAAAGTGCATACCCGGGAGGTGTTATATGAAAAATATAGGACTGAAAAGTTGCTTGCGAGACGTGCTACTCAGCAGATATCCGAGGAGGAAAGGAATCGGTTGCTAGAGGGTGCGTAAGCTTATCCCCCTCTTCGTGCTATTTCTAAAATCCCCCTACACAGATCTAGGAATCTAACGCAACCACGACCTGCGCATATATTCCCTTTCAGTCTCGTTCGTTTTTTGTCAATTTAACATTATTTCTTAGTCTTTTTTCTTATCCTCTAGCTATTCACTATTCCTCATACCCGGTGACCTCTTGTATATTGTGCACACTTGTCTCCCTTATACCTTCCATACCTCTTCGTCCCTCGCTTTTCATCGTGAAATATTCCACTAACCATGTCATTCGTTACATACTTTTATGGGAACTTTTCCTGGATCTAACTGTCTCTATCCTCCGTTCTCCTCCGTGAGGAATACACACTTTCCTTAGTATATTTTACGTTCCTCATGCCTCGGCAGCTGTCTTGTACTGAATACAAGTACAATTTCACGGTCTGATCTACAAACAGAGAAAGTCCAGAGGTCGAAATCTGATTAAACTAATTAAAAGTAACGAATCCAAGGAAGCAACCACCTCAGAAGTCCTTCTTTCTTAGTCTCTCTATCATCTCCTCATCTATACCGTCCAAACGGTGGAGTAGATAATCAACCTAGTAAAACACGTGCTTAGACTCGAATCAAGACAGAACTGGCCATATTCACCTCAACTTCTTTCGTCAACGGGATAATGTAGCTCTCATAAAGATCCAAGACTCCATCAATGTCAATCTTTCCTCCATTCAACTTTCTGAAACCATGGACACCATTTGCCTTGGGCCCAGAATCGCCCTCCGCGGCGATATCCTGAGAGTAGGTTTCGACTTTTTTGTGCAGCCGCCCGAGGAGCCTCATCTCAACCTCAGGCTTGGTGATGAGGGCCTCCAATGCCTCGCGGTCACGAGACTGGATGTGTGGAATGAAGGCCGCTGGGTCTTGAATGAACTTCGACTCTGATACAAACTTGCCTGTAGATGTTGTCAACACCGGCGACAATGGAAAGAACAGAAACAAACTCACCGTAGTGTACGCGCTTGCTGATGGCTTGTAGAACTTCGACGTCTATTGTCGCAGCACTGCCATAGTTACCATCGTCCTCGAACTCATCATCACCGACGATGCCCATCTGTCGTTTCTTGGCCGCGAGAGCTAGTGTAGCTCTGCGAGTAATTCTAGGGACAATAGCACGGGTATAGAAGGACAGAATAGAGGCATTTGCATTGATTTTGTTGGGGTATAAAATTTCGGGGAAGCAGAGGGGTTGGAGGACGGGTTTGGGTAGCTCAGAGGGGGGAGTGAACGGATATTCATCTGGACTGTAATGGACGTTCGTTTAGCACTCAAAGTGTAAATAACCAAAGAGGCAGTCTACCCACCTCGTGTATCTGCGTGCCTTAGCTGAAGGAGATGACTCGATCAGAACCTAAACCCCGGCGTTCATATTGAAAGAAGCACTTGCCATGAAAACTTTCCGTCTCCTTCAAGAACCATTCCAGCCAACTGCCGGAGAAACCCAACTCCTCCAGCTCCTTGAACGCACCTCGCTGGTATATCCGCGGATTATGCGCAAATTGTGCTCGTTCGATGAGGGAGAAGATAATGGTGTCTTCCAACCGAGTGAGCACAGCGCGTATACGGTCAAGCGAGAGCGGATCGCCGGTCATAAAATTCTGGGACATGCTCAAGGTGTCGTGTGGCGTTATAAGGATGGCGGTGGTCGCGGTGAAAGGAGCACTTTGGCCTTGTGACAGTCTGCGAAACTGCCGGGGGTTATGGGGGGCAGCGCCTAGTGTCGTACTTTAGCTTTCGCCCGAATCAGCGATCATCTCGAAGAGCCGAATATAGCCGGAAGCATCAATCCTTACCGGTTCAGAGTTGGGTTGGTATGAATCGGCGCACTCGGTGGCCGTCTGGGGCTAGAGCGAGAAACCAGGGAGGAGGGAAAAATGATGATTTGGATTATGAACAAAGCCGCAGGCCACGGATTAAATGGCTCTTGAAAAATTACACATGATCTCCTTCTCGAAATCACTGCGTCTCCGGACTTGCGTGAGGCGCCCAATACAAATGCGCTCATAACAGATATTTTCCATCCAGTCTCTGCGTAGCCTTCCATATTCTCATAATAACCCAGGTTCCAATTACGAGAGAGTATGATGCTCTGAAGTCAATAATTTATTCGCTTATGCGATGCACCACTCTGTTACCGCTGTTATCATCTTCTCCCCCACGCCGACACAGGACACCGGCCAACTGGTCTCTTGACTTACGCTCGGCATGCGCATGACCTTCGCATTTTTCCGGGTGGTATACACCCGTCTCTATTGCCGCTGCATAGCAAGCGCACTCTTCAGACGCCCCTAAATTCGAAGCTGTATCATTGAGGTCATTGCAACGTCCGAGGCCCCCAATCCGCGTTATCCTGAAGGTTGACATGGTGCCTCGACTAATGGACGCGGTGTAAGTGTGCTCAGACGTCGAACGTTGAACATCTGAACCCTGCACCTGTCCAGTATAGCTCGACCTCGGGCACATCCAAGTAGCTGAAAAAGGTTTTTCCAATCTTAAAGCCAATAAGACTGGTCAAAATGATCAAGGTGCCGTTCATTATTAGTTATTGATGGGACCCCAAGTATCTTAACGAGTGTCCGCCTCGCCACCGACTACCGGGTACGTCCAATTGCGCTTAGACTATCAGCACCCAAATTAATTTACCAGTCCCTTCAGAACTACCCCACACAACGTCGTCATGCCCCGCTGGCATGTCAAACTTACAACGCGTCACAAGAGCAGGATGGGAGCAGAATGGACCAAGCCGACTCCAGTTCATTACCCACCCATCGGCATACTTCATGGTTGGGACCAGAATGGACCTACGAGAGACCTGAATCCGTCGACGATCAGCAGGTGATAGCAGGATGTTAACGCGCTGCTCAACAAATCCGCTTACACATTCATTATACTACCCCCCGAGCCAGGACCCCGGATTATCCCTATATATGTTGCATACTTTGAAGGACACAATCCTGGATTTTCCGGCAGTCAGGCCGGGCGAAAATGTAAGGCGTAGGACCGCGCCTGGAGGGGGGCCGGATCCCTGCAACATCGGCTTCCTCAAGGCCGGATCCAGTACCTCATATGTAGTGGCACATGGCGCAATGGTATCAGGAGGTAGTAGCACCTAAGACTCGCGTCATGCATCATGATGTTCGAATCCCAATATAATACACGTATTTTTTCACCTTGTTAGGAGCGGTTAGGAGTGTTTCATGTAAAAAGTGGGGTCAAAAAAGTGCCGCCGTCGGACCTGTGGCAGTTTCTTGCTCACTCAATGCCTTCAGTTTTGAATCAACGTGCTCAAGTATTTCGGAAGCATGGTGCCCCGCAGCTGCACTTGCTTCGTCTGGTACTGTTACACTCAATCATCCACTCAATGTCGGGGACTACGCATTCGTTTTTCTTAATAATGTAATCTACGTTGTAAGAGGTATTCGTTTACTGGATTGACCTTGAATGGCTACTGATCTATCAATTTGATAGTCCTGTTCCTTTATGTAAAACTGACTGGAAAGCATTTGCCCCATGCCCCTGTCACATCATCACCGGGCCCGACGAACATTTCTTCTTTGTCAAAGATTGCACTGCAAGTTTTCCAGCACACACGTGGCTTGCAATTCTCACCTACCACAGCAGCAACGGCTGTTTTCAATATCTCTCACTTCGCATTCCTTCCACCGCACAATTTTCTGACTCTCTTGGGGTCACAGCCAGACAGTGTTACTACCTCCAGATTTTCCCTCTGTCCTCAGGATTTCGCCATTTTCGATATATTCCGATGTCATATTAGTAACATTAGATCTGCAGTAGAGGAGTTGTCAAGGGGGTCATCAACTAGGAGGTAGCTCGTTATATATGGCACACTCTAACGTATGCGAAGGGCTCAGGCGACTCCATGAGGCTCGTTTTTAATTTTGACTGATTTTTCTCGATTTTTTCCGATTTTTGAGGCCGGATTTTTTCCGGATAAGAAACTCGAAATCGTGTATGGACAGAAAAATCCGAAAATCCCGAAATTAGGGATGTAACATAGGTATATAGGGATAATCCGGGGTCCTCCCGAGCCCCGTTCCGAAATCCTCTTTCCCCCTTTCCAAGATTCACATACAATCCGATTTTGATTTCGCCGTCAGCCTAAGCAAGCGTAAACCCATCTAACCTGCTCACTGAACCCCTTTTGGGTCCGCATACACCCGTTGTTCCTGGTGATGATGTTTTCGCGTTGTTACTATCCGAGTCGGCTGGATGACCCTGTCCAAGCTTAGGCTTTATTCCTTGGGCCGGACGGGGGCTACCCGTTCAACAAAGGTGTCGAGGGGGTTTCTTTTTCTGGTCGAAGGAACACTGTTGATTTTTGTTCATGATCTTCGACAAGCTTCTTCCTACGCACATCAAATCGCTACCGCCCCGCTCCCCTGGGGCCTGGGATCCACCGTTAAACACCAACGGCCTTATCTTCAACCACAACAGGCATGCCGTACTCGGAACAATATAAATAATCCTTGGAGAAGATCACGTTTTCCGAAGCTTAGACATGAGAACCTCGTGCCATGACTTGGTGTGTTCGATGGTGCGAATCGCTTTTATCAACGGGATGTCGTGCTTCTTGTCTGCTCCAGACGTGCACTGATTATCAAGTCGCTGGGGTTCAACTTGAGGCTATCGACGGCTAGGTTCGAAGTGCTCTATAGCATGACTATATGCATTGTTAAATCCCTTCGATCAACCAGTCAGATCCACGGGCCGTGGCCACACACAAAGGGAAGAAGTTCGAAGTGGAAGGGCCACTTTCTCGAAGATACCGAAACGGGGAGCTTTGTGCATTCTTCCTGATCACCTGTGAGCACCATGGATCATGGATTACACCATCCCAGGAACCTTGTCTTATCTCATCTTATCCTCCAATAACCTCCGAGAGGGGGGTTGGTGGATATAAGAGAGCTTCTGGATGACCAACAAGAGTCACCAGGCTCTCATCCCCAATTTCTCCTCAAATTCGCCGTCTTTTTCCCTCCAATTGTTAATACATCAAATATGGCTCCTGTCGCTGTCACTGAAAAGGCTGTTCCTGCTCTCCAACCCAAGCTTCAGCAACCTGCTATCCCTCTCCAGAAGGGTGACGTCCTTGAGAACTATGAGGGTTCATACAAGTTTGCACCCATTACCGAGGCTGAGGTCTCGCGCGCTATGATCAAGAGGTATGTGAAGAGTATCTGTTGTATGAAACCGTTGTTGACGTATCTTGATCGGAGCAGGTACTTCAACACCATGTATGAGCGTGCAATTTCGGACGTTGTTATTATCGGTGCCGGAAGTGCTGGTTTGAGCTGTGCTTACCGGTTGGGTACTGCCAGGCCCGACGTAAGTAGCACTCAACCAGGCCCCGTACCTGAACGCATAACTCATCTTCGTGATCATCTCTATAGCTCAAAATCACCATCATCGAGGCCAATGTTGCACCTGGCGGTGGCGCATGGCTGGGTGGCCAGCTCATGACACCCATGGTACCCACGATCTCATAAACAAAGTTTAACCACTGACGACCTCTATCTCTGATGTACACAGGTCATTCGCAAGCCTGCAGACTCTTTCCTTCGTGAGCTCGGTGTTGAGTACGAAGACGAGGGACACTTCGTCGTCGTTAAGCATGCCGCTCTCTTCACTTCCACCCTCCTCTCTAAGACTCTCGCCCTTCCCAACGTTGTCCTCATGAACGCTACGGCAGTTGAGGACCTCATCATCCACCCCGATCCCAAGTCGCAAGGCCAGCGTGTCGGCGGTGTCGTTACTAACTGGACGCTTGTGGCACTGAACCACGATACCCAATCTTGCATGGATCCCAACACCATCACTGCCCCTGTTATCATCAGTGCCACTGGTCATGATGGCCCTATGGGTGCCTTTAGCGCAAAACGCTTGGTGAGTGCCGGTCTCCTCAAGGAGTTGGGCAACATGAGGGGATTGGATATGAACCGCGCGGAGCCTACCATCGTCAACAGTACCCGCGAGGTCGCGCCTGGATTGATTATGACCGGTTCGTGTTATCCAATTTTTGGTTCATTATTCTTGATGATCGCGAACTCATTGAATAACCGTAGGCATGGAGCTTTCCGAGCACGATGGTTCCAACCGGATGGGTCCTACTTTTGGCGCCATGATTGCCAGTGGTATCAAAGCTGCTCATGAGGCGATCCGCATTTATGACTCTTCTGAGATCGTTGCCGGCCGGGTTGTTGCCTAAGTTTTGTTCGTCGAGGACGTTCGCATCGACTTTGTGGTATTGCGTTGATAAATGCAGGGTTATGCTGTAAATGATTTGAAGAATCAAAATTTCATGTAGCATAGTCATGTACTTCAGAAATTGATGAAGGTGGTGATGCCGGAGTAAGATTCAAGTCACCGAGTCAGCAACATCCAGCAGCTCCATAGATCAATTCGACGATGAAACTGAGTAGTGTCGCCGTTCGTCGCATTAACCCTCCCATCATGCTTCTGATTTTCGTGAGGTATATTATCAGTTCCGCAACGTTAGGAGTTCCTCATAAAGATGGCCTAGACCAGGGAGTGATAGGGCCCCATACACAGAAACGCTTGACGAGCACGGCAGTACCAGGCAAACGCTTCTCGCGATCCTGGCGGAACGGAATTCGAGTCCGAGCTTCGACGCCTTCTAGGACGTTGTTTCAGCCAGCTTGCGAGTAGCTTCGCTATCCGTGAATGTTCAGCAGGCGCACCAAGTACGACCCTTGAAGAGCCATAGACTATAGTCTGACACACTTGGCGGTAACGGAAGGCGCGATTCGGATACACTGCGTGAGCGACACTTCACATCGTCCTAATGCTACACTAAATTACAGCGGAGGTGAATAGTGATCTAAGAGCTTAATTAAGATGTCCTCAGAGAGGGGGGGATAAAGTATCTAGTCTAGAAAGACGATTTGAACGGGTATGTATCTGGGTTGAGGAGAGGAAAGCTGCAGTTACATAAGACTTTTTTATGCCACATCTGACGTTTCATGAGCCAGGCTAGTTAGGCCAAGCAACACTTTACGCCCATTTGACACAAGTTCGACGACCATGCCCCACAAATTCGACAGTGGTATCGGGATCAACTCGCCAACAGGAAGTGCATTTAAGGATAGCATCCCCTGATGCACGCTTTGGTAGCCGTCTTCGGCGGTAATCACTGAAAATAGCTTTTCCGCCCCATGTGGTGCTTGGGGCACTTCTGTTTCTTCCCAAGTATCCGAGGATGAGTGCATCCTCGTGGGAAATAAAACAGGGACCGACGAGGTCGGCAGAGTAAGGAGATCCTTCGTCGAGTCGTCTATGCCGAGTAGGGAGGAGAAGAGGGAGAGGAAAGGGATGGATAAGCGAGGGAGAGGGTGACATATCGGTACCCGAGATAGCTGCACTTTGTCATGTCGAGGGAGCAACTCTGGATCTGTCGAAATTCGGGCCAGGGGATAGCGAAACTTCGTCTCGACGGTCTGCGGATTGATGCTGGAAATGGGAGTATATGAGGCTTGTCTATTTGATGCTCCCCTGTGAATGTTACGAAGAGCCTTCACATCCTCATCTGCTGGTACGGAATCTAGAGGAAGTGAATCAATGAGATTCCGACTCAGCCCCTGATTAACTATCCAATAATTTAAGGGAGCTTGAGGAGAGTTGCGGGGCTGTCTCAGGGCCGCATCGATCAATGGTGAATGCCCGCCTGGCGAAGAGAATGTGTCGCTGTCTCCCGAGCCAAAATCAGAAATAGAAATGACCGAGGGAGAAATGTCGCTAGACTCGGAAAGAATGGAGGTTTGAGCCGGACTTGGAGGCGCAGATGACGGGTTAGGAAAGATGTACGTCGGTGAATCGGCCAAATGGAGAGAGGACTGTCGGTGACGTGGATGCTGCTGCACATGGGAGGATGACTCTGTGGAGGGTGCGCAGCGGCGGGGCGCGTGGTAGTATGTAGCCATCGACGGCAGCGTAATGAAAGTAAGAGATTACGCTTGAGGAGGACCCTGCAAGCGCGTGCTGTCGCCTCCATTGAGGTCATTTCTGCCTCCATTTATCACTTCGTTCACGTGCTCATCAACGCTTGCTATTCTAAAAATACCGCTTCTTCTGCTTGTTGTACCATCTTGACTATTTTCGCCCAGTAGATGCGCACACCACTGCCCATGTACTGCCTCAGTTCCTCTCGTCAACTGCTTTCCACACACACTTTGCTGGCTGACATCTGATTCACCCCAATCATTACTACACCGTCCTTTCAACTCGGGCAACACGGCTGGGATAAAACCTCGGGTTCCGAACTCATGTCGAACCCAGAGGCTGCCTTTCCCCCCCTTTTCTCTTGTCGTTCCTTGGTTTGGATCTTTGCCTCTGCTTAACAGCAGTCGTCTCTTTGTCAGTCTGGCGCTGGCTTTCGTTCTCCTTTGAAGTTACTCTCGGCTGGTCCTTACCCGGTTGCTCTCCGTTTGTGTCTTTGTCTGAATCTCACCATACATTTGCCCTGTTTTCCGCTTCTTCATGGACGAAATCCCGGCATTGCCTCTCGCAGCTCATCAACGTACGTTCGCCATATAGATTATTCCTCGTGCCCAGAACAACGAAACTCACTACAGGAAAAATAGTTTATCAGCAGTACATTGGCGATTCAACCCAAGTACTCAATATATGGACTTACTTCAATCTGACCGGCAATACCATACTCCTCCCAATCCTCGTCTTCACGTTCCTTATTTCCAACCAACTTCGGCGGCACCCGACGTTCATCAACCTTTGTTTGACCTGGATATTCTGGGGTATCTTCTCACTTTTGCTGTGCGTTGTTCTTTGACAATTGTCTCGTCTTACACTGAGTTCATCCACAGATTCTATAGTCATCAAGATCGAGAGTCGGAGCCGTCCAAAGCGCTGTGCATTGCACAGTCGTCGCTGTTGTTTGGTATGGTACCGATGTGGGGGTTTTCTCAGCCGCAATACCCTGACTGTGGCTAACCTCGGGTTTAGGTGGGGAACCACTGTTCTCGCTCTATTTTACTATGTATATCGGACTTTCCAGGGGCAAACTCGTGAAGTGGAGTTCGGGGTCGCTACTTCTTGGCTCGTAGGTCGAATTAATCGTGCTGCAGACCAGTACCTTAACGTGCAGTACAGATGCTTGGTGGGCCGTACTTCTGCCAGATAACATTCTCCGCCGTTTCTCTTGTTGTATGTTCCATCCACCGAAATTTGGCGACAGCCTTCAGACAACTCCAACCACAGATGTGTCTACGACACCCAAACCTCGTACTTCGTCAGACCCCGTTCTTTTATTGCAGTCTTGAGTTCCATCCACTGTACGGTCCTATCTATCCCTTTGAAGCGACATCTAATCCAGCTACCATACAGGATATTGGCACGACTAGTGTTTGTTTCACTCTGTGTCCTGTGCATCTTCATAATCGAGGTCCTTGTCTTGCACAAAACATATCGCATATATTCTAGCATCCACCAGCTCCCTCCGACAGAACGCCAGGCCGAATCACTTCGTTCTGCGAGGTCTTGTATTCTACGTGTCTTCATCTTTGGGGTATATGTGAGCTTCGGGGCAATGTAAGCATATATTTCCATGTTTCTCCGCTGATGTTGATCGAGCTACGGTAAAGCGTTGAGCTCATTGCGATGGTGGACTCGAAAGGCATTATACCGCAAATGTACATGGCCACAGGTAGGGCTATTGCTTGGTGACCTCGCTCTTTGCGCTTGCTGAATCAATTCATATAGCTGGAATGGTGGTATTCCTTATATTTGGTACTCGGGAGGTACGCTCATTATTGACATATATCCCGACGCGAATCATAACTCTTGTGGAGGCTGTTTTACGCGTATGGTTTCCATGTGCCTTCGGACGCAGAGGACCAAGAAGAGTTCGTTGTCGACCATATAGAAGTCCTGCATTGTTGCCTCCATCCCAAGACCCCCAATTGGGACTACAGCTTAGCCGCATTGGCAACTACCAAGCGCCAAGCAGAATACACCACCCTCGGCTGCCTTCTGACAACCCATCCTTTACTCTTGATGATCTTTTCCCTACATTTCCACCACCTGCTCGGACAGGTCAAGAATCGTTACAATACCCACATCATTCGGTATAGACTTGATTTAGCAACATTATTTTGGCATCAGGGATCATTTGCTCTGGATCTATGCGGTAGTGCTCGCCTCATCAAGTTTGTTGAAATTGAAAAAGACGCGGTGAGTGCAAAGCAGCAGAAGCTATACCTATGCCAAAGCAGGTGGGTAGATACTGGAGGACGCAAAGCCATAGTCTTCTGCTTTTATGTGTGGTGTGTACAAGGGCATTATCGTCCGCAGATGTGGGAATCAAGAAGATACGAGGGACCTGGTACAGCAAAGAGTTCTGCCGCCGCCGGCGTCCCATGATAGTTTTTACGCCACCAGATATATTGATGCGCAGATGGGGCTTAACCAATGGGCCGAAACGCCTGTGGTAATTGAACAGGCAAAGGATTTATCAGGATCCAGCAGGACGGCCTTGGGAAGGATTCCGACATGTATAGTAATATCGTGTCTGGTCTTGCAGCATCCCCGTGAGGTTAGGCTCCAAAAATATCACAACTTCCACTTGTTGCGGCTACTAATAACCGATTAATGCACGCTCTTGTACCCACGCAGTGCCTTCCCCCTTCTTCTGAATCGACTTCACCTCTGCCTCAACTTCCATCAGAACGAAGCAGTCGAAATAATAATCGAGGGAACTTGGACCACCACACGCACGGCGGTTGTCCTTGAATTCTTTCCTTCTTTCTGCTTCCTGGTCTGGGCCATTTGTCTCTCGGTGTTGTCGCTCAAGAAGGGGTTTCAGGGACGGTTTCTATCCACACTTAAAGACCATCTCGGAACCAAATTCACACCGCACTGCTACTCTTCGTATCCAACACACCCGCGAAAAATCTTCCCCTTCCAAACTATGGACCAAATTTCACAATTGCTAGTAGCTCATCCAAGTACGTACCGGCTTATGCTTCATGGCCTATTGAGACTAAATCTTGGTATTAGGAGGGGACATCGATGCAGATATTCTAGGCGCTTCGGCACCCGTCCTCCTCAATGTATGGGTTTACTTCAATTTGATTTCCAATAATGTCCTCCTCCCGATCCTTCTTTTGACGATTCTTATCTCCAACCAACTCCAACGGCATGCAACATTCATTAATGTGTGCTTGACTTGGATCCTCTCTGGGATATTTTCACTCTTGCTGTATGCACCCATACGAACTGCTTTTGCTTTCCGTTCCTGATTTCTTCCACAGGTTCTATACTCACCAGTACGGAGACCAGGAGCCACCCAAGGGACTTTGCATTGCACAAGCATCGCTCTTATTTGGCATTCCGCCGATGTATGATCTCCTTTCGACGCCATTACCCACCCCATGTTCATGACTATGAAATAGGTGGGCAGCTGCAGCTTTCGCCTTCTTTTACTATGTATACCGAAGCATTCAAGGGCAAAGCCACCAGTCAGAGCTTGGGATCGTCACATCATGGATTGTGAGCACCGTTCACCTCATTCAAACCTTTGGAATTTGACGTGAAACAGATGTTTGTTGGACCTTATTTCTGCCAGATAACATTCTCTGTCGCTGCCCTCGCGGTAAGCTTTATCAAGAGTCGACCTTCATCATGCCTTCTGAACGAATCGTAAAATTAGATGGCTCTGAGTCGCCCGGACCTCGTCCTTCGCCAAAACTCGTTTTTTTATTGCGGCCTTCACTTTCGCCCGTTGTTTGTGTCCTTCCCTATTACTTCGGGACGCACCAATGCTAAACCCACTTCCAACAGAATATTGGCTCGAACGGTATTCGTTACCTTCGGTGCCGGATGCATCTCGATAATCCAGCTTCTCTTACTATATAAGTCATATTGCAATTACTGTGGCATCCGGCGTCTTTCTACCCCGGAAGCTAGCATACAATTACGTTCAATAAGACGGTGTGCTATGCGTGTCTCTGCACTTGGCGTATATGTGGCCTTCGGTACAGTGTAAGCATAACTATCCGCGATCCCCAACCGTAGCTGACTGAGCCTGCGTAAAGCCTTGAGCTCGTTACCATAATTCGCCCCAAAAGCCTTCTACCCCAGATTTATATGGCGACAGGTGGGATGAGTGCTATTTCTAAAAGCTCCTCAATTCACCTATAAATTCTTATCAGTTGGCACGGTTGTGTTTCTTGTTTTTGGCACACAACAGGTATGCATAGACCATCTGCATGCAGTATTACTCCTGGCTCCTCACCGGCTTTCGATACAGGACGTGATATGCGTGTGGCTCCCCTGTTTGTTCAGACAAGAACCCGAAAAAGCTTCTAGCACGGTGTCGTCTCCCCGAGATTCTGATCTCGGACTACATTTTGGCGACTTTAATTACCCTCAAGGATCAAACAGAATGCATGACCCTTCGTGATCTTCTCAAAACTAGCCATCTACCCTGATAGTGATTCCTTCTCCACAGCCCCAGTGCCTGTTTGGAAGTTGTGTCGTTTCATAACATTTTATGCTAAGTATCTAGATTTGTTCCTAATGCTATACTCTTGATAAACAAACCACTCCGAAATCCGATCACTGAACTTCTCATCAATAGTGTGATCCACAACAACTCATGTCGGCTTCATGGTGTGTACATAGGACTAAGTGATGATCGCCGGGCCGCATCCTCCCGTGTGCTTCTTCGTTGGAAGTGGCAATTTATTCTTAGTATACTTGGCTCGAGCACATCTCGCTGCGCCAAATGAATAAAACTAAGACGAAAGTGCTTATGTGATAAGTTGAGCAGGAAGGTATTGCAGTACACGAAGACGCTGTCCATAAGCCGCAGAATTAGGTGTGGACACGTCCTCGTAGCGGAGCAGCACAACACCATTGAATGGATCAAACGAAAGCAATCTAAGCCAGCCACAGTAATTGGGACCGACCATATTTTCGAGCTTGACCATTGTGATTATCGGCTCTCTGCTGGTTTCAGTACGATCAAGTTCCGCTCGAAAGGCGATAAAATCGTATTCACACCGCCTAAGTCTTCCTTTTTCGACCAGAAGGATACCCAAAACTGTTTTGGATGAAGGTGGAACATCATAGTAGGTAGGGTCGCGGATCCTGTGGCCCTCGTCGAGTGAAATACGTGTTGAGCAAGATGCATGGACTTCTGCGAGGGTCGGTATTTCTCCTTGTACAGGTGGTAGTCGAACATCCCAGTTCACCAGTGTATTTCCTACCACCCCGATGACAGTATATCTGGTAGGTGAACGTGGAAAAGATTGGAGGCCAATACTGCCACGGACAGGTAGTAAGATTTCGTGCGTCCGCCGTACATGTTTGTCGGAAAGGTCCTCGGGTGAAGGGAGTGAATAGAAATGGACGTCCCCCTGGTGGGAAACCCCAATCAAATGCCAGGGAGAAATGAGATTGTTCACCCAACCGCTTAATTGGGACTGTTGGGACAATAAAGTTACCTGAGCAACTCTCACAAGGCTCAAAGCAACTTACGTTCCGTGACGACATTGGCACCATCTTTGCTGTTGGGATATGAACGAGGGCGACAGGGTTGGGTTCGGCTGGTGATATGAGCGTGTAGTTTGTTCCATCATGAGAGAACGACGTGAGGGTGGATTCGGCTTGTGATATGAGCGCGTAGTCGTGCTGGATGCTCAATGTAACGTTCTTTGCCATTGCATCTGGTATAGGCACTGAAACTTCTAATGAGGCACCTGGGACCGAATTGCACTCTAATTTTACGCATATAACCTCCCTGGTTATTACTGGTAAACGCTCGGAAGGTTCTACAGGATCAATGAAACGGCTCACAAACGGTATCGAGCTTCGTTGTCTTCCTCAGAAATCCCAATATATGCAATCCGCATTGAGTTGGCATTCGTGAAGCTATGCGTAATCGTCCGTATACACTTGGAATACCGACCAATTTGACAAGCGAAGACGTGGTTGAACAGCTTATCCGGCGGAGACCAAACGAGGCGCAGCTGCTTTGAAGTCTCCGGAGCCCCTGGTACAAATTTCATTACTACGTAGGGTCCCATCATACCCAAGTAAGTGGCATTGGATCTTCCAACATTGCCTTGGAATATCGTATGCGGTGCACCCTTTTGAACTCCAGTCCACTTGTCCTTCATTATTTCACCGCGCAGGAGTATCCTCTCTAGCTCTGCAACTTCCAGGGATTCACTAATTTCAGGAAGCGTATAATCGCAGTTGGAGCGTATTTTCAGCCAGACGCTGCGTTCCAAGGATAGTCGATGCAGCCTTCGGCAAACCTAGGACTGGTCAGTCAATGTCGCGGAGATCGATATGCTGAAGAGGGGAAGACCTTTCTGCAGGAAATAGCATCTGAAGGCGAGAGAATTCCAAGCAACTCTATGAGGATGTCATCTGCGAGTGACAATAGGTGCTTGGCCATGGCCGAATGCGTCGTAGCTTCCAGTGGTATAGACAGGGTGTCTTCCGATAGTGGTGATGCACAATCCAGAAATTACGGTTGATGCTTATATGTAATATGGTGGTTTTTATGGCTTCGTACATGTGCTTGTTGCTTCTCACGGACGTCAATTCGCAGGAGCACGGAGCTGGGTCAGCTTATATCCACCTGACAGTCCCATGAGAAGAAAACATCGCAGACATATGCTTAATGAGAAGCCACTGCCTTGAGCGGCTGCAATTACATGATACAGAAGCCTCCTGATCCAGAAGCACCCCAGGTTCATAATCTGGTCGCACAGGAACGTCAACCACACTTCTCGAACAGAAATGAAGAGAAGTGCAGGGAGAAGTACACCAAACATTGTCCACCACAACTCACGTCGGCTTCATGATGTATACACAGAATTAGTAGGTGATGAACACAGGGGCGCGTCCTTCCGCTGTTGGAACTGGCAGCCTATTCTTAATACACTCGGCTCAAGCGCATCTCGCTTTTCCCGAAGAATAAAACCAAGAGGGATGAGCTCATGTGATAAGTCGAGCAGGAAGGTATTGGAGCATACGAAGACGCTGTCCGTAAAAAGCGGAAAGAGACTTGGACATGTCCTCGTAGCGGAGCAGTGCAACACCATTGAACGGATCAAACCAACGCAGTCTAAGCCAGCCACAGTAATTGGGATCGACCATATTTTCGAGCTTGACCATTGTGATTGTCGGCTCTCTGCTGGTTTCAGTACAATCGAGTTCCGTCCGGAAGGCAATAAAATCATATTCGCACCGCCTATGAGTTCCCTTTTCGACCAGAAGGATACCCAAAGCTGTTTTGGATGAAGGCGGAACATCATAGTAGATGGGGTTGTGGATCCTGTGACCCTCGTCGGATGAAATACGTGTTGAGCAAGATGCATGGACTTCTGCGAGGGTCGGTATTTCTCCTTGTACAGGTGGTAGTCGAACATCCCAGTTCACCAGGGTATTTCCTACAAGTCCAATGACGGTATATCTGGTAGGCGAACGTGGAAAAAATTGGAGGCTGGTACTATTGCGGGAAGGTAGCAAGATCTCGTGCGTCCGCCGTACATGTTGATCGGAAAAGTCCCCGGGTGAAGGGAGTGCATAGAAGTGGGCGTCCCCCTTGTCGGAGACCCGAATCAAGTGCCAAGGAGAAATGAAATCGTCCATCCGATCGTATAATTGGGACTATTGGGACGATAAAGTTACCTGAGCAATTCTCACAAGGCCCAAAGCAACTTACATTCCATGACGACACTGGCGCCATCTTTGCTGTTGGAATATGAACGAGGGCGACAGGGTTGTATTTGACTTGTGATACGAGAGCGTAATCTGTTGGAATATGGGGGGGCAACGCGAGGGCGGCAGGGTTGGATTCGACTTGTGATATGAGCGCGTAATCATGCTGGATGCTCAATGTAACGTTTTTGGCCATTGCATCTTCTACAGGCACTGAAGCTTCTAATGATGCGCCTGGGATCGAATTGCGCTGTAGTTTTACGCGTATAACCTCCCTGGTTATTATTAGTAAACGATTGGAAGGTTCTACGGGGGGCAATGAAATGGCTCACAAACGATATCGAGCTTCGCTGTCTCCCTCGGAAACCCCGATATATCCAATGCGCATTGAGTTGGAATTCATGAAGCTATGGGTAATAGTCTGGCTACGCTTGGAATCTTGATCAAGTCGATAAGCGAAGACGTGGTTGAACGGGTTATCCGGTGGAGACCAAACGAATAGGATCTCCTTTGAAGCCCTTACTCCATATCTCGTTACTACATAGGGTCCCATCGTACCCAAGTAAACGGGACCGTTAATTTGAACATCGTCTTGGAATATCGCGTGCGGTGCACCCTTTTGAACCCCAGTCCACTTGTCCTTCATTATTTCGCCGCGCAGGAGTATCCTCTCTAGCTCCGCGCCTTCCAGGGATTCACTAATTTCAGGAAGCGTATAATCGCAGTTAGAGAGCATTTTCAGCCAGACGCTACGTTCCAAAGATAATCGATGTAGCCTTCGGCAAACCTGGACAACAAGGACTGGTGAGTTAGCATCGCGGAGATTGATGCGTCGAGGAGACCTTTCTGCAGGAAATAGCATCTGAAGGCGAGAGTACTCCAAGCAACTCTATGAGGATGTCGTCCGCAAGTGACAACAAGTGGGTGGCCATGGTCGAAGGCGTCGTAGCTTCCAGTGGTATAGACAAGGGTTTCAAGTTCCCATAGCGGTGATGTACAATTAGGGATCCGCAGGGGTATGGGAAACCGGGTACGAGTCACGGGTATGGGCGGGTAGGGGCACGGGTCAAGACTCAATACCCTCCTCCTACCTGCAGTACAATTCGGGAATTACGAGTGTAGTATGATGGTTCTATGGCTTCGTACATGCTTTTGTAACTGCGTTGAACGGCTGCAATTACATGATGACATAGAAGCCTCATCATCCAGAAGTACCCCAGATTCATAATCTGGTCGCCTAGGAGCATCAACTACACTGCTCGAACAAAAGTGAAGAGAAGTGTAGGGAGAAGTATATCAAACACCGAGCTACTACAGCAAGAACACTTCATGCATAGTTCAAAGCTTTGTACCAAATACAATCTTCTCGTTCACTTTCACCCTCGCCTGTACCTTACCAGCATCTTTGGACTTCTTGACTTCCTCGATATTCATTTCCAGGCCACTCTGCACAACCCACCTCTTGAAGACCTCTGCGTCTACTTCCGCCTCGGGTTCCTTCTGGCCATGGGACCATACAACATGTTCGAGGAGGTAGATGCTCGATGCGATAGAACCAACCAACAGGAGCGCTGGGCGAGGGACCAATGGAGAAAGGGGCTTATCGTACGTGGTGGAGAGTTTGCTAAGAGCCTTGTCGAGGAGCACGAACGAAGGTTTGAGATCCTCAACGAGGTCGGAAGGCGTTGAAGAGATGATTGAACGCGCCCACTGATCAGGTCAGCTAGTAAATTTTGATCAGGGAGGAAATAATGAGGGACGCACAGTGATAAAGGCCTGCAGATTCTTGGGGTCTGTCGCAGATCTCACCAAATCCAATGCCAGGACGGTCACTGTCCCTTCCCAGATCCTATTTTCGGAGCACTGTCAGTTTCTGTGGGTTGTTTCACTATGAATAGAGAACGAACTTTTCAACCAATGCATCTCGAATGGATCTCCCGAATCCATTCTCCTCCATGTACCCGGCACCTCCCAAAGCTGCCATAGCCTCCTCCATCCCCGCGCACGCCTTCTCCGCACAATACGCCTTCACAACAGGTGTCAACATCCTCAATCTCCTCTCAACATCTTCCCTCTCCTCCTTACTACCACCACCACACTCCGACTTACCCAGCAGTTCGACCACACCGAAAAGGAAATGTGCCAAGGCACGATAGAGCAGATTGACTTCAGCGAGCTGAGCTACGTGGATAGGCGCGTCCTTGAGCAACGTCTTTCCGCTTTGGATGCGCCTGACTGTAGCGTATGAAGTTGCTAATCCAAGACATTTGCGTAAGTTCCCGACACTGGCACAGGAAGACCAGATACGGGTGATGTTGAGTATTGGAGTGATGTTTTTGACTCCTTTACCCAACTCCCCGAGGAGGTACCCTTCGGTTCCTTCCAGTGTGAGCTCAGCGGTTGGCAGGGCATGAGTGCCGATCTTATTCTTGAGCCTGTGGACGAATATGTTGTTGCTCGTGGGTGTGGGCTTTGGCCCGTTCGGAGGTGGGAAGAGTGGAAGCCGGAGTGGGACCAAGAAGAGTGATAGGCCCCTTGAACCGGCTTCGAGGGTTCCTGTACGGGCCAGCGCGACGGAGATTTCGCTATCGGTTGCGCTGGAGAACCATTTTAGGCCGTTTAGTATGTACTTAGGGCCATAAGGGGTTGCTCGTCCGGTAGGTGTCGCTGTGGTCTCCGTCAAAGAAACATCTGAACCACCTGGACGCTGTTGATGATTCACGTTAGAAACCGAGGGCGGTACTAAGTAAAGATAGCACGAGCCTCTGTCATCCATTGGCCAGAAGTGAAAGCCATTGAAGGGTCACGACTAAAGAACTGATGAGCCCAGAGCAATAGTCACTGAATTCCAACCACTAGCGCACCTGATAAGCCGTGGAAGGATATCTTTCTTGGCCTGCTCGTTTCCAATCAGCTCAATAATTCGGGCAGCTCCGTCTGTCATGCTCAGTGGGCAGAAGACCTTCCATCAAAGGGCCTTCTTCAGTATGATGGAACCAAGAAATCTTATGCACAGTAACATGACGTACCTCATGCGAATCTCCAACCATCAAGACAGTCTTCGCAAAACCGTAGATTCTACTAAACTCTTTGTATTTGCGTTCATAAAATATCGCAGGGATCCCTTCTTTTTGAGCAGCGGCTTTGAGGTCGCGCCAGCCTTCGCTCGTGTGTAGTTCGTCGACGCGGCCGCCCCATTGATCGTATTGAATGAGCTGGGGTGGATAGATCTTGGTCCCGGATCCCAGATCACGGATAGCTGATTTTTATTAGACGTTGTAGTTAGCGGCTTGAAGCGTTATTTCTAAGAGCGGGCATGCGCACTGGTTATCACATCATTTCCGAAGCGGACAAGGTCCGGCTCGACGTCCTCCAACGTGCTACAGGGGCTTGTGTAAACTTTCGTGTATAGTAAACCCAAGTAGGGCCTGCGCAATCACCTTTTGGGTAGTAGGCGTTTCAACAACCCTGGCAGGACAGGGTCTGAGGTGTACACATTGGATTCTGGAAATGGAATCTATGATGAGGTCAGAAGTAAGCATAGGCAATACGCAGTGCCGAACTCGCCTGTTGAAAGCCCTCTTCAATACGCATTGTACTCCCGATACCAACGAGGACGTGGAGGGAAGTCAATAGGGGACCGGATAACTAATACAGTTGTGTTGTCACCACGATGAGAACGAACTGTGATGCACATTGCATATTGCATATGATAAAGCTTCCTATGTTCCTAGTTCAAGACATCATGTGCACAACGGTGACATGAATGATGAGCCACGCCTCTGGTTACCTGTCAAGTGAGCAATTGGGGACTTGGAGTACGTCTCTGTACGGTTTGAACAGAAGCTCTCCAGTGTTGTGCTCTTGAAAGACTCGGAAGGATTGCATGGCTTGACTGTGATGTACCCAAAAGGGAAATCAGCAAACCATCATTAATCCACTCCCGACCTTGACCATGTACTCAACTGACGGCGGCCATTCTCGTGCTCAATCTCCCTCAAATCTCGCAGCCTCTCGTTTCAAGTTCTACCATCCGTACTTTGTACCCTCGGACGTGGAATTCCTATCCGAAAGACAACGCGGGAAGCTCTCCCTCTCTCAGGAAGAGAAGCTTCGCCAGAATGCGTGTGGATTCTTGGAAATTATGGGTGCGCGTATTGGATTGTACGTGGATTCTTGCACTATTTGCTCAGGTGTAGAACTCACCTATCTTTCACCATAGCCCAAGACGGACGATTGCTACGGCCCAAACATTGTACCATAGATTCCACTTGTTCTTCCCAAGAAAGGATTTCAACTATATCGTACGTTATATTCTCAGAATCATGGTCAATGACTAACTGGTGCTTGTATAGGATGTCTGCCTTGCTGCCCTCTACGTGTCAACAAAAATGCACGACACCTTGAAAAAGCCCCGCGAACTTATGGCTGTCTCTTATGCTGTCCGATTTCCTGACTTGGCCGCAAAATCTAAACACCCAGGAGGAGAAATTGATCTGGATTCTATGGATCCTCAGGTACGATGTCTCGTCCACTACTGGTGCCCTCTTGAAAGTTGAGCCATGATTGCCCAGGTGGTTGAGAACGACCGACAGAGATTACTGGCAGTAGAACGGCTCATTCTCGAGACTATCTGTTTCAATTTTACGTGTCGTCTGCCATTCCCGTATGTCATCAAGATTGGACGAGCATTAGGAGGTTGGTGGAGGGTGCTCGTGCCCAGAGACCACTTATGCTCACAGACTACATCTATACAGCGACAAAACCGTTGACAAAGCTGGGTTGGAGACTTGTCATGGACTGGTATGCCGGAATCTGTCGCTTCACGATGTTGATTACTTATTCGACCCTGTTCAGTCATCGCACACTCTTACCCTTACAATACCCGCCTCATACCATTGCACTGGGTGGACTATACGTTGCATGCCTTCTTACCTCTTTCGAACAACCGCTTTCGGATAGCCCAGAACGAATAGCCGCAGAAGAAATCTCCCAAAAGTTGAAGAAGAAAGGTGACTGGGAAAGGAAGTTCCAGTCGCAGGTAGAAGACCTCGAGGGTAAGCAGAAGCTGTGAATCCCAATCTAGTCCTATTAAACATGATCCCAGATATTGCTCACATTCTCCTCGACCTTATAATCCAATTCATACAAAATCCCTCGGCATCAACATCGCCAAGCACGCCATCCTCGCCTTCACCCCACCCTGCGCGCCACTCGAGTCATCATCACCCTCACGTGAACCAAGCCCAGTCACCATACAATGCCGACCAATTAATAAGGCTGAAGATTGCTATGCGGGAAGCAGAACACCCGCCCCGGCAGCGACCATCCTTGGGTATGATAGATGTAGGTTACATCTGGCATCCCGACGACCCAAATCTGCTAGGGAGGAACGAGGGCACTGTGAGATTCTTGTTCACACCTCCGGGTGTCGGAGGGCCGAATGTAGCATGATATGAGCGTTCCTACTTACTCCTTCGCTGCGTAGTAGACTTGGGGAATTGTTTACATGACACATCAGCGTGGCGTGAGCGAAACTATAAATAGACGCTGCCGTGCCGCATCCTGGGCATCAACCTGGTGTTAGGACACCAGCGGAATGTGATTCTCCTTGTCCTTTTGTTATCTCTATACACAACCTGCAGCATCCTTGTTGCCTCACGCGGGTAGTCGCAGGCCAGATTTATACTGTGCAAGCACCACTTGAAAGCCACACCATATCCCCTATCAATAGTCCCACGCCGTTGGGTTGGAGTCATCTAGAACGGAGGTCTGAAGTATGGATGCTATTTGGGACGAGTGAGTATCTAAATCCCTCAAAGCTCTAAAACGGTTACTCATGGTCACCTTTGTGCAGAGTGAAGACAGGTACACACCTGGCATTCCGCACCCTCGTGCCCCCAGCGGAAGAACGTATTCCGTTGACATGGAGTAATGGAATCATTCCTCTACTATGCTACGTCCCTCTCGTATTCATGGCCTATCTTGCACGGAGGCCCGATACCTATCCTATACGTGTGTTGTTGGTGCCTTCCACCGTTTCTGGGGTCCTATTTGCTGCCTACCATTTCACCTGGACGCAGCCAATACTGAATGTGTACAATTGGGGTCAATGTGAGTGATCCGCATCGGTTACCGGAGAGGATTGACGTTCGCGTGACTGACATACACATTCTTTATCGGACTAGGCCTTATGGCGGCGGTCACGATAGCAAAAGCACTCGAATATGGCCTAACGAAAGAAGGCATGCTCAAGATCGGAGAGTCCCGTCCAGGTGTAGTCAAAGGCAAATCCAAACCCTCGGACACGGCAGATGGTGTAGCCAACGGGTACCACCCTCACCAAGAAGCAACTCACCAGCCCCAGCACAAATACGTCGCACCCTGGCTATCTGATGCATTCGAACTCCTACACACAAACCGAGGCCTCGCCTTCAAGTTCGGCCGAGGGACATACCTTCCTCCATTCACGCGCCCTCTAGATTCAAGAGAAGCTTTCCTCGCTGCCACGCTCCGTTCTTTCGTAACCAACTACCTACTCTTGGATTTCTGCGAATCTATAATCAAAGCCTTCCCCGGCGGCATTGGCACGCCTTTAGGGGGAAGCATATTTTACCCTTCCCTCGCAGCACCCTTTCCCCGGTACCTCGTATCCACTTTCATCCATATCCTGACCGGATTCGCACTCCTCTCAGGGTTTGGAATGGTATACGACCTATGCATCCTGTTCGCTGTGGGCGTAGTTGGCACATCACCCACATCATGGCCTCCAGTACTAGAGGATCCGTGGTTGGCCCATTCAATGCATGAGCTCTGGGCAAGGAGGTGGCACCAACTCCTGAGACAGACCTTCCTCGTCTACGGAGGTTATCCAGGGAAATGGTTATTCAAGGCCCTTGCAGGAGTTATTCTAGCCCCTTTGACTTTGCTCTCCCCTTCCGATGCACGGTCGAGGAAAGCCGTGATGACTCAGTTTGGTAATCTGGGTATGCTTCTAGGAACGTTCGCAGCTTCGGGTTTGTTTCACGAATGTGCGATGTACTCGATGAATAGGGGGTTTGATTTTACGCCTGTGATCTTCTTTGCCGCACAGGGCCCTATACTGATCGGTGAACGGCTGTGGAGGCAGATTACTGGGCGGAGAGTAGGCGGATGGGCTGGGAGACTTTGGGTATACTTCGTCATGTTCATTTTGGCTCAACCTATGGGTGCGTTTGGTTGCTTCAAGGTTGATGTGATCCTAATGAGCTTGTTTGTCTAGTGAATTCGTGGCACCGTCGTGGTCTCGGAGGTGGTATGGTACTACCGCCGAAGCTCAGTCCAATGCGGGTTGTTGTCTTGCCATTGTTGCGCAGGCTTGTTCCTTGGCTGCAGTGATTTGTTTACAGGAAGTCTATCATCGCGTTTAGAGTTTTGTTGTACGAAGTATAATCCGTGATTTGGGGTTGCGGTTGACGACTAAGCTAATTGGAGCGGCGATTGCGATTAATGTCTACCTAAGCCCTTAGCATACCAAACTTCATTAGAGAGGAGACTGTAAAGTACGAGCACGATTACGAGATTCATAAGAGTAGAAGCCCAAATAGCAAAACGACGTAAAAATCCCTAACACCAAAACCATGCAAAAGAGAAGAAGGGGAAAGAACAGGCGAGAGGCCTAAACATCGGGCTTGTGCAACCGAAGCCGAGCATATTTACTCTCGACCGTAGCAATCTCTCGTATTTGAGTAATTATGGGCGCGAGAATCCCTTTGACGGCACGATCACGGTCCTACAGACATGTGTATAAGATGAGCAGCAAGCGACGAAACAGCTGAAAGAAAGACGTACAGAGATAGACCCCCAACCAACCACGCCCACATACATGTTGTCATGTTGTACTGATGGGCCCCAACTCGACCCATAATACCCAGGGATCGCCGTCGACTCACTTATCAACTTTTCGACTAAAGGAGTCAACTCGTAGTTCCTATCGTGTCGCGGACGAAGTGTGATGTAGATGAATTGTGTAACGGAAGCAGAGACGGCCTTGAGGAAATTAGAATGTTGGACGAGGAGGACCTGTGTTATTTCTCCAGAGCCGACCATGGCCTCCATGACTGGTAATGCGAAGTCGATGTAGGTTTCGTGTTCCATGAAGGATTGGTGTGCGGTGAGGGTGTGCCAGGCTATGAGGAGGAAGTGAGAAGAGGAGTGAGTGTAATGGGAAGAAACGCACCCATTACCCAAATTCCAACCGAGGGATCTTGCTCCTCGAAGCCATAGTATACGCTGTGCCCACGATGAGAGAACAGTCCGTCGAAAGGACAGTTAACTCACCCAAGGAACCCACTATCCGATGACACCTTGCTCACAGCCTGCAGGGTGTGGATGGGGTTTTCGAGATAAGACTTGGACGGAGTAAACCAGATGATTTCTGGCGCCAGCGGCGTGGCCATGGTGGGTTGCAGCGTTCAGTAGAGGAAGGAGGCGAAAGGGAGGTGCTTTTGAGCGCAAAGTTGTCCCCCCCCCAAAAAAAAAAATCGGCGTGGCCGACCCCGGGAAGGGTGAAGGATTTTGAATGGAAGGGTCGCGTGGAATGTGAGGGTGTTGACAGGCGCTCCGGCGTTTCAGTACACACACAAAAGGTGGTGATAGGCCCTTGGTAGGGACTTGGCGGGGAGATTAGTGAAGGGTAATTAGGGACGGGGGGGGACAAAGGCCGAGAGGATGTGATTTGCAAGGAGTGGTAGTTCTCCAAATTGGTCGAGATAGGTCAGCAAGGTATGGACGTCCGATGCGCAGTGACCGGGCGGCAAAAGCATATTTGACTAGGCGAGGTAATTGGAATCCTGAGTAGGTCTGGAGAGACGCATATTAGCGGTCTGCGTTTGTGCATTTGAGACTATGGGTCTGAGATTAGAGGCTGCTCGAGCCATGTGAGACACACTGGACCAATGGGACGGTGTTCATTGCGGCTTTCCGTAGATATCGGACTGAAGAGCCACCCACAGTTTATTAGCTCTGCGGGACCAAGGTTACCCCTGCGGGCTTCCTCAACGGGCACGGTAGGGACTGGTAGGGATCGATCAATTTGGGCTTTTCGACAGGTGAATTGGCGCTACACTCACCTGTTTCCTCGTATATTGTAACCGAAATTACCGATAATAGTCCAGAATCGACGCGCAACTGCGATACCTAACAACACCGAAACAGAATGATGTTTTCATAGCAACGAACCCTTGTTGTTTCCTTCCCGAAACGCCAGGAGTGGGGCCGCAAAGTTCCAAGACTTTCATCGGAGTTCCGGTCCAAGGCTCTTTACCGAACAAAGTGGTCGACAGTGGTCGACCCACAACGCGCAAGACATCCTTTCATTGTAGCATGTCCGTACAAGAGGGTGCTTCAAGGTCGTTACAAACCGATGCACGATATAGGCCATACAAGAAAGGTCCTTACCAGCTGGCTGGAACGTATGGGTGTGTTGCAACTCGGCGTGCTCATCCGGGGAAGAGGGTAGATCCAATGAATGTCGTCCAACCATAAACCATAATAGACTGTTGACCGGTTGGGGAAAAATCTGGAAGAATCTCTCGTCTTCGGCCGTCAGTCCTTGTCAAACGATCATAGGACAAATTATCGACTGGGTCCGACTTGCTCCTTTGCGCTTCAAGGGGTGAGAGTATTTCGACCTGTTGCATGTCATAATTAGCGGCAAGGAAGTGAACTAGGACCACATGGCCCGAGGTTCAAAGGTTCAAGCTGAGTTTCCCAAGTCGACCTTCGGCATGACATCAGAGGTTAGCCTAAACGATAACGATGGGAAACGGCGTGGGAGAGACGAGCAGCCCGCCCTAAACATGATAGCATTGATATATATATTCCCTTTGGCCTTACTCCTTTCTTCGGAGTTGACTCCCCAACCGTTCGGTCAGTCGCCTACGGAGGGACTGGTACGTAGCTTGCCATCGCCTTTCGCTTTCGTCTTCAGCTAACACATGTCTTCAGAGGGCAGGACGCCCGCGGTTGTATCTGGGCACATGCCATACAGACGCATGGTTGCGTTGTGACATTCCTTTGAGGTGAAACGACATCACCTGCAAAGATATAGTTCAAGGTAAGCTTGTATGTGTTCAGGGTTACTCGATTTGCTTATTGTTGCACAGGAGGTCTCATGGGGAGACATCCCATATTCGAGATGAACAGCCGAAACCTGGCCGTTTATACTGCGCCACAAGTATCGTTCGAGGAGTACCCGCGCGATAAGAGAAGATCCGCGAGCTACAACTAGCTCGGCATTTGAAAAAGCGCAGCTTGGACAAAGCTGCGGTTGAGATTAGTTAAGGTAAAGATGTGAGGTCTCCTCCATCTTGTAGGAGAGACGTAGAGTCCTCTATTTCAGTGTCAAAGATCTGGTATGGTTTTTGGCAAATTTCGCAAATCAATTACCCCAGGCCATCTTTCCGGCAATGTTGTGTAGTTACGTGTGTAGCTAACCTAATGTTGTCGACTACATCCGATTGTCAATAGTAGGATGTAGAGCTTTATCTTGTTGGACGTGAGGGCACTCGTTTGTGTGTGGGTAGCTTAGGATTGGCATGGCATGCTAGCCTGAGATTCATTGGATTATTATAGACGGCTTTCTCAGAGAATTTGATGACTTCGCACAAATGAATTCACTACCCAAATCTGGTCGCGGTGAGGCTCTTGATGAAGCTGAAGGATGATCCGCATCATAATAGATAAGATTCTGATAGCTTCACTTATGGACTTGGGGATGTTGCTGTTCGCCTTGCGCTTAGCAAAGGTAGACAAAATCCAACAGAGGGATCCTGACATCTTTGGGGTATGTAGATTCCTCCCACCTGCCTCGATACGCCACAAACTCTGGTCCTCCTGTCTGACAGTTGACAAGATAAGACAATCTGTTGTATATACCAATCCAAACCAATTGCATGCTGGCTGGGCTGTCACGGGTGCTCAGGGAGCCACAAATTCTGCCCCTTTGCTCGCCCCAGCGGTGTTTGATAGGACGCATTCCTTTCAATCCCACACAGATAACTAGCCGTACAAGGGTTCTCAAGCCTGTCACCACTTGTGTCGCTAGTTGACAGGACAGCGCCACGAGTATTCGAGAGATATGGATATTGTTCCAACCGTCCATTTCCTGACCCCATCAATGAGAAAGAGAGAGATCAGGTGGATTGACGATAGCCGGGGTCCCCTATTGATTTCCACCGTAGTGGGCTCTTTCTTACTGGAACCGAACCAGAGAGAATCAGTCGTACTGTTGTTCCTTCAGCATTCAATTCACCTGTAATGTCGAAGACCTAATCGCACTCGCCTTTCAGCACGTATATCCGATTCGCGAGATGCGGAGGTCGTGAATGGGTAAAATCGCGCTCCAACCCGGACGCCTTATGCCCTCGTACTTCACTCGAGTCTTTGGTCGAACATGCTACGGCATGAACTCCCCCTGGGATTTACCAGACTCTTCTAATATCTCGTCAGAAGACTATCCTATCGCATTTTTGCAGGTCTCCTTCCATTTCGACCGACCCCACCTCGGACTCGACGGACCCTGCCACCACCTCCGTGGATGTGCTTTTGAATTCGGTGCTTATACCTGTAAGTTTGTATGACGTTGTGGGATGCCATTTTACCATTACGCTCTGGAGGTGTGGTATACATTTTTAGCACTAGAAGGTATATATGGAGTCGAATACGAGCAAAGAAACGAACGGATAGAATTACTGCCCCCAAGACGGGAGCCTTCAAACTAATAACAACTGTTGTCCGATTATAAATTAGCCTAAGGTCCTGGTATACTAATATAATAATGTTTGTCAAGATAAATAGATAACTTAAGAGTCTTGGTCCGATTGCACAAGTTCCCTGGCTAGTCTTGCAAGCAGTTCGTCAGATTTGGGATTTCGAGGAAAAGATTTACCATCCCCTGGCCTACAATATCAGTTAGCACTCACGGACTCTAAACGAGAATCGTAATTCAAGAACGTACGATGATCCACCGCAGAATAGTCGAAACAACCAACCGTACTTATGTTTCCAGCCAAAAGCTTGGGACCAGTTCTTTCGCCAACCGAGGTCATACAGTCGAATGTAGCCATGAGCATCTCTCACGAGTCTGCGTTGCTCGTATGATAACTCGGGTTCAACAGGCGGGTCGGATAGGGAGTGATTACCGCGTGGAAGAGGAGGGAGATGCCGTAGCAGCATGAAGGGTGTGACATTTTCAAGAGTCGTTTGGTTGGTTCTATTCAGACACAATTTAGGGCCGTTGGAGTTGTTTTAAGCGAGAAAGACTCAGCGTACGAGATAAGGTAGATGTGATAACACCAGAAAGAGCCGATCACGAGTGTGAAAACCAAGCCCGCGAATGATAGTCCCAACTCGTGGATAGGCGTAACTTCGTTCTGGAAATTGTAGTTAGGAGCCAAGAAGTTTGTCGGGTATTTGGGCGTCGACTCACAACGGCGAGGGGATTATTGAATGCATAAAGTAGGGCGGATATCGATATAACAGAAATGTATATGGCAAGGAGGGTGATACAAGTCAAGAAATGAACGAAGGCGGGGTATGTTCGGTGACCCTAAAAGTGCATTAGTCGACATCTGAGCACCAGAACAGATGAAATGTATCCACAACGCATTTATGAGCTAGCCAGGGGCAATGATGGTCTGAATGTTATATGAATAAGCATTCTTCGAAGAAGTAACAATCGGACTGACCCATTTTCAGAACACATCGACCGCATATATTGCAGTGGTGCGTTCTTTCGGGTTTTGGCGCCTACCAAAAGTGGGTCAACAGCCCGAATGAATGGGAGCAAAAAACTCGTACCCAACACTTGCGACACCATTTGCTGGGGTGACTATAATCGTCAGACGGCATTAGCGCTTCGGTGATATTCAAGTCGTCGTCCACATCGCTGCTGCCTATTGGTTTCGGCATTGTAACGGGTCCAGGATCACGAGCGATACAAACGATGAGAGATGAGAAGGCAAGGAAGGTCAGAGTGTAGGTTAAGCAGAGGTGAATTCCGAAAATATAGGTTTGACCCATGGTCAACAGGTGGAAGTCAACGAGCATGTAGAGCAAGGAAGGGTGGGGCGCAAGGATCAACAGAACAACCACTAGATGTTGAACAGAAGATTCGATGAGCATGTAAAATTCGATGATAATATCATCGATGCACGTACCGCAGAGTGGTACATAATGATACCATCGTTTCACAGCAATTTCATCGTCGTATCCAGGTGAGCTAGAGGACGAGTTGCCAGTCGTTGGAGGAGTCCGAGATTGTAGTTCGAAACCGAGATTGAGCAAAGGAAATCTTCGGGCCATTGCCATCGTCACGCCGTGGGTTTCAGGTCAGTAAGATGAGTGCGTTGTGGGTCCTAAGAGTCATAAAATACAACAGGAGGAAGAAAAAAAGAAAATGAGCGGCTGTAGAAGATTAACGTGAAGGGGAGTGAGCGTGAAAGAGGCGGTTGCCATTGCGGGCCGCAATTTGTTGAGAAGCGCTGTCACAACCGTAACGCGTCGCTAGCACTTGTGTGTGGATAGCGCGCAAAATCCTGGAAATTCCCTAGTAAAATTCTCCTAGGAATAGCTAGGAGTAATGCAACTGCTGATGGCTATGTTCGCAATGCTTGCTGATGTTTCAAAGAACGCAGCGCCAAGAATTCCACCTGAAAGGCAATCACTGTGGGCGCATGAGGATTGACAGCTCTCGGCGAAGTTTATCGGATATCCATCGAAAATCTGCGCAAAGGCCACACTCCTCTGCTGATATTGCACCTCACTCAGCCTCAATCGCCACAATAGTGGATGACGGGCGGCCCTGGAGTCGAGCTCCTCTCGTTTGTCTAGGATTAACAGGGAGTAACACGAGCCCGAAACAGCAGGTCCGGCGACCACAAAGTAAAGCCGGACCCTCGGAGCCTGATTTACCCGGAATGAACACTTCATCCCCGTATTTCAATCAGGTAGCGGACATATGCTGTCGTGCCGCATTCCTCGACTAACGGCCTGCATCCATGGCCCCCTTCAGTAAGGCTATCAGCCTCCAGTCGACCTCGCAAACAGCTGGTGGAAATGGAAAAGTGTATCATGGGACGGTAGACCCTGACTGGGTGGTTGTCAAGTATGTGGCCCGTCGGCCGTTTGTTATTCATAGTTGACTCTCATCTGGTTACAGGATACCCCACGGAGGTACCAAAGGGCACAACAATCATCTCATTCGAAAACTGACATGCAAATACTATAGGATATATCCTTGCCTTGCTGGTTGAAGCTGTGATCCAATTCCAATCGACTACACCTCACAAGGACCCTATCCATGTCACTGCACATTTCTTACGACAGTCTACCGCTGGACATTTCGAGATCCATGTTCACGCCCTCAAGTCTGGGAGGGGATTCACGAATCTGATTGCAGAGCTCTTCCAGAAGGTACGTTCCCGCATGTTCACGTCAGACGTGACTAAAGCCGAGCTGTTGGATAGAATACCCTCAAAGTCACCACCCACATGATATTCGCGCACAACGGGCCTGCCCCTGGAGACAAGGCTAACCTGACTCTTCAACCGCCATCGACATACGCGCGACGCATACCCCTCCACATACATCCTTCAGAGGCGCCCAAGAGGGATACAGAAGGCCGATGGGTGTTCGCAAAGCATATCGAGTGGACACAAGAACCTGATATTGCGGCAAGGAATGCGCCAGATCACCCTAACCGAACGAATAGCTCGACTATCGGAGGTGAAGGTGTTGAATGGGGAGCTTGGTTCGGATTCTCGGACAAAGAAGAGAAGATCACCAGCCCATCTATCCCCTTCCTCGTCGATGTTTTCCAGAACTTGCCCATCTTACTTCCTCGGAGCGAAAGAAAGGGTTTGGTCAATAGGTACGGATTCTCATTATCATCCACACCGATGACCGATTTGTCATATTCAATATCTCCAATAGCTGGTTCCCAACCGTTACGCTCTCAATCGAATTCAAAGCTCCTATCCCACCTCCTTCCGAATATCATGCTGATCGCACCGTTGGTATCTACTCCAATGGCAGGTTTATGAATCACCCACAAGGCCGGCACGATGCCTATGTAGAAATTTGGACCGCGCCAACCAACATTGGTGAAGGCAAATCCGTCAATGGGTGGAGGGACAAGCAGGTGTGTCTGGCTGTCGCTACCCAGATGGCCCTGACTATCCCGTTTGATGAAGCCAGCAAAAGAGCAGATAGAGAGGTTGCTAGGCTCTGACACTAGACTCATCTAGACCTAGACTAACTAGATTCTGCATTGTCACTAGTTTACCCGGCTGGCTGTGTATTTTTTGTACCCACCGTTAATCAGAATTTACCTTTACGCAAACAAACCTGCGACTGGGATCAACGGACTTTGGACAGCCATTCGGTCACTGTTTAGATCACGCCTACTTCGCGCAAGAACGTGTTTCAACCTTCGGAGTCAACAACTCATCATCACAATACTACGGGGAAACACCATATCTAAGCAGCATTTAATCAGACACGATACCACATCATCCAATACACATGGCTACGCGAAAGCACAGCTAATTCAACGATGACCTCATTACCATGATGACAAGGGCTGGGTATCATGGCACCCTTTTCGACCAGTTTCCAGCTTCCGGCCCAGCGTCCAGATCTCCATAGGCACGAAAGGACACACGACTATGCAGGCGGCAACCCGCACCCCGCGTGCGTGGCCTCCGTCTTGTTTCCGTGACATTTCCCCGCCCAGGACCCCTGGCACCAGTAATCCAGGCCAACCAATCAGGCCAATCAAGTGTATTCCTGTCAACCTTTCAAGCATGATTTCCGAACGGGTTTGCAGCTTTTCACGATGCTCTCTTATTATAACCGGCGCATAAATAACCCCAGGTTTGGTAAGGACGGCGTGTACGGCAGCCCCCTATCTCTACTAATAAAAGCCGTCGCTGGTCGACTGCTTTTGGATTCCATTGCTCTCGTTCTTTCCTCCTCTCGATCTCCCTTCTAGCCTCCGTTCTCTCAGTTTCGGCCCCGTGCCGCCTTTGACCCCGTCGCCCCCCTCTTAATCTCTCTCATTTTAACGCAGAGACTAAGACCAAAAGCGTAGTAATCTATGTCTCGTTCATTGAATACTGTTTCGCGGGTTGTTGCCAATACACAAAAGTCTGCGCAGACGCAGGCATACGAACGGAGTGGAGCACGAGGTGAGCACTAGCATCCATTTCGTTCATTTACCGCCTATTCATCGGTTAACCTGGTTGTTGATTGTATAAAATAGGCTTTCATGGCTCTCTCCGGCGTCAAGCGATCTTGATGCCTGCGATGTCGCCTCTCATGAATGAGGCCACAATCACTCGATGGAAGAAGAAGGAAGGAGAGGCCTTTGCTCCTGGTGATGTCCTCCTACAAATCGTATGTCCGACCCTTGATACCTCCACCTGAGCTATGACTCACAAAAAAAAACCTCGCCAATCAGGAATCAGACATTGCCATGATCGACGTCGAGGCACACAGTCCCGGTATCCTAGGAAAAATCTTGGTGGGTACACCCATCCCCACTATTTCCTCCACTCCACTCGGACTTATTTCTCCGTTGACAGCTTCCAGATGGAACGACCAATGTCCCCGTTGAGCAAGTCATCGCTCTCGTCGCACGGGACAAACAAGAACTCGCTGCTCTCCAATCTATGAACCTCAACGTACCCACACCTCCCCCATTGAACCCTATCCCTTCACCACCAAGCACAAGTGCGAATCCTTCTTCACGCGAGGCTGGAGGGTTCAGGACACCCACAATCAAAATGCCACACACTCCTTCGTTCTATGAGATGCATGCCGCGAACCGGTCCCGCCCAACTACGCCGTTGTCTGCGGGATTCAAATTAAAACCGACCAGTGACGAGGTAAAAGTCTAAATCCAAGGACTTGTGGGACGGGTTTCTGACAATCTGCTATTAGCTGAGCGGTGCTGCGATCCGAAGAAAGATCGTAGTCAGTTTTAATGGTAATCCACCCAAAACACCGTGTATGTTTCTTATTTATTGCTGCTCTAGATTCTTGCTCAACGGACTTACAGATTTGCGGCAACGCGATGAATATTTCTAATTCCTACGCCATAAAAAAATAGATAAGGTGTACACAAGCGTACAGTCTTATTGGGTATGGTGATGTATAACATTGTATGCATATTGCTTGTTGTAGACTATAGATGACTCCATGTATCAAACCACTTCATCGTCGAGCGCTAGACACTAGGGGAATAATAAGAAACAGAAAGAGTGAACAAAACGAAAACCTTACTTGGAATTCAATAAAAGCTTGAGGGCCTTCGCCGTCAGGCCCTCTTGCCTTCGGCGACGGCATCATGAATTGCAAACTCAATAAACCTTCGTCATCGATACGTAGTGATGTTTTTGTTGAGCTTTGAAGAGCACGTAAAGTTTTGGCTATATGTGTAAACCGATAACTGCAACGGCCGGCGTCAACTCTAGTCCTCGGTGAAAGGAGTAGGTGGCTTGCCTGAAGCTGACACTCCGCGTGCATTCAAACGATTCTAGGACATCTCTATCATTGGGATAATCCATCTAAACCTGTATCAGTATAAGATGGTGGTTGTGTACAAGAGAAGTGCCCACCTCAGTGGTACCAAAGTTTCCGCCTGCTTTTATTCGGAGTATGGGCTTCGTCGTGCCGCGTTTCCGCTGTCTTCCAGCTGCTGGATTGTTCATCGCCTCTGGAGGGTTGCTGATGAAGGTAAGCTTGTCACACGACGGATCAAGTTCCGAGAGAGCATCCCTGAACCAAGACGACTAAAACATTCAGTGTATGTGCGAGCTCTTCACGCCGACGAGATACCTTCAAGATGATCTTCAGAACCCTACCAACACGAATGTTCAGAGAATTTTACAACGGAAGGAGCCAAGACAACGCACATCCGGTCGTTGTCGAAGTCGAAATCTAATTGAGGTTCTGGTTCATAGGTTGCGATTTCGCATGTTGTTGTGGGCCCACTCGCATCCTCAGCACTAAGATGAGATGCTCGTCATCCCCAGGTAGCGTCAGCAAAGGAAACAGAGTCGCACATGACCAAAGTCAGAGGATATCCACCACCAGCGTAGCTCATACGCATCCCAGTGTGCTTCTCAGAACCGCCAAGCATGAAAGGCTCGATTCGCCTCCCTCGTCCACGGGCTTCGTCTTCCTCATCGCTTTCGCGACCAGAACCTTCGTCATGTTTTCGCCATCGCTTATTTCCCCCACTTCCACCTCCACCAGTACTAGACGAGGCCGGACCGGCGGTACCAAAGATGTTGAGACAGTCGATAACGGTATTCAACGGCACTTCAAATGCTGCGTTGTCAATTTCTTCGTCTTGCGTAGATTGCATGAGATCGTCATCTTGTAAGTTCTCGGAGTGATATACGTATTCATCGAAGATATCGGAGAAGATGAATGCTGTGCCTGTATGAATGGATGATTGCTCAATTATAATTTACTCGGTTGTTGAAGTCGTAGGGTATTCACCAATGATTGTCCGTGCTTCTTCTACTTTGACCGTCAGTCCGCGCCGCGTAACAGTCACTGTAGCACGCTTCCACAAAGTGAGAGTCGTTCATATGAGTTGGAGGTGTTAACTACATTGCTAAAGTTGACTCCTCGGAGGAGGGCTGTGAAGTAGCGTATGTCGTGCACGGAGGCTGTAAGAACCTATACAGTCACGCAGCTCAACGCAAAGAGTATATCCGGCTAGGACGGAGACAACATACAGGTGGCCGTTCCTCAGGCATTGGATTTCCGAATGAATAAGTCACGGTAGAAGGCTTGTGATTGGCCAATAACCGCGACGCGTTGTTTGGTCTAGTGACACCCCGGCAAACAATTACTTAGGGGCTTATCGCTTTGCAAAGTATGTAACAGAAGGTCGGGTCTTCCAATGTCCCGTATCCGCATGTTTAATCTTCATCTCATCATGTCCAGCATCCGCGCACACCTCTTCGCTTCCATTAAGAAAGTGTAAAGTTGCGTTGCGTGACGCAATTGTTTGCTTGAGGGACTGGGACCCACAACAATCCGCGAGATCGCAACTTAGGAACTGCCCTGAGCCCTAACTCGTTATTTCTGATCCGAAGGTGGTTTCTTAATGGCGCCTAGGAATGCATTACGCGTATTCCGTTTGGCCGCTAGAGTACCGAATTTTCAGACGACGACTTCCCGGTTATCATCGTTGATTCACCATCGGGCTGCGCAACGCAACAAACGTGGCCTCCACCAAGTTCGCCCGGGAGAGGATTCTGACATATTCTGTCCCACCTTTGCGGCCTGAGATTTTGATAATAAAAAAATACCCGCGCTTCGGTCTATTTTTACTACAGGGTGCTTCAGGCCATGCTAGGGCAGACCGTGCATGCGACCCCTGGAAACCATTGGCGAGTTAACGGAATTGGTCCAGAAGCATAGTGGGTATCTGATATATTAATGAGGCAAGGAAGGCTGCTTGGGCCAATCTAGACTCCGGAAGGTCGAAGGCTTCGCATCGGATTTGTTGAGTCCTCTGCTATCCGATCATCTTCTACGAATGCACTCACCACGTATTGATAACAATTTGACGCAGTGAGACGCAAACGCCCGGAGAGTAAGAACTCCCGAGTAACAGGGTAGTGGTCGCTTGAAAATGACTGCGACGTCGACGAATTATTGGCGAAGGCCCATATCTGAACATCTGGTGCAATGAAAGTGTGCAGGATGCCAGGAACAGCAGGATATATATCAACAGTATTCACCGAACAAGGAGCTCCGGAGGTCTAAGGGTGAAGTTTTCAATGCCTCGGACTACTTCACGACGTTACTCCGACACTATTGGACATACTGCAAGGGTACCGCCATTTCAAAAAGTAACAGACGTTGTCACAAGAGAAGGGTCAACCCCTCGACAGCCCCTCACTCCCGTAACTTATGAAGCTACATGGCCACTTTACCCAGCAAAAACCATGAACCTCAGGAAGAAAAAAAAACAATCAAACGCGGCTCGAGCTCTGCTCAATGTCGTCCTGGTCGATGTCAGTGCACCTTAAACTCGAGAAATCCGGGGATGATGGAAGGTCGACTCTATATAACCGGCGAGTGTGAAGCACCATCCTCGTCGACAGGATCATCCGGATTACGACGAATACCCTGATGAAAAAGAGGCAGAATAAGACTCTGATGCAAGGAAATCGATACGTCCGGGACTCACGGGACCATCAGTGGCGCGTCATTTTCCTAAATGACATTAGAACAACAAATCACAGTAACAAGTGAGATGACTTACCGATTTCAAAGTCAGAATTAAGCAGAAGGCTGTGAACACTTGTGTAAGTCGTTAGTAAACGACGGGTTTGATAATTATCATACACGCAATAACACCTACTGCAGAGATAAACGTAGAACAGGACGCCTGTGGTAGGTTAGGGAGATGAGCGAGATTTGAAGAGTATTTGACATATTGCCCACCTTCGCGGTACACCCGGCCCATCAGGCCTTTTTCGCACAAAACCCCTGATCTGACTTCATACCGCCAAACGGAATCAAATAATCAACGTAGTGCAATTATAAGGATCTCGCAACTCACACATTCGGACGGCTGGGATTAACGATAGCACAAGCATCACTAGTTTATTATTAAATTCAAAAAGCCTCTATCACGAATGCGAAAGTACTCACGAACATCGCCAGATAAAGTGGTCAGGTAGTTGATATACGAATTCTTCCTCTTTATGTCGAAAATGCAACCGTTGACTGAGCCGGCCAAAGGAAAATTGAAATCAAAGTCTGTCATTCGGCTCTCAGAGTTTGATTAACCAAGGCAGAAGTAAGTGAACCTCACAATTGTGGGACGTGTGTGCCGATATATCATCGTAAAAATGATAAATTGCCATGCCTAAGGTAAAGGCCATTATCGCAAAGATGAATTTCTTGCTGTTGCCCCACATGACCCAGAGACGAAGACAAAGGATCGCTGAAATAATTCAGATGTATAGGTAATGCCTTTCAACGGAACGATGAGCTTCGGAAGACTCACTCCCAGAGAGATATACCGCAAATAATGATAGGTCTAGGACCCGGGGTCAAACTGATCTGAAAATAGAGGAATAAGATTATTTACTCACAGGTGTATGCTTGAGCAAGGCCCTGACGATCTAAAGCGTGGTTCCAGCGTACAGTTCCTAAAACTGTTCATTGTATCGTCAGCCACAAGTTTACGTCAAAAAATACTCACACGTACGGAATTGCTGCACAACGAGGTTCGGCACGAAGAGATATCGATCCAAAAGGAAGAAGGTTTTCATTAGAGTCCATCGCGGGGCCCAGACGAGTTCTACTTCCCGGGAGAACGTTAAAAGATAATCGTATATCTGTTAGCCAATGAAATAAGTATGATTTTAAGCCGACTGAGGCACAATTATTTTTGCTTACATATATTGTCAGTGCAATGGCTGTAATAGGTCAGTGGGTACCAGTGCTTCAGATTTAGTGAGACTCCCTACCATCGACATACTGTCATAGGGCCACAAGTCAGTCAAGTAATGTCTCTGAGAAATCATAACTTACCTGATATAACCGGCGTCTGTGTAGGCCATCAACGAGCTGCTCGACGGAGTTCATCTTGGGGAGGTGTTCACAGGCAACGTGGAGGTGTAACAATCCGCCGACAGGATTTAAAGGTTTTGACAAAGCGTGCCCAAGTATAGAACTTGTCCTTGCAATCCCAAATCATCGCCGAAGAACGCGGCAGCTTTATATTCCGCGAAGCTGATGATTAGTGAGCGCTAGAGCTGCGACCTCATGAATTCCTGAAAGCCTTGCAAACAGGAGAAGCGAATAGGAAGGATCGGATGGCAGTGTATTCATCTGCCTCGCCCTGAGTGCTGGACCGTCTCTCGCTGTTAGTGGCGGTCATCCCGGCGTGAATTATATAATCTAAAGGTGGAACTAGCTTAGCACGCTAGGTACGATTCAGATGGCATGTCATGTTTGGACGCTGGGCCCTGACTGTAACTCGTGTAGATATCAGTAGTGATTGCTATGCTCGCTGCCTAGTTATAAGAACTTTCATAAGCCGGAGATATCATGGAATACAATCCAATTTCAGCCACGCCAATGAGCCGACCCACGTCTTCAATTAGACCACTAAAAAACGCTGGAGTGAATATTGCATGTTAGGCCCACTAATCATGGTACAAGTTGGTCCCAGTGTATCGATTGAATAGTATAAGGCAGGATTTTCGGGGGTATTGGGTGAACAACCACATTTGTTGCGGATTGCACCATATATCCAATACCTTTGCTATGTCATCCTTGAATTATTTATAGTAGAGTGTAGTACCTGTTAATGTTTTCATGTTCCGGGATGCCCGTCTTCACTCGAAAGACCTTTGATAGAGCAGATGCCAGCAACGTCAACATCACTTCCTACTCGCTTCCGAGGCCATAGTCTCGAGAATTGACCATACCACTTGCAAACCGAATTAGGTGTGCTCATCGTTGGCTCATCGCCTTCATTGTTTCTTTAGGAATTAATCATTCTGAACCTGCTCTGTCATATAACAAACCAGAGACCTGTGAAGAGTGGAGCACCTTGAATCCCGTCTAGCCTGCGTATGCTACAACAGTCCGACTTCCAAGGGATATGTAGATACTAGAAGCTGGTGGCAAGATTGATCCGAGGATCACCATGACCTTATAAATGGATCGTCATCGAGTTGTATCAGATGCCGCCACAGGTGCTCGTTGGACCAACCGGAGCGGGAGGTTTTTGAAGGCACTCCTTGGAGCTCGGAAAATAAGTTTTCAGGACGAGTGAGGCGGGCAGAGAGTTTCATCGGGTTCCATCACATGGCGCTGTGCAGTACCATTAGGTGGATTCCATTAGGAATGCCACCAAACCACTGCAAGATTGGCGTACTGTAGGTTTCTCTGTGATGGAGGTTCAACGTTCAGTGACAAGTATCTTCAGCGACAATGGGGTCAGGTCCTAGAATGTTGACAAGAGTGAGATAGTGAAGTTGAGCTATTAGCAGCCCTGATAGCAAGGTGAGGATTTCGAGTAAGTGGCACAGATGCCAAGACGCAACACGATATTTGGTTTGATGGGTCTCGCCAAACAACTCTATGTCAAGGCGTCATATCCTCCAGATTTGTCCACCATCCACGGTTATGGGTCCCAGCGTCCAATATCATTGTCCTTGCCTCTCAACCTCTCCAGTCCCGCCGCCCCCACACCTTCCATCTTCATCACATCACTTTCACCCACTCCACAACCTCTTCTTCTGCGAGGAGTGTGACGCTGTAAGGTGCAACCGCTGTGTTGCCGTAGAAGTTAGCACATATTATTGTCCAAACTGTCTTTTTGAAGTTCCAAGCGCAAGCGTACGCGCGGAAAAAAATAGGTATGGAGTTTCTCTCTATATATTGAAATCGCCCGTGCTGAACAATGCTGTGATGAAAGATGCGCTCGCAACTGCTTCTCCTGCCCCAATTGCCGGAATACACTCTCTGTAGTGTCTTCAGATCCTCCTGAGTCAAGCGACGGAAGAGCCTCCGCCTCACTCAATAGCTCCGGGGAACCTCCTTTTTTCCTATATTGCAACCACTGCAGATGGGATTCAGCCGAAATCGGGATAACCTTCGAGAAACCCACGGGACTTGCTGGTGCGACGCCTATTAACCTCGCCTAATCCCTACTGAGATGATGCGACAGCGCAACTTCAGAAATACGAAGACTCTGCACCCGATTCTCTTGAATTTGATAGGTTGAAGGAACATTTCGAACCATTCCTACGTGCATCATCGCTTTCCTCTTCCATCGCTGTTCATGCCGCTCATCCAGGTAGTGCAGCTCACTCACACCATCTTCACTCTACTTCTATAACAGCCGCTGCTTCTGCTGCCTTGGCACGCGATATTCCCGGGGTTGGCAAATACAACCCACTCTCGCGAAGTGTGTCAGGGAGGGCCCATCGGGACCGGACCGCGAACAGAGATGAAATGCCGGAGTATAAGAGTCGGGTTGAGATCGCCTCGGTTGGATCATTGGGTGGTGGTGGAGGCGATGTTGAAGTTGAGTATATGCGGAGATTGAGGGACGTGCAGAACGTCGCGAGTCTGGAGCAGAGGTGGGGAAATAGTTGGGCTGGGTCGTTGCAGATTAAGTAAGTCTCACCTTTCTTTCTTCTAGCATTGGCTAATGCACACGCAGGGACCTCAAACCTCTGCGAATACCCCTTCATTCCAAGCGCTCTAAACGGTGTCCAGTGTGCACTCATATCCTCATCAAGCCTGAACAAAAGGCACAGTCTGTGCGTTACAAAATCAAACTCGTTGCTGCAAACTACCTCCCTGCCATTAATGTCGCTCTGCCACATTTGCAAAAGCCCGTTGTGACCTCAGACACCGCCAAACGTGCTTTGATGAAGATATCACCTCAAAGCATCGATGACGGCACAACACCGCAAGGTCTCATCGCAGGCAAGACATATCCTTTCCACTTGGCATTGACAAACCCGCTCTACGACCCCATTCAAGTCCGTCTTTCCGTCCAGAGGGTACATGTAACAACTGCAACCTCTGTTGCTGGTGCTTCAGAGAAGGCGCGGCGACCGCCGTTTGCCATCTCTTTGCCAACATCGCCTTTTCCTATTGCCGCTTTTGCAGAGGCTTGGGAGTATGAAGATGATGAAGATATGATGATAGATGATGACGACTATGGAGCTGGTGGTTCGCGGGGGCGCGAGAAAGACGGTCGAGGGAAGGCGAAGACCGTCGGCGTCCTGGAGAGGCGGGCGAATGTTACGCTGGTTGGTGGTGAGGTCATCATTGGGAAGGAAGCGAGAGGTAGTGTCAAAGTAAGTCCTAAAATACCTTTCGATCTCCGGTTGTAGAGTCATGCTGGCCTTTTCCAGTTTAACATGCTGGTGACATACACTTATCGCTCGGATGACCCCACACCGTCTGAGGTAGATGGCGATGCTCCAAAGTCTTCTAAACCACCAGAAGTTAAGACATTCGCGTTCTACACTGTTGTTGATCTCGGTCCAATCATTCCAAGAGAAGAACCGAGAATGGAAACGGATGCTTGAAGGAATATTGATAGCTGTTGTCTCTTGTTGTCTCCCAGGGATCACGCAACTGTCTGCAACTGTTCAGGGTATTTTGCGATTGATGGGCCTATGCTGTTTTTGTGATTTCTCTCCCTGTGTGTCACGATGTCAAGTTGTCGCTACTGTATTGCAGTTCACGCGAGGTTCGGATCTTTTGGTGTCTAAACTTCATATTTCTCTAGCGCCCGTGCCTGCATTCTCTCCCCTTTCTGAGTCCCAACAGAAGACGGCTGAATAATCCCCTCAAACTCTGACGACCTGAGTGGTGAAGCTAAGCCGGAGCTTAGATGTTTGTCAATGGTGCTGTTTCTTTGTGATGTTTCGGAACAGGGGTAATTCCTCGGGCATCCGTCATGGGGAGATGAAATTATCGGCTCTCCGAAGCCTTACGTATCGGCCGATTATTGTTCCATAGACTACCACCAGTAGTGGTGGCGTTATTAACGTTCATCCAAGGTCCGAACCGAGAGCATTTGTTATCGTTTTCTGTGGTTTTCTGCGAGCGAAACCCCTGGGCGTTTAAATGATAAATTGCTGATAATTCTATTCTTAAGACGCTGCACAGCCGATTGGCTATAATTGTCGTTTCCAAATGGAGAAAGCGATGGTGGGCATCGAACGTTTCCTAACGACGTCTCCTGATTGTCACAGGCAGTGAGCATGTTCCCTGGCGCTCAACCTTTACGTTGAACTCGTCTGCTTTCCCATATCTTCCCCATTTTTTTCCAACTATTCTGGGCAGGGCTCGAATTACTTCACTTCTTCTCGCCTGGTGCATTTGTCCAACTCAATATCCATCCTTTTTTTATCAACGATTGACACACTACACACCTTTATAAACCCCGAAACAACATGGAGACACGGATGGCGGGATCTCTGAATGCCTCCTCTCGGTCTGAATCCCCGCGCGAAGAGGAGCAGAGAATTCAGGCTGGACCCCTACCAAAGAAACGTGGAGAGATTGGATATGTGGAGGTGGACGAGCAGGAACAGAGCAGGAGTTCTAGCCCCGAGGTTGTGCTGCCACCACGACATCCGGCTGACAGAGATGTCGAGCAGGGAGCGGCGGTTGACGCTACCCAAACATCTGCCAATATGCCAACACCAGCGACAGGAGCACCATCAGGCGATTCACCATCCACATCCACCTCTGACGCTGCGTCATCTGTCGACTCTGCCTCCGCTGCCAAACAAAAAGGACGGCATTTGCTGAGCCTGTTAAAATGCAAACACAAGCACAAACCGCCGCCGAAAATAGGCGGGATCGCTCTCTCAACGCTTGCGAAGTTCATCGTCCAAGTGCTGATATTCTGTGGGACGACAGTCGGATGGGTGTTTACGACGAGGTTTCTCAACGATATGCGAGAACGAGGCGGTGGTAGGCTCCCTGGAGGAGCATCCTCGACTATTTTTATGCATATTGTGTTTGGGATCGTTTCTCTTGGCCAGATTCTCCTCCTCGAGAGGCGGATATTCCGAATACGCGCCGAACGATACAATCATCTCCATCCTGATCAGCTGCCAAGTTTCCGAAATCGACATACTGTGTCGGACGATGTCATTGCGCTTTCACCGTGGAACAGGCCGCCTTTACCTACCTATGCTGCGGTGTTAGCGCAGAGTGGGAGGGGGACAGGAGATGTGGAGGATCACATTATTGCGCAACACCCCCCGCCGGCGTATGGGAATACGAGGGGAAGCACATTTTTGCTTTCGGGATACTTGAATGAGAATTTGAGGCTGCAGAGACCGCCATCGGTCCATAGCGCCTCAAGTATGCCTGAGAGACCGAGGAGTTACGTGAGCAGGGATGAGGAATGGGAGGCGATACAAGATGCGGACCGGGCGAGGCGGTTGGAGGAGACATTAGCGAGATTGGAAAGATCTGTATCCCGGTCTTCTTCGAGGACATGATGCGAGAGAAGGTTCTCGGTTTTTGGCGTGAGTCAGACACACTCCGACTATGACGGCAGTTCGGTGGTTTTGGGGAGACGGGACTATTCCTTCGGTTGTTCGAGGTTATTGCGTACTTGTTTGGACAACCCATTCATCCCCTTTTTATTTCTTTGGACGTTGTGTACAAAATGTAATTATTTTGTGGCCAATACCTTCTGTGTTGTTTGTATTATTTTCCAGGCCTACCAAATTTGTAGGTATTTTCAATGTGTGGGCAGCAACGGTGCCTGATTGAGTCAGGAGCGAAGTGGAACGTGCCAGGAACGGGCATGCCGAAGAATATCAAAGATTGGCGCTAAACATAGGAAACAACAACACTTTGTCAGCAACCCCTCAGGTTAAGGCGACAATCTCCTGGCGCTAATCTGGACCTTCGTCGGTGACTCATTCAACTTTTTAGAATTGCGAAATGGCGATGGTCAGCCCTATGACCGTTGACGACCACTTTAAATACCTTGGTTCAAGAACAGAATGAGACCCTGCGTTTTCTCCACCCGTCTCTGGCTCTGACCAGAAAAAATATGTCCTCGACTACTATGATGGGCTATGAACTTCCTCAATATTCACCATCTGTACCAGCACCGGACTACACTTTTGAGCCTGTCTGCGGGGAGCGGATACTTGAATATACCCCACGCTCCACACGGCCTACACCAGAATCGACGTTCATCAAGCAGGCCGGCAAAACCACTGTAGTTCTCCATAACCAGGAGGAGAACGCAGCTACCCCTTCTTACGGACGAGGAGCCACCATCGCGGGTTCTGTTCTCTTCGATTCCAGTGACGACATCTGCGAAGTCGTCCTAAAAGTACATCTCCTAATCACGTCTTTTGTGCTTAACCAAGCCCCTAATCCTCCGGTCGTTCTAGGTCCATGGCAAACTAGAGACTACAGCATCAGAGGGTGCTAAAACTACGACACTCGTCGATAAGAAGCATGTACTCTGGTCGGGCAATCAAGCGAACAGCGAATGCCCCAGCCAGATATCCTTTTCTGTTCGGTTACCATCCACATTTCGAGACAATGACGAGGAACGAGCACTCCCTCCCTCGTACAATGCTGATTTTCACACTGCGCCTTGGATGTTCGTGAGGTCCAGCTACTCACTGCAATTCCTGATCAAGAGGATGCGCTCACGCAAGGTTGGTTTCTTCACTAAGACCAAAAGGTGAGTTCCTTATCTCTGCCCAAGAGTGCCGAGAACGCGCTCGCAGGGAATAGTGCGCTGACACTTGGCCTTGTGACTGACAGGATCTTCATACCATTTGAGTACGCCCCTCGTACAAGACCCCACCGTCCCATCGTCGCTTCACCCTGCTTCTTCTCCGCCGTCAAAACCACACCGGAGGAATGGCATCAGGTAATCACCCCCATCAAAAGCGGATCGAGTGAAAACTTAGGGCAAATCTTCAGTCATGTAGGTGTATACCTCACTCGCATTGACGGTAGGGCTGATAGTTGACTTCCAAAATATTCAGCTCTTTATCCCTTCCTCGCGCGTATATGGCATTCGTGATGTTATCCCTTTCCATGTTCAGCTCAACGGACCTGAACAATCTCTCCGCGCATTCCTTCAACCGCAAACAAAAGAGCCTGTAAAGTCCAAGCATCTAAAATCTGCAGACAGCAGGACACTTTCCAATAGCTCCCCGTCGTCACAAGAAACACGATCCCTCCGGCTCACAAGGTCAATTTCGGATACATTTAGGTCGTTCACATCGACCACAACCGCCGCCCCTGTCTCTCCGAGGCCAGATTCCTTACCAACACTGCCACCACCTTCTTTAATATCACCTCACCAACCGACACTAACGCCATTTTCATTTTCATTTTCATCACCGTCGTCTTCACTGTCACAGGCACCATCGGGAGCAGATGACACAAATCGTCCGACACTTCGCGTGTTCCTCCTCCGTCAAATTACCGTTGAATCGCGCCCCAAAGCAAAATCGTGGCGGAACCAGATTCTAGGCGAGGCAAAACTGATACCTGTTCCGCCCCTACTCTCAACGAGTTGCTATTCACCTTATGGTGTTGCCGAGCCTGAGGAGGAGGATCATTTGGATTGGGAGGGTGAGCTGAAGCTCAACGAAAACGTTACCGTTGGTGGATGGCAGGCGGGTAATGTCCATGTTAAGGTGAATATCATGACTACTGCGTCCCTGGGATTTGAAAGCTCCAAGCCTTCCGCATCCCCTCTATCCCTTCTTGATTGCATTTACGTTGTCAACGCTATTCGGATTCTCATCTGATCTCCGTTGAATGCCGCATGGAGCTACAACCCTTGGAAATTCCACATTCCCGGCTCTTCTTTGACCACAAGACTTGATACTGACGCTTATGGTCTGCAACGTTCTCCTTATACAGGATTTCATTGCCCTATCAGTAGCTCCACAAAATGAACGGACGTCACCTTTGCACGGCATCCAATTGACGGTGCCTGTCAGACTGGTCACAGATCAATGGATGGAAGAGGGGCTTGGGCCTGGGCAGTTGCCTGTTGAGGTGCATTGATTACCTACCTGACGGAATGCCGAGCTGCGGTTTTTCTCGGTGCCTTCAAAGTCTCAGTATTGCCGATCGGACTGTTCGGCTTATATGTTTATCGTGATTTTCTTCCGACATTCTCATTCTACACATTTCTCCAAAGATATGCCCCTTTTATTCCGGCACCTCTCTCACATACTAGACTTGTTTCTCGCGCAATCCATTGTCTTGCTACATATATCTTATCCAATTTGTTACTATGTTTCGTTGCGGGCCAGTCCTTACTCGGCTCTTGGTCCTCTACAATAGCCTGTGTATCACCAAATTATTTCTTTCACACCCAGTTCCTATTTCGCCTGTATGCTCATTCTTCGCGTCGTTAGACCTCTCTCTGCAATAACAGCAGTCACCATTTAGTTCGCGATTTAGGTCAGGAAAGGCTAACAAGCCCCCATGCTCGAGACGTAACTTGTACAATCGGTGCATGCAATGCAAAAACTCTTTCAATACTAAAGTAGTACATGGTTAGCATATTACATAGTATCGAGGCTGAGAGACCACATCGATATGCTGGACGATGGTAAGCCTGGCACAGCAATCACTTCGCTCACAACAGTCTGCGGCTGCCGAAACACACCGGAGAGTCCAGCAAGTTTATTCGTCTAATCGGCGGTAGAGTACATCAACTAGAGCCAAGGGTTACAGTGGTACATAATCCTGAACTCGAACATAGCTCAGTTCCGGGGTGTTGATCGTGAAGTACTGCACAACTCGACCGATATGTGGATCAACGTCAATAACGTCAAACTCGAATATGCCACGGCCAGTGGGACCCATAGTGTCTAGCTCCGTCACCTGGATCACGGACGAGCCATCCTTGATCGTAGCACGATCTAAAGTGATATGAATGCCCAGTAGGACAAGCTTCGTGCCCCGTCCTGCTCCCTTTGGCCCTCTCTCGCTCACCGCCGCGGTAAGCATAGACTTGCTTGACTGCGGTGTGTAAGGGAAATGGATGTAACGAACAGCATCAAGGGGACCTAGTTGATATGTCGAGCGTCTAATATTTGCTGCCGTTGGGGATAACAGGTCCAATTCGAGGAGATGAAAGCGATTATCTCCTGCAAGGCCGTGGTGGAGGAATATCACGTACGAGGTTGGCGATCGAGGGAATAGAGATGTCGTTGCAGGAAATTCTGGGAGGGTGAGTCTGCGTACTAGATGTGCATGAAGAGACAGGCCATCGCTATCCCTAAGCTCTGTCGGTGTTGGCAAGCGAAAGAATTCAACCTCGCCGGAGTCGTACCTCTCTTGGACGAAGTGCCAAGGGGTGATTTCAAAACGTAGCTTGGAATACCAAAAATCCCCGCCACCGACCTATAGTGTATTATCTTTAAAAGATAACAGGACTCATTATGGATGCGCATACAGACCTTCTGATGCCAAGGACAGAGCACCAGTTTGCCTGTTTCAATGTTGAAGAGATGGATAGGCTGGTGCGGTGCGGCCTGTTGTGAGTACACTGCAACGTAACCACATCCGACATCCATCCTCAATGCCACTGGGTAGTCCGATTCTTCCTGCGTTGAAATTGCCCTGAATAGAGTGGGGTTCTCGACACGGTAACAAATTTCTAGCTTGGTTTTGAAGCCATTGGATGATGCGGAGATGCTAACACTAACCATCTTTCCGTTGAGCATTACAATGAGTTGCTCGACGACAAAGCGGGATGATCGTAAGAGTCCACTTACAGATAGTGGTAATTCCCCTCAGGCAGCCGATCGGTTTGGGTGTATACAACGTAAAATACGCCAGTATCGCTTGCGATTTCGGCTGACCAGGTATGTATCTCCTGGAGAGGATCCACCTCGGGCGTGAAAACAAACGTCGGCTTTGATTCCCCTCCTGTGACTTCCTCTTTATCCAGTCTATACCATGACCACCTCGCTTCGTCATCCCGACCAACAATAACGTGTTCCTTCATGCGTCCGATGTACACATCACCGGCCTCATCGTTGAGGAAAGGACCGTAAAATTCCTGCGGTCTCTGTGCTAGCTTCCGACGTCCAGTCCAGACATCCTTCACTAGTTCAGCACGCAGAAGAACTCTTTCGAGCTCATCCACAGACATAGAGGGGTAGTCGAGGTAGGAAAGGGCATAATCGCATTGTGCGAGGACCCTCAACCAAGTTTCGCGCTCCTTTGAGACCCGCCAAAATTGCCAGCAGGCCTGAGCAAAACATTTTGAGCACTAGGATCCCACTGCTAGCAGAAAGTTTCAAAGCTCTTAGGCTTACTTTTCGGCTTGAGCGAATTAGATCGGAGGGCGATAGATAGCCGAAGGTCTCCATGACGAGCTCATCAGCAAGTTGGAAAGGCACTGGCATCTTTTGGTGGTGAGCGTTTGAGCTTTGATCTTGCTTTAACTGTTGTCCCTGGCTTGATTAGCATGTCTCGGGCCTAGCGTTTCCACCCCGACTAGTCGCTACGTTCAACTTTTTGTACTCATTGCTGTTGGACTCCGTGGTAACAGCAAATATTTATTGACTCGTGCTCAAACACTGTATGTAAAATACATTCGTGGCTAGTCGGAGGTGGAAAAGCCAGGCTCGAGGTGCGCAGATACGGCAAAGGGCGGGTGGTTAAAGCAAGATCAAAACTCAAGCGCCCATGCGGGGTCTGTGAAAGTGCAAGTTTGTAGATCACCAAAGATGCCATTGCCTCTCCAACTTGCTGATGAGCTCCTCATAGAGATCTTCGGCTACCTACCGCCCTCGGATCTAATTTGTTCAAGCCGAAAAGTGGGTCTAAGAGCTTTGAAACTTTCCGCTGGCACTCAGAATGTTTTGCTCAGGTCTGCTGGCAATTTTGGCGGGTCTCAAAAGAACGCGAAACTTGGTTGAGGGTTCTCGCACGACGCGATTATGCCCTTTCCTACCTCAATTACCCCTCTATGTCTGTGGATGAACTCGAAGAAGTCCTCCTGCGTGCTGAACTAGTGAAGGATGTCTGGAACGGGCGTCGGAAGCTAGAACGGGGGCCGCAGGAATTTTGCAGTCCTTTACTCAGCGATGAGACTGGTGACGTGTACATCGGACCCATGAAAGGATACATTGTTGTTGGTCTCCGGGATGGCGAAGCGAGGTGGTCATGGTATAGACTGGATCAAGGAGGAGTCCCAGGAGAGGTATCAAGGCCAACGTTTGTTTTCACGCCTAAGTTGGATCTTTTTCAGGAGATACATACTTGGTCAGCCAAAATCGCACGTGATACTGGTATATTCTACGCCGCATACACCCAAACCGATGGGCTGCCTGAGGGGAATTATCATTATCTGTAAGTGGACTCTCGCGATCATCCCGCTTTGTCAAGTGATTCATTGTAACGCTCAACAGAAAGATAGTTAGCGTTAGCATCTCCGAGTCATCCAGCGGCTTCGAAACCAAGCTGGAAATTTGTCACCATATCGAAAACCCCACTCTATTCAAGCCGGTTTCAGCGCAGGGAAAACCGAACTTCCCACCGTCACTGAAGATGGATGTCGGATGTGGTTATGTGGCAGTGTACTCACACCGGGTCGCACCGCACCAGCCTATCCATCTCTTCAGCATTGAAACAGGCAAGCTAGTGTTCTGTCCTTGGCATAGGACGGTTTGTATACGCATCCATATGAGTCCCGTTATCTTCTAAAGATAATATATTATAGGCCGGTGACGGACTTTTTTGGCATTTCAGGCTGCGTTTCGAAATCACCCCTTGGCACTTCGTCCAAAAGAGGCACGAGGCTGGCGAGGTTGAATTCTTTCGGTTGCCAACACCGATGGAGCTTAGGGGTAGCGATAGCCTATCTCTCTATGCACATCTAGTACACAGAGTCACCCTCCCAGAATTTCCTGCAGTGACATCTCTATTTCCTCGATCGCCAACTTCGTATGTGATATTCCTCTACCACGGCCTTACAGGAGATGATCGTTTTCATCTCCTCGAATTGGACCTCTCATCCCCAACGGCAACAAACACTAGACGTTCAACGTATCAACTAGGTCCCCTTGACACTATCCGTCACATCCAATTCCCTTGCACACCGCCATCAAGCAAGTCTATGCTTACCGCGGCAGTGAGCCAGAGAAGACTAGGGGGAGCAGGACAGGGTACAAAGCTCGTCCTGCTGGGTATTCATGTCACTTTAGATCGCACTGCAATCGACGATGGCTCATCCATGATCAAGGTGACGGAGCTGGACACTATGGATCCCACTGGTCGTGACCTATTCGATTTTGACGTTATTGACTTTGATCCACATATCGGTCGAGTTGTACAGTACTTCACGACCAGTATGAGACTAAGCTATGTTCGGGTTCGGGATTATGTACCACTGTAACCTTTAGTTCTAGTCGATCCGCTCTGCTGCCGATTAGGCGAATAAGCTGGCTGGACACCGGTGCGTTTCGGGCAGCCGCAGTCTGTTGCGAGCGAAGTCATTGCTGTGCCAGGCTTTCCATCGTCAAGCATATTGATGTGGTTTCTCAGCCTCGATATGTAATATGCTAACCATGCATCACTTTAGCGTTGAAAGGGTTTCTGCATTACATGCACCGATTGTACATGTTCGTCTTGAGCGTGGGGGCTTGTTGGCCTTTCCCGACATAAACTGAACGCGAGTGTGATTGCCAGAAAGAATCTTGGCTTGTTGACCTATTGCACGTTATCGGAGCCCTTTAGCCTACCTTCAGCCCTTGGCCCGGAGAGCGAACGAATTTACTGTGTTTGAGTACGAATCAACAAATTTTTGCTATTACTACGGGAGTCCAACAGCGATGAGCGCTAAAGTATTGAGCGTAGTGGCTAGTCGGGGTGGAAATGCCAAACTCGAGATGCACAGATCCAGCGAAGGGCGAGCAGTTAAGGCAAGATCAAAGCTCAAGCGTTCATCACCAAAAGACGCCAGTGCCCCTCCAACTTGCCGATGAGCTCCTCATAGAGACCTTCGACTACCTACCGCCCTCTGATCTAGTTCGTTCAAGCCGAAAAGTAGGTCTAAGAGCCTTGAAACTTTCCGCTGGCACTCAGAATGTTTTGCTCAGATCTGCTGGCAATTTTGGCGGGTCTCAAAAGAACGGTACTCAAACACAGTAAAATACATCCGTTCTCCGGGCAGAGGAGCTGAGGGTTGGCCAAAAGGGCTCCGGTGATTGCTTTGGTCTTCTCTTTAACGAAATGGTGGTTAACGTCGATATGCTTGGTCCACCGGTGGGATTCGTCGTTTTTCGTGGTTGTAGTGGCAATGTTGTTCGTGAAGATTGTAGCGGGCCAGTATAGCAGTAGTCCCACTTCGTCGGGAAACTTGCGAGTCCATAAGGCTTGCTGGATCACTCGAGTGAATGCCATGCATTCAGCCTCGACAGTCGATAGCGCAAATGTCTCCTGTCGCTGTGACTGGCTTATGGGACCGGCCTCCCCCCATTAGGGAGAGAACATGGCCCTTGGTGGATCTATTAGTGTCACCATCTCCCGCATAATCGGCATCAACATATCTGTGAGGGTCGAGGCTTCCGTTCCTGTGGTAAGTGATTCCGTAGTCCAGAGTCTCCCTCATATAGGCCCTAAAGCATGCTTTTAAGGGCACTCCAGTGGGCAGGTCCAGCATATCAGCGAAACGAAAGAGTGGATTTACAGTGAATGAGGGGTCGGGCCGTGTTGCGACCTAAAGTCACATCAACGCGCCCAGTGCCTCTGGATAGGGCTTCCCGTTCATTTCCACAGTCTCTTCTGGCGTTCCAGGCGAGTTGTCTGTGGAGAGGAGTGGTTCACAGCTTACAGTTGGTCATGTTGAAGCGTTCGAGGACTCGCTCGCTTAGGCTCGCTGGGATAACCTGATGCTGCCGGAGGATTGCTCCTTGTCGATGCGTAAAACCTTGCTTCCCCAGCCCTTGATTTCGTAGCTTGAAGCGAGCTCATCCTTGGTTCATACACCAGTTCATTTGAACTCCTACGCCCACGTACAACGACAACCGATAATCATAGAGATGTATAATCTTGAACTGAGTATGGCGTTTATTCACCTAATCGACAGCAGAGGGCATCAACTAGAACCAATAGTTACAGTGGTACATAATCCCGAACCCGAACATAATTTGGTCCTGTGCCGATCGTGAAACATTGTACAACTCGACCGATATGTGAATCAACGTCAAAAACGTCAGACTCGAATAGGCGACGGCCAGTGGGATCCATAACGTCTAGCTCTGTCACCTTGATCATGGATGGGCCATCGTTGATTGTAGCGCGATCTAAAGTGATATGAATGCCCAGTAGGACAAGCTTCATGCCCTGTTCTGCGGTCATTGGTCTTCTCTCGCTCACCGCTGCGGTAAGCATAGACTTGCTTGATGGCGGTGTGTAAGGGAAATGGATGTGACGAACAGTGTCAAGGGGACCTAGTTGGTATGTTGAGCGTCTGATGTTTGCTGCCGTTGGGGATATGAGGTCCAATTCGAGGAGATGAAAGCGATTACCTCCTGCAAGGCCGTGGTGGAGGAATATCACGTACGAGGTTGGCGATCGAGGGAATAGTGATATCGTTGCAGGAGATTCTGGGAAGGTGATCCTGTGTACTAGATGTGCATGAAGAGATATGTTATCGCTATCCCTAAGCTCCATCGGTGTTGGCAAGCGAAAGAATTCAACCTCGCCAGAGTCGTGCCTCTTTTGGACGAAATGCCAAGGGGTGATCTCGAAACGTAGTCTGAAATACCAGAAATCCCCGTCACCGGCCTATGGTGCATTATCTTTAAAAGATAACATGTCTCATTATGGATGCGTATACAAACCTTCTGATGCCAAGGACAGAACACCAGTTTGCCTGTTTCAATGCTGAAGAAATGGATAGGCTGGTGCGGTGCAACCTGTAGTGAGTACGCTGCAACGTAACCACATCCGACATCTATCTTTAGTGCCAGTGGGTTGAAGTTCGGTTTTTCCTCCGTTGAAATTGCCTTGAATAGAGTGGGATTTTCGACACGGTAACAAATTTCCAGCTTGGCTTCGAAGCCATTGGACGATGCGGAGATGTGGATACTAGCTATCTTTCTGTTGAGCATCACGTTGAGCGGTTCGACAAAGTGGGATGATTGCAAGAGTCCACTTACAGATAATGATAATTCCCCTCAGGCAGCCGATCGATTTGGGTGTATGCGACGTAAAAATATACCAGTATCGCTTGCGATTTGGGCTGACCAGGTATGTATCTCCTGAAAAAGATCCAACTCGGGCGTGAAAACGAACGTTGGCCTTGGTGCCTCTCCTGGGACTCCCCCCTGATCCAGTCTATACCATGACCACCTCGCTTCGTCTTTCCGACCAGCAACAACGTATCCCTTCATGAGTCCGATGTACACGTCACCAGCCTCATAGTTGAGCCAAGGACCGTGAAGTTCCTGTGGCCTCCGTACTAGCTTTCGACGTCCAGTCCAGACATCCTTCACTAGTTCAGCACGCAGGAGAACTTTTTCGAGTTCATCCACAGACATAGAGGGGTAATCGAGGTAGGAAAGGGCATAATCGCATTGTGCGAGGACCTTCAACCAAGTTTCGCGTTCTTTTGAGACCCGCCAAAATTGCCAGCAGACCTGAGCAAAACATTCTGAGTGCCAGCGGAAAGCTTCGAAGTCCTTAGACCTACTTTTCGGCTTGAACGAACTAGATCAGAGGGCGGTAGGTAGCCGAAGATCTCTATGAGGAGCTCATCTGCGAGTTGGAGAGGCACTGGCATCTTTTGGTGGTAAGCGCTTGAGCTTTGATCTTGTCTTAACTGCTCGCCCTTCGCTGGATCTACGATCTCGAGTTTGGCATTTCCACCCCGACTAGCCACTACGCTCAATACTTAGCGCTCGTTGCGGTTGAACCCCCGTAGTAATAGCAAAAGCTAGTTGAATCGTACTCAAACACAGTAAATATGTTTGTTCTCGATGCCGAGGTGCCGAAGGTTGGCCAGGGGGGCTCCGGGAATGTGCAATATGTCAACGGGCCAACATTCTTTCTGGCAACCAAACTCGCGCATACACTAGTCCATCTGAGCTTCTATACACACGTACAACAACCGATAATCACAGGGGCGTATAATCTTGAACCTGAGTATAGCTCACTTCTAGATTGTTAATAACGAGGAGCTGAACAACTCGACCAACGCAGGGATCAACGTCAACAACGTCAAAACCGAATATCTGGCGACCATCAGGATCCAGGGTGTCAAGCTCTGTCACCATGATCATAGGTGAGCCATTCTTGATTACGGTGGTATCTAAAGTGACCCAAATACCCAATAAGACGAAGGTCTCGTGCTGCCCTGGTTGTGTAGGCTGTCTCTCACCCACCGCCGCCGTTAGCATAGACGTACTTGATGGCGGTGTAGGAGGAAATTGGATGCAACGAATAACCTCATTGGATTCTAGCCGATACGTCGACCGTCTGGTGTTATGTGTTGCTGAGGATAAGAGATCAAGTTCGAGGAGATGAAAGTATTCGTCTCCAACGGAACTGCTATGGAGGAATACCATGTATGATGTTGGCGACCTAGGGAATAGGGATGGGATTGCAGGAAAACATGGGAGCGTGACTGTGTGCACTCGGTATGCATGGAAAGTCGAGTTTTCGGCATCCTTGAGTTCCGCCGGTGTCGGTAGACGAAAGAACTCGAACTCGCCAGAGTCCCTCCTCTGCTGGACGAAGTGCCAAGGAGTAATGTCGAAAAGTAGCCTGGAGGGCAAAAATTGGCCACCGACCTGTAGTATATTAAACATTAGGACGTAATAGAATCCGTGGTGGGTATGTATACAAACCTTCTCGTGCCAAGGACAGAGCACAAGTTTACTTGTTTCGACGTTGAAGAGACGAATGGGCTGGCGCGGTGCGAGCCGGTATGAATACACAGCGACATAACCATAGGCGACCTCTATCTCCAGCGGTGGGTGGTCGGATTCTTCACGCGTTGAAATCGCTCTAAACAGCTTGGGATCTTTGATGCGGTAACTGATCTCCAGCTTGGGCTCGAAACCACTGGATGGTGTGGGGACCCGGACGCTAGCTATTCTCCTACCGATTCCATCGTGGTGAGTCATTCGAAATCGCAGGTCGGACTCAAGAATTCACTTACAAGTAGTGGTGGTTTCCTTCCGGTAGTCGATCTGTCTGAGTGTATGCAGCATAAAATATGCCAGTATCTCTTGCGACTTCAGCTGACCAGGTATGAATTTCCTGGAACAAATCCAACTCGGGCGTAAAGACGAAAGTTGGGTCCCCCACTTCGCCCAGTGTATACCATGACCACTTTGCTTGTTGGTCAACCTGGCCAACGACGACGTAGTCCTTCATGAGCCCAATATATATATCGCCAACCGTATTATCAAGCAAAGGACTGCAAAGTTGTTGCGGTTTCTCCGTCAGTCTTTGACGTCCAGTCCAAACGTCTTTCACGAGTTCAGCACGTAGGAGAGTCTTTTCAAGTTCATCCACAGGCATGGAGGAGTAGTCGAGGTAGGGAAGAGCATAATCGCACCGGGCGAGGACCGTCAACCAAGTGGTACGCCCTTTGGAGATTCGCCAGAAATGTCTGCAGACCTAAGTAAAAATTTCGTGAGCACCGGAGCCCTGCAGCCGGAAAGCTTCTCAACCTTACCTTTCTGCTTGAATGGATGATTTGAGAGGGTGGGAGGTATCCAAGGATTTCCGTGAGGAGCTCATCTGGAAGTTGGAGAAGTACCGGCATCGGTTGGAAGGCAAGCCAGAGGGTTGGATTGGGAATGGAAGCAAAAGCAAAAGCGGGCCTCTTTAAAAGCCCAGGATGCTTCTGCCATGACGGGGCCCCGACTACGTGTGGAGCGGTCATAAGGAAGCATATTCGACAGCGGAATCCAATGGGCGAGGTTCTCCGGAACGAATTACATCACGACGCGGATCCACCCACGGGTGGAAGGGTCACTTTATGTATGCGGTGGTGCATAAACAGAGAACGGGGACTCCCAAATCTGCTAGGCCAATCGCATATGAAAGGCGCTCTTTCATCATTACAATGCAGCATTATAATATAGTGGTGGTGCCCAGTGTAGTTCGTATGGCCAATGACGTGGCTTGGTGGTAATCATGAGGCTGCATGAAGCCGTATTCGTCTTGTTGAGTGCGACTGCCAGAGATAGATTTACCTGACGGTGGGTAGCGGGATTTTGAAGCGACTGGATGCAATCATCGGCGGACCACGTAGGTATTCCTTTGTAGGATGCCGGAAGGTAAAAGCTCCGGCACAAGCGCACGAATAATGAGAGAGCTACAGATTTCAGAGTGGTAAGAAGGTCCGTACGTGAATGGATGGGTTACGCAATCACGCAATATTGCTTCAAGCGTGCGTCTGTATGAGCGCATGCCATCGTTTCTAGAAGTTTGCGGTTGTTGGTAGGCGGGAGAATCCAATGAGCATCTCTTCATTGAGCGCTCCGTATGCTGTTAGCCCACGGCGCCTAGAAAGGATTTTCGAGGTCCTGAGTGGGCGTTGTGGCATAAGTTAAAGATATCGATCGTTAAGAGGGAATATTATTATAGCCGTTCGTTTTAAACGCTCCTTGAAAATCAATTCATGAACACGAGTGATCCGATCAAATTGTGCATACTTATTTGTGGTGGTCCGTGGAGCGTAACGACCTCAGTAGCGCTTCCGCCGGTGTACTGGGACATAGCGCGTTCGGCCACATGGAAGGATCCTTTCAAGTTTGTCCGTAGGTATTGAGAGGCCCTAGCATCCGAGGCGCAGTCGTACTGTGACAGGACCGTGAGCCAGCTACTACGTTCCTTGAAAGTCTGATTCATCAGAATGGTGCAAGGTACTTGGGCATCTCTACGGGGAGATCATTCGTCTTTGCACGAAAATTGTACGGGCGAAGTTGGGTGCACGAGCCAACAGCCGCGCCTGTAGTCATTAGTACCATCAACATTGTTGTCTAAGCCCATTTATGCTAGAGCAGAAAACAAATGCAAAAGATATACAAGTGCACAGTATGAAACAAGTGTGAACGCATCAAAGCCCTAAGTTGGCAAGAGGGTGAGTACTAGAAATACAAAGAACGAAAGACGAGCGAGGAGTACCCTCGCATGAACTCATTCGAAAAAGATATAATCATGCACGGTTTCTTTCCACTAAAAGGCAGATCACCACCTCGGCCTATCCTCCCTTGCCCTCCGATGGTGTTTTCGATTACAGATAACGAAAACGCCAACGATCACGACGATTGAAGCGACTACCACGCCAGCAATGATGTAGTATGCCGTTGGTGACGCATCTCCATTGTCCTTGTTCTTGTTGGGGCTGTCGAGGAGGCTTTGTTGACCTGTTGTATCAACACCGCCTAGTCTGACCTTTACAAAGTCCCGGTGGGCTATTATTCGTGTTTATCACCGATTGACGGGTGGGAAGTGGTGGAGGAGAGCTGTACCTTGAGAAATGTTCGTGATCAAGTGCATCTGAACGTATGGGTCCCTGTTTGAGTTTGCGGATGTGTTCAATCCGTGGATGAAGTCGCCATAGTCAAATAAGGTATAGACATTTCGCACTGATGGGAGTGGTATGAGGTTTTGAAAAGTTTCCAAAGTGACAAGAAAGGACGTACTAAAGGCCATGCCTAGAATGATATCATACGTGGGTTCGGCACCCCTATTGTAGGTGAACGGTTGGAACTACCAGACCTCATCAGCCATCCGATCACCAACCCAGGGAGAAAACATACGGAACCAATGCACACAGGCACGCCATTACTATTCGTCATGTTCCGGATGTTGAAGATTTCCGGATCAAGCGTCATATCCAATGGGTGCATAGGGTACGTTTTCCCGCCGAAAACGAACGTGGTGTTTACTTCAATTTCGCAAGGGAGGACCCAGACGCCACCAATGCCTTTGACGGTCGTATATTCAGCCTCTTTGAAGCGACCATATATAGAGTCCGCGACGTTTCTGTCGAATTCGAGTAGGAGGGTTAGTACCAAATTTCAACTTGAAGGGAAGTAAACGTACCGAGGGATTTGAGGTAGGCTAAACCCACAATCCAACACGGCAGTCGCCCTGTTGCCCTCCCCACCAGCAACGGAAGATTCCAGATGGATCGCCTTTCCATCGGGTCCAATGATCCCGTTCTCGTCTAGTTGCACTTGGAAGTGTTGATCGCGAGAATCGGATTCTGAGAGGAGAGTAACAGGGATTTTTGGTTCAGCAGTGATCTGGTTGTATTCCGGGAGGACGGAGCCGATTGTAATGGTACCGTTGAAGTTTGTTGTTGGATCTATCCAGGAGGCGTTCCCAGGTATTAGGAGATGCCGGAAGGCCGAAGACATAGAAGACTTGCCTTCATCTCGACCGAGGAGGATGGTGAAGTAGGGAGGTGTTGAGGGGTCTTGTAGAAATAGGCGGTCGAGGACTGGAGCGCCGGCAGGGGCGGGTAGTGTTGAGAGAATGAACGAACCAGAACTAGGTCCTAGGCCTAGAGAAGAATGTAGGTCAGGATAAGGTGTGGCGCGGGAATGTTTGAGGATACCTAGGACGCCTGTGCCGTCGGGGTTTTGGGATGAAGGAGGGACTTGAACTAAAGGGGAATGTCAGAAACATGGCAGATCACAGAAAACCGGCACCGTTCGCTCACTGAATACTTGGTTTTCGATGGTTTGGTCGCCCAGTTCCAGATGGGCAGTTTTGACGAGACCTTTCCATGAACAGGCTTGGTAACCCCTGAAGATGGTTCCTCTCCGGAAGCAGCGTACCTTCGATCTTTCCAACCGCATAGAAAACACTTGAACTTAGTCTTGTATCATTACTTTGCTGCACGTCTCCCGCCACCCATAAATCAGAGCTGTTGCGATATAAATAGCAATTTGAATACAGGGTGATGGGGGGGAGCGTGTGTGAAGTACCTTCCGGTGTCAACCAAGACCTGGAAGTTCTTGCCACCGAGAACTATGTCTGCATAGTAGCTGATGTCCCCCGCGTTGTTGAGGGTTATGGGACCCGCGCGAGGCAGGAGGTGGGCGCGCTGGTGGCTGTGCCGTGTGATTCCATGAAGATCGAGCTGGAGTGCGGAAAGGGAGCCAACTAAAAAAAAGAGATATACCAGAAAACTAGCAGGGAAGGGGGGGAGCATTGTACAAGCGCGAGTTGAAGGTGCATGCTAGGCTTTAGTCGCCCCTTGGCGTAGAGCACAACCCTGTTGGGAGGCCAAGAGCTTGGCATAGTTAACATTATAGTTAACAAATAAAACAATACATATTTATTGAATTATTCCTACTTGTGCTAGAACCACCATCGCTCATTTGCCCGCCCACTCATTTTTTTCTCCTTTCATGCCCAATCTACCCTTTTCTATTGCTCTCTTTGTCCTATCCGCTAATGCAATCCGTATTCCCTTCGAAATCCACTTCTCAGACAACGCACCCCCCACTTCTCTGACTCGCAGAACACCGACCCCAGTATCCAACACTGGGAACGCTCAGTATGTGAGCAACATCACTCTCGGAGGGGTGACGCTGCCTGTTCTGTTGGACACTGGCAGGTGCGTTTGACGCCTGGTTTCTGCTTGAGTTTCTGCTGACGTCTTGTCCGCAGCTCTGATCTATGGGCCGCGTTCCCCAAACAACAGCCTTCGATGACGGACCTTGGCAAGACCGTGTCCCTCAGTTACGCTGTCGGAAGCGTAGGAGGTATTCAAACCCATTCCTACTATTGCCGGGCGAAACATTGACAATCCATACAGGAAACATTGCTGCCACTACCGCCTCATTTGGAAACTACAGCATTGATAACCAAGCATTCCGTACGTTCCTCCTAACTGTATCTTGACATCCCACCTCTTATACGCTGCAGTGTACGTCAGTGACACGAGCACATTCACAACCAACATCGACGCCCAGGGCTACTATGGCCTCCTCGGCCTGGGCCCCAACGCCGGCAGCCTCGTGCGCAAGAAGATCAAAGGCGACAGCAGAGGAGACACCTTGCTCACGCATATTTTTGAAAGCCACGGTCAGACCGACAACTACATTTCATTTCTGCTCGACCGCAAAGGTGTTCCTTCAGAGGCGTTCAAAGGCCAGCTCACCGTCTCTGAAATTGTCCCCGGATTTGAGAACATCACCTCAATGCCCAAAATTGACATTGACAAGGTCAACCGGTTGTTGAAAGCTGGTACGTTTCGAATTTAGGACATTTCTCTCGCACGGGCCGGTTGATTGATGGTAAATGGTCTGCGGTGATAAGATCAGCACTGGCAGATTTTAACGGACAAGGATAACGGAATTATTGGTCCTGACGGTCAACCGCTCAAAGTCGACTCGATTGTCCCTGGATGTCCCAACGGCCAACTTGTCGCTGTCATCGATAGTGGGTGAATAATATTTTCAATACATCTGCCCACACCGTTGATCATTAACCGTGTTACCATGACAGATTTACCTTTTCCCAAGTACCCCGTGACATCTCCGATCAGATTTATGGTCGTGTTCAAGGCGCCTATTATGATACCTCCGAAGAGTTTTGGATGATTCCTTGCGGCCAGTCCCTCAACCTGACTTTCAACTTTGGTGGACATTCGTACCCTGTACATCCACTCGATACCGTTGATGACAATTTCAACCGTGTTGACTCGACCGGCCAGAAAGTTTGCCTCGGTGCTGTAAGTGATTCTAGCATGAGAGTAGAAGTCAAAGTTGACTTTAGTAGTTCCAACCCATCACCTCTGCATTCTCCCTCCTCGGCCACTACGATATGATTCTCGGCATGAGTTTCCGTACGTTATCTCTCCTCTCATTCCTCGACCCCATTCTCATTTCACCCACAGTCCGGAACACCTACACCCTCCTTGATTTCGGTAATTGGATTGACATCGACTCAAAAGAGGCGGACCATCCTTACGTCCAACTCGCATCCGTAACCGATCCCGCCGTCGCACATAATGAATTTGTCAGGGTTCGTCTTGGAGGTGTAGATACTACGGGTGACAGCAAATGGAAACTCCTACCCCCAGATCAGATGCAACATTCACCCGTGTCGGCTGAGGAGAAGAAGAAAAGGTATCAGGAAATGGTGTTGAGTCGTTGGCCGTATATCTTGCTTGGGTGCTTGGTGTTTACACTTGGGTTAACTGGATACTGTGTTTGGAGGTGTTGTTGCAGGAAGGGGAGGAAGAAGGGAGGAGACGGGAAGGTTGCTGGGTTATTTAAGAGGGGAGGGAAGAATGGAAATAGCGGGAGTAGGGGTTTTGGCGCCGAAGAGGCTAATGCGGGGTATGGTGGGAACGGGAACAATAGTCACAAGATGCATGGCGAAGACTCGACATATTACCCGCTCTCCGAACAAAATAACTCCAGCATGTATGCCCTTAACCGGACAGACACAAATCACTCACAACACTCCTTCCAAAGCCAACAACCTCCGGCATATGCATCACCTTCGAGAACGAATCTGAACCCCAACAACCCATATTCGAATTCGCAGAATTGGGATAACAAGAGCACGTATTCGTTAAACGAAGGTGGACCGCCGTCGCCTGTTGGTGGGCTGCAGCAGCCGCACCCGGTGTATATGAATCCGCACGCAGTGGGGAGTGTGGCAAGCGTGCATTTGCAGAGACAGCCGGCGCATGAATATGGCGGGTATCCTGCGGACGGGTATGCTGGGCAATATTCGAGATGATTGTGCTGTTGTGTTTCTACCTACCGATTTTTTAGACGGGACTTTCTTCTTTACTTTCGCCTCTTTGGTGGTCTCTGGTATGACCACTCGCTCTTTTGTCCCTGCTATCCGGCTTGCATCACGCTCTCTCTCGATTCTTTTTAATACCGATTGCTCGTGTGTTATATACCAAACTCCCGATTTTTGATTCCTATATTGTGTATATCCGTTTCTTTGGTTTGGAGGTACCCCGTTGGAACTCCCTGGTTTTAATGAATCCCCTGACTTGGACTTGGTTAACCGAGCGGTGCCAGGGCGTCTGTATTGGGTGTCGGGTAGCACCAAGTGACGAAAGTGGTTTTCTATCTAATACCTCCCATCTCTTGGAAGATGGTATTTGACCTAATGCCCGAGAGAGCGCCAAGTCGCCAACGATCCCTCTGGGACTATTCAAGAATGCCCTGAGTCCACAGCCTGTAACGGCCCCAACAAAACTTAGGCTCTTGTCACGTTTTGGACTGAGCGGTATTCGTTCGCCAAGGCGCTACCGGTTTCCACGGGTCGTAAAAAAGCCAATCCATCTGCGGCGTGGGCGGAAGGACCCCAGGCCTGGACTCATGGCTATAGGCGATATGACAACTGCTGGTTCGCTTCTTTTGATCTTGTTCCCGTGCGTGATGCATGGGTTTCCATACAGCTTCGCTGATCAGCTGGTGTGATGGACAAGGAGCAAGAGCCTGCGTGAAGGGCAGACAAGTCAGCGTCATGTGCACAACAGAGAGTCATAAATTGTACATCGGCGTTAGTCGATAATACTCCAAAAAAAGAGGCAGGTATACAGTATATACAAAAGATAGATGAGCACCGTAATAAGCGGATGAGTGGTGTCCCTGTTCGTATCGATGTATGCCATCTAAGAAAGCCCAAACCCAGGACCAGGCGAATAAAGGACACGACTATTCAGCAGATGGAGATCCCGAAAAAAGTGCGGCCAACCATTGTTCGAAGGCAAGAAGCTTCTGATGGCCTTTGGTTCCGGTGAATCCGCCAACGACGAGAATAAAGTGCGCCAAACAGGCTAGTATTGGGCGTTCATCATCAGGATGGGTTGATGAAACGGGTTCGGATTAAATAGACGCACCTGCGGCGATAAACGCTGCTACAGACGATAATGGGTATGTCTTCTCTGTTCCGGACTCGGAGACCTTGAGTGGTGTCTCGATAATGACTTCCTCTTCTTCTTCTTGCTCCGTCGACTCCTCGTTCTTGGAGGCAAGGACCTCGATAGCCTCGAACAAACCCGTGTTGAGTTCAAACGCGAGATTGGCTTCATTTACGACGGCAGCTACCAAATGCAGTTGACGTCATGGTGATTTAATTTGAAGTGCCTGGGCGCTAAAGGTAGACTAGGAACGGACCTTTGACCTCTTCGTTCCTCTCCCCACCTTTATTCATCCCCTCCCTAAACCACTCCTTGATCTTCTTCATATCGCCTTGGTTCGCCTTCTTCGCACCACCGAGTTCTTTAAACTCGTAAAACTCAACACCTAAACCACTGGCTTCGTCCAACCCGTATGCTTTCGCAACAACCCTTCGGATGAACTGGCCCCCACTCAGGTCGCCTAGATATCGCACGTACGAATGAGCGAGCAGTGCGGAAGGGTCGGGAGAGTTGGCGATGGAATTGATACGGTCTACGTATGTTCGTAATTCAACCGGCATGCTATTAAGGAGGGATGCGTGCAAAGGATGGGATTGCCAAGTGGACGGCGGGACCTGAAGGAGGTGGGAGATATCCGATGTGAGGGCAGACGTACGTCCAAGGAGGGTCGGGTTGTACGTTGGCTCTAGTGTAGGGTGTGTCGAGTGCTGTTCTAACGCACGTTCAAACGTGCTGTATGTGGCGTTTGATATAGTTAGATCCGGCTAATAACTGCTATACAGCTTGAAGGAGAGGACTGACTCGTAAACATGCCACAGCATCATGAGAAACTGGGTGTACTGCGTCTTGGAGAGTTGACCACCGAGAAGGAGCTTGGCTCCAGGACTCGTCTCTGCACGTTCGTGAGCTTTCTTCGTTGCTTCTTTCAGGAGGGTAGCGAGTGGCTGAGAGAAATCGAGGTTGCGTTTCATAGCGACCATGGTTGGCGACGGGAAGTGGGTCAGGGTAAGTAGTAGAAGACAAGAAAGAAGGGAGAGGTTAAAGAGGAAGGAAGGGAGGAAAATTGCAGTTCCGGGCTGCCAGGGGTTGGGTGAGCTCTGAGTATGTAACCACCCGAATTATGGTCTATGTATTGCCCCTCTCCGGCACTCGGATACAGAAGCGGAGTCTAGATACCACGGCAAGCATATATTTGTCCAGGTTGCGGAAAACAGCATTGCCTTTCTATCGTCCAATTATACAACCTAGGCGACCTGTCCATGTCAGGCCCTGACGTGCCCATGACAATGATTGATTGTCATTTTTTGCATATCTTATCTGATAACAGCACCCGGCCCTTATTCGGCCTGACATATCCCGACTCGGATGTCCGAGACTCCGAATTGCGTTCCACGAGTCAAGGTTATTGATAGGACGCGTACTTGTAGTAGAGAACACCACGCACAGTAGGTGCGACAGAGGCATGTAATGCATCCAGCCGAAATCTCCGGACTGAATCAATTGCAAATGTTGTTTTATACTCGGTCAGGCATGAGCACAAGCCAGTACCTGCTAGGTCTCAACAACCAGCCACGCGGGCATTGAGGACCTCCGTGTCTGCTTGAATCTTATATATGGAACTCTCCCTTGTGATCAAATAACATGTGTGGATGACGAAAATTTCTGTCATCTAGCTCTTCGGTAGGCCAACGTCAATTGCCGCTGAAAGCTCCGAGGACGATCCGCGAAGGCATATCAGCACCGCGGTCTCCGTGTGCATTTTTCTCCCTACCACACATTCAGCCCAGCAAACGAGCTGCCTTTCAGTCGTGGAGATTCCACTGTAGATGTTCACAGTTGACTTTTCCTGCTCAATCCCCTCAAAGAGAGGAAATGGGTAGACCAAGTCAAATAGCTGTGAGGGAACATCTCTGGATGAGGATCATCGAAAAGGTAGTCTCTGACAGCCATTTTGATTTAGACGAGAGCGAGAATGTTGCCTCACTCTAGGAATATGTAAAACCAAAGCCCCTATTATGTCTCCCAGTTATACGCGGTCGAAGCTCGCGGCGTCTCGCTTACAGCGTTGCCACACGTCCAGACACTTCCAAGTGATTCGTTGGACTAGAACGTGTCTTCTGTGGCGGCTTTCAGGCATAGAATCGGATATACCAAGTCTTCGGCGTTGGAACTTACAATATTGGGCGTCGCTCGCAGTGAGAAGGCCTATGCACCTGTCGGACAGCTCAGAAAGATCGATGGAGTATTCCGGGCATGTTGTCATTGAAAGGGCGTTCAGAAGAAAGTCGAAGCATGAACCACCAAAAGTACAATATAACAATGAAGGATCATAACAAGATCGAAAGAAAAGCATGGGAACGAAGATAAACGAAAGCCGAAATTATACAAATCATGTATTCTAGAAGTCGTTTCAAGTCATCTGTCTGTTCATGGGGATTCTGCGGAAAACAACTATCTCAAAAATGTTAACGTCTATCAGGAACAGAATACAGAAACACCTACATTTCCATTATTATCTTTCCCAGCCATTGTCCCAGAGCGAGTCGAAGGCCCCGAAATAGACCTCGACCTCGGCCTTGAAACGGACAAACTCCTGCCATTGATAGCACCACCCTTACCTGCCTCTAACGAAGCAGAACCACCAGACTGACCATCACGCAAGCTACTCTCTATGGAACTCTCCGCCCGTTTACCTCCAATCAACACACCCCCGCCGATCACACGCCAGGTGATAGGGAAGAAGTTCTTCTTCTCTTTATTGTCTCCAGGCTCAGCTGCACTGCCAGCTTGTGACCTCTCCTTCTCTGACTTCCCATTGTCCCTGTCAGCCTTCGTGGCGGACTGAATCGTATGATCGTCACTCTTCCCAGACGGGGTCGGGCTTTTCGAATGACTCCGAACGATAAGAGGCACTGGGGGAATACTCGCATCGTGTATGCTATAAATAACCACACATCAGCATGCATATCATACGGCCAAAAATAACGAGAGATTTGGAGACATACAACGTGCAGCTATCGCCATTCGGGCAACCCTTTTCCGTGTTAAAGAATTTACACGGTTTGGCTACACACCAAGACCGATGAGTCAGAATGGAAAACAATAGCCGATCGTGAAATGAAAACAACGCACTCTTATATTTCGCGGACTTGCTTCGGGAACTCGCACGAGACGAACTGCGAGTGGGCGGGTTCGTCCTCGGAGTCATCTTATGATCTCCAACCCCAAACCCGGGCGAATGCGAGAAACAATGCATCCCTCCCGCATTCCATGGTGGTGGTGGCGGAGACAGTGGATATCCATGCCCACCAAACCCGAATCCCAACCCCAACGAAGTATGGTCAACATCCACAACTCGGATCCGCGACTGATGCGCATTATGCGCGTGTTCTACAAACTGCGGATCTTCAGTGACGACGATATCGACATCGACATCGTCGCAGTCATGCACCTGATTTACATGTGTATCTCCACCCTCCCTATGCTTATTGATTGGGCTTAATCCCAAACTCCCGGCAGTCAGACCACCACCATCAGCGCCTGGGGTATCGAGCTGTGAGATTGCAGAACTCTCCGTTGAAGCTGAAATCGAAATTGAGGGAGAATCGGTCTCGGGGCTTTTGGTGTCTTGACCACTTGCGGCGTGGCCGAGACCCGTGCCTGGATATTCATGGTATGGACTCGGAGACCATGCTTGGTGGTAGTAAGGTGGATATGCGTTATATGGGCTCGGATAGCTGAGATCCCTGCCATAGGGTGTCGCTGTGCCTATTCAGTCAGCGTGCAGATCACGTCGAGAAATAGGTAATCAGGACGTACTGGGTGACAGTGATGATGTAGGGCTCATTTGTAGGCTACCCAACTGAACACCCAATGCATTGATGTCTGGCGGTGATATGATATACATCAACAACAATAGGACAACGACACGAGTTTCAAGGGACACTCACCATGTGTATGCGTATACCCGCACGCCCTCTCGTTCGAGCATTGTCCCACTGCATGGCACCTGCATAACCCTCCCACTGCTGGCGATGTCGACAGCGCAAGAGATGGAGCCACGCTAGGTACGACCAATGTATGCGCAAAATTACATTCCTCCGCAGAATATGGGCAGCGTCCAATTTGATAGAATTTGCATGGTTTGGCTGAAGATAAAGCACATCATTAGTAACGATGTCGTCTTTCACAAATAACCAACGAGACCCGTCGCTCCAGCCGTACAATGGCTATCGGGTTCGACCAAAACGAGAAAACGAAGCAAGGAGGGAGGGGAACAAGGGGATACAACCATACTCACTATGTCGTTTCTTGAGCGGTGGTGGTTTCTTTACTTTCGTAGACATCTTTCGTTCACGTTCAGCGCAAGGCTGCGAAGGAAGTGATGAAGACGATTCGGAGTCGGAGGCCAGTGTAGAAAGAACAACGAATTGGAGGAAGGAAAAAGGGATGAAAGTGAAGACGAAGACGAAGACGAACAAGTGAAAGAGCAAGTTGAAAAAGAACAAGGAGGATCCACTCCCGCCACGGGAACGGAAAGCCACCCTATATCAACCCTCTGGAATAAAGAGGGAAAGTAAAGGTGTATCCGCGATCAGATGGAACTCGGGAAGGTATGGACCGCCCGAAGAAAAAAAGAAGGTGGCAAAAGAAACTAGGACCCGAGGGGTGTTGAAAGGTGAATGATATGGCCGGGCTGGTCTGTCCTTTTGTGCTGACCCGGGCTTAATTTGTGGAATCGGAAACGAACTGGTCAAAGCCCCGAAGTCTAAATATTACTGTAATATGAATGATGGGCGTTATGACCTCCACTGGATTCGAAAACGCACGATAGTGGTTTTGGCTTTTGTATGCGCTTTGGTCGGAATGATCTAAGTCGTAGGATATCAAAGAGGAACGGAGGCTGAGGCTAGGACTCGGTAGGAGGACTAACGTACCATACGCGTTCCGCAGATACAATATCCCACGAACCACCTCCCGCGATAATGGCAGTGAAGCACAAAAAAAGCACGTTGAAAACGAACTTTATGAAAGTCGGCTCGAATCTAAGCCTCTATATCAGGTAAGTTGATACGCACGTAGACGGAGCTGGTCCAGGGAATAAACAACCAGAAGTCCAGACAGCCGGAACGAACGGCCACCCACAAGACCTGAATGTATTAAGATAAGTGGCTGGGTTCTTGGAACACCCAAGCGGCGAAAGGTTCGTGAAGCAATCCCGTGACGGTTGATGGGCAAACCAGGTTAAGGCACTGGCGAGATCCAAAGACAATAAACCGGGCTGCCATGAGTCCATGACAATAAGAACGTCAAGTTCGGAAGTCGGGGATGAGATCATTGAATCAACTGGATGGGGCGACAAAAACCCCGCGGCTGCGATTGGATTGCCATACCCACCATGCCCACGCACGCTCCCCGAATCCACCCCCTCCTCTCCTAGCAGTGACCAGAGCTCCATCGAAGTCGAACCACGTAGGGTAGGGTAGGGTTACCATCTCCAAGGCTTGTTCATTCGGACGCATTCAGTTAGATCTTGGTAGCTGTGAATTTTCTGACTTGTTGGCATGACCCTAAATTCAGGGTCTCATCTATCGACGGCAATTGTCCCACTTCGAGTATCCAGCTTGTTCTCGCCACTCATCATTACGATCATCTCAAAGCACTCACAAAAATAACCGCCCGAAACCTCTTTCGACTCTCCCCTTCATTCATCCAACTATTCACACTTTCACCACGGACATACGCCATACGGAAACCCCCCAAGTCTAGTTGGGCCATATGTCAACAATAAGCATATTCTAATAAAAGCAAGTAGCCAAGTAAGTACATAACCAATCACCGCCAGACTGGCTAAACGCGTGTACGGTCACCCGTACCTAACTCTTATTGTTTCCCCTTCATCTGGCGTTCCCAACCGCCAAGCCATCTTGTACAGTTTTATACATATATAGACACTGATGGTCTATTTGGTAGTTTCTTGGCCGGGTAGTGGAAATGGATTGGAATGGAGAGCACACGCCGTGGCACCTAGTTTGTACTTAGCGTAATGTGTGAGATGATGGCAGAGCAGGTCACAGACGTACTGTATAGTGAGAAAGGGGTTGTGATTCATCATCAACATCCGGTTACGGACAATTTCTCAAGATGAGTTCTCTGCGGACACCATATATGCATGTGTTCATTGTATAGAACATCTGGTCTGTATAAAGTCGGCTTGAGAAGAAAAAGATGGATTCAGGGAGGTTAGCTGACTGACTTGGGCTGCCCAAGTGTCAGCTTGGAATAAAGCTTCTTCTGGCGAGTTATGTACGTATACAAGCTTCAAGTGCAGGATCACTCTTTGGCATTCATGAATTTAGTCCTATTCAGGTTGGTCGAGACTCACAGACAAAGGTGTCGTTGTCTCTCGACGTGCACGTTATCCTATTCTGAACACGGCCCCGCAGCGCCGTGGAGGTTGCGCGTCACTGTCAAAACATTGCTCCGAGTCGTGACATGGAGCCCAAGCCTCGTGTACGAAAAAATCACAAAGGGAATCTAGAGAGAACCATGTGTCATGAGAGTTTAAGGGTGAAGAAGTTAGAAGCTGATGGCTTGGTCAACCTTCTCCACAAGTCTGCCAAAAGGGTCTTTACGTCACATCCCATTTCAGATAAGACCATCCAGCTAAGAGGATATAACACATAACAAATTTCGATGTTGTGGTGGAAACCTTCACTTTTCGACTGAATACAGATTACAAACGACAGAGCACTTTGGAGGCAAGGTAAGATACAGCACTAAAAGTGGGATTGAATAAATATCGACTTGAAGGGAGCGTAACTCGTGAGGGGGATCAGTCATTTCCTTCATTGTCATGAGACAACAATGGCGTTCGTTCCGTTACATCTTGTATGCGTGATGGGGGTCTGACGGGTGTATCATGGTGGGAACCATGAACTGGCGATGAGGGAGTTGTGCGTGGTGGCGTTGCTGGAGGAGGCTGAGTCACATCAGCCTTGCATATAGGGCACTAGACAGAACAAAAGGTGAGAAGCGAGCTCAAGAATGAAGGGTACAGATCTGAATGGACGTACGAGTTTCTTCCGCTGGATCAGCCATTCATCTATCTCGCTGAGATGGAAGATATGATGGCAGGGCAGCACGCGAACTTTGTCTCCTTTCGTGAATTCGGATAGACATATGGCGCATTCCAGTTGTGATTCGAACCAAGGTTGCTCTCCTGATTCTGGATGCGAGGTAGACGCGTCATCGGAACCAGCCGTCGGAGTTGGTGCCCCGTTAGGCGATGTCTCTTCTGCGGGTGGTATTCCCTCTTCCAGATCCACTTCGGACGACCGGAAAGCGGGCGTATCGTCGACAGGCTCACCGCCTTCATGTTTCTCCCACCCATTACCAGTATACACTCGCCAGGGTAGTCTTCGTACGATGTCCTCCGGTGCGCGCTCGCGTTGAGCGGCTCGCGCGGCTCGTACGCGGTGTATGAGCAAAGTGATGAAAGTTAGGATTGATGGGAGGAGCAAAATGACGATGAAGGTGATTATTGGGCTAAACCCCACTCAGAACTCCGTTGAGAATTCAAAGTAGGGAAGGAGACGTACGAATACCATTCCCAAGCCGAATATTCTGCTGTGATCAAAAGAGAAAGAGTTTGGAGTCCGGAATGCGTTGTGTTGGAATTTGCGATGAGCGTATAAAGCTGCATGTAATCCGAATATTTGATGTACGTTGCGGCAATTTTGATGTCTGAGGCATCTTCTGTGGGGCAAGTAAGACGTCTGGAAGGTCTGACCCAAGAAGCGGGTATTCTGACCTGGACTATACATATTGACGAGGGTATCAGGGTACCCGGATACCACTGGATCTTCTCCTCCAACTACGACGGCCTTTGCACCGAGTTTCTGGGCCTCCCGCACTTTCTTGACGAATTCACACTGACCGCGCTGAACCAATGCAATCCAGGTATCGGTGGGTGGGTGCGGGCCGGTAATGCATAGAGTTGGACATCCGGTATTTGGAGGAAGGGCAAGGTCGGTGGTTCCGTTATTTATACACGAGGTCGTGAATGAAGAAAGGGGGATGACATAGCCTAATATAGGGTCATCTATCTCTGCACCAAACGCAGCTACGGCGTAGTTAGGACGATAGTCCACACTCAAATAGTAAATCGGTTTACTCACCTGGCCTCGAATCATAAGAAATAATGGGGGTGTGTTCAACTATCGAGACAGTGCTCTCAGAACCCCATGCCCAGCTCCATAGCCAACTCTTATCGGATCGGGTAGTGAGCAAAGGTTCACTCGAAGCTTGAAGTGGTTGGGCGAGAGAGATTGAAGCTACGAAGGATAGAAAGGGATAAAAAGCGATGCCCCAGAGCATTGGAGGGGATTAGTGTTGCGAGGATGGAAGTCGAGCACAGAGGCTCACTCGGCCAATTTCCACAATCCCAGGCACGTGTTGCTCCGGAGCATCGCCCTGAACAGGAAGTCCGGCCCTCGCCATGGCAAGTTCCAGAAGCTGATCGACACCAAACCAGACCCTGTCTCACCTCCCACCGCCCTGGCCTAGTCTTTGCATTACACACCATACTTGTTTCTTTTTGCTCAGCCCGCTCAACCCCGCGAACAAACCTTTGCGCAGTAAATCTCTCTTCTCCATACCCCCAGCTCAGAGCCAACATCGCATAACTGGCAAGATCCGTAGCGGACACCAAGGCGTAGGAAACTTGCTTATCTCCATTCTGGCATTGAGTGATTAATTACCGTAATTCCATCAGCTAATTTCCCGCACGCTTGCACGGGAGCGTTCTTTGACTCGTAAAACGCGCAGTTACTTATGTACGAAGCCAGAACTACGATGACATCATTGCGTAGTACGTATATACTGCTACAGCTTGGGCTCGAGTTGCGTGTCTGGGCTGGTGAGGCTTTACACTTGGACCCACCCCAGACCGCGACAAGCTGCAAAACTTTTTAAGGTTTGACAGCCAGAAGCTGATGAGGCCTGATGAGACCCTGGGATAGTCAAGTGAAGTCCCGAGGCCTGAGACAGCTGACCATGGAGCAGCTGATATGTTTAGCCATCCAAGGTAAGGAGTCAAAAATAGACCACTCCCTCGTTCCCTTCTTAGATCAATGACCATTCGGTGGTATTATATACCATTGACGGCTGGAATCACGTGAGACAACGAGAAGTCTTCTTACAAGGCTAAGCGCAATGAGCGACGGTAGCGCGATGTCTGAGACCTCTTTCTAATGAAATTGAAAGTTGATTGCGGAGCTAAGCAGGTTACAGGAGGCGCCAGTCAGAAGAAGCAGAGCCCAGGTCCCAGAAACGTTCGATAAACACTTCCAGAACTCCACATTTGCCGATTCTTTTTCTACTTGTGCGCCTAACTCCTCTAGCTTGACCATTACAACCTCGCCTTGAACACGGTAGAGTCTTTGGTTCCCCTTCATACAAGCACCGTTATACGGCTCTTCCACCAGAACTTCTTCGTGCGCGACGTCATAAGCAGGGGTGCTCCAAGCCCCTGATCATATAACTATGCCCCACCTACACTAGATCTGTTCATTAATACTCTTCAAAGGCACGGTGGCTCTGTAGGACATTTCACCCTTCGCCTGACTGGCATCTCGGCGCCCATAAATCTGCGGAAGTCGGTTAGCCTACCGCGAAGCCAGGCTGAAGCGTTAATAAGAAATTAGAAAGCCACACTGTACCCTACTGTGCCACACAGCATACCCCACCTTCCGTGCGAACCCAAATGCCGCAAAGGAAATCGTCGGAAAAATCAACCATCATACCACCCGCTGCAAGCCCACGCGATCATACCAACCTCACGCTCACTGTGCTTCTTCTTGGACTGGTGACGATCGCGGCCCCCATAGCCGGCTTCTTGTCAACATTGGGTTTTCATGACCGTCAAATATTGGGCATATATATACGCGATGCATTCAGGAGGCTTGTCAAGATAAAGATGCGTTCGATCCTGTTGACCGCATTTTGCTTTAGCGCGAGCTGCTTCGCGCAGCTCGCCAGCGTGGATACGTTCCTCGCGAAGCAGGTGCCAATATCGAAGGCTGGTGTGCTTGCAAATATTGGGCCGGATGGTGCCAAGGCGTCTGGTGCCAAGGTGAGTTGTTCTGCGGATACGGTTGGATCTGTTCTCTGACTTTGCGTTGTAGGCTGGCGTTGTGATCGCAAGTCCGAGTACTAGCGACCCTGACTATCTTTTCACCTGGACTCGTGATGCCGCTCTTGTCCTCAAGACGCTCATTCAAGAGTGAGTCCAGCTTTCCTCCCCAACACCAAAGAGATGTAACGCTCCAAATAGATACGTCACCGGCCAAGATACAACCCTTCGCACTACCATCGACAATTACGTATCCTCGCAAACTATCCTTCAGCAAGTCTCCAACCCGAGTGGTACAGTCGACACCGGCGGTCTCGGAGAACCCAAGTTTCACATCGACCTCACTGCGTTTACCGATCCTTGGGGCCGTCCTCAACGCGGTAGGCTTTCCATTTACTTCCAAAGAAGGGATCAGCTGAAGCTGACGAGCTTGTACTTCCACCAGATGGACCTGCCCTTCGTGCGACTGCTTTGATACAATATGCTAACTGGCTCATTGCAAATGGGAATACCTCCTATGCATCGAGCGCAGTCTGGCCGGTTATTAAACTTGACCTCGATTACGCTGCGACTTATTGGAATCAGTCTGGGTGAGCATGTCACCCTTTTCTGGACGTGCCAAGGATTGATGCTAACGTTGGATAGATTTGATTTGTGGGAAGAGGTTTCTTCAAGCTCATTCTTCACAACTGCTGCTCAGCTTCGCGCGTTGCATGAAGGTGCCACACTTGCCACCAAACTCGGACAGACTTCCAGCGCGACAACCTATAACGCCCAGGCTCCAAACGTTCATTGCTTCCTTCAAGTATGTTTCTTGACGTTTACGCTTTCAGTCACTCATTTTCTCTTTTGACAGTCATACTGGAACCCGACGGGTAACTACGTGACCTCCAACACCGGCGGCGGTCGTTCCGGAAAGGATGCCAACTCGGTTATCGCTTCCATTCACACCTTTGATGCGGCCGCAGGGTGTGATGCCACAACCTTCCAACCTTGCTCGGATAAGGCCTTGGCGAGTCATAAAGCTTACGTCGACTCCTTCCGCTCTATCTACACAATTAACAATGGATTGGCATCTAATGCTGCTGTTGCTACCGGCCGTTATGCCGAAGACGTCTATTTCAATGGTAATGTGAGTCTTTGTCCAATCTCCTTTTTTTCGAACTTGGGGTGAACCGCGGATAATAATATATTATTTCAGCCGTGGTACTTAACAACATTCGCAGCAGCCGAGCAACTCTACGACGCCCTAACCGTATGGGACCGCCTTGGCGCGCTCAACATTACATCCATCTCTCTCCCCTTCTTCCAACAATTCGCACCCTCAGTCCAAACCGGCACCTACACCTCAACCTCAACCACCTATGCCACCCTCACCAAGGCTATACGCGATTACGCTGACGGATTTATTGCGGTAGCGGCGAAGTATACGCCTGAAAATGGAGCACTCGCGGAACAGTATGATAAGAATACGGGTGTGCCCTTGAGTGCAAAGGATTTGACGTGGAGTTACGCTGCGCTGCTGACTGCGAATGCTGCGAGGAACGGGTTTGTTCAGAATAGTTGGGGTGCAAATGGGCTGGTGCTTCCAGAGAAATGTTCTGGTAATCCGGGGAATGTTGTTGCCGTTACATTCAACGTTGACGCAACTACTGTTTTCGGAGGTACGTTATTTTTTTTTTGGGTACAGGTACAGGACGGGGGAACTGATCCGTGTTGGTGTTTAGAAAACATCTATATTACTGGGTCCATAGATGCACTGGCCAACTGGTCGCCCGATAATGCTCTCTTGCTTTCGTCGGCAAACTACCCGATATGGAGTCGTAAGTAGCTCAGTTCATTCCACCCCCCAAGACCGCGACTAAAGACTTGGTGTCCAGTCACCGTGAACGTTCCCGCCAGCACAAATATTGAGTACAAGTACATCCGCAAGAACAACGGTGCCGTTACTTGGGAGTCCGATCCCAATCGTTCGTTCACCACCCCCGCTTCCGGCTCGTATACCGTCAATGACTCGTGGCGGTGAATGGAGTGTTTGAAAATTCTGATTAGTTGGATGTCTTAGATCAAAGATGAGGATTCCCCCGCAGAGGGGCAATAACTGCTACTTGATAAACCTAACGCAATTACTTATCACTGGTACAACTGACACATTCAATATATTTCCATGTTGTGTTTTCTCATCGGTTCAACGAACCACATCGCTTTCAGGCGTCCTCCTATATTAGTGTTGCACTTGTGCGAATCCTTTACCATCGCTTGCTAGCGATGGCGCAACAAGTGCCTGCTGACTTAAGGTATACAGATACACGCTAAGTACCGTACATTCATATCAGCGAAAAATTAAAAGGAGCGTATTTTGCCCACGTCCTCAAGGGTCGAAATGTACTCCGGGGACGACGATGACATCCAGCACCCCCCGCTTACTTGTTTCCATGTAAAAAATTTGGCTGCTTGTTACCGATGTCTACAGCATCTAGACCGACTTGGTCAATCAAGGAATAATTGGAGGCAAGCAGGCCAATCAGCCTGTCCAAACGCCACAGGAGTACTGCCAAACGCCACAGGAGTACCGACTGATTGGCTTATCTATCATATATATGGGGAACGTATACTGTATAAACGGACAAACAACCAGCGTTAAACTAGGATTCAAGTGTCGACATCGCCACTATGACGGATCGCAAACAACAAACCATTTTCCATACTACTGGCAGCTCCGCTGTTCAGTAGATGGGAGTAAATTAAGGGACTGAGAAACTGACGAAATGAACAAACGGCATCATGCAAAAACCAAAATAGTACAAGGGTTCTTACCAGACCAAGCGAAACACTGTCATACACAGACAAGCTTCTGGGGGTAGAGAACGTTTAAACAGCCGCTGCCTGAACAGCGTGATCAAGGATATGCCGAGCAGACGCCTTTGTTTTACCAAATCGTAGGGTTGCTGGTTGTCTCTTGGTCGTCTTCGTCCAATGCCGATTGAGATCCTTTTCCCGTTTGATTGTCTCCTGTTCGTCATTGCCTCCGACATCTGACCACATCGTGGTTGTAATGATGACCTTCCCAAGAATGTCCTCTCCGCATGCTGGCCTCAGGGCCTTGGCAAACTTCTTCAGAGCGGCATCCGAGTCCTCGATCCGATTGTCGGTAATACGATGCAAGTGAAGGATACCGGAAAGCTTCAAACCACGGCCATGGCTAAATAATAGTTGATTTCCAACCATGAGATGAAACAACATGTTATGAGGACGTACATATCTTTCACCCAGTTCACAATAGTTGTGAAGAGTTCGTCGTCCGAAGTATCAGCGTAGAAACCAGGGGTGTCAACCAGAACGAAATTGGCGCCGTCCGAGAACGTGATGCGGGTAGTAGAGATTTCGGTTGTAACCCGCGTGAGTCTGCCGCCCTTGTCTGTATCTGGTGTGGAGCTGCCCTCCGCATCGCTCGCTGTTTGAATAAACTACAAATTTTTGTGGGTTACCAGGATTAAAGTAAAGAAGTGGGTTCCTTACAGTGCTTTTCCCGGTGCCTGTTAGACCCACGACCCTGGCACAAGAAGATAAGGTCGGGATATCCGTGACTATAGCTGACGCCTACCCACATAACAATGACATCGTCTTTCATCAATCCTTCCTTTTGGACTGAAGGAGGGAGGCCAACGTGGCTTATATCCGTTGGCGGCGGCAGTGGAACATACACTTCTTCAGGCTTCCTCCAAAACTTCAGGAATTTTTGCACAAGTTCACAGATTCGTCCAAAGAAGCCCCTAGAAGCATTGAAAGTTGTCAGGACGGCACCAAATAGCAAGGCAAAAAGATACTACCTTGGGCGGTCAGTGGACTCGAGCTGGGCGGATTGCGCCGTCTGTTGATACTTGGTAGGCATTGCTTCAGCTAGTGGTCAAGAGCGAAACAGAGGCCGCCTCTCCTCATGGCTTTCACATTTAACCTGTGCAGCATGTTTGGTCGCTGACTTGATTAGTACAATAGTGTCAGTGTTCAGACAAATACGTGGCGATGTCAGCGTGTATAGGTTACCAGGTTCAGGAGCTGTCCATGCCTAAACCATGATGTGGGAGCTGGTTTCACGGGTGAGGGGAAAGCTTATTACATCAAGGAAAAGGTTCATACATGATGTTCACGCCGGAAAACTCGAGATGCGAGACCGTTACAACCATGACAAAACAATTGCGGGGAACGGGCGAAGGCTAGGTTTGTAGTACCCGTGAAGGGCAAGGGAATATGGGGGCGGTCCCAATGCTATGCTGTATACTCTGGCATATCACCGCTTTCCACAGAGAACAATTTGTGCACCGAAAGGCTCGTTTCGCTTGAGCGCACATAAGCAAGAGGCATGGGCGAGGTCGAAAATTTTCCATGATAGCCGCTCAACTGGATCAGGAGACTCCCATGGGATGGTTTTTGTACAATAATTTTAACAGCACAAGTGTTGCACAGATTACCATGCTACGTTACACTCCACATCGCAATTGAGGCGTCACGGATCCCCTTATGGGATAGATACGTCCTATGCCTTCCATGTTAGGCCAAACATATTTTCTAGCTTATTGGCCACTTGGACACCCTATATTTTCCACAATGGTACCTGTATGACTTCCAGAAATCTCTGACCATCTCAGCGTAAGCGTATAAAAGGAGGGTCCGGGAATAGAGAACATGCAGAGATACCAGCATTTTTTTGCACGTGTCAATGTAGCCAGTACTTATCAATCGAAACGCCAAGATGCAACATCTTGGTCATACATGTACCAGCTTATGCTAGCCCTAGTACTACAAGAGCATCATCTTGTCTATGCGGATATCACCGGTCCCAACATAGCGAAGTTGGCGTTGAAATACATAGTATGACGGGCCCAAACACGCCTCCTCAGGACTTCGGAAACAACTGCAGACTCTGAGTACAAGAGTTAGTGTGCAACATTGTGCCACTTGTTGGCACCTGTTATTGAAGCCCTTCTTCTGCCCGTGCACTATGTAATATGGTGTGGTTTCCCTTTGTTGTGATTTGTCGGATCATTCATTCCCAGTGCCTCCATCTATTTGCATATTTAGAATTTAGTATTCACTCATCATCTTGGGATAAGTTCGCGTCGATTTGGGCTTTAAATCTGAGTATACATGTACGACTACCATGTAGTTTACCGATCCTAGCTACGGATAACGCTTTCCTCATCTGTTGCATTCTGTTCGTTTGTCCTCGCTGGATCCACGTTGTTCCGCCCCTACACTGTCTCCCTTAGTGACTGGCATGCGCCGTTCTGCCTGTTTGTTGACCTGCCTTCAGCTTTCCTCCCGTTCTGGGCCTGGCGACTGATCTCCTTTTTCCACGAGGCGGCGCCTAAACCTCTCTTCTTTCTCCTCGTCGCCTCGTGAGTTTATCTCAGCCAAATCAGACCCTTACTTAGTCGGATCCCTTCGGTCCCGAAGTTTTCTTTTCTTTTTGGTCCACCCGGAGACGTGCTTACATCGGAAGGCGTCCGCACTCGACTCATTTCGGGAAGTCCCCGAGACACGGGTGTAGAAAGCTAACAAATATCGGTGTAAGCAGAAGACACTCAAAGGATCGTTTTTTTCTGAAAAACCTGAACGAATATAGAGAGCCTGAATGTACCTTTCAGAAAAAGCTGCTCAACCTACCGTGTGCGGCCTGTATATCGAGCGACGAAAAAGCGTGACATTACGTCACGTGAGATACTTGGAGGATTTAACTATACACCATAGCGGGTGAGGGTCATTGATCGTTCTCCAAGCCTCGTTGGCCACACCTCGACCTTTGAGGCCTACATCGGCTCGATATTGAGGTTAGTGTTGACATAGAACCATGTGGAAAGGGGAGCCAATAGTACTAGAGGGGAATGTTTTGGTGTTGGACTAAAGACGACTCGTATCTACCTGTACATATACTCTCAGAGAATCGAAGGTTGGAACAGGGAGTGAGCGCTTCACTTCATCGGAATCTGGGACGTGGAATGAATGCGTTTGCTACATTTAGTAACCAACGAGGCGCAGGCGAGGCAGTGAAACATGGAAGAGACGAAATGAAGGGGGAAAGGAAGGGATCGAGTCGTAATCGAGGCAACGAGGCAAGTACCCCGTAGACTTACCACATCAACCGGACTCCTCCAGACACCACCTCAGAGCCGTTTATATATACGCAAATACCGCCCTGCCGAGAGGTGTAGTTACCTAGTATGCGTCCACCGCGTCTTAGCAGTTAGTTTGCTTGTAGCGGTATAAAATGCAGAATACAACAACAACAACAGCAAGCACACGTGCATAACGTCCAGTCGTGGACATCATGAAAACCCCATAGCACCTGCCAGCGTGTGATAGGGTCTGACACGTGCTGCAGGTTCGGTCGAAGCGTGTCATCTCCAAAAATAGAGGCTCGAGCAACGGCACATAGCATCTCAGATTGTTTGTCGCCTTCCTCGGACACTTGCTGTTGCATACTGCGATCCAAATACATTATATAGTTATTTCATTTATCTTTACTATTCCCTAGTCGACCCTTTCCCAAATCTGCCGTATCTCATGCCCTCATCACCTCGCGAATTCAAGCGATTGTACAGTCGACGGCATGGGTGAATAGCCCAAGCCGTTGACCTCAGAAAAAGAGGTTATAAGACCGGGATGGCTTATTTGTACTACTTTGAAGAGCTGACGCCGGTCTGGCTTTCGAGCCACTTCATTGTACTGGACAGATGCGTGTTCAATGTACGAGTATGCCTCTTCGATGTATAGTTAAAAGAATAGAAAAGATACAATCAGAACAACCCAGTAGGAAGAGAATCAGATCCTCACGTTTTCCAAGGTAATCCGGTCATTTTCGCACGCATATACCCGGCTGTGAATGACAATAAGTCCTTCGGGCACTATCAAGCAGCATGTCATGGCCGGTGGTGCCTATTTGTCTCGGGTGCTATTCATAACGCACGGCGAGTCAGTTTGGAAAAGAACATCAAGCAGGGAAGATAGTGATATGGCGGTTTTAGTGACCAGTTTTGGCGTAGTATGGAAGGAGACGCCAATGAGGACGTAAAGTTCCTCTATTCGTTATTCCTCTGTGTTGGTGGAGCTGGGCGCCGTTAACTAAAAACACGAGGACATCTGTTTCTTGCGCACACACGTCCCGACATGCACGTGGGTACTAGTTACCGCTGAAGATGTCATCAAGGACTTCAGGATCTAGCATGATATCATCGGCTTTGAGATCCTCAAAAGGCCTCGAGAAAGCGAAACATATCTGCCGGTTAAAGTTTAGTGCGACGCCACCCGTTCTTTGGTCAAACCCACATACGAAAGGAGGCCGAAATTAGGAATATTATCCACAACGGCGTTTCATGCACTTGTATGTATAACACCGTTAAACAAGGTATAAACCGATCACCAGGATCCTAAACGGCATGAGCACCATTCCAGGCTTCGGGTAGTCCAGAGTTCCGGGGGAGTGGCATTTTTCATCCCAGACATCATTCCGAACACCCTCGTCCAGCATGGCTCTGCCAGTTCCAGGAGAGCTGTCGAAACAGAATTGTAGGTGGACCATTCTTCAGCCGACGGAGAAACTGGAAAGATAGTAGGGGGGCATGCAGGCTCAACGGCGTTAGTCCGCTTGCTGTTCGATGCATCGTGGTCATGGAAAAAGGGGTCTGTATTGCGAGAAGGACGATCCTGATCTGTAAAGAGCGTCACATTGACTATTTGTATTCCCCTCCTGAGCCCAAGAAAGGATTGATTGCGTTTCTGGTAGCAGGGAAGACATAAACGTGCATCACTGTGGAGTTGGGTCCTTGCCTTCCGCCATGTTCACTACCCTGCATCTTAACTCTGCATAAGGATCTCTTTCCGCTGAACACGCTCCCGAGCTGGCTAGTTGTTCCCCGGAGGACTTTACTTAAGCCAGGTCCTGCAGTTCATTGGCGCAGCCAAGTATTTGGGGACAGCTTAGCATTCTGTGGCCTGTTAAAGCGTCCCACAGTGCCCTTGTTCGTCGGCTGTCAAAGACCATCAGTTTCAGGAAAGCGGACGCAGACGAGTGCCGTATCGAAGCGAGGTGGGGTGTAGGCAAGGTCATGAAGTCATTCATTCGGATTATCACTAGCGCAGGATATGAAGTAGTCCATGAGCACTACGCCTGCAAAGAAGTCTAGGCTTTGGGGGAGGTACACACGTACATTGAAGGCCGTGAAGTGTATTGGTGCGTGTGCCGAGTTTGTTGGTACATGGCGAGTGTCCGTGCAAAGGGCTGCCTCATTAATCGTTAACCCACGACCCTGCTAATTAGCCAGGATGAGCCGTTTGAAAGCAATACGTATCTGAGATAGAATATAGAGCGTGGCGGAATTTGAGAGTCCTGCTTGTGTCGATAGACCACATCATCAACCTGCGTCCTAAGCCAAGCTAGCGCCTTGCCAAGGAGAGGTAATTCCGGTTGATCGGAACCGCCCGCTGATCGTGTCGAAATCTCCTAGGAAAGTAGTTGGTGCTTAACTTCAAACAGGAAACACAACTTCAAAGCTTCATGGCCCATTCACCAGGACTCCTCCCCTCCTTCCCTCGTGTTCTTCTTTCCTGCATCCTCAAGCAACCAATAAAATGGAGGCTAATGTAATAACACTCGGATGTGACAGGGCCAATGTAAAGGCGCGTGATTTAATTCGGAGACGATGGCGGGACACTGGGGAGATGAAAGAAAAGGGGATTTATGACCGCAGGCTTGTTCATATCTAGAGGTGTTGTAAATTATGCACAGCATTCGGAAACACATTCAAAGAGTTAGAAACGTACAAGAAATGGAAAGAAGCAAAGGCTCGAGCGCTAATAGTAATATAGTATATAGCAACAAATATTCGTGGGACAGGCGTCGTGAGCGTGCTGTGTTGGATCTTGAAGATGCGGAAAGGCGATGTCATCAATGGAGGAATGGTGACGTAGGAGGAACGGAAGGTTGTGAAACAGCCAACCGGCGCCCGACCTTCATAATGCATTACTCAGGCGGGTACTTCGGGGCACTTCAGAGGTTGATGGTAAACCCAGGACCGGTGATCTCAGCTCGTTTTCTCTCCTTGACGTACTCTGCTGGATCTGCACCATCCACGCCGTAGAAATAGGCGTCAACGTCTGGTTGCCGAATAAACCGCACCATCACCATTCACGCGGGTCAAAATTTGGTATGCACGCTGATAATCCACTTCCTGGGTGGACTTCGCGCACACCGCCTTCCAGAAAGCACGGTTATCCTCGCCCTGGACTGGAGTTCTGGGACGGACATCTGAGAGTTTTAAGCCTTCGAAAAACACCCAGAGATCTTTGCAAGTGGGTCGTTCCTGTGGGACGCGGTTCCAGCACCTTGTCATGATATCCCACATCGCATCGTCGATATGGTTGCAACCGTCTTTCGACTCTGGCCGAGGTGGGATCTCGGGAGGTTGCACAAGAACGGCCAATGCTGTGCTGTTATTAGGGTTCTGATAGGTGGCTTCTTTGCAGGTAAAAATCTGGAAAGTTTCTGGAATGAGAGTTGTGGAAAATGACAAGAGCGTATCATACCTCATAACAAAGACAACTGAACAACCAGATATCATTCTCTCGGGTAGGCGACGATACATGATCGTCGCAGTCACCCATAGACGGCATGGCCTCCTTGGGCGATCTGTTGCATGTCAACGTGCTCATTACAACGCGCGAGACCGAGTGGTTGGCAATCAGCGCCATTCCATTGTCAGAAACCAGAATGTTTTGCTGCGAGAAGGGTTTGTGAACAATCAGTGACTTGCTCAAGTTGGCACGGATGACGGCGGACATACTGCTTTAAGGTCACCATGCACAATACCAAGGTCGTGTAAATAGCATAGCCCATTGATGATATCAGAGACCTTGGAACAGGATCACATTCGCTATTTAATGACTTTAGAGGACGTAGTATGTAGATCTGCTCACCAAAGGCATACGAGGGCTCTCGGGGCGGATCCGCAAGTAATCACGAAGGTTCCCGTTTTCCATCCAAGGAGAAACGAAACAAATCCGTTGCGATTCTTTTTCAAGGTATACCCCATAGAACGGCAGTATATTCTGATGCGAGAGGTGAGCCCACAGTACAAGCTCTTCGGAATGTGCCTATCAGATATGCGTGTCATGAACCCGGAGACCATGATGTAAAGGATAAGATGATACTCACTCTGAGGATTTGGGACCCATCTTCATTCTGAAGGAGGCGAACGACCTTGACGCATATCACCTGGTTCTCGTACTTCCCTTTGAGAACGTCTGTTGGGTTGACTCCGCTTGGGAAGTCGTATTTAACACCCCTAAGCTCATAACATCGTGGAAAGACGGAGGCTGACTTCGCAAGTTCGCAGAGCAGAAACAAGGCCCGTTTTCCCCTGTCTGCTGGGTGAGTATTCATCTGACGAAGGGTCTTCCCGAACGGTGAGCTAACTGTTGTATGAACGGAGAAAGCCTCAACGTACCGCGTCGATAACATCAACAACACACTGAGCGTCTTCGCCCTGGAGCCCAGTTGTCGCGGCCGCCCACCTGTCGTTCACGCCGATCTGTGGGATCAAGGCCTGAACCTGGACTACAGTGTCAGAAGAGGGCATCTCCAGTGTAGTATGATCTTTCACCAAATCAGACGTTTGCCCCGACTCGTCCTTCAGTTGTTCCGGTGAGTCGTATTGCGGTACAAGCTTAATATCTGACGTGGCGTCTTGCCTCGAGCCTTCTATGGGGGAAGACGCTGCCTCGGCATCCGAGCCTATTGGGAGCTCAGCAGGCGATTGTTCGAGCGGTTCGATGTGGTTGTATTTCTGCTGCTGAAGTTGCGCCACTGGATCTTGGTGATCTTGTGGAGATTTTACCATGGTTTTTGCTCTCCGGGGTCCCACTTTCAGGCGGACGGAGTCGCGCCAACCTGCCGACGGACCACGATATAGTGCACTGAGGGACCGGCGTACACTTCCAAGCCGCGATGGGTTTAGCCGGCGCATATCCTTCATAGCCTTTTCCCGTTCCCTCCGCAAGCTGGTCAATTCGTCGAGGAGCGTCGACACAATTTCTGGATCCCTTGTTTTGCCTACCTCGTCCTTCATTCGCTTCAGCAGGTCGTTCTGTTTCTCGATCAGTTCCCCAAAAAGTCCATGAAGCTGTTGCCCAGCCTCGGTGTTTGGTAGCTTCTTTCCCTCATCCACCAGCTCCTCTTGGATCCTAATCCATCTCCTCCTATATTCAGTGGTGATGAAATGGTCGAGGATTTCCCAGGCGGATGTTTGCGTGTTCATGAAGCGCCGAGTGAGTGATCCTCTCTTCGTCATTTCAGCCCAATAATGTTTCAACAACTCTTGCTCCCGTTTAACGTAGATATCCAGATTTTCATCGAGCCCCCCTCGTTCGACACAAGCTATTTCGTTGTCGTCGCTGGGCCTCGGCCACATCGTCGTCGTAAGAATGACTTTCTCAAAGAAGTCTTCACCACATAATTTCTTGAACATAGTGAGGTTCTTGAGAGGCGTACCTCCCATGCGATTGTCGGAAATTCGGTGCAGGTAAAGAATCCCCAAGAGTCTTAAGCCGTTACGGTGACTAGACGAACAGTTAGGATGTTTTAGATGAAAGGATGCGAATTGCCGGCATACACATCTCGAAGCCATTCTGCAATCATCTTGAGAATGTCCAAGTCTGACAAATATGTATCGTTGAAACCAGGGGTGTCAACCAGGACGACTCTGATACCGTCCGTAAATGTTACTCGTACAGCAGTGACCTCGCTAGTACACGATACAAGGCCGTGGCCAACACCGTTGTCCTGACCTGTCACTGTTTGGATGAACTGAAAAGCCGATAAGGGAATGAACGAGCCACAGAAAGACAATGCCCTTACGGTACTCTTGCCGGCGCCCGTTGGACCCATAACCCTGGTAAATAAGGATAAGGCCGCGATATCTGTAAATCTTATCATGGTGCGAACTCACGCAACAATAATGTCGTTCGTCGTTAAGTCTTCTCTTCGTACCATATCGACAGATTCGACTTTATAGCCCACTGGCCGTTTGAACTTTGGTGGTTCCAAAAACGAATCGCTCGTTTCCCCGAGCTTCGCGAAATTCTTCGGGCGTGGCGGAATCTACCGAGGAGTCAATGAACAGGCTCTTTGCCTGGATATGATAATTTTGCTGTACATGTTTGAGGACTCGTTCAATAAGAGCCTTAGCCGACGACAAACTGATCGATCTGTCGTAGAATGGCATGGAAGAGGTGGAAGGCTGTTACAATGATGCCGAGGTGACAGAGGGCGAAAACACTACCTTAAGAATCTTTGCCAGCCATTTGATTCAGATTGGCTAGTCCCCTCATTCGTAGATTCCATGGTAGGTATAGTCCAGGTAGTGGTCGAGAGTTGAGGTGTTTGCCCCGTGGTTTCCTCATGGCTTCCTCATGGCTTTCAGTATATAAAAGGAGCCGTAATGGGCGCTTTGTTCCGAACAAGCCTGAAGGCTGATGTTCAGACAAGAACCTAGGTAGTGATGCCAACGACATCTTCCATCCTCAGAGTTACGAAGTTCAGGGACAATCCATGGTTGTGATCACGTTATGGGAGGCAGGCTCCAAGAATACAAGGCCGCGACTGGCTTTATCATACGAGAGTATAGGCGCCTTTGATACAAGGACCAAGCGTCCGGGCCAAGGATGGAGACCAATCGCCATTTCTGTGCAGAGCACACCACTCGTAAATCTAGTGTAACGAGTCATGAGAATCAACGTTGTCTCAGAAATATTGTGTACATACGTATGTACCAAATTGAGCGAAAAACAGCGCCATCGAAAAGTAGATACAGCTAGACGCTGTCGCTATAAACCCGCGACCTAAAAGTAGTGAGAGCTATTAAATGCGGGGGCCAGAATAGACCATAGTATCCCTAGTACGGAGATACCAACCAGCAAGTTGTAGGACAACTTAAGTCAAGGTGAATCAGAGATGATGATGTAACACGGGTACCAGAAGCACAGCGCCAAATATGGCAGAACAAGCACTTCACCATCACTACCGTCCTCTCCTCCAACCACGATTACACAGTCATGTCGCTACTCGATAAGTTCCGCAAGGGCGCACAGAAGGCCGGTATTCAGGCCACAGCGTTCGTTCAAACGAGTACATCCAAAGTAGCAAGCGGATCGAGGGAGTTTATGCACGGATTCTCGCTACCCGGCGAGGCGGAAAAGGCGGCCAATATTCTGGAGAGTTTCTTGGGTGTGTATGCGAAGCTGCTTCACTGCTTCGAGTACGTTGAACTGACAGATCTCTCCTTTTCTGCTGATCTTCGTTTCTCTCATGTTCCCCTGATGGTATTATCATATATTGTACTGCGCATATCCCACCAATCTGAACGCAATGACCGAAATGACCAGCTGACCCCGAGCGACCTGATTCGGCGCTCAACTCCATCCCCAAGGTCGTCCTCCAACGTGCACGAGGTCCGCTCTTGCTCCTCCACCATCAACTAACACAATTCATTAATTCGTTCTTACTCACAGGCTTGGCAGTCTTCTCGGTAGTCAAAGCCGGCTTCGTCTTCTCTGGAAAGGCGGGCTCAGGACTTGTCGTTGCCCGCCTTCCCGATGGCTCCTGGTCCGCCCCCTCCTGCATTGGAACTGTAGGGCTAGGTTGGGGTCTCCAGGTTGGCGCCGACATCACAGACTTTGTCATCGTCCTCAACAGCGAAGACGCCGTTCGTGCATTTTCGCTCGGGGGTAATGTCACTATTGGTGGCAATATCGCTGCTACTGCTGGCCCTATTGGCACCGGGGGTAGTGTCCATGCATCCCTCGCTCACCCAGCTCCCATGTTTTCTTATTCCAAATCGCAGGGTACGTCGATTCTCTGTATTCTGCTTCGCAGGGCTGTGCATTGCTGTGCACCCATCACTGCTTTGTGGGGTGTTGTCATTATTCCGGCATGGGTGCTGATGCGTGGATGTAATTATAGGTCTCTTCGCCGGCGTGTCGCTAGAAGGCACTGTATTGATTGAGCGCAAGGACGCCAACCGTGACTTCTATGGATCACCTGTTACAGCCAAGGACATCCTCGGTGGACGCGTGCCTCCCCCCGAAGTCGCTTCGAGGCTCTACGAGATCATCGAGGCTGCAGAGGGTCTTGATGAATCAGGTCTTCCGGAAGAGGCCTATGTACCTACCGCCGCAGGTGGTCATATTAACCTTAACAATAACCAGACCGTGTTTGATGCCGATGCTCATCATTAACTTTGATCCCTCTTTTATGACATTCATGCTGTTATGCTATTTCTTTTACTGCCCTCCATTCTTACGATTCTGTGATTCATCTTATATCTTGGAACTTCCAATTGTCAATGTCTAAATGCTTCCTTAGCAATTGATTAGTATATGACTTCGTGTAACCTCTATTCCTGAAAGTACGAAAAACTATACTACAAATAAGAACGATATAACGTTAGAAGTATACATCCCAGAATCCCAAGGTACCGTTGTTACTCGCTGCGTGATCCTCAATGCCGAGGAGCTTCATGACAAGATTGTAGATCTCGATGTTAGCAAAAGTATTCATCACATAGGTATCATCGGAGGTTGAGTGCCATCCCTTGTTTGCCCAGCTCAACGCACGCTTGCTCTGCTGTCTCGATTGGTGCAAGCTCTTCACCACAGCGGAGAATGGTCCGTGGGCAACAAACATAGCCTGCATTGCAGTCTCCGCATTGTCAAAACCGTGGTTCTATATAAAAGACGTTGGATCAACTGACATGCTCAACACTAGGGAAAAACACCCACCCCTTTCGACAAGTACTTGTTTCCTTGCTCAGTTGTAGTCAGTATATGGTTGATCTTAGGAACGACGTAGATTGGAGCAATCCTCTCGTTGTTCGAGAAATGCCATCGACGGGGCATGGTCTCATGTGTGAAGACATCAAACTGTTCAGGATGTTGCTCCGCAGCCTTGTACAACCGTTCGAGGTACAACGTTTCATTGGTGCTCTTGCGGAACCTGATACCCAAGGCAGGCCAACCATCTTCATGCTCGATCGCCTGCATGCCATCGTCGCCAAGGATTTCATCAATGTTGACGAGGGTATATGGTGTCGTATCCACCATGCCATGGTCACTGACAAATACAATGTCTACGATGTCAGTGAGGTTGCGCGCTTTTAGCTCGGTGTGAAGGTTCTTGGCAAAGGTATCGACGTATCGAAGAGTTGACTAGAGATCCTTTCATAAGAAACTATGAAGAATGAAGTAACCCAGATCCTTACGTTCACTTGAGCTGAGAGAGGACCGTATTTGTGCCCAACCTGATCGAGCGATGGCTCATAGGCTGTTATAAGTTGGGGCCGCTCTTCCAGGGGCAGGTCAATCCATTGGAGGATCTGATCTAACTTTTCATCGAGTGGGACTTTGTCCTAGCAAAGTACATTAGAACTTTCAACCCAGGGGTAAAGAATTACTAACTTACCCTCCAAGGTATCATATACGTTGGTGCAGCTCCGCTGGTGGTTCTCAGCGGCCCTGGCCTGAAGAAGCAATTAGATAACGGTTGAAAACATATGGACCACGTAACTCACCACATAAGATTTGCAGTAAGCATCCCTGCCTTCATGGCGGTCTCCCACATCTGCAAGCAGGAGTTAATGGATGGACCTAACGTACGTAAATGGAATCCCACCCACCGGTTCACCAAACCACCAATGAGGGAGGTAGCAGGACTCCGCCTTGTTGTAATGAAATTCCGTTTCTGATACAGGATCCCAAAAATTCTGTAGGCAGGTTAACCTCGCATACCATTAGACTTGAATGTTTAATACGCACATTAGCTACAATTCCATGAGACTCTGCATGAAGACCAGTCCTGTGAAATATGTGCAGTCAGAAACACATATACGCACTTCTCGACAAGAAACGTACATCAAAGCCCAGTGATTACTACGACCGAAATATCAGTACACGCCGAGTATTCCAGATACAGCCGAAAACTTACGGGAAGGTTAAAGTCTGCGAAGTGCTTCAATACAAATCCTCGAATTGAAAGATGTCGACTCACAGGGAATATAGGTCGCATAGATTTGGCCCGCAGACCTTGCTTGCTAATATCCAGGAGATGAGGCGTGAACCCTCGGTCGAGATAGTCGGCCCTTCGACCGCTTTAAGTCCTAGACCATACTAAGCGTACGGCTGGTTCGCGCACCTCAAGCCATCAATCGAAACCAACAACACCGTCCGCCTGAAATCGTGCGTTCCATTGGACCTCAATGAACCCCCATGGAAAGCGAGGTTCGGATGTAAAGGGGGTGGAGGAATGAGAAGAGCGCGTGCAAAAGCGCCAGTCACAAGTAGTCCAAGGAGAACTGCAGCAGTGACTATAATCTTCCGCCGAGACCAGACGTTAGGTTGAGTGTCGGGCTCCGGCTTGTGGTTGTAATCTTCGCTGAGAAGGCCTTTACGCTCCTCAGCTTCAACACCCTCAAGAGCAATGTCGCGTTTGTGTTCTGAGTAGATGGGTAGAGAGGTGTTACTCGCCATGATGTGCCAGCACCAGGTGCCAAGCGTGTTAATACGGGACTGAGTGCCAATTCTGCGGCCCTTGAGTGCCTTGGGTGTGATTATGTCAGCAGTCCAAATTTAGCACAAGTGTTCATCTGCACAATACCACTTTTGTTGTACATATCAACACAACCGTCTCCAAATGGAGCGCAGGAATAGACCACTAAGAGAAAAGAGATACGAAGGAAAGAACATATCTGTTGACGAGACGAAGCTTAGACGATGAGACATGGAATGAGAGGGAATGAAAAGGACAAAAGAAAAGGAAGGATCAAGCCACGAGGAGGTGCAGTCAATGCAGAGGAAAATAATCATCAGGCGATAGCGTCCTACGATAGTAGACCAAGAAGTTTATCACTGTCCATCGACTTTGATGCCAGCCGCGACCGTCGCTCCTCATCCAACCCAGCTCCCCTGATCATCGTCACAAATAGAGCGAAGGCCTTGGGCGCATCAATCGCGATGTCGTCGATAATCTCAGCAACAGGCGTAAAGCCTTCCTCAAACGCCGCAGGACTGCACAAGTTCTTCGACACTGCCCGAGCGAACAGGTCCGAAACCAGTTGTACATCCGCCTCCTTGGACTCCACAGCGGTCGACACCAGCTTGTCCACCAACTTGTGATGATAATTGGCGGGGAGGGCTGTAAAGTAGACCTCGGCTTCATCCAAGTTCCGAACGCCAAAGAACTCCTTCGAGTCCTCTTTGATCCTCTTGTCAGCGCTCTCCTCATTCATTTCCGCTGGTGCCGCTGGCATAGACGCTTCCCCATCTTCACTGCTCTCCCGTTGCTGCTGGATCTCAGGTTCTCTCCTGCGTTGGGGTTGGCCCTCCGGAGCTTTAACACCCGTTAGTTACTTCACAGCTCCACAAGCAAATGAGGCACGTACCCTTATTGGCTCCGGATCCTGCATTCTGAAGCATGGAAGACATGTTCGAGCTCGAGCTAGTCCGGGACAGGGACTCGCGCTTGTCTGCCTTCTTGCTAGCAAACGCGCTTCTAGGATACTGGAACGAAGTCCATCAATCATGTCTTGTGATTCAGTCTATCTTTGGTGGATACTTATTTCGTTCGTTTCCCTTCTCTTTCTTCCCTATTTGTTGATTAAGTACCAGCTGAGATGTACGTTCATCTCCTTTACATGCATGTCATTCTTGATATCAATGTTCTCATGTAGTAACGCATTCACGCTCCCTACGGTTCTACACGGGACCGGACATCGTAGGGCTGGCTTTGCTGATCTCGCCAAAGTTGGACAAATCAGCAGCCTTGGAAGGTGGCCGTGCAGCATGACCGGCAACAACCCAGCCTTCGGGGTTCATGAACGTTCACTTGTGACCGTTCGCTACGACCGCCACCATGCCGAGAACCGCCACGGGACATGCTGATCTGACGCTGCGAGTACTCCTCCTGAGCAGCCTTTTCCTTGGCAGCCTAAATTGAAAAAGGAAACTTCCCAAACACTACAAGAGGAAGGACTGGGTGGGCGAAAACAAGTATTACAGGGGACGAGTGCGAGGAACGCGACGAGGTAAAATGGAGATAGTCTAATCCGAGATACGCGTAGTAGGTCACATTATCTGCAAGCATTTGCACAGTTACCACTACGCTGTCATATCCTATGATGAGTGACTAGGTCCCTCATCTCGGGAATGCGCATGGATCCCCAAACATCAATTTACACGAGTGCATAAGAATCTATCCTTTCGTTCTGAACAATAAACACAACAAAAATGTACATCTACTCCTCGGATATACGCTCGAAAAATTGCTTCAATGTACCCGCCAACACCTCCGGAAGGGCCTCCACATTGCGTAGCACTACATAGTACTCAAACGGGAACGAATCAAGATACTTTTGCAACTGCATCTCCATCCTGCCATCAACATTCTTAAACTCCGCTTTGGTCATAGTGAGGATAGAACCGGTATTGGCATCTTTTGAAGACGACCCGGGGGCGGCGTTGGAATGTAAAGAGTCAAGGACAATGAACACAATCATGACCTTCTGCTCCTCTGCTTTGCGCAAGAGTGTCCTAAGCTTATCGTGATCCTGACAAATCCCATCAGAGATGATAATTTCTAGCTGCCAAAGGTCGGCGGCGGAAGCAGAAGACACGGAACGGCGTTCGCGGGCACTTTCAAGGACCTTCAGGCTAGTGTCGACGAGAGAGAGGACATTGGTTGATTTCTGCTTGAATGTAAACGCGTTGACAACTTGCGTTCCCGCTTGATCAGTGAATGGACCCTGATCAAATCCATGCAGAATGTCGACGGATCCACCGAATTTGGCTATGGCGATGTCACCGGCTTCGAGACGGCTTAAGGCTTTGGATATAAGGGCAAGGGTCTGGTATGCAAGATGGATGGAGTGCGACTCCGCCATTGAGCGGGAATCGTCAATAGCGATGAGAATTTGGTATTCCCTTTGACTCGGCTTGGTCCTGCGCAGCCAAATTTTGTCCTTGGTGTAGTCGCTGGCGATGTAAGGGATGATCTTCTTCATGTTCAGCCTCTTCCCAGTTCGGAAATCACCCTTCAAGCGCGTGGCCAACGTAGGCTCCAAGATGAGTCGTAGCTGCTCACAGAGAGCATAAGCAAGGTCGTGTGTCATGGACTCGTAAAGTCGCCACATATGCTCAGCTTGAGAGTCAGGGAAATCGGCTGCCTGCCATCGCCTCAACTCTGCCTCAACATCTCCGTCTCTGACCTCTTCTTCCATCTCTGTGCCGGCTTTTGGTAGCGATGAATCTGGAAGAACAGCAGATTGCTGTGGGTGCGGTGCGGTGCTGGGCAAAACAGCTCCTTCAATATTTTCACGAACGGCTGAGGCATTCTGCTCGCTTTGTGGGGCATGACTTTCCGCTGGCCTTTCGTGATGTTCAGGCTGTATGGGTTCGTCGACATCCATGGCAAAGGAAGGATCAGGTTGGGCGTCATCTTCAGCAAACTTGAGGTCATCGAGCTTAGCGACTTGTTCTTCACCAGAAGGACCTAAGGCTTGCATGTCCTGATCCTCATCATCTGGCTGAAGATATTCAAGCTGAGAAGGCGCTTCGGACGGTCCGATGTTCTGCTTGGGTTGATCTATAGCTTCGCTATTCAGGATCTCGTCGAAGCGTTGTTTGATCTCTTTTAGTGTGTCGCCGAGGCTGCGAAGCGGATTCGCTTGGGTCCTTTGTTCGGCGGAAGATTGATTCTGGCCTTCCTGAATGCCAGACGTGGCGTTGCCCTTGCCGTCATCAGGGATATCGTCGGCGGACTGCTCTTGAGCGTTACTAAAGGAGCTGAGTGATTGTCAATAGGCAGAACAGAGAGAGAAGAGGGAAACGTACCCAGTCTGCTCGACAACCTTGTCTTGACTCGTATTCCTTTGGCCCTGGTTTGCTGCGGTACTACCTGTCTGACCAGACGAACTAGCATTCTGATCTTGTGCTTGAGTCTCATCGTTCGGATTGACATCACCGTCGCCAACTGAAGTGTCAGGACGAGCAGTGACATCCTCGGGTACATCTTCGTCCTCGGCACCATCGGGTTGGAGTGGGTCATCGTCCACTCTCGCCTCCATCTTCTCATCTATCTCCATATTTTGGTCATCGGCTGCCTCTTCTTGTGATTCGTTGCGTTCCACATTTTCTGGCTGCGTATCCTCGAACGGTGCATCATTATCAGATCCCCCTTCATCCCCCATCTTCTCTTCCGGCGGCCCCTCTTCTCCCTCGCCCTCAAGTTCATCCTCACTCATGCTCTTCTCCTTTTCCTCCTCACCCGCATCCAATTCCATGTCATCTGGGAGATCAAGAGTGTTTGCATCTTGAACATGGTCTTCCATTGGTGCACCAGCAGCACTCGGCTCTCCTTCCTCTTCTTGCTCCCCCTGTTCCTCAGTGTCGGGTGCCTCTTCGTCCTGCTCTTTCACGTCTGACTCCTTTTCCTTCTCCTTGTCCTTCTTTGTCTTCTCCTTATTCTCCTTTGCCACCACTTCCGACGACCCACTCTGCTCTTCCGAATGATCCTTCCCGGTCTTATCTTCCGTATCTTCCGTATCCTGCGGTCCGCTCTCATCTCCCCAAATCTTCTCATCTAAGGCCGACGGGTCACTAGGGTTCAGATCTTCAATCCTCTCCTCCGGATCTGCTTCACTCTCTCCATCCGTTTTATCCTCCTCTTCTTCCTGAGATTCATCATCTGGGACATCTTCCAACGTACCACCAAAGTCCTCCGACATCTCAACCGCGTTATCATCCCTATCATCCTTGTTCCGTTCCTGATTTCCTTCATCCTCGCCCTTTAACCCTTCGACTTGACTCTCATCCTCAATCTCCTTACTGATATTCTCCGTTCCAGACCCTTCGCCTAAGCCAGTACCATCTGCAGCTTCCAGACTCTCTCCCTCGCCATCGCCTCCTTCCTCGGTTTCAGAGGGTTGACAGAAGCCTTCTCTGGCCAACCTAAGAAGAGTAGAGCAAAGAACATAGTCAAGCTTGAAGATGGCTTTCGTCCATTGTGCATGGATAGCAAGCTGGTTCTGAACGAGGTCTTCATATACGTCAAGGAAAGGCATGATGCACTGCAAGATGTGTTGGAGCTCGGGTCCAGTGGAGATGTTCTCCAACAAAGCGTTGAGTTGCTCAAGGATGCGATTGAGCGATAGGAGGTGAGTGAAAGTACGTGTCTCCCGGTAGGCCTTGAGCACTTGTTGATCAGTATCCTCGTCCTCAGGTACTTCTGCATCTGTCTTGGTCGTTTCCGTGACCATGACTTGAGCGGTGTAGAGCATGGTGTTGAGCAGAGCCTCGACGGAATTGCTGGACTTCTCTTCGTGGAGTAGCTCAAGTTGAACGTTTATGGCCTCCTCCGAAGTAAGCCATTCTCTTGTTGGCTCGAAGATATATTGCAAGTGAGGATAGGCAGAAGACCATCGCCCCAACATTGAGGCACATGAATCCAAGAATTGGAGGCCTGACAGAACAACATCGTGCTCGTCTACAATGGACGTCAGCAATCCGATGCAGATTAAGGGAGTGAAACTACTCACCTTTTCGAAGAGCAGGAAGGGGCGTGATTTCCATAGCATCCTGAATTCGTAGCAGATCATCTCTCAATGCATTACACTTCTCCAGATAACCTTCCACTTCGTTCATAGGAGTCTCCCTAGCATCTCGCTTCTGTAGCTTCCCGAAAATGTTGAGGTCGTGCCTAACTTCCGTGAAGGCTCCAGAGAGTCGACAGATTAGACGCGTCACATCCCGGATCTTATCGAAAGACTTCTTCTGGAAGATGTCAACCCTTGTGGTACTAAGGCTACGCAAGCGGGAACAGATGCTCTTTAGTCGGAGACACCCGTCGATTCCGGTTGCCAAACTGAAATCCAGAATCAGGACAATTCACGTGGACACGTAATAGCACTTACCGAGCTCTGAGATCTATTGCTATGGAAAACCCAGACTCCAAGAAAGACAGACCACGCTGCAGTTCGCGAGTTTGCAAGTCATTATGATGGTCGGAAAGTGACGAGCGCAGTTCTGGTAAGCATCCGAGAAGCCTCGAGAAGTAAGTTTCAACTCTTTCCGCTTCGAGGTTGGCAATGGCGTTGCTGAGTATCGGTTGCTCTCTAAGCCATAAGACATCGCTGTTCTGCTGTAGGACTTGGGCTTTGACATGACTCGCAAGACCAATTTTCTTCAGCTCCTTCAACAGATCGCTCAAGGCTTTGCGCTTTCGAACCAGGAGAGACTTCAGGAACTTTGTTCGTTTCTCGGAAGAAAGGTTGGTTGGAACTGATACATCCGACAATTCCTTGGAGGTAGTGATGATGGCAATAGCAAGGTCATCAGCATGATTATCCACTCGACGACGAACGAAAGATGTAATGCTGGAGTGGACTGTCTCGAATTTCTTGAAGGTAGCACCGAGGTCGGATAGGGGCCCCGTTGCAGAAACCATCAGACCTGCGGGAAGGGATGATTGGTGACCACCAGTCTGTTGACGAGGTATTTGAGAAAGGGCCTGCGCCTCCGCGACCGTAGACGATCCGATCTTCAACTTGGGGTGTATCGATTCCCTCAATACCTCGCGGAATTTGCGAATGATCTTGTACAGTTGGTGATGCGTCTTCTGTGCGCTTTGTTTCAAGGCTTGTACATTGATGTCTTTCCAGCTCGCCAATTTGATGAAGTTCTTGATTTCCTTATCCAAAACCGTACGTTGTTCCGCGAGGTAGGATTGAAGGCTAGATTGGTGGAGTTGGTAGTACTGCAAGGTGGAGTGAATGATGCGGACAACCCGATGAAGGGAGTGTTGTTCCGGGCCGCTTTTGATGGTCGAGAGGTCAGAGATGTACCGCTCGAAGCTTTGGAGGAGGCGGATCCGAAAAGAGAATTGCCCAAGCGGACTCGACGAAACAAACTCGTCGATTAATGGAATGAGTTTGGCGAGGTAGGTATCTTCTTCCCCGGATTTCATGGCATCCGAGAGCCCTCGGATAATTGCGTTGTGTAACCTGAACCACCACTCCGAACCACCCTCCGCGAACGTTCTTGCTTCTGACTCAAGCAAACCATTCCAACAACTCAACTCCAGTCGCCTCCACCGTACGATCAACTCCGTCAAGGATTGGCGATGAGACGAGAGGCTGTTATCCCTGTTTGCATACATCTCCCAGTCATCTGTTTGTAGCAACAGCTGCTCCAGAGCCGAGAGCACCTTTGCAACTGGGCTCTTCAGACTGAAACCCAAGATGACATCGCAGCGATCTATCAAATGTTGAAGGACCATCTGCTCCGGCCATTCATCGAACAATTTCTTCAAGTGGACTCGAAGAGTATTGATGACTCGCATGGCGTCCTTCAGTTCCGGTAAATTCGGGTCTCGATAGAAGTTATAAGAGGTGCAGTGTTCGACTGTGGTTTGGATGTCGATTTGAGCATCATATGCTAAGCGAAGGCGGTGGACCAATGCAATAGCGTCCAGTGACTCGGGAATGCTGTGGCCGTGAGACCCCATAATTTCCAGAAGCAATTTCCTCCGTGTATCGTTAATCCTCGCAAAGCCTTCTTGCATGGTATTTGACGAGGAAAACAGGCTGAGGTGGAGGTTGGCGATCTGCACCATGTTGTCGTCAGGTATGTTTTTATCGGAGCGGGCCACCTGATTTAGAGTCCCAGTTTCTCCAACCAAAGAGTTCTCGAAAGATGGGAATAGTGCGAGAAATTCTTGTTGCTCGAGTTCGGCGTCTGTCATAGCGCTATGTTCTACGGTAGATCTGCGATAGAGACTCTGGGCGGCGGCTTCGTTTTCGGCTTCTTTTGCCTTGTCGATGAGCCATAACCCGAGCACCTGACCGTATGATTGCTCCAGGCGCTGCAACAAGGATTTTGGCTTCGTCTCTATTGAAGCCTGAAGCGCAAACCGAGCGAGATCCAAATAGATGGAGTCGAAGGCAGACAGGGCGGGGCTTTGGTGGCTGGAAGGCATCTCCAAGTATTCGCGGGCGGAAGGGTAGCGCACAAGTTCTGTCACGGTTCCTGTAGCTCCTGCATTGATCGTGTTCACTTTTGAGACGAGCCGTATTCCAAGCCTCAACTGGGACATCGCCAGTTTGAGCAGCATGTTGAGGTCGCTGAACTCGGGGTATACACTGCTGAGTCGTTGATAGAAGCCTGTGATGGATTCTTGCGTCACTTGTTCCCGTAAAATAGTGTTCTCGCTTGGAGCGGTGAAGGATCGCAGGAGACTGAAGATTTTACTCTCGGATATGACTTGATTCCTGAATTGCCGTATTTCAGCCCAGTAAGAGTGCAGCTGAGCAACATTGTTCCTCCCAACCACGGAAGTCCCGTCTCCCATGTTGTCGACAATATTGCGCAACCGACGACGAAGCACGGATAAGATGAAGTTGTCTTCGTTCCCGGTCATGATTCGCTCAAGCGACTGGTGGAGATGAATCTCTGAAGAGATGCGGTCGCGCTCATTTTGCCGCAGCAAGATGGTGGTATTTCGGATGGCGACTGGATCGACAGGAGTGTCGGGAATAAGAAGCTCCAGGAGGGCGGTTCCAACAGCCACCCAAGCGTAACCAAGACGGCACAACTTTTGCTCCACCGTAATATGCGGTAGGGACCGCAAAGGTTCTAAGTGTTTCTGAAGAACTTGCGTCGGAGGGTCTAAACCCACTTCCGATATAAGAGCGTCGAAGAAGGTCATGACGTCGACATGGGATTGCGTCAGGAACACCTGGGGGCTTTCCTCGCATGAATGGAAACATCTGACCACCTGCCGATTCCGTGAGTAAATGTAGGGGAAATCGTCATGTTACTGACCATAGAAAGAACGCTGCAGAGCAGGGACTCCAGGAAATGTTGCCTTGGAGTGTAAGTATCCGAGAGTGCGACATCTAGGTACAAATCAATGTCCCTTTCATAGGCCTTCATTATTCGGAGGGTGAAGCGATCGAGATCACTAGAGTTCAAGTTTCAGTCAGAGCTTGCTAGGGTAGGGCAAGTAACTGGAGGAGTACCAGAATGCGATTGCAGCATCCAATTGAGAGGGTTGTAACAAATGATCGACACCGGCATCAGTCTAGAACTATATGAGGCATAGTTTCGCGAAAGAATGGAGAGGCATACAGTGTGTGAAGGATCAAATAAGGATTCCAGCCAGGCTGATACAGACTGCATATATTTTGCCGATATATCTTGATCTGAAGTTTAGTCCAACATTTGATAAGCTGAAGAGGAAGATAATCACCCGTTCCTGCTTCCAGCGCCCAGGACAATTGCTGAATTGCGGCGTAGCACGAAAGGGATTCTTGAGGGACACGACAAACGACATCCAGGAACTTTTCCAACTTTAACACAGTCAGACACCCGCTCGTAGCAAAATGAGGGAGTTTTCTCACAGAACCGTGTTCCAGAGGTTTCGAGAGGATACCAAGTGCGAGAACACAAGGCGCCATCCTTACTGCTATGCAGTTCTCTGTGTCCTCGTTCAATTGCTGGTGATGTAAGGTTAGATCTTGCGGCGGGGTGTGACAAAGTCTGATCACGTACCTTTCGCAGGACAGAGATAATGTCGGCAAGTTGTGCGTCATGTTGAGGAGAATTCGCAGTGAGCGGCATTACTGACATCAACCGAAGGGCTTGCCGCCGGAGATCTATGTGCCGTGGGTCAGCAAGGTTCACACTTCAAGCAGTGGCTATCTACCTGAATGGATAGAAGGGTTATCGAGAGAGCGAGCAAGGTCATCAAACTGAGTACTCCATGTGTGCGTCATCGTGAGTGCGTCACTACAATTCCATTTGGACCACATTCCAACGAGACCGATGCCAGACGACAAGGAAGTAATGTCTTGCAGATTTTTGGCGGGGGAAACAAGGGAATGAACTTGTGCTGGTGCATCTTTCAATGCATCGCTGATCATTCGAGTCAGGACCTGGATCGCTGAGTGATCAAGTGGAATTTGGACGGAAATGTTACGGAGGTGGCGTCCACATCCGTTGACAATAAGTACTAAGGGCAAAGCGTCCTGTGGAGTAACGTCAGGGTCAATCCCACAAGGTTGGTAGTCAGGCACCCACCAGTACCTCGGCGATCCTTGTGTTAGATGACAACAACGCGAAAAGGTGTGCATTGAGACGAGATAGGTGGGCTAAGAAAGTTTCGACTCCCTGTAGTATTCTCTCGGATGGTTGGGTTGTCGACATGGATTGATAATCTTCCACGCCTTGGACCCTATCTTGAAGGAACATAACTGCGATGAAATCTAGTGCATGCAGCATCGCACTGGCATTGGATTCATCCAAGCTCTTTGAGCAGTCATTGACGAGGTCATCCATGGCCTATTTGGACAAAGTAAGACACGTACGTGTTTATTTAAACGCGAAACACTCAACCTGTGTAGACAGGATTTCAGGTGGACATTTCCTCACTTGCACCAAGGCGTCTTTCATGCGGTTGATGATGGATGAAGATGGGGGACTCGACAACAAATCCACGAAAGCATGAAAATATTGTTTCAATTCTCCACTCATACCATCACATGTGTCCAAAATTCGACGGAAGTATGGGATATATGCAGGGTGGAAAGTACGGGATAGGAAGAAAGTTGACGCGTTAAGGTCTATATCATTCTTCGAGGGTGTTAGATACAACGGAAATCGGTCCGTGACGCTCGACAGCGCGGAGAACTGATCAAGTAGCCGCCCCGAAGAAGAGACGGTGTTCGTTCGTGGTGAGTGGGTCTGCTTCAGCCCTCTCCTGAGGGATTGGTGTTTCAGGGACAGAAGACTACACTGATCGGCCGAGGTTTCAGTGCGAGGGAGTCGCAGGTGATCCAATACAACCAGGTAATCATCGGGAAGAAGGCCCGCAGGAAGGAAAATCTCGATACCTCGGTTGCGCATTGCTCTAGACAGTTCCCCGTGTTGAGGATCAACAGACATGAACAACCGGAAGTTCGGATGCGGTTTGATGACCTCCACCGAGTCGTTGACGAGGCCCCGCTCGTTCAAAGTCAGTCGGCCATTGGGCTCGCAGAGCGAGTTGAGGCGGTCCAGAACAGAAGGATTGCAGAGGTTGGCACCGTCGAGAAGTAACCATTCACCCCGCCGCATAGCTTGAACCAAGGGTCCATCTACCCATTCAAAACGACCTGTGGAGGGTGATGAGTGCGAGAGCGTTTTCATCCGTTTCAGGATGTCCTGAAGGGGGGCAATGAATTGGGCAGGAAGGTCAGCAAACAAGTTGAGAGTTTGCTGCAGCAGGGGAGTGATCGCATCTTGAGTAATCGTGGCTGAGGTCATGAGATGTAAAGTATCCCGCATAGAAAGAAGGCCTTGCAGGTTCTGGGTCCATTCCGTATTTCTGAGGATCTGATCGATGGAAGACAAGAGGTCGCGTACGACTCCAACTACTTGGGCCCTTGCGTCGACTTGTTCGAAGCTTCCGATTATATCCATAGTGTCCGTTGCACTATTGATGGATATTTCACGGAGGAAATTTCCTGTAGAATTAGCCAAGGCACGGATCAAGTGAGACTTACCGCTATCACGAGGACCAGTTACAATGGCTAGCCAGCCTTGCGAGAGGCAATCTCCGAGAGTTTCTAGGGCGGTTAGCTGTGCTTTGAGGAGACGTTCCGGGCGAGAGGATGTTGAATAGTTGTTACGAGGTACTGAGGAGTGTCCGATTTGGAGGCGGGAGGAAGTGAAGAATAAGGGGGGAACCTGCTGGAAGGGAGGTGAAGTTATGGCGAAAATTTTGTCGAACATTTCTTGGGCACGGCGACGGTCGTCGTAGGTGCGGAATCGTTGAAGATAAACACTCCGAAGAAACGTGAATGGCGTTTGCTCGTGATCGGACGATGTCAGAAGACAACCCCAGCGTATGACATCACGAAGGTTGAATTCCCAAGGAGTACCTTGACGACCGAACAGCTTTTGGATCGTAACCTCATCATTAAGATGAGTGTTGAAAGATATCATGGCGCGAAGCACGTTTTCATCCATATGTGGGAACATATGTTGGCAAACAAGGATCAGGTCGGCGGACGTGAGCTCATCAATGTAGACTTTAGTGAAGCGATTGACGAAGGATTTCGGCAAACCTTTACGGCCACCCCCTTGGTTAAGTGGATTCTGGGCCGCAAATATGCGGAAGGAAGGATGGCAAGTGAATGATCTGCCCAGCTCAGGGATATAGACTGTGCCTCGGTGATCTAGGACTGCGTTGAGGCCCTCAAGAACTGCCTGAGGCGCGAGATTCATCTCATCCAGGAGCACCCAGTGGCCCTGCTGCAATGCTTTCAGAAATTCCGCATCACGCCAGGCGAATTCTCCGGGGGCTCCATCTTCAACAGGAAGGTCTGAGCCGAAGAGGTCGATAAGATCAGTTTGATCGGAAAGGTTGATACGGCAGAGATAGTGACCCGAAATATTGGCGAGCGCAGTGACGAGGCTTGTCTTCCCCACTCCAGGGCTTCCTTCAAGGAGGATCGGTTTCGATAGCTGGCACGCACGTAAGATGCGCATGGCGTTGTTACGAGACGTAGGAGCAGTCAGGTTAAAGAGTTGGTGTCGTGGTTCGTATGACCCTTTCTTGATTCCAAATGAACCGAGTTGGATGTACTGGGTGGGACTGAAGACAGGACCATTGGAATCAGATTTGGCCAGGGGTACCATTTCGTGAAGCTTTTTCATAGCCTCTCCCTTGAGCTGAGCTAGAGCATCGCGAGAATATGTGGATAACTGAGGGAGGGAACCCAATCCATCAAGGTATGTCATTTGGGCTGCATGGTGCTGCGGGAACAATAAGCCAACGATTAGACTCAGACAGGATTTACTCACAAATATCTCTGCCGCAGGTATAGAATCTGCGCTCTCGGGCCTATAAACTGCATTGGAAAACATTACCCAACCCTGTTGCATAATCAATCAACCTGGACCTCCGAGCCTTAGGTGGAGGATGCTTACGATGATGTCACGCAAACTCGTGATGGACTTGTCCCCGATTCTTGTAGACAGCCACTCGGTATAATCAAGGACCATCTGCGTATATGCTCTCAGATCAGCGTGCTTCCATGAGTTGTGAACAATCAACTCCAGATCGGCACGATCATCCACACGTGGAACCCAAATTTCCGTGAAACGATTGCGTAACGCTGGGGACAGCTCCTTCTTTCCATAATCACCACCCGGGTTCATCGTCGCGACCAGTTTAAAGGCATCAGCAGCCTTGACTGTAGGATGCACGAAATCGCTTCCTCCCTTTTCCGCGAGGACAATAGTGCGACCGGGTTCAAGGACGCTATTCAAACGTTCAAGGACCGAATCGTCTGCCAGGGATATTTCGTCAAGAAGGAATACATCGCCGTTCCGCATTGATTCCACAAGAGGACCGTCGTGCCATTCGAAAATAGACTGAAGCCTCAATAACCGATCTTGAGCGCTGGATAGTCGATTATGGTCGTCCGTAGCGGGGGAAAGTTTCAAGGCCTTGTCCAACGAGGCAGTAAGACTTTCAAAGGAAGGATCAACTGGTTGCATTCCAACAGCTGCCAAAGCTGAGGACGCCTCTTGGAATGCCTCCGCCTCCAATGCAGTTCGATTCCGCACGGGTCGCAAGGCGCCGATAATGTCTGCCGTCTCCGTATTTTGATGACAGTTGAGCCCATGTAACCGTTGTCCAGTGACATCTGCGAAGACTTGGCAGACGGAGGTCTTCCCCGAACCGGTTTCACCCACAAGCAACACGGGTTCGTTGAACTTTAGGGCGCGGCAGACTAAGATATACAACCGCTGCATGGCTTTGGTCAAGATAATATTGGATGCTGACGGCAACGGGGCACCCAAAAACTCCGGATCCATTCCTGGTTGATGTAGATTATAGAGAGCATCTTCGTTAATCTGCACTCCCATGATAGATTGAATCACTTCCTTCACCACCGCCTTATCGTCCTCCCGGCGCGCACGTTCAGCCAACAGCATATATCCGTTATCAGCCAACTCCTGATAACCGACGGCATCCCTATTTGCCCAACGAAACAGATCCCGGAGAGTAGCGAACCCTTGCTTGCTTTCGAAGACGCGACTGGCCTGTCTTCGCTTCTGCAATTCCCGGAAAACAGCGACGATGCGCTTGCCGTAGGAGGGAGCGATTCTACAGCGTTGACACAGAATCGATTCTAATTCAGCTTGGGGGACGTCCTGAAAGTGGACCTCGAGGAAGCGATTGCGGAATGCACGAGAAAGGACTTTACGACCGGCATATAAACCGGGAGGGTTTTGCGTTGCAAATAACATGAAATGAGGATGAGGCCGCACGACTTCTTGCGTCTCCGGAATGACAAGTTCGCGATTATCGTCCAGAAGTCGATTGAGGGCTTCCAAGACATCCGTTGGCGCCAAGTTCAATTCATCCAATACAATCCAGTCTCCGTTCCGCAGGGCGTGCACCAAAAGACCATCCTTGAAGACTAGTTTGCCAGTCAGCGGATCTGACACATAGGAACCGAGATACTCCTGAATATCTGTATGCTCGTGGTTGTTGATGCGAACGAACCGGTGCCCCGTTCGTCGTGCCAGGTACTCGACGGAACTCGTCTTTCCACTCGACGTAGGACCCTCGATTAGAACAGGGAACCTTCTAGTCGTGATGATACGCGCCAAGTCAACAAGCTTCGTCTCCACCGAAGGGGTCATGATATACTCCTCCATTGGGTCCTCAGGATAGGGTCCCCTCTCGAGATAAAACGGGCCGAACTTGATGAACTCCTCACTCGACCTCCCTTGAGGGGTTGATGGCTCCATCCGCAACATCGATTTCGGATTCCGTACACCGACCAACAAGTGCTTGTGCATCAAACCCATCACCACTTCCGCACTGGGAGGATCCAACACCATCGTAAAAGCCATCAAGCAACCTTCCCAAACCGATCGACGCAGACTGTACATGCTCGCCATATCAGCAGCAAACGTCAACGCGCGCGCCAATGTACGCATGCTGAAGTGAGGTCGATGATTGGCCCCATCTGCGAGCTGGCGCTTCTCCGCCAAATCCTTAACAGCGATGTAGAATTCTGCGATGTTCATGATGATGCCCTTGTCCCCTGCTGCACATGCTCCGATATATTGGTTGATTATGCTCAGAAGCGTGTCTTTATCAGCATCAGGTGGCGGGACGTCGATCTCAGTGAACCGGGATCGGATGTTCGGGGGAAGATCCTTTTTGCCTACGTCAGTTGCTGGGTTCATGCAGGCGAATAGCCGGAAATCTGGATGACGGGGTACTGGCTCAAGGGAACCCTGCTCGGTAAGGGTGATTGACGCTGTGGGGCCATGAAGCAATCCGGAGATGCATTCAAGTGTTTCAGGACTTGCGAGGTTGATTTCATCCAGCAAGATCCTTCAGCTGAAGGTCAGTTTACGTGTACAGGTATTAGTGCGTACCCGACTTACCAGTCACCTGAACGCAATGCCTTGACCAACGGACCTTCCACGAAGCCAAAGGCAAATTTGCCTTTTCCTTGCACATGCTGAACTTCGAATTCGTCAACATCCTTTAGGAAAGCGTCCCACGCGGCACTGGATCCTGCAGGATCGACCTTCCTCCTTTTCCGGGGGGCATCGGGCTCATCACGATCACGGTTCGTTACACTGGACGAGAAACCCGTGAGCCCCGCTAAAAAAAACGAGAAGACAACATGCGGAACATACCCTGCTTCTTCAGCCTTCTTCGCAGCCAATCGTTCTTTAGCCAGCCTCCCACTCTCCCTCCATAGACCCACGACCCTCTTCCACCTCCCCTCGTTCATAGCCTTCCTAACTTCCGTCTCGAACTTCTCATTCTTCTTCCTGCTAAATGTCACCCCAAATAGCTCCAAGAACGTCTCCTGCAACGCGGCCGCGGGCACCCTCGTATCAACCGGCTTCAATCCACCGACCAAATCCGAAGACTCGGTCTGATGAGACAAGTTGAGAGCGATAAGCGACCGTCCGACTAATGACGCCAAATGCGTGATGACACTAGTCTTTCCCGTACCAGTTTCGCCGGTAAGCAAAACAGGTTCCGAAAGGGCGACACTGGTCATAATACGCGACAGCAAACACACAGCAGGTTTGTGCATGGCGAACGGTCTTGAAGGTGGCAAATCCCCGAGATTCTTCCTCTGCTTCGCCGCTAACCTCACCCTCCCTACAGACACACCAACAATATTACCATTCACATCCTTCTCGATATCCAAACTGGGCTTCCTGCCCCTCAGCAACCAGTCCCTCCTCTCTTCATCCAATCCAAGTTTCTCACCAACAATTGCAGCAACCGCGTCCAAATGAGTCCTTGCAGACGTGGTGGTGGCACCCGCACCAAAGAATACATCCCTCGCCTCCAAGTAAATCTCCTCTCTCAAGCTCGGGTTCGTGAATACGTCCCAAAGGGGAGCAATACATCCCTCAGGACCTTCGACGTCCATCGGTTGATACGACACCGGCAGCAGTCGCTCCACCCTTGCACATAGCTTCTCTAGTTCCCTCAGCCCAACATCTCTGACACTAGCCGCCGTACCCAAACCCCTCACACCGTCCCAAAGATCAATCAACCCCTCCGCAGCTCTTCCCTGCAGTCTCCCAAATCTCCGCTCAACAATCATCTTCAATTCTTCGCCTTGGGGTGCCTTTACAATCGTCTCGAAAAACTTGTGCGCACCAAAGAATGTAGGTGGAACAAATTTGCTGTTTCTTGAAGGCTGCACCGAACGCGTAGCGAAGACCATGAAGTTCTGGTGCGCAACAACACACCCCCGAGATGGAACGTCTAATTTCGCCCTTGCACCAATCCAGTTGCCCAACCGCATCGACTCAATAAGGGGTTTGATCACCCCAAGAACTTCGTTACTCCCCCGGTCAACGTCCTCAAACACGACCCAGCGACCTTCCCGCATAGCACGCACAAGGACGCCTTCCTTCCACTCAAAGTTTCCAGGATGTGTTGGAGAGGAGATATATGAGCCGAGAAGGGACCGTGGGTCGAGGGAAGTATCGGCGAGGTGGATTGTGATAATTTGGTTCTTAGTCTCGGGGTAAAGGATTCCAGCAAGGTGATTAAGAAGCAACGCTTTCCCAGCGGACGGCGAAGATGTGAGTAGCGTTGGCACGCGCATAGAAATGTGGAGCGCAAGAGCCCTGAGAGACGTAATAGATGTAGGTATAGGTATCAGCGCAGAAGGGCGTGCAGAAGCCGTTGACTGTCGTAAAAGTAATACTCCATGAACATTTGCCACACGAGAGCTAGAAAGAAACTCATCAGCTTTCTGGAGAAACTTAAAGAACAGCCAAAACCATACCTCAAATCCGATTCCTCGATATAAACCCTTTGCTCATCCTCGTCAAATCCATAATACTCCTCCAAATCAATATCAGTCAATCCCTCCCTCATCCCTCTAACTCTGTGCATCTCCAATGCCGGTAACACCCACCCATCCAAAAGCCTTTCCTTCCCCTCTTCATCCTTCTTTCCGTAACCACCAGGAGAGACCCAACAATCAACACTACACATTTCGTCGTCTTTCATTCCAAGTACTTTCCTCTCCAACTTCTCCCTCTCAGCCTCACCCATACCGCTCTGAAACGCATAACACCTGATCGCAAGCAACTTGACTCCGTTATCATTTTGGTTGTGTTCAGCCGACCTTATGAGTTTATTTAGCGGAGAAAGCGACCAAGACAACTGGGACGGAAGTTCGCGGTTTGCTTGTTGAATACGGAAGTACGCCAGAAGGAGGCGATGCAACCTCTGAATCTCTGTAGCGGGAAAACTCGAATTTGTGTCAACGAAATGGAGTGGACCGCGGGGATAAAATCGTATCAGGAACTCGTGAAAAATTCTACAACCCCAATGAGTTTTCACCCTCAATTTAAACAAGAGTAGGAAACACTTACGGAAAAATCTCCTCATAAACCTCAACAACATACGCCAAAGCCACCAACCTCTCCTCCGTTACCTCCTCATCCTCATTTTCACTTCCATCTAACCACCGAGCAAACAAATCAACTAACAAAGGCCTAAACAACTTCACCGTAGTCTCAACCAGCTCCGGCACACTCAACAACCTCGACAAAAGGTCCAAGACCCTCCCCCTACCCACAGCTCCCTCTACATCATCGACAAACGACTTGAGTACATCCAAAACGCCAGAAAACCGTGCCTCGACATCCGGGTAGGTAGCAACAACACTAAGCAATGCCCTGACTTGCCTCCTCAAGTTCATCTTCAAAGGATCGCGCAGGTCACTTGCGTCGAACGTCGCGGAGGTGTTTGGGGATGTGAAGAGAGCAGCGGTAGCCACCATAGCTTCGGGTGAAAACGCGGATGAAGCGGTTTCTGCGATAACGGCATTGGTAGGCGCTTTGGTAGAAGGGACGGTGGTGGTCGTAGGAGGAATAACAATCGTGGAAGTCATTTTGGGGTTCGGATAAGATAGTAGGTTTTCGAGATGAGGTCCAAGAGCAGGGTAGAAGCAGTAAATCTTTCAGGTATAAGGTGCGTGAGGTTTGAGATACTAGGTTCTTGTTACACGCGTATGGGGGCTAAAACGCCAGAAAAGAACAAGCACAAAAAAACATCAGCGTTCAATCTCCCAGATAGCTGTACAACAAGCGAAGCAGAACATGCGCACCTCTATTCCTACTTTTTGTGAGCAGATACACAACAAGTGCAGTTTTTTGGTGTAGCAGTTCCGCCCAAGGTCGGCAACTTCAGGAGGACTCGCGCAGAGTGCTGAAAAGCCAGCAATGCTACAGAGAGCAGAGGCAAAGAAAAAAGCTAAGCCCCCCGCAATCGCAAATTTTCGTGACAGCGTGACAATGTTACATATGGTCACAGTTGCTGATCTTGGATTCTTAGTGGGCAATCGTATCTATTTTTGTTCCAGACGACGTTCAATACTGACAAGATCAACCAAGAAAACGTGACAATGCAGATGCGGATATGTGATACATGTACATCAGAGGTATACTGTTTAAATTGACCATCCAAAAAGAAAACCGAAACCGAAAACACAGCGGGCACAAACAAGAACTAAGAAACACAGGACAGCACATGCAAAACAAAGACGGGAGAAAATACATATCCATACATACAACGCAATAGAGAGATGCCAATGCGAAAGCAGGGTAATTAAAAAAAAGGGAGAGAGAAACAAACGAACCATAAGCATACCTGCATCGCACTCTGGCAGGGAGAATGCACATCTAGGGTATCCGGGTATCCATCGTTCAAGCACAAAATCACTCCGTCCCTCTATGGACACCGCTCCTTCTCGAGGACCGGACAGTCGCCCCTGAATCCGGGGTTGACACCAGAGTTGATGTGCTCGCCTCACGAACACCCATTTTATCGAGTGAAACAAGATATTGTTCCGCCATCAATTCCGGCTCTTCTTCCGCCCCTTCTTCCTCCTCTTCAACGTCATATTCATCCTCTACCCCGACCTCCTCTGACTCGTTGTCCTCTTCCATTGATTGTTCCTCTCCTGCTTCATCCTGTTCTTCTTCATCCTCTATCCCTTCCCCGATTTCTTCACCCTCTTCGTCCTCATCCTCCTCCTCCTCTTCTTCTTCCTCCTCCTCCTCCTCCTCCTCCTCTTCAACAACCTTTTGCACCTTGACCCACCTCCCTTTCCAGTACATCCTCTTCTCATCCTCGCCCTCGCTAATCCACACGCCCTTTTCGAATATGACCGCCAATTCCTGATCCCCCCTCACGAACTTATCCTCTACCACCGACCATTCCACCCCACGAACATGGCTCCCTCCATTGCAATACCGTAGTTCTGCATCCACACACTCTCTCTCGGTGATGATAGTCCTTACCACAGACCCCGGCAATCCAGCCATCTTACACCTTCTCAAACGGGGCAACACCATCCTCTCTCGCCTCACCACTTCCGACCCACGCCCCTCAACCTTCACCTCCTCGACAACCCTCTCTATCAGCGCTAGCCACGCCACATTACCCTCCTCTTCATCCCCATGTCCGGTAACCCTCACCTTCCAAAAATTGACCTCGAGCGTTTCCAACCCCACCAAACTTCGAATTAGCGTTCTCCAACCCGAAAATTCGCACTCCAGGGCTGTGATGATAAGCGTTTCCAGGGCCATCGTTAGCCTCGGCAACGGCAAGCGTTTAAATAACGCAGACCCATTACTAGAAATGGATTTGACCGAAACGGAAGTTGTCGTCGTGGGGGTAGTTACCGAAGTCCCTAGTGAGGATGAGGCTGAGAGAGCTGACGGGGAAGTCGGTGAATGCGCAGGTGTCGACGATCCGGAAGACGAAGGGGGGGAATCATGTGTTGCCCACGAATCAGGACCAGACGGCAGTGAACTACCAAGGAAACCATACGAATGATGAATGTCATGACTGGGCGAAAGGGGATCCGAGTAGGGATCGCCATACTTGGGATGCTGATGGAGGATCGCCGGTGGTTGTGCGGGATCAAATGGAAGGTTCAAGGGCAGGATTAACTCGACAAAAGGAGTGAAATCCTGGTCCGGCAGATCGAGGCTGAGCTTCTTTACATTCGGCATCACAAGACGCCTGAGAACGAGACAGAGATAATCGGGATCCAAGTCAGTCAAGCTCAGTTCCCACAGGGACTCCAACAGAATACACTCGTCCTCCTTTCCCTTGCCTTTCCCGTCATCCAGAGTTGTCCAGGCGAGGTCCTCGGTACCATCCTCCTTCCGCGGGCCGGAATAATGTAGAAGGAGGCGTTGGATATTAGGACTATGGCGCAACATCCTGTCCCAATACTTGTATGGGGGTCGAATGCTGTCCGAATGAAGGGCGAGTTCGAGGGTATGTAGATTAATTAGGTATGGGCTTTGGTCCCAAGGAAGGTTGACGCCGATTAAAGACACGTTTCTCAGCTCTGGCAGAGAATTACTGAAGATTCGGACAGGAGGTCTGTAGGTGGCAATGTAGAGATTTTGGGGTGTGCGAAAGTCCTCGAAATGATATAGCTGGAGAGTCTCGAGGTTGGGGGCAGGACCAGAACCGCCAAGGTTTTTGCGTGCAAGGAGTTTGCAATCGTTGTCACGAATTTTAAGATGAAAAGCACGCCAATAAGATACATGCGGCATTATGAGCGAGAATATGATGGTGAGTTCATCGAGACAAATTGTCACGCCAGGAATGTGGTCTTGAGGTGCCACAGTATCGACAAGTATATCGAGTCGACGGTTTGGGTTGCGGGAGCATCGTGCAAGGTAAGCCTCTGCGCGGGGTATATGGGAACTTTCCCTGAAGCAGAGGGTAGTCCACAGTGAAGGTGTGCGAAGAGCAACGGAACGCCAGTGCTGGCAGACGTGGGAGGCGGTGAGCTGGAACTGGGTGGAGGGAACGGCGTAGTAATTCTGGTCTGGTTTGAGGAGGAAAGGAGAGTGGGTGTAGGGGTAGTCGTCCTCAGCGCCGAGGATGATGATGCGAGTGAGGAGTTCTACTGGGAGGGCGTGGATACCAGTGAGACGGTGGGCATGCATGAGAGAGAGAAAGAGATGACGTTGGGCATATTTGTATTTGATGACCAGAATATCTAATCTTGTAGGCTTTACATAATAGAGAGGGAGAGCTAAGAATAACTACTGCATTCCCAAGTCCTTGAAGGAGATGAAGTGACCTCCACCGCTACATTTGTACCCATGCGCCTTCTTCTCCCACGCGTACCCGTTCTTGCACTTCTGTCCCAGTTTCTCAGCGATCTTCGAAATATGTTCTTGCATGTGCTCGTCTGCCACCGCGGGAGCCTCTGTGATGCTCGGAACTGGTCGGCTCGCTGCCTCCCTGGCCCTGCGTTCAGCCTCTTCACGTGCAACTCTCTCGGCCTCGATCCGGGCCTTGCGCTCCGTCTCCTCCTTGATCCTCAATTCCTCCTGCTGCTTGGCCCACCTCTCAGACTCCTCCCTCGCCTTGCGCTCAGCTTCCTCGTGCATCTTCCACTCGGCCTCCTCATGTGCGTGTCGCTGGATTTCCTCGCGTGCTATCCGCTCAGCCTCCTCCTTGAACTTCTTCTGAGTCTCCTCCAAGACCCTCAATCTCGTCTCCTCCTCCAGCGCCCTCTTCTCGTACTCGGTCTTGGCCCGGTGCTCGGCCTCATTGAGTTCCTTCAACTTTTCCGTCTCCTCCTTCATCCTCCTCTCGAATTCGGCTTTAGCCCTCAACTCGGCCTCGCTAAGAGCCTTCAACCGCTCCTCTTCTCGTCGTAACCTGTTTTCGTGTTCACGTTTAGCCTTCAGTTCAGCCTCGTCGAGTTCCCTCAATCTCTGTTCTTCCTCCTTCATCCTTTGTTCATACGCCTCCTTGGCCTTCTTTTCGATAGCCAAAAATTCTTCCTCGCGCTCCTTCAACTCCTTCTCCATAGCTTCCTCGCCCTTGATCCTCCTCTCCGATTCTTCGTTTGCCCTCTTGACGCTCTCCTCCAAACGCTTGATCGTCAACTCCACCTCCCTCTTCATGATAATCAACCTCTCCCGCTCCATCTTAAACTCCTGCAACTCTCTTGCCCTCTCCTCCTTGATCTTCTTCAACTCGGCACCATCATTCCATGTCGCCGACACATCAACCGAAATGCTCCTCAACGCCTCCGCACTAGGATACTCGTACACATGGAAGAACAGGTAAACATGGCAGGTCTCATGGTGCCCACCCTGCGCATGCGCAGCGAAAGACAAGTCTTCCCCAATCTTCACGTTCGGGAAAATCTTCTGATGATCGAGGTAGTGACTCCAGGCTCCAGCACCTCCAGCATTCTTGAACGCCGGAACAGATGCGAGCATCAACCCAAGCGCCTCGTTCAACATAGGCGGCCCATAACCTTTGCCTCGTCCGCTCTTCTCGTCATGGCCAGCACCATGATGAGCGTACAAAGCCAACTTGGTGTAATCCGTCACGATGCCCTCGGCAATCTTTGCGCCATGCGAGAGGACAACATCAGTCTGGACGGTCGCGCTCCCACCGTTGAGAGAAGCGTAGCGGATGGTGTAGACGAGAGACTCGAGGGTGGCATTGGCGAGACCCAAGGGGATGGGAACAGGGACACACAAAGCCCAGCTGTTCGTTCCTTTCGCTGACTTCACTGGGGTCGTAGGCGCCTTTTCAGGGTGCGCGACACCATTCCCAACATGGCCGTGCCCGTTCCCGATGACGGCAACAGCGCCGGCATGGGTGTGCGGGTTGAGCTCGGGGATGCTCTCACGACGGTAAGATGCATGAGTATGTTTGACGTGCCCGCCTTTGAATGGGTATACGCGAGGCTCGACAATGTCGACAGTACCGTGGGCATTGATACTGGCACCGACGGAGATGTTGGTAGAAGAGGTTATCGCAGTGGAAGTGGAGAAACTGTGGTGCTCGGAAGAAGAGATAGAAGTCGACGAGACTTGGTTTGAGCCATAGCCAGCAATAGAGTTAGCAGCACCGGCATGATGGTGGTAACCGGAAGCCAAGTTGAGAAGAGGTAGACCAAGACCAAGAGCGGCACCGTGTCCGGCAATATGGTCGTGGTGATGAACGTGCCCCGCGCAGTTGCAGGTGCAGATGCAATCCTTCTGAACCAAAGACGCAGCCATTGTAGTAGCTAGAAGAGCGAATAGACGAGGTTTTGAAAAGAAGCTGAGATGATTCGAGTTAGGCAATTTAAGCTGGGAGGAGCGCTGTGCGTTCAATGTTAGTATTCGCTTCCACCTTGTTCGCCCGGTACTTATACCCACCCTACTCATACATACCTTCCATGAGCTCTCGTATTTCGGCTACGACATAGATCACATTACCGGAAAGAAGGTCATACTTAGAACAAGTGTCACTCAAACGGACGCTGGGAACATTCCACCTTTCAGCCTCTCATAAGTCATGTCATAATGGAATGATGCCACTTGCCTACTTGGTGGACGTTGATAACAGAACGGTTCGACGTCAAAAGATTAGGGCGCGGAGCTTATCAACTACGGGCCGCTTAGATCCCACTGAGGGGCTGGCCTGCTTGCACAGTAGAGCTTGCACGGAAAGAACGGAAAGGAGCAAAAATACGTCTATACCTTGGTCTTCCCATACATACTTACAAGTCAGCTGGATGCAGAAAACATGTATGTTAGAATCAGGGACTGATATGACGTGGTGAGATTTTCGTATCCGCAACTGACCCTGGAATGCTTTGCGGTATGAAAGCCCGACGGTACGGTAAAAGTATCGGAGTGTCATTTGTCAATGAAGACCGTCCGGAATCTTTGGTGGAACGGAAGTGAATGGTGTACGTATTGGCCGGAGATGGTCGGTCTTTGAACCTGCTTTGAACACATGCGGGGTATTTACTCGAGATCCAAAACAGGAAAGATCTAAATTTAACAATATCCAGTTCTAGCAAGCAGAGACATTCATATGCACATCCTTACTGGCCTCAGTATCTCCGGACAAATTATAACTGTCCCGCTCAGTTCAAACAAATCTCCAATAAATATGACTCCTAGTCGAGTGCAAATGAGATTCTCAAATGTTCGCCGTGGTCTCCTGTCGGTTACTATCTCCCCTCGAGCCGTTGGACAGCTTCCGCGATAGCATTTCGCAAATAGAAATAGAAGTCCTGGGACTAAAATAATTCAGAAACACCAGCCACTACTATGACAAAACAGGACTCATTGCCGGGGTCGCCGGGAGATTTGACCGCGATCCTCAAGAGCCTGAATTCATCTATATGACCTCCCACCGTCGCGACAGCTACCCAAGTTACCAACAACAGATTCCAGATAATCAGAGAAACCAGAACTCATCAACACCGAGTCCAGCTGAAGCGCGCAGTGATCACAGCTCAAATTCCACTTCCTTTTGCCTGGTTTCAGCGATATGCTTTAACTGCCAGAGGCAAACGGGCACGGAGAATGATTCTCGGATGGTGAGCATAAGGTTCCAATACAGCCTTACTGTGCCCGACACCCGACACTGACGCCCACGTTTGACATGAACGTGTGTACCAATGACAGAAAATATGCATGTAGTCAGGACTTGAAAGCACGAGAAAAAAAGTTCCTACTCACAACTTAAGTCGTACCCTCTGTGTCAAGATTACTTCGAAAGCCTCGAAAGCATTCCTCATCCATGGAGCCCAGGGATCGAGCTCTATGCAGTAACACACTGGCAGGGATACCCAGGAAAGAAATAAGATAATAACCTTTGCACTCAGGGGTATTTTTAGCCCTAATCAACAGGGTGCATGGAAGGCCTCGAAGGACAGGCTCAGAGCTCGCATTGGTCATAACGGCAATACCTAGACTCGATTACATTTCAAGGAGGAGGCGGTGGCGGTGGCATGAGACACTTGTCGTTGCCTGATATCACGAGTTCCTGAGTCGATAGAGATCTTGCGGAACTTTCATCCACCGGTGATTCGACGAGCAAAGGTGACACTTGTTCGATGAATTTATGAATAGGCCTGTGAGGAAAGAAGACAGGATATTCGACGTCGCAGCCTTTAGGGAAATGCGTAGGCCGGACTCACAATGTATTGAAGGCGTTATGACATTGACTGTACGGTCCGCTAGCAGCCAGAGATCACGAGTGTAACGTCTGGAGAAGAAACGATCTCATGTATGATAGTTGTTCAGCCTCTGATAAGCGAACAGTCATGTCTTGCTCAGCTGAGTCCAGTGCTTTGGAACGATGCAAATTCGCATCTAAATTACCAACCATTCGCCTGGTATTACCGCATTGGCCGTATTCCGTCGATACCGCCCATGTTGGGGTAGCTATGGGAGGAGCCGTAGGAGCGATGACTTATTGAGGTTGAAGTTTCTGTTTGGGAACGAGGGGACCTATTATTGAATCATAGTTATCTTAAAACTACGGGGGACAACATACTGGGATTGTGCGGCATAGATATTGGCGCCGGAGTCAGCAGTACGTCTGTGGTCGTGTGTGAGGTAAAAGGGAATTTTGGCCGAAAAGGCTAACGGTGACGCTTCCTCCACGGTGACTCCCGTAATTGATTTTTTAGTAAAAATTATATCGATTCAATCTGGAGTTGGGCATGCCATCACCGCAGTATGAAGTCATAAGAGTAAAAACAATTTATAATACATTGGCTTGCATAGAGTTGAGCGTCAAGTACAAAACTGAGGATATCAGGGTTTACTTATCGAGCTCGCATAAGAGAATTCATGAACGCTAAAAAATAACTACTGCATTCCCAATTCTTGGAAGGAGATGAAGTGCCCTCCACCTTTGCAATTGTACCCGTTCCCTTTTCTTTCCCATGGAAACCCATTGCTGCACGACTTGCCCAACTTCGCAGCAACCTGGTCAATGTGCCTCTGCAACTGCTCGTCGGCGACAGGGGGCGCCGCTGAAATTGACGGAAGGGCAACAGGCTTCCCCGGCTCTTTGGCCCTCTCCACCTCCTCCCGGGACCTCTTCTGAGCGTCCTCCAGATCTTTCATCCTCTTAGCGTGTTCACCCTTGGAGTAGAGTTCGGCATTGCTGATCTCTTTCATCCTCCTCTCGTGCTCCTCCTTGGCCTTCTCCTCAACAGCTGAAAACTCTTCCTGGCGTTCTTCCAACTCCTTCTCCATCTCCTCCAGCTCTTCGACCTTCTTCTTCGACTCTTCAAGTACTAACTCAACCTCCCTCTTCATAGTCACCAACTTCTCCCTCTCCATTTTGAACTCCTTCAACTCCCTCGCCCTCTCCTCCTTGAGCCTCTTCAACTCCGTGCCGTCATTCCACGTCGCAGACACATCAACCGAAATGCTTCTCAACGCCGCCGCACCCGGATACTCGTACACATGGAAAAACAAGTACAGGTGGCATGCATCGCGTTGTCCGCGCTGCCCCTGTGCGCCATGGGTCTTGTCGTCCCTGATCTTCACATTGGGGAAAATCTCCTGATGATCGAGGTAGTGACCCCAAGCGCCAGCACTTCCCGCGTTCTTGAACGCCGGAACAGATGCAAGCAGCAACCCGTTCGGCTTTCGCAACATCGGGGGACCATAGCCCTTCCCTTGTCCATCCTTCTCATCAAGGCCGGTGCCATGATACGCATACAAAGGCAACTTAGCGTAATCTGTCACGATACCACCGGGAATCTTTGCACCACCGTACGAAAGAGCGATATCGGTCTGGACAGACGCACTCCCAGTATTTAAGGAGGCATAGCGGACGGTGTAGACAAGGGACTCGAGCGTCGCGTTGGTGAGGCCAGCAGCAATGGGAATAGGGACACACAAAGCCCAACTGTTAATCCCTTTCGCTGGTAGCATCGGGACTGTAGATTCCGTGCCAGGGTGGGCGACACCATTCCCGACAACACGATTGTGCCATGGGTTGAGCTCGGGGATGCTCTCACGATGATAAGATGCGTGAGTATGCTCGACGTGCTCGCTTTCAAATGGGAATACGCGAGGCTCGACGATTTCGACAGTGATCTGGCCGTTGACACCGCCACCAGCAGAGATGTTGGTAGAAGAAGGAAGAGATATCCCAGCGGAAGTGGAACAATTGTGGTTCTCGGAAGAAGAGAACAGGCTCAAACCATAGGTAGAAACATCGGCAACATTGGCGTGATAATGACCAGGTAGGTTGACGAGAGGGAACCCGACACCAGGCGCAGTACCATGTCCGGTGATAGGGTTATGGTGATGAGCGTGTCCGGCACACCAAATGCACTCGTGTTGAACCAACGAAACGGCCATTTGATAGACAGGTGGGTTGATAAACGAATATGCGAAGTTCTGAATGAGAGTTGGATGAGCTGTGTGAGTGTTGAGAAGGTCGACTGTGTAATATCGACGTTGCTCTTTGCTCTCATCTTGTCTCCCCGTACTTATACCCCACACAATCGCATTTTCTGTCGAGTGTTGTAACAAAAATGGAATCATGAAAGGCGTCACGGTAAGCTCGGGGGTAAAACATTACTAGACGCCCCAGACGAAGAAGGACGGGTTCTGAAGAGCTTTATCAATGGTGAATCATTCAGCTCCCCCTTCCCACCGCTCATTCAAACAGTTTACCAATGAGGATAATGAGGAGTTGGAGCTGAATGGATGGACCATGGAGAGATAGAGATGTCCGGATGTTGATATTCCGCAAGGAAATACTAGGAGTGTCGACTTCGTCTCCAAGAGCCCTTGCTGGCAGTGTTTTTTCTAGTCAGAAAGATAAGATAAAAGGTTGTTTGTACATATATGCGCGATGAGACGGATTGATGGAATTATGAGCAAGGGAATGAGCGTTGCAACGTTGTGATCGGACTCCGTGTACATCTACATCAAGTCCTTCCGATAGCCCTTTGTGACAGACCTGAACATTTGTTTCGACAGTATTTTGGCTTGAAAGTGGTTTGTTAGCTGGAGTCCAGTATATCCTTTCCCCTCCCGCATTGCGACTAGAGGTCGTGGGCACACGCTGAGTGTACGTTTGAGCCCGAGTTACCCACTCATGCGCGTCAGGCGTGGCGCCTCCCGCATTCCACTGTACTGGGAAACCTGAAAGAGAGATGATGTCTCGACCTGGTAAGAAGCCCTCATTGATGGGCCCTCAACTAACTTCAATGATGTTCTGAACACAGAGGGAACACCTGAACCCAGTCCCACATATCAGAAAGTCATACTTGACGTGAGCTCAAACACTACTGGCCACCTTGAATTGTCATATGATCTACCAGTACTTCAATACCCAGTGATTGGGTACAAAGGGTTATGAGCTTCGGGTTCCAAGTTCTCCCGACCGCTTTCATCACGTCCCCCATCTATGGGTTGCAAAAAGACCATCAGTTTGGGTATGCTAACGGTTATGCGACCTTCGCCTGCAATGCGTTGCAGTTGATATTCAATTTGTATTCGATGAGTGTTGGGTGTCAGCGCGCCGTGATTTTTCGGCAGGTCGAGGGCGATTTTCTGCGGTTGCTGACGGTTTATGGGCCTTCGAATCAAGACAGAGCCACTCGCCTGTGGCCATCTCATCTGAGTGAGTGTCATCTAGGCCTTCAAGCACTGAGTCTCTCTATCGCCCACCGAAGCAAGGTTCCCGGTGCCAGGGCCCATGACAGGGACAGCATTGTCCCCTCGGCAACCTTCTCAAATAGAATCCATCCATGCCTCCATCATCACCTGAGCCTAGCTGGAACGCTCAAGCGCAATTCAAGCGCATAACGCCAATGACGCGTTTAGTTGTCAATTTATCAAAGAAACAAGGAGGCATACTCGGGGAGCTAAACTCACGCGTAGACTTATTTTTTGAGCACCAGACGCAGGACTTCCAGCGCTCAGCTCTCAGCACACATGCGCAAGTTTGGTGAAACCACAAGGGTTAGCGACAGAGGACGTAGACTCGTGAAACCTGGGAGCGAGGAAGAAATTTCTGAACGACAGCATGATCCACATCCTTCGGCCTGAATATTCCGAGAATTCCGTGAACTATCCATGAAGTTCGGAAACAAAGCTCTAATCTTGCGTCGCGCACTTTATGCCATAGCACATAGCCAGAGAGACCCCAGTATGTCATGAATAGATAGCGCCCTCAGAATGCATGAAGGCCATGAAAGACGGTGTAACTAGAGGAGATCACAAATAACTCCGACACCTTGGCCCAATTCCAGCAAAAGATGTGGGTAGTGACAGGGGTAGGCGCTTGTGGTTAGTTGGTGGCGTAGACTTTTATCACAAGTCAATGGTTATCTTGCGAGACCTTCGTCCGCCGATGATTAAACGTGCACAGGAAAAAGCTTGTTTGGTGAGCATACAGAGTGAATCCAATTGGAGAGAAAGAGAACAAGATGTTCAACACCGTAACTTTCAATGGGCGAAACTCGTATCGTATTAAAGACTTTACAAACACTGGCTGTACTGTTGGCGAATAGTCAGAAATAATGGACATCGTGTCTGGAGGAGAAATGGTCTCACATAGTCGTTCAGCTTCTGGCAAGTGTACGGCGACACACAGACAGTTCCACCTGTCCACCTGAGCCCTACGTTTCAGAATGTTGCAAGAGTACGCATAGAGCATCAGATATTTACCCGATACCACCGCATTGACCGTATTGAACGACGGTACCACCCGTACTAGGGCTAGACGTGGGGAGAGGATTGCTAGGAGTGGTAGTTTGTTGAGGAGGTTGAACAGTTGTGCCGGGATTGCTGCCACCATTGCAGCTGAAGACGGGAGGTCCTGAGGTATAATCATGAGTAAGTGGTTGTTTCTTCGGGTTATTCCGAGAGATATCAAACCTGGAATAGTATAGCTACTAAGGCCGGAATAGATATTAATCTTGATGCCGGGGTCAGTTCCTGTAAAGATGCGTTTTACGATTATGTATGAAGCAGGAGGAAGCTTTGGATATACCCTTGTATGCACCAGGGAAGCTAACGGTAGCAGGGGAAGTGCTTCCTCCACCAGTAATTTGGAGCTGAGCGCACTCCATCTATCAACGAACCCGTGAGATCATTCACAAAGAACAAGGTTGACTCGTAATATCGACTCACATAGAATTGAGCACCAGGGTAGTTACCAGCCGAGTGCAAAGCTGAGAATCATGCTTCATAAAAGTTCGGGTCCAGAATTGGGGTTTACGAAGTTTAACTGACCAATGAGCTCGACGCGAAGCAAGTATTGTCCCGCTGGGATGCAATTCGGGATCGTGAAGCTGACCTTTCCCTTGTTCTGAATGAGCTTGTCTACGGCCCAGGTACCACCTGAGTAGCCATCATGGTAGATCTTGAACCACTGAAGTCCGGTTACACTGGTCTGAAGTGCGTTAGGCACTTTGGCACTATCATCATCCAATATCAATTCCTGAAGTCTTGCACCACATGCATACAATCAACTTACAGATAAGCCAAAACGGGTCCTTTATGAGATGGGTCGATCGGATCGGCAGCGTCACTAGGGTTAGCACCGTCCAAGGTATGGTGCCATTCAGCGGTGACCTGAGCACCAGCGGGAACAGTAATAATCTTTTGCGAGATGGGTTGATGATATGGGTTGATTCCGCCATTGCAGATGATATCGTTCGAGTTCACATCGGTGATGGGCTGGTCAATGAGGTTAGATCGATATTGTATAGGAGGAAAAATGTTTGAGACGTACACCATCATAATCAGGTACACGGATACCTTGCAAATGTCCTTGAGATACGCCGTTAACATACAGCTCCTGGAAGATGGTATGAGCAGAGGCAATGCTCGCCAGCCATGCGAGGGAAGCAAAGGTGACAGCAGATTTCATCTTGCCGTTTGACGAGGCTTGTAGGTTCTCGCGGCCTGGCCTTTATACCTAACAAACCAAAGAAAATCGCTTCATCCTCGGTGTACATTTGACACATCTGAGAGCGTCTTTTCAGCCCTTCCTACTGCAGCAGAGACACCTAAAAAGATGTGGGATACTCTTGGCAACCCAGGCACTAGTTTGCGTCCATCTGTGTCATTCGGAACACACTGTCGAGTTCTTGCGCTGGAAGTTCGGAAGCAGGCGGGGAAGAAGACTCCGAGTGGATGTGGGGAAATACACTTGGTATTCATCACGTTACTCTGCCGCGATCGTTTCGAAGCATTCGTACTGACTTGTGGGTGTATTACACAGGATAGGGTGACGTAGAAAGTCCCTCGTGATGCATCGTATCAAGAGCTAGGTGCTGACTGAGACGGGTAATAGGACCATCGTGATATCCTGAAATACACCGCACACGAAGCGGACATACTTCAACGCAATAGCTATTGGCTTGGGAAAGTTCCCGATACCCTCGAGCTGCTGACGAATGTTCAACCAAGTATAGAGGGCACACCCAGGAAGCAACGGAAGAACTTGAATATGATTAACAACACCAGAAAGGATCTATTACAACAAGAGAGCTTGAGGACATGAGTGTACGGCGCTCCAAGTTGGCGAGACGACTTGTGGAAGGATTAAAACAAATAGATAAAGCTGCTGTTGTTTTGTAGTCTGCTAGATGTGGAGTCTGGTAAATCTAGCTGAGCCAGAGACGCAACCGCCATATCTTGAGAGTGTCGATCAAAGACAGCCCGGAATTATTTAACCAACTGGAGAGCAAGGGGTGAAGAAAGCCAGTTAGATGGTGAGACGATGGGAGGAGAGGATAACACGATGTTTCAATATTTCATTGCTGTCGAGTTCGAAAGACTGAACCGAGAAAGGGTAATGCGAAACTGGCTGAGGACGATGTGTCGAGATTTATATACCGGAGGGTTCAGTTCCAAGAAGACCTGTCAGAACAGAGTAAGAATCAGAACAAAGAAGCGCCACAGGCATTCTGAGGAAGTCGGGCATCGAATATGTAGCCAGCTTCTGTGGTTTCGAACACGAGCCATGAGTCAAACCCCATATCGAACCGATACGAGCACTGAAATCTTGCTATTTAAGATCTGGACAATGTAGGATGATGATGTGGCGAGGAGGATGAAACGTGGCGGAGCTCCCATTCCCGGGCCGATGTATCCACTCCGGCAAGTTATGACTGAGGAATCATGCTACACGACTTCTTGGATCATCGTTAATGCTTGCTCTAAGGCTACAAGGCTCTACCGAAAAGAAAAGAAATCGTCAGTATCTACACGTATCGGTGAGAACGTCATGACACTCGCTACATGGGAAAAGCTCCAGATGTTCAACATCTCGTATGGGCTGTTGTAGAATAACGTATCCACAACAAGTTGCAATGTTTGATATAGTTGCCGTCAGGGCCTTTTTTATTTAATGCTGGGCCAACGCAATAAACGCTGAACAGTGTTCGCGCTTTGAGGCCAGACTCTTGGGTCTCCTATGACTCGTCTTAGTCTTTGAAGCTGTGCCAAATAATGTTGGACTAACCTCAGCAAGGGTGTACTAACGCCGATGCCAGTGCAACCGCTCTGAAGCGCTTCAAGCAAACCATACCGCCTGGCGAGTTATGGGTGACATAGCACGCGCCTAGCCCATGATTCACTGGGAGTTTCGGCGCAAATAATAGTCAATGCAATATTCGCAACCGTTGTTGGCTCACACAAAAGGGAGCAAGCGCATACTCGCGTCATTGTGGGCCTCGATCCATATTGTTCGTTCCTTTAAAGCCCAGTTCGACGACCGCGAACCTACCGCGCTACATCAATTCCTGTTCGACTTTGTTGCATAACAAATATTAGTGACCTTTCTGTGCAGGTTGCAGGGGTCTAAAGTTCGGAGAAAGTCTAAAACCTCGAGTATAATGACATCAGTCAGGGACAGGGCAGGGATGCCATAACTGTAAAGGAGAAGATGTCCAATAACGAGGCGGCATACATGTTAGTGGTTCACCCCTATTTCTCCGCTGCATATATAGATCATCGGCGCTTATCTCCAAGTGATCCGATCCAATGAAAGTCGACATTACAAGGACTATACACTTATTAATACACAATAATTTTTTAGAACATTCAAAACACAACACCAGTCTTTACAAGACATGTCCCTCACAGGCACTGAGAATACTGTAGATGTGAAGAAACTCATCAGCCAGACGCATTTGGAGAATGAGAGAATAACGTACATAGTCGTTAACCTTGTTACAAGTGTAAGGAGAAGCGCACGTGGTAGGGCCAGTGTAGCCGATACCACCGCACTGACCGTACTGAGCAACAGTGCCCGAGGAGACAGAGGAAGTGGTGGCGGGAGTGGAGGTGGTGGCGGGAGTGGAGGTGGTGGCGGGTTCAGTGGGGCCGGCGGTAGTCCCAGGGTTGGTGGGATTTGTAGCGCCGCCACTGCAGGAAAACACACTGGGCCCGGGAATAACGTAGTTGGTGAGGCCACTGTAGATATTAACGGTGACACCAGGATCCGAAGCTATTTCAAAGTTAGCCTATGGTTATATCAGGTACCATGACGGAGTACTGACACTTGTATGCGCCAGGGAAGCTGACAGTTGCAGGCGAAGCAGTGCCAGAGCCACCAGTGACGTTGATCTGTGCGCACTCCATCTGGATTTTTGGTTAATCATCTGCGTAGTTGCGGTTCATCGAGGAACTTACATAGAACTGAGCACCAGGGTAAGAACCAGCAGCATGGAGAGCGATGAGCTCGACACGGAGGAGGTATTGGCCAGAGGCAATGCAGCTAGGGATGGTGAAAGTGACCTTGCCCTTGTTGGAGATCAACTTGTCAACGGCCCAGGTGCCGCTGTTAAGGCCGTCATGGTAGATCTTAAACCATTGAAGGCCAGTGACAGTGGATTGGGTAGCATCGGGAACCTTTGCACTAGAATTCAGATTTCGTTAGTGCTGGTGTTCGTCAATTGGCTGGAGGTCTTACAGGTAAGCCAAAACAGGGCCCTTATGCGAAGAATCGATGGGGTCAGAGCTATCACTCGGATTGGCACCGTCTAGAGTGTGGTGAAACTCGGCGGTGACCTCAGCACCAGCGGGAACGTCGATGACGGTCTTGGAGACAGGTTGATGGTAGGGATTGATACCACCGTTACAGATGAGGTCGTTAGAGGTGACGTCGGTTATGGGCTAACCGGACCCAACGGGTTAAAAATAATAGAAGAATGGAAAGGCTGTGGCACGTACACCGTCATAGTCGGGCACACGGATACCGTTCATATGCCCCTGGGAGACACCATTGACCCAAAGCTCTTGAAAGATGGTGTGGGCAGATGCCACGCTAAGGAGAGAGGCAAGAGAGGCGGCAAGGACGGAGGTCTTCATGTTATCGAAAGTTGCGAGATTGCTTGGTTCCCCCTGGAGAAAATTGACCAGTATTTATACTCGATACTCGAGGCGTCGCCACGATGTAAAACGGGTGTTGACCATCGCACTAATGTCGGTAATTGTCAGTTCGCAGTTGGAGCTTGGGACCAGCTGAGAATTTTGTGTGAACGACAAGCGAGAATGAGATCCCTCCCTGGATCCTCCCCAAGTAAACAGGATAATTAACATTGGAAATACGCATGATATTCGGAAAGAGACAGGTGCATGTGCACGCGAGCGTTTTGATGATGTATATGCTGCTAGCTTCACGGAAGAATGTGGTGCCTGAATGTACCGCAGTGTTTCCGAAGATTCTTAGTGACCTTTTGAACACAATCATACAAGAGAAGCTCGTGGGCGGCCCCGAGCCGTTGATATGGGGTTCTCTTGCACATTTCCTTCATTACCTAGGGAAACCGCTGCTCAATAGTGTTGGTGAGTACTCGGCATGGAGAGGAGGGTCGTCGTTGAAAATGCTATCCCCACAGCAAGAGATTCACCGGAGTTTCTCCAACCTAGTTATGAGTGGGAGTCATAGCTAGTTTAGGAAAGTCCAGGATGTTGGAACCAAGCTGTCGAAGCGACCGGAACAACAAGCGTGTGCAGAAACAATTCCTTGACGTCTTTTAACACGAATCGGTCAGTTCATTCGTTCTGTTTTTGAAGAGTTACACCCGTATCACATGTAGATCTTAGGAACGCTCTCACATGTCCCATGGGGTATTAGTCTTCTCTCCACATCACGTCGCCCTTGCCCCATTTCTCTGCCCACATAACGCGTTTATGATAAACCTTCCTGAGTTCCTTGAATTCCTTCACAAACTCGTCTATTTCACCGTTGGGTGCCGGGCTTCCCGTGCCCGAGCTGGAATTCCCAGAAGTCGCTTGGAGGACGAACGCCGAGGCCAAAGCCTCCGATGCGTCATCCTGCGCAGTGATGCTATGCCTCAAGCGCATGAGGAGAAATTGCGGGGTGTACCGCTAACGGGCATTCATTTTCAGCGAATGATGAATGGAAACTAGGAGCATACTAACCTGGTACAGGTCTCGTTGTTCCTTTTCCAATTCCTTCCATCTGGCCTCTAGTCTCTTGGCTTCGTCAAATGCATCCTTGGTTTCGGAGCGGAGGTTGTAAAGATGTTGTTGGAGTGCGAGATTGTTCTCTGACGGATAATGGACGTTGGTTGAGAGCTTCTTAGCAGAAATAAGAGCTTACTAGCAATAGTTTCGTTGGCAAGTCCCAGTTCTGCTTGCGATGTATATAGTTCTTTGACTCGGTCGAGTGAGTGGAAGATGGCTTGGAAATAGACGGGATCGGTTAGTAGATCCTCAAGATCTTCACGGCTGTCGTTAAACAGCTAAGGAATCCGGCATGTTGTGTATCCTGTACCGATAGACTCACGAGAGATTTGAAAGTTCTGGGAACTCGGCCAGGAGAGGGGTAGCCATATTGATGGCGGGGAACAAGGGGTGACGAATATGCGTCACGCATGATACCGCTGAACTGATTTAGAATTATTAGCCATGACCACCATCTTGCCGGGCGAAAAAGTCGATGCCCAGCACGTCAATCTCAAGCTTGGCCCTGGATTGCTCCAAATCACATCGAGTGGAACCTCAAAACCAACGATAATCTCAACACGAGCAGGAAATTTACATCACTCTGCAAACGGGAGCAAATGGTGGATAGAAAATAATTCAAGGCGCGTTCGTGAGCTTTTTCTTTCAACTTTTCCAGATCGTCTCTGATAGCTAGACAGTATGTTCCTGCTCCCCAGGAGTCTGTAATAGGTGTTATTATCCAGAGGCAAGGGGAGGGCTATCGAGTAGACATTGGATCGGCGCATTATGCAACGTTGGATGGGCTAGCGTTTGAGGGCGCCACTAAACGAAATAAACCAAATCTAAAGGTTGCTTTTATGCCCGTATAGACAGGCCGCGATTGACAGATAAATCAGGTCGGATGCTTGGTGTATGCTCGTGTGTCACTAGCACACAAAGACATGGACCCCGAACTAGAGTGTTTTGACGCTCAAACCCGCAAGGCCGAAGGGTTCGGCGAGCTAAAGGGAGGTTTTGTCGTGAAATGCAGCTTGAAAATGTGTCGAGAGTGAGTCTTGATATCTTCTGTTCCTCTCACTTGAGTGAATGTGTTCTCCCTTCCTTAGTCTTCTGGACCCGAAGCATTTTCTTCTTCCACTTCTCGGTGGCAAGTTTCCACTAGAGGCTGCCGTTGGTATGAATGGCCGGGTCTGGATCAATGCGAAGGAACCGAAACAAGTCATCGCGGTCGCTCGGTGCATAGAAGCTGTGGACCCCGATGGGGGAGGTATGGATTTAAAAGGCGTCAAAACATTCCTCGGTACATTGGATGTTTAATACCGCAACAATGGCATCTTATTCTCCGACGATTGTATCCTCTTGCCATACTTTATTGTCACTGGACCCCCCACTTAAAGTCCCCCTACCAGAAGTATGACTCCCAGCCGTTTCCTCGACTCTCTTGCCAACAGCGGTGATATTCCCTTCAGAATCAACTTCTGTACCACTAAGGTTGATGTGACCCTCAAACTACCTCAAGGCCCGACAAGTAACATTGTACACAGTGGCAAAGCGGCCGCGATAACGGGTTGAAAGTGCATCATCCGAGCGAGCATGCTGATTTCTCGTGAGCGTTTTCCTATCCGTCTTTGGGGTCGGGCTAGCCTCATTAGTGTCGAACGTCTTTGCCTTTGCCCCGTCAAGTACATGGACTAGTGGAACTTGCTGGGAGTGAACAGTTGAAAATTAGGTTAACTGGCGTTGTACTTGAAGTCGAGGTTTCCCCTCGTCGACAATAGATGGTGCATATAATCATGATCGTTACTGATTTTGAGACGTACGCGTCCTAACACGTTCTGCGTATAATTGTCGGTACATACTCTAAGGCGGGGGAGGCTTGTTTTGCTAGTTTCTGATGTATTTGTTCAGTGTGACGGATTGTGGACAATATTCCATTAATTGATATGTGTACAACCCATGCAGGAAATTGCAGGTATTGTGGCAAAAGCAAACGTCGGGCCAGCGCTGCAGCGAAGGCCACACCTAACGCCTCTAGGGACTATCCGCCTGATTCAACCTCCTTGTTGGAGGGTCGCAGTTGCTCGGTGCTCGGCTACGGGCTTATGGTGCGGATTAGGCAAGGAGGGTGTGGCGCCTAAGACCTTGATCAAAGTTTCCGCCTGAACGACATACAAGGACGTAAATGACGCGAAAGTCGAAATAGACAAGCTGATGCAGCTTCTAGTCTAGTGAAAGAAGAGTGCTCTCGTTTGCATCGCGGTTGAGGAGTTGTTACTGGGCGCAGAAGAATAAATTAGAGTATGATACTGCAGCAAATAGTACATGATACTTTACACGACAAAGTTCCTTAAGCAAATGCCAAAAAGCCCAAACCTCAGTTAACTAGTCATCTTCTGTCATCCTCGCTCTCTTGTTCGGTCTCCGCCCCGTGCTCGTCGTACTGACTATCTCTTCCTCGCTCTCGCCTGTACTTCGCATACTGGCGCTGGCGCGCTTCTTGCGTTGATATTCCTTGTCTCGGTTGCGCTTGAGCTGGACCATGGATAGTTCTTGGTTTCTAGTTGCAGGTGGGACAATAACAGTTGTGAGTCCCGGGGTTGGTTGTTTAACATACTCGTCATTAGGGTTTCCTTCGTCGTTGTCACCCACTAGTTCCAAAGACTGATACAAGTTAATTGAATGCATGCAAGGAAGACGACGAGGAAACGTACTTTTGCGACAGTTAGACTGCTGTTGGAGAATATCCGGTCCTGATCGCTGATTTCGTACTTCCGTCTACCAGTTGTCTGGTTTTTGAGGTATCCTTCAAACCCATGTATAATGTTGCCACCGCTGTGTTGCGCAGTTTCGTTTAGATATGTAGCCTCTAGGTTGTGTATCTGGGCTTCTATTTGCGCCTGGAAATAGGTCAGTGTTACACCAAATGTCATGAATCATTTTGCGCACCAGCTGCTTGTCTATCGCTCGTTTCTTTGGCAGTGCGCCTAGGAGTTCCTTCTTGACAGCCTCATAGCGCGAACGATCTTCGGTTGACGGTGCAGGCTCTGCCATAAGTCAAGCTGCAGTGTGGGTCAATGGTAGAAACGAGTTCTTTGGCATTGTTTGGCAAGGCCATCTGGGGACGCGTATGCGAATTGTGACGAACGCGTCATTGCTCAAAGCACTCTCTAATTTACCCTCATTATGTCCTCCGCCCAGCCCCCAAACCCGCCGTCGAGCAACAACAACGATAAGAAACCAGAGGGTAACACTCCCGCTGCTACACCTGCTGCCGGTGACAATGTCCCCATGGACACTACCCCTGACGTCCCACCCCAGGAGAATTGGGATGACATTCCAGAGGAGATTCTATCACTGAGCACCGATGAGATCCTTACACGGATACGACTTATTGACAACGATATCAAGGTAAAGACCTCCGATCTGTGTGTTCAGCACATATATTCACTATGTTCAGGTGATGAGGTCGGAAACCCTACGGCTACAACATGAACAGAACGTAATGAAGGAGAAGATCCGTGACAATGGGGAGAAGATCAAGCAGAACAAAGTTCTGCCGTATCTTGTTGGAAACATTGTAGAGGTGCGTTCGAATCTACTCGTTCAGCGGCAAAGAGCTCATGGAAATCTTGCAGATCCTAGATATGGACCCCGAGGTGGAAGAGGATGGTGCCAACCGAGATCTCGACTCTATGCGTAAAGGCAAGTGTGCCGTTGTCAAGACATCAACGCGACAAACCGTCTTCCTACCTATGATTGGCCTCGTTCCTCCTGACCAGCTTAAGCCTGGTGATCTCGTTGGCGTCAATAAGGATTCTTATCTCGTGCTTGATACGCTTCCTGCTGAATTCGACTCGCGAGTGAAAGCTATGGAGGTTGATGAGCGACCAACGGAGCAATATACAGATATTGGTGGTCTAGAGAAACAAATCGAGGAGTTGGTTGAGGCCATTGTGCTGCCCATGGAGCAGGCGGACCGTTTTAAGACCTTGGGTATAACGGCGCCAAAGGGTTGTTTGATGTACGGACCGCCAGGTATGTCTTGGTTACCTGATGCACATATACCACTGACGTTCTTCAGGCACGGGTAAGACGCTACTTGCCCGTGCATGTGCTGCCTCCACAAAGGCTTGCTACCTCAAACTCGCTGGTCCATCCCTCGTCCAGATGTTCATTGGTGATGGCGCTAAACTTGTGCGCGATGCTTTCGCCCTTGCGAAGGAGAAAGCTCCTGCGATTATCTTCATTGACGAGTTGGATGCCATTGGCACCAAGCGCTTCGACTCCGAGAAGAGTGGTGACCGAGAGGTACAACGTACCATGCTTGAGCTCCTGAATCAACTTGATGGTTTCGGAAGTGACGAGCGAATCAAGGTAAAGCCCAAGTGCCTAGTTCATCCATGCATATGATTGACAATATTTCTCTCAAGGTCATCGCTGCCACTAACCGAATAGACATCCTAGACCCTGCCCTTCTCCGTTCTGGTCGTCTGGACCGAAAGATCGAATTCCCTCTTCCCAACGAAACCGCCCGTGCCCGCATCCTCGAAATCCACTCCCGCAAAATGACATGTTCTTCCGACGTGAATTACGAAGAATTGGCTCGGAGTACGGATGAATTCAACGGTGCCCAGTTGAAGGCAGTTTGTGTGGAGGCTGGTATGATTGCACTCCGGGAGGGTGCTACGAAGCTCTCGCATGAGCATTTCTTGAGCGGTATTGCGGAAGGTACGGTGGACTTTATTCTGATTGATGAGCTTTATCTCATAATATTGTCACAGTGCAAAGCAAAAAGAAGAATGACCTCATGTATTTCGCATAATCACTGTGCTATGTTTTCCGGGTACATTATACAATTCCCTCTATTGGCATTGATTTCAGATCCGAATTTCGTCATGTGCATACGCGTATTCAGTGTCGGAGATGCGGCAAGAAGCGACGTGATTGCGTGCCGTAGAAGTCCGCTAACCGATTTGCAATCATGCACGGTACTCAGTGCCTCTCAGTGCTCGGGAAAGGCCTATGGTCGCTTGCCAGCGTATGTAGTCTGTCTATTTTTAGCGCTAGCCTCGTCTCCTGTAGGATTGAGATGCTTGATTCAGATAATCGCACATGAAGTTGGAGATTAGAACGCCTGCCGCCATAACACCTCGGAAAATTACACTAAGTAGGACCTGATGACCTCTTCGTGCTATTTTCATGAAGGACACGAGACTTCTCCCAAACCTTTTGGCAAGAAGCGATAGGTAAAGGATCACCGCAATTCTCAGACTACTTTGCCTTCGGTCGTTGCAGGCAAGCATGCTTGTGTCTCGTTTCCTGAGGAAGGAGACCACTAGATCTGCTACCGTGCTTCCTGTGAGACACCGCACCTCAAGAGGTATCCCTGGAGTATTTGAAGGTACCTGGCAAATGAAGGACCGCAGTCGTAGGTCCACGCTTTTACTACATTTCCTCGCTGAAACCTCGCATACTCAGGTCCAGTCGCTCTACTTCTGCAAACCTATACTTACATTTGAATATAGAACTGAGATATATTTTTATCCATGACAGGATGTTAGGATGCTCTGGGCCGTTGTGTCAAACCCCCTCCCCATGGTACGTTGGTTTCTTGGCAGTTTGTTTTATCCAGCACGGGCGGACCTCACAGTATAAATATTCTTCCGTCTGGCCCTTTCGATGTTCAACAACTCTCCGAGTGACCTCCCGCGCCATTGTTTTCTCTGACATGAAGTTGGTGACGATATTATTGGTTGTCGGCGTGCTGAGCAACAGCGTGGCCGCTCGAACTGTGTTCTCTGTTTGTGCCTCACTCTCTACCCTGTAAATCTCTTACTGAGCGCTAGTCAGGCGCTATCAGTTGATGGTGTATATCAAGGACAAGGTGTTGGTGTCCGAGTCCCAGAGAGCAACGTGGTACGTCACTGTTGGTTGTTTACTTCTTATATGCTTACCGACGACTGTGGATGGTACCAGCCTGTCATGGATATCAACTCCCAGGACATAATTTGTAATACCGGTTTCATGCAGCCCGTTTCGAAAGCCGTCGTTCAGGTATCCGCTGGTTCACACGTCACGGCACATTTCCATCATTTACCAACTGGATATTCGGGTCCCGACCCTGCTGACCCACTGGATCCTACGAATAAAGGTCCTGTTGTTGCTTACCTGTAAGTTTGTTGCAATAGTTCTGGCTTTTAAGATGCTTAGTGTGAATCTGTAGAGCTGCTATTCCTTCGGCGACTCAGTCCGATGTTACTGGTGAGTCTCACGCCAATGGTAGACGTTATTCTGTTCAGCGTTCCTCAATGATACACAGGGTTGAAGTGGTTCAAGATCTGGCAGGATGGATATGACAGCACAACCCACCAATGGGGGTCTGACCACCTGTTCATCAACAAGGGTAATGCGACGTTTACAATTCCAAGTTGTATTGCTGCTGGAGATTACCTGCTCCGCGTTGAGGCAATTGGTGCGTCTCATACGGAGGATCCCAGACGAGTTCTGACTCCGTGAATTCCAGCACTACAATCTGCTACGACTTACCCCGGAGCTCAATTCTATGTAAGTGATGTTCTTGTCCCTTCACCATGACCCCGCGAGGCTCACTTGTTTTCCACTTTCTTCAGATGAGCTGTGCACAAATTTCCGTAACACAATCCTCTTCCAGCGTAAAGGAAGTGTCGACCGTCAAATTTCCTGGTGCATACAAATGTACGTGCTCACGTTTTGCTCCGAGAAATTTTGAAACCGAGTCTCCTGAAGCCACGGATCCTGGCATTGTCACCTCAATCTTTGGGGTTACGAGTTATACCCCTCCAGGTGAGTAAATGAACTGTTACGTCGAGCGTTATTTTGGAACTCATGCCCGCGCAGGCCCACCTGTAATGAGTTGCTAGTTCGTGATGTTTGTTATTAGCTGCATATGAGTTTCATCTGAGTTGCTATAAATAAACTGGATGGTATTTGTTTGTGAGGTTGAAACCAAACAAAGACTTGGTTTGTCGCTCTGGGATGGTCAATTTGGGCAATTAAAAGTCATGTCGTCACCACTCGCTCAAGCACAAAGTGAAGGATTATGTCTGCGCTACCCAGAAAGCGCAGGCATGCACCGCGAAATTACTATTGAGAATGCGGTCAACATGCTTCTGCGTGCTGCCCACGTCGCCCAAACGGTCCCGTTTACCTGGGGGTACATTGACAAACCAGCTGGTAAGCCCTCGCTTCTCTCTCAACCACAAGAAACAAGAGATGCTTAGGACTTAGAGGGACAGACATACGTGTTATTTTTGCCACCAGAAAGGCCATTTCCCAATGACGGCATAAGGTATCAAGATTCCGAAGCCAAATATGTCGTCCCAGTTGGCAGTGGACGTGTGAGTTGTTGTTTGGCCTCAACGAACCAAGAGAACGAGAGCACTAATATAACTATCACTTTGGATGGGCGCAGGAGATGGAAATAGGCGAGGTGAAATATGGCTTTATTCCGAATTCGCAAGACCAACAAGCGTGGAGGTCCCGAATGCGTTATCGTCTAATAAAAGGCAGTCATCCTCAACTCGTTCTTGTACACTATACACGGGGTCCTCCTGCACGTGCGTAAATCTTTCTGATTTGTGGCGATCGTTTCACAATCGATCTGTCCCAATTGACTTCGAATTTTAACTCGGAGAATCTGATTCCTTTGTATTTTCCCAAACAGCGATCAATCCGTCGTTATTCAGCCAACCCGTACGCACCTATCCTCTCCGCGGGATTACAGAGTCTGGAGTCTTCGTCGCGGGCGAACGAGCGGGGCAAAAAGCGCAACCTCCTCAAGGTAATATGATGCATGGCCAGATGCCTCCAGGCCCTCCAGGCATGCCGCCAATGGGCATCCATCAACAACTAGCGATGGTCGCACATCAGAACAATAACATGGAAATGTTAGAGAGACGTCAACGGGAACGTCAGGCTGCCGAAAGGGCAGCGAATCCCCCCGGGGTAAGCTTCCCTCCCACTCCTTTATTCCAATCTTGTCCCCCATTCATTCATGTACTAATCCTGAGTGATTTTCACTTAGCGGCCACCTCGTCCTGAAGATGATGACTCGGGCGGTAAGTTCTTCATTGGTCGATATAAATATGACAAGACAAGCCCAGGTTTTCTCACTCGTTTCCCCTTGTATTTCTCACAGATGAGGTTGACCAAGTTTCGACAAGAACTCTCGCAATGGCCCGTTACAAACGTAACCACGAACTGATGAACGAAGTATTCCAAACAGCCGCCTTTGGTATGTTTTTCCTATCGTCTATGTGCCGTTCTTCCCCCTTTCTGGCGGCGCAGTATGCGAGTGTAAAAACAGAAACTAACCGAGATCTCTAAACAATTGAACAGGCAATAAGGCAATCCCCCCTAAACCCAGCCCTTATTCCGTCTTCTCACAACCAGAACTCGAAGCCAAGGTGGTGCGTCACATGGACTCACGTCCATCCCCATGTACATCATTCTTTGTGGCTGACTATGAAAATTTTACAGTCGAAGCTCCAAAATGAGATCGAACAGCTCAAGCAGAAGTCAGATGAGCGGCGGGCTCGGGCTGAACAGAACAGAAGCACTGCTATGAATATTGACTCAATAGGCGATGGTATTGCTATCTAGGCCCGTTTGTTTGTTTCTTGATCATGTTCTGTAATTAACTCATGGGCCTTGGTGCCGTGAATGTATGTATTTCTGCTCGCTTTGCCGAGGTTGGCTTTCTCCCGCGAATAAGGGCCACAAACTCGTCAAATTCAACTAATGCTACAATAACATAGATGTTTTGTGGGTATACAAGAGTCAGATGGTGTGCATACAGGAGTGGGGGAGAAGTATACACGTGAGACTGAGAGACTGTTGAAACTGGAGAGAGTGAGTAGAGAGAGAATCATGTGGGGGTGGTTGGCTATTGGACACAGAGAGAAACACAGAAAGACTTGCAGCAATGAGGAGAATCCTGAAGAGCTGTGGACAGAATAAATAAGAACAAGCGGCAAAATTGCAATGAGAGGGAAAATAGGAACGAAGAAACAGAGAGAAGAGCAGAATAAGAGGGAAACATAAGAGAACCGGGAGAGGGTGAAGCCGGGCTATTTGTCGTCCTCAACCTGTCCAGTTCGCAAAACCTCGAGACGGAAGCATTGGAAACCTCGAGACAGAAACATTGGGAACCTCGAAACCTCGAACCCTATCTGGGCGCTTTCGAATTGATAACGATTCCATTTCCGGAATTTCGGGGCTAAAATTGCTCCATAGTTGGGCAAGGGACGTCGTCGTTTCGCAAAACTTGCTCAGGCTAGTGCCTGACGGTGGAGTGGAAACACCACCTCATTCAAGGCCATCCGATACCACGATCGACGCTCCTCCCCCTCGGTGGCCTTGTGGATACTGCGACACCATCCGCATAGTCAGGGGACGCAGACGCAGACTTCAAGTACTCGTTGATAGCAGCAGCAGAGACGGGCAGTTCGCCTGGTTGCGATTGTGCAAAGGGTCGAGCAGACGCGCTCCAAGGGGTAGCACCAGGAGTCATCGGCGTCGGAGGTGTACTGCCTGTCCTCTTGTTCCTCCTCTTCATCCAAAACTCGTGGTCATACTCATATGATTCGTGAGCATGGTAATGTTGATAGTAGGAGTGCCTCGTGCCCGCGTGATCTCTCGAAGCGGAAGACGAAGACGGGGACCTCAAACTAAAGCCGCAACTTCGACTCCGCTCCTTTTCCGAACCCAACCTGACAGCGTAGGCAGGCTTGTCATCTTGTCCTTCGACACCTGTCATTCTCTCTGCTCCCAAACCACCACTCCATTGTCCGACGTCAGCGTTCACATTCACGTTATCGGCATCCGAACTGTCGCTCGTCGTGAACGATAAAGGCGAGGCTCGAATCTCTCGAGTGGATTTAGAGCGCCCTCTCTTCTCCTCTTCCTCCACACTGTCAAGACGTAACTCGTCAGGTTGATCATCGACGACCGGCAAAGATGCACTGAAAGGTACGTTGAAAGGGGCACAAAAATCGATGGGAGTGCCCGGAACGATGCTGGGGCTGGGAGATCGAGAAGGAACGAGCGGTTCACGGCGGAACAGCCGACGACCACGATCAATGGACGAAGTTGGGGACGACAAGAATGTAGATTCCGCGCTGGACATAATACTGGCGCTGAGGCCTGAGCTCGTCGGTGTCGGGGAAGGTGCCCGTGAATTGTGACGGGACATTACACCTCGACTGAGGCTGCGGCCAGAGTATGGCTGGTGATGTGTTGGCACTGGCGCCCTGGACTGCGAACGTTTAGCACGAGAAGCTGATCGACGCGAAGCAGCTTCTAGCGCAGGCCGCGTCCTTGCGTCCTCCTGGGATGAGTCTCCGTTCGGACTTGGAACAGCAAGAGCAGGAGGACGCGAGCGGGAGCGGGATGTAGGGCGAGCGGATGGTCTGCACTGAGTTTCATATTCTTCATCGGATTCTGCTGGAGTTACATCGTCACCTTCACTTCCCCAACCAATTCCCCAGGCAACCTCATCGACCATAGCAATGGTCCAACGTTGCTGCGTGGATCGTTCGAGGCAACCCTTGAGCACACGCTCGGCGCCTCTTCCAATTCCAGATGGGACCTCGAACGTGCCTGCGAGTAATAAATTGAGTTCCGTGGATTTGATGGCACTAATCAATCCAAACCCTTACCATGTAGAATTTTCATTTGGAGCCGCGGTTCAAAGGAGTCGGAGAACGGGAAACGACCTGTCAAAAGTGCATATAGCAAGATACCAAGCGCCCAGATGTCTTGAGCCGGGTGTGGCCGCAAGGGACTGTTGGTTTGTGGGAGGAGCAGCTCGGGAGCAGCGTAAGGCAGTGAGCCTGGCTGGCATCCATGAATGGATTGGGTATTGTGGGGAGAAGAAGTTGAATTGCGGTGTCGAGCTCCGCTATGGCGTGCGATTGCAGAAGGCGTTTGCAAGCTTGACCTTGCCTGGCGGCGAATCGAAGGTGCTGCAATTGTTGCAGCCCTGTGGATAGGGGTGACGTTACCTTGACGGAAGAGATCGTGTTCACATTGTTCTTCTACGTCTGATTCCAGGTCATCCTCGTCGATTTCACCTATCTTTCTGGACATGCCAAAATCTCCGATTCTGCATACACCCATCTCATCCACGAGCACATTCTCTAGTTTGATGTCCCTATGGACATACATCGCAACCTCATGAAGATACCGCAACCCCCTCACCACCTGCCTAAACATCATACCCGCATCATCCTGAGGCAACGCTGGGGTGCCATCACGCTTGAGTATATCATACATTGAGCCTGCAGGACAAAACAGGGTTACAAAGAAGTCTGCATAAGAGGTATGGACCACGGCAAAGAGCGGGAGGATATGCTCGTGGCTCAACGTAGACCAGACTTCTGCTTCGTGGTGCAGTTTCTTGAGGGCGAGTGAAGGGTTCTGTTGCTTCTGTATATCGGATCGCTTGACGATTTTGACGGCGACTACCCCACCTGAGGCAGAGAACGCCCGTCGGATAATCGACGAACCGCCGTAGCCGATGATCCCGCCCAGGGTATAACCCGCAACGGTCTGGCCCTCATCATCGGGGAGGGGTGCGGGTGCCAAGCAAGGGCTGAATGCAGCGAGAAACATCGCCGCAGGGGATACAGAGACGCCTTGGGGGGCAGAGCTGGATGATGGCATGGGAACCGGAATGGGGGAAGATTGGAGATGACTCGGGTGGAGCGGGCTGTTTTGACTGCCCTCCACCCGGGAAAGGGCGGAAGAAAGGTGCTGTTCATCGTCGAGGTCAGCATCCGAAGGCGCTTCGAGGCTCCATCCGGCTCCTGAACAAAAGCTCGAGAGCCTACCAGGTCTCGAAGGTGGGGAAAAAGTTAATTCTTGATGGGAATTGTGGTGGGGGCCATAGCCAGGCAGAGAACGGACTTCTTCTGGAGATAGGATGTTCCCAGAGTGCATTAAACAAAAACAAGATCAGAGTATGGGATGGGATAGAAGGGAGAGATGGTGGTGGTAGGAGGGAGAAAGGGAATGCAAGGGGCACAAGCTGACAAGAACTTGTCCGGTGACCTGCCCAAAGTGTTGCCAAGCCCGAAGCAGTCAAATTAAAATTATTTATTTTCACTTGGCCACAGCCATCAACGGAACGCACGAAACAGCCCCTAGCCTGGGGTTAAGATTCGATCTCAGCTCCACGTCACAAATACACGTTGTTAGATCCATTTAATGCCAAATCTATCCACCAAATATTCCTGCCAGCACAATCCACCATGTCCTTCGCCAGGTGCGTTCTCTGAGCCGTCTATAACCTCACAGATGACCCATAGTTGCTGTTCTAGGCTCGTAGTATGCGTGGTTGGCGTCTACTCCATGTTTCTGGTGAGTGACACGGTCTCGATCACCCTAGGCTTCAAATGGTTGACTGGTTCCTTAGTTGTGGGCAATCGCGCAGGAGCGTCGTGAGTGAACACGTCTAACCGTATATTTCAAAGAGCCGAATGTCTGATCGACCCTATTCCGTGACCAGTCTCCGTGCCCTTCCAGCGCATCGATGGAACCGGTGCTGACAAGTTCAAGTCCCCGCTCTTCATGGGAACATGCCAGAGCTTCTTGAGCTCAATATCGGCTTTCGTTTACATTATATTCCGTCGGAAATCCACAGATACCCTTGCCCAGAGCCTTGGTCTCGAGCATAAAGCTGAAACTCAAGCGGCTCAAAATGGAAAAGTACTCAATGGTAACGGACATCAGGCAGATGGCAAACACCACCGCCACCATAATCACCCCGAGAAACCCAATACCCATTTCTCAACGAAGGCTCTCCTATTGCGATACCTTCAATGCTCCGCTTTCATCACCTCCGCCGCCCCCTTCGGCTTCGCCGCGCTCTCATACATCTCCTACCCCGCCATGGTCCTCGGCAAATCCTGTAAACTCGTCCCAGTCATGATCATGAATGTCCTCCTCTATCGGCGCCGCTTCGCACCCCATAAATACCTCGTCGTATTCATGGTGACCACGGGCATCACCATTTTCATGTATTTCGGCAACGAGGGAAAGAAGGGGAAACACAACTCTGCGTCAGTACAACAAACCCCCTACGCGAATTTAATCGGCATCACGTACCTCCTCATCAACCTTGCTCTGGATGGAGCCATCAATTCGACTCAAGATGAAATTTTTACCCGTCATAAGGTTTCCGGCCAGCAGATGATGTTCTGGATCAACCTCTTCTGCACTATTATCACTTCCATTCTGTCTGTCCTGCCGTTACCCTATATCCCGGTTATTCACCCTTCCGATGGCGGCGAGACGGAACTTATGGGCGCTCTTGCTTTTGTTCGAGACCACCCATCCATCATTACACCTCTCGCACAGTTCGCTTTCACAGGCGCCCTTGGTCAGCTGTTCATCTTCGAAACCCTCCAACACTTTGGCTCTCTTACTTTGGTGTAAGTTCCACCGCTGATCATCTCATCTTTCGGATCTCAATTCCTTCCTTCTATTCAGAACCATCACGCTCACTCGTAAATTATTCACTATGTTATTGTCCGTAATCGTCTACAACCACAAGCTGACTAAGGGTCAATGGTTGGGAGCCGCCATCGTTTTTGCTGGCATCTCTGTAGAAGCTTGGGTAAAACGCCGAGGTACGTCGCCTCCGTTCCGAATCCCGCTAGCGGAGTACTCAACGCGCTTTGCACAGACGTTCACGCGAAGCGCGTTATCCAGGAGAAGGAGAAGGCCAAGCTGAAATCATTGTAATATTAAGCATTATGACGAACATCGGTTTACGTAGTAGTAGGGTATCCAACAAACAGGGAGAACTCGCTTCCACGGCAAAAATCATTCCGTACATCAGAAGACGAAGAATTAACCATCCAACATCAATATCCCAACAACAAAGCGAATGTGGCGCTCGGGTCATGGGGAACGTACCCGCAATCCACTTGCTCTTCCGGGTAGTTCATGTCTCCATCGCATTGGGATCAAGATCCTCTGAGTCATTCTTGACCAAAGGTCTTTTCCTATCCTCTTCCCTGCGGAGTGTAACTGGATTAGAAAAGCGCCAGGACAAAAATAACCTCAATAATAAATACCTCATCTCCATATCCTCATCCTCCTCATCATACTCACGCTTCCGCCTCGAGATAGACCTCTGCATTTGGGGGAACGATTGGATGGCAATATTCGCTTTATAGATAGCCTCATATTCCTATATAGTCGGCCGAAGTCAACGAAGTGGTGGAGATTTAGCGGAAAGGCAAATCATGGTACCTTGATTTGCGTGAGGAAACCGCCATTTGGGGATATGCAGTACCGACGATTCTGAACCATATGAAGAGCGTCCTCCCACGAGAGCTGATAGTGCTGCATAACGAACATGACGACGAACGCAGGGGACAAACTTATACCACCTGGGTGCACACGTGGTTTCAGCCAACGTCAGATTTACAGATTGCAGATATTAAGCAGGTTCGCGAGAGGGAAGTGGCGTACCGTTACAGTGCACTAGAACGCGTCCACCCGAGCTGATGGCTTCGTCGATGAACTGCTTCGCCCTAGTCGCAGATTCTAAGTGAGAGTTCAATGGGTTGGATGTCGAGAAATGGTGGACATACGCTGGGAAGAGACGGATGAGATTCTGCTCTTCGTTGTCCTCGACGTCCAAAACCATATACTTGAAATGTTCCGGATATCGTGGACGGACAGAGAAAGCCTCTTTGGCGTCTCGTATACACACACTAGAAGCACGACACGAGAAAGGGGAAATAAGAGCCAGCGTCATTTCAGCGGAACTACGCGAAAGAGGAAGGTAAGGGGAAATTGGACTTACATGTGTGTTACACCGTGCGTTGTGAGCGTCTCGAGGGATTTTGACGCTGCAAAGGGACCTAACAAAAGGCCTGGCAGGATCTCCTGACATTCGCGACGCATTTCGTATCTAGGGCGTGGCACCAATTAGTCCATCAAACGCCGTCAAAGTAATATGGTGTCAAACGACGCACTTCCACTCGACGTCGCCTGGCCCCTGTACGACCGATCTACGTTCCTCATCTGTGAGCGGTATATTGTTTAAAGCCATTTGAGTAGGAGTATGCTGGGGTGGTGGAAGGAGGGGAGGTAGAGCGACGGATTGAAGTTTCTGGCGAGTTGAGAGTTGGTCCTGGGCGCCATTTCGTAAATGAGATCCCACACGCGTGTCACGCCCCCCCTTTATCACACTCATTAACCTTGACTATGGCTGACTCGGATGATGATGTCCCGTATGTCCTACGTTTCGTTCTCAAAATATTCATCTTGCTCATAAATTTGGTTTTAGGACACTGCTTGAATATGACTCGGCTGTGGAGGCTCCTGTGATTTCGGAGCCGTCATTGCACTCGCGAATCCCCCTCACAATCATCTGCGGCTTTCTCGGCGCAGGAAAATCTACTCTCCTCAAGTGCGTGTCCTTGCACTATGTATTGTCCAACGTACTCAATAATCGCAAGGTATATTCTCACTGAACGACACGGCTACCGAATCGCCGTAATCATGAACGAATTCGGGGATACAGCAGTGAGCACTCGTCTAATACACCATGCGTCACAAGGATCGTCATTCTGATTCATTGAGTAGGACATCGAAAGTGAGCTGCGTTGCGATCTTTGTTGATGAGCATCTCTAAGTAACCGCACGAATTCACAACAGCCAAGGCTATCAATATCTCATCGCCAGACGACCCGACTGCAGAACAATCTGAAGAGTTCTTAGAACTCCCAAATGGATGCTTATGCTGTAGCATCAAGGATACAGGCGTTGCTGCTATCGAAAAGCTCATGCAACGAAAAGGAGCATTTGATTATATCCTCTTAGAGACTACCGGACTTGCGGATCCTGGTGTGTCTATTCTTGTTTCGGTTCTTGTGGATACTGATGACAGCTCCGTAGGTCCAATTGCTGCGATCTTTTGGCATAATGAAGAATACGCTATGGGATTGGGACGAGATATCGTCCTCGATGGTGTTGTTTGTGTCGTTGATGCTGTCTTTGGTGAACAGGTACTTTGGCGGTCTCCAAGGGTCCTGAACCTTTGCTCATTTTAACCAACAGCAAATGACAGAAGATCACGCAACGGATCCAATGAACGTCGGCGAAAGCCTACGGTAAACCACCTCATCTCCTAAACAGCCTACCCTGACAACTCAACCTCCCTCACCAGACAAATCGCCGGCTCGGATGTAGTAATCCTCAACAAAACCGACCTCGCAACCCCAGAAACGCTATCCCGCATCGAAACCCTCATATATCAAGTCAACCCAGCTGCGCCAATCCATCGTACTGTCAAAGGCGAGATCGATCTGAAGCATATCATCGGCATATCTGCATATTCCAAACCCCCACCATCCATCTCTGACAAGACAACAGCTTCCCATGTCCACACAGATGACTGCGATCACAATCATGAACACGACCACCAGAAAACACATACGAACCACTATGAATTCCGTGGCATTTCTAGTTTGCAAGTCGAGTGTTCTCCGCTTTCCCCCGAAGCATTTGATAAATTTGATCAATGGATACGTACGGTTCTCTGGGAGAACCGCCTCCCAGAAGACAGCACAGCTCGCGACCTGTTGGTGCTACGGTGTAAAGGTGTATTGTCGCTTACAACAGGCAAGCGCTACATCCTCCAAGGGGTACGGAGCTTGTACGAGATGGACGAAGTTGAGGGTACGGATGACGAGGTTGGCTTACCCGATGAGGGGAAGGTCGTACTCATAGGCAAAGGTCTTGACGATGTCGTACGGGGTAGCCTTACGGTCGTTTTGAATCCCTGAGAAAACGAAGTAAATCGTGTTAAAGATCTCAGACAGAAACATTAATACAACATGACGAAAAAGTGGTATATGAGGTATGACGCTGCGCCGGCATACCCTCATTTGTTCAAACGAGCAATTTCACAACTCAGTCGCTGCTTGACGTTTGACGCTCTATCACCCTCTGCGACTTTCAATAGTGCATACGTTCCTCTATTTAGGAAAGAGGGGTTGATAGCGGTTGCACTATGCACAGTCTGTTCCAGTCATCAACCTTAGCAAGTGGCAATTACCGTGATAGGAGTTCTACTTACCTTGACGAAATGCTTCAATTTGCTTGGTAAAATCAACACATCAGGCGGACTGGGATCATTCTCGTCCACTAGCTTCAGTCTGTCGGAATGGCTGACATCGAGGTTGACTTCGTGCGCCAGTTCCTGTGGTGTTGGGAAAATGGGATAGAAGCTGTCAAACTACATTAGCCAAACAGTTGAGTAGTAACCAGGGAGTGATAATACCTCCGTTGTTGCAACAAATGTCGACACAGATTACCCATGGCATCCGTCCCTACATCGTCTTCATGCACCGGAGGGACAGGATCAACCTCTCTCCCAATTTTCATAAGTTCCTCCTTACGCAGATGGAACAGCACATCTACGCTACATGCCCCAAAAGAGATGTCATTGATTTTGAATTTGGCCGGGTTAGGCACGAGGCGAATTCGCTATACACATGTTGGACATCTCGTTCTTTAATGAGAGAAGTGGTAGAACTCACAGGATCGTTCTTGATTGAATCCGGTGCCAATTCGTTCTGTGGATATACGGCGTGGTTGCTGACCAAGTCGCGTACACTGGGGAGGAGGATAACAATGCTTCCTGGTGAAGCGTCGAGGAACGCACGAAGGGGGTGGTAGATCTTTCTATCAAACAGACCAGACGGTGTACTCTCGAGGTCGCCTATCTTTATTGATGGGTGTGCTGCGTCTATGAATGGACCGACCTAAAGAACAACATTGAACCATGATCCAGAATGAGAGAGACACACGAGGAACCTTACCAGGAGAACCGCACTGGGCTTGTCTTTCTTTAGTATTTCAACTAAGCTCGCAAGTGGTGCATAGCTTAGGTCAGAATCTGGGGTAAAAGGACCACACGCAATTGCCAGCGAAAAGGCACTCCGGTCGACGGAGTCAACCTTCATCGCATTCTCGCCAGATGTTGAAGACGTCGAACTTGGAACCGGAAGCTATCAAGATTACATTCAGAACCCGACACGCGATTACACGGTGGCCACTCACAGTCAAGATCTCCTTAACCAAGAAATACCCGCCTCCCCCGTTCCTCCCTCTCACAGCAGCAATAGCACCAGGGAATAAACCCAAGCCCCTCGCCCCTCTGATATTATTTCGTATCACAAGCGCAGGGTCGAACTTGAGTGCTATACGAGAACCTCCAGACAGCATACGCGATGATTCCAGGAACACGGATGCTTCTGAAAGTTTTGCTGACTGGACTTCGACGTCTTGGAATATCCTGCCAACGATGACTACATCATCCTGCCCATGTTGCTATAAGGAGCGAGAAAGAGTGTAGTGGAAGTGAGAAGAACCTACATCTGTTGTGATTCCTGGGTCTCCAATATCATCCAGTTTCCAGTGTTTCTTCACAAGCTCAGCAGCGTCATTAATGATCTGATCAAGATCTACCACCTTATGTTCAACAATCCGTCCTCGAAAAACCGTTGGAGAAAAACGCACTTTCGCTCCGTTCCATTTGTTTCTCAAACATATACCTATCTGCAGAGTCAAAAAAAAGTGTCAATGTCATCACGACGCGAACAACCCAATACTCACAAGCTCTTTGCTTCCTCCCTTCCTCGTCCTGCTTTGGTCCAGAAAACACAACCCGGCTCGGCCCAACAACCTGCACTTCCTCCTGTTTGACTTGCGCAACGACGCTCCTCCCAGAGCTAGGAACCCCAGGCAAATTGACGTTCCTATTAAGTGTCGCAGGCCTCCGCAACCTGTTTACATTCGCACTGACAGTCGATCGTGGCTGAACTTTCTTCTCCCTCGTAAGATCGCGTTGCATCTGAGCTTTGAGCGCTAAGAGAGAGTCCAGTGTGACCGGAGACATTTCTGAGCGGGTTGCCGAGGGCTTGAAGTTCAGCGCTTCGAGTTTGTACTGTAGGTCTTCCGGACTGAGATTGAAATTCAGACACATGGCAAGGCCTGGAAAGCAAAGTTCAGAGCTGAGATGCACGGACATGAAAATAACTGACATTCTTTGATGAGGTTGTCATCTTCACCTATCAGGTCCCCGAACTGGGACTTAATCTGCTCTGCAGTGTACGTTGCCATTGAGTAGATTAGAGCAGAGATGAGACGCGTTCAAGGTCGCGTTCAATGAGATCACGATGCACGTGATATGGTCATCTAAATGTGCAGGTCACTTTGGGCGAAGTCGAGCATCTCGAGGTATGTCGTATATAACGACAGGGACGACTCCTCGGTCCAGGAGAGCTGATCAGGCGCAACATGGTACGTTGTTGTAGTTCGCAAGTGTGGATAATGCTGGCTAACTCAGATTAGATACCAATTCAGTGCGGCGTGTGCGACGCGATTTCCAGCCTTTGGCAAGATCAGACGAGACATCGCCACGACGAGCATGAAATATCCGAAGACCAAAATCCGCTACCTGATTGTTAGTATACGGGCGGATGCAACGTCGTAAAGTTGGTTCGGTGAAACAAGGCCGTACAAGCCGGTGGTGAAAGAAAGTGTGTCTACGCTTTCTTCCATGTGCTTTGTATGCAAAGACTTCGGGGCGCAGCATAGTGGCAAGAGCTTCACTCACAGCAACCACGATTGGTGATCATAGCAATATATTGTCCCAAGAAATACAATACCCTCTGATGCAAGAGGCATCAGCATTATGACATGTTCAGCCACATTGCAGTGACATTGGAGTGTCATGATTGGATTTTGGAAGATGGAATGTGTCTTAACGACCAGATAGAACAAGCTACAAGAATGTTTGCGGTTTAAGCTTATGCAGCGACCACATGAAAGGAAATACAGAGAGAGGCCTGCAACACACACAATTTCGAACAAAAACTACCACGAGCCTTCCCGTCTGTCCTCAACCTATTGCCGTCCTTCTACGCGTCCTTCTCGGTGGACCCAGCGCGATATGTCGCTCACAAACTAGACCCTGCCACTTGTCATATCGTCCATAGCTTTCACGAAGCCCCAAATCATCATGTCCTTCGAAGCCGCAGCCCTAAAATTCGGGTCCAGGGTGACCGCCGGAGTAGTTGCTTTGCCCGGTGTCTGCCGGTTTGTTCCAAATACTAATTGAGGATGTTGTTGGTACGGCTCCGTGGAGTTCTGCGGAAATGCCTCCAGGGCGGCGGCTAGGGTCAAAGGAGTCACGGTGCCGAGCGGGTGCCCTGTGAGCGAGGGCTGCTGTGCTAAATTTTGTTGTGTTGATGGCTGACTTTGCTGACTGGATGCGTTTCCACTGGTGGTTCCTGGGTAAAGAACCCATCGATTGCCTGAACGGTAGTACCTTCCGTCATCAGACCACTAGGTACCGTCTGGAGCTTGGAATGGCATGCTATGATTTTTTGTGTGCGTGCATTGGCTTTTCAGTCGAGGATAAACCAAACGCACATAATCTGAAAGCGCAGCGGGAAATGCTGGCACAGAAGCTCCGATATATGGAGCAGCGCAGCGTTGCTTATATAAAATATCAGAATTGGGGTCCTGGCCAATGGCCATGTGGGGCCGAGGACTCCGAGCGTCTATCGACCAACCAATCAGGCCGCAGGATCCATTCCGTCGGACTATATCTTAAGCGCCCACAGACCGAAAGCTCTGGCTCTGATATGGCGGTCCGAGAAAATGACGGTGGTCGGGTAAATAAACCGTGACGTTCATAGCTAGCCAACTAAAGTACTCATACATATCCCCTTTCACTACGACATCAAGAGCAGCGCTACGCATGCAAATCCAAAGATATCAAATCAAAACTAGTATGAAGACGGAAAAGAACGAAATATCAAACGCATTTCCGCAAAGGACGCATGACGACTGCACATCCGTTTAGCAGCGAAGGATCAGGACGGATCCCGGCCAGGAATAAACAGTTCGTTGCGGAATGCAACTAGACTACGAGTGGCAGACGCAATCAATAAGATTAGAGCGACAATCCGTATACCGAGGGTTTGCATAGTAGGAAAGTGACGAGTAAACGCAAATCTGGGATCAAGAAAGCAGGGTAGCAATTAGACGGACGTATTGATCTTCTCGATTTCCATCTCTTCGTTGACTGTCGTCTCTTGGGTGGTGCCCGTCGACGTCTTGACCGTTGTACTGGTAACCGTCACTGAGGCCGACGACTCGGGTTCTTCTGTCTTGTCCGCATCCTCGTCTTGCTCTTCCTCGGGCTCGGGAGGTTTTGTATTGACGTTGTGCGCAAGATGGCTTTCCCGATTGACCGGACTGGTTGAGGTTGGCGAGATTGATGGAATCTGGTGACCATTGGAGATGCCTGGGCTTGATGCATGGGGAATACTGCAGAGCCACTCAGCAACTCATCGTGACAAGGTGAGACTGCTCACTCACTTCTCTGGGTTAGGAATCGCTGTTCCGACCGTACTCTGCGGTGTCACACCAGCCTTCGAGAGAGCGTAATCCCCTGAATCAAAATACTTGCGTTCCTATTCGTGATTACAAGCTCAATAAGTGCCATTGATAAAACATCTCGGCAAACTCACCTTCTGCATCTTCGTTAGAATATTCTTGTGAGTGGGGAGTTTTCCATACTTTGCGAACAGTTGCTGCTCCTGAGGAGTCAATTTCTGACCAATGGAAGGTGAATCTTAGTCGCATACGAGGTGGCGTAAAGATCAATACGCACACTGATATCAACTTTGTTTCGCTGGGCGGGAAGCATGTTGAGCGCAGTTCGCAAAAACGGAATGGAGAAAGACTTGGAAAGCCTGGGGTAAGGGCAAGAGGCAAGGAAGACCTGCACCCAGGCGTAATAACGGATGTGATCAAAGGTCCGGAGGTCTTGGCGCTATACATTAGGCGGAGTTTGATCTGAACTCCAATTATTTGCCCTTCTTAGTCATGGCCACTCTCCCGCCGAGCTCCATTCCGAGGTCGAGAAACTTTCCAGAACATCAGCTTCCGGTCGTTTATCTCTGTCTTTTGACGTCTTTGGGTCTATGGATTCAATCCGAGAAATCATATGCATGTTTTCTACTACGTGATGAGCTCTATGAACACGGTTTCGGTTTCGTCATCTAACCAGTCATCCAATTCATCCCTGTTATCGGGCAGTGACCTCGCCCCGTCTTGCCGGTTACAACCGCCTTCCAAGCCGAATTCTTCATCCACGAGCTCCAAAAATTCAACCTCCGGAATCACTTCTTCGCCGTTTAGACCTTCTACATCATCTTGCTGAATGATTGACTCCGTTATCATGCTTGTATCGATGATGCAATCTGTACAAGTCAGTGTCAAGCCCATACCAAGATTGTTCAGGTTACCCATATCAAGTTCTTCACCCGAACAACGGTCTTCAGATAGAACATTGAGGAACTCTTCATGACAGAACGGGCGATTTGCACCTAGGTCTATGGTCGGTTCTCGTTTCTTGTCCGCGACAAGACTTCTAGATTTGCTTGGCCTTGGAACCCGGTGCGACCACAATTCTATGTCGTCTTCCTCCATGTCTGTGTCTAGGTCCAGTGGCATTTCGTTATCCTCCGGGGACGAAGTAGGAATTCTCGGGTCATGAGATACAGGAGCTCGGCCGGAGATGGCCAACGAGTTGTCAGAAGCGATTTGGGACCGCTGTTCTTGAAGATGAGCCATGTGGCTAATGTCACCCTTCCCCTGGGAAGTTCTAATACCGTCTGACCGGGTTTGTTGAGCGGTGTGACTTGCTACGGCGCCCTCCAGCCCACTTCTATGACAAGACTCTTTTGCTTGGCTTGGATCCTGAGGCGTTGAATGCGACATGCGGTCCACATAAAAGCCGGTCGGGGGTTGAACTGAGGATGAACTGATGACCTCCAACAAACCATCCGAAAGGTGCCGCGATACAAGAAGGGCAGGGAGGTTCCGCCCAGAGAAAACCACAGGAGGCCGTACCGGAGTGTCTGTGCAGTGCTCGTCTTCTCCAGATTGGTTTAGGTCAAGTCTTACTTTGCCAACCCCAAATTCTTGGAGCAGAGATAGGTCATCTGTTTCCATTAAATCGTAATCATCCTCGCTGTCCGTATCCCAGAGCAGCTCGATGTCTGGCGTCGAGGAGCAGGCTAAAGTAGCGTCAAGGAGGGGGAAGCTGAGTGGATTGAAAAGCGACGATTCTCCAGTGTGGCCTAGCCCGAGATCGTCCTCGTCTTGGTCTAACAATAGATCATCCAGAGGTAAGGAAGCGACCCGATCAGGTGGTATATCTGTTGGTGTTGGTTGAGGCCCTGTTTCCAAGAGCTCCTGTTCTTCGACATCTATGATGTACCTGTGAGTACCCTAGAATAAATTTAGCGCAAGGCTGCCCCAATCAAGGGTACTTGGATGGAAATCACCTTGAATGTGCTGCATTTCATACCGGCCCTGAATATGCTCTGCATTGCAAGATAGAAGGCCGATTCGGTGCTCAGACTATTTCCTGCCATTTGACGGTCATAGGTTTCCGTGTATTGATTTGAGTCGGGGAGGAAATTGCGGCGACACTTGAGAAGCTAGTGGTAGTCCGATAAAGCCGAGGCAGAAGCGATCCCATCAGGAGTTACCTTGAATAGCCGCTTGCACTGCGATCTGAATACTGGATTGAGAGACCGCTGGATAATTCTCTTTATAGATGTGATCAACGGTTGGAAATAGGATGTTTCATTGTTGAATTGCTAGTAGGATGCATTTAGGGGCCATGAGCAAAGTGGAATGGCGCTGGGACGACACACTCGAGCCAAACTGCCGAACACGAAGGGATACCGTCTGGTTCGTACGCATGAGCTTAAAGTAAGACAATGAAACAATGCAAGATGTAACGCACCTAACGAGGCTGTTTCGTACAAACCGCGTGATAACATCATCTAAGAGAGCCTGAAGGGGAAGAGTGAGGTCTTTGGCGAAGGGACAATCGTAAAGGTCCGATGAAAGCGTATCATATTCATTTGCAAGGATCGCCCGCGTTTTCCATGCGTAATCAAGGTGCAGAGATTCCAATATGGGTTGCGTCGAAGTGAGTTCCTCCGTGATTTTTGCATGCGCGAATGTTACCGTGACTGCAATTCCGTGGCGAGTCAGCAAGCAGCAATAGAGACCCAGAGACAAACGCGCAGCCGGGAATGCCTCTGGTCTGAGAAACAGCAACTTTAGAGATCGTATCTAGGCCGAGCTCGAATGAGTTCTATTAAACACGTCCAATGAACGTCAAATAGTATGAAATGATACACGTTGCTGAGAACGTACCTTGCGCAAATATTCGAGTAAACAGTTGGTTGTTTTAGAGACGACAAGCTCATGATGCGTAGCTAAGATACCGTCCTTGGAGCCAGAGAGGGTGAAAAGAAGCGGATTTCGGGCGAGTATTATGTCCGACACCGCATTCCTCTGTATTTCGTCATCCTGAGGTTCTGGAGAAAGGAGGGTATGTTGCGTAGTTAACAATAGGGTGAAATGGTCCGAGGCGGCCTTGAAAGTGGTGGTATGGGCGATGCAGGGCATGGGAGAGAGCAATGCGGTGTATTGTGTACAGCTCATCTGAATATGGCATCTCGGGAAAATAATTGATAACAAACGGTCACAGCCCCGAAAGCAGCCTGCCTCTTCATTCCCATTTCTGCCCTCGTACCCCCCCGTCATCCTCCACGACCCCCACAAACGCAGGCGCATCTGCGTGCACATAGCAATGGTATGTCCTCCTTCCTGCACTCGATCCCATCCCAGATCTCCCTGATTATCATCCAGTTCCAGGGTCATGAGCTTGACCAGAAGATCCAAGAGGTCTACAAGCACATCCAGACCGAACGCAAGATCTTGGAGGCGTCCCAACTCCTAGGGCGAGCCACCGCAAATCAGGACGTCCTGGGACGAAACGCTGCCAAGATCAGAGAGACCGAGAAGAATCTCGCGTACTACGAGCAGACACTCCGCGAGCTCCAGGTTCGGAAATTACAACTGCAGCAACAACCGCCACGCGATGATCCCTCTCGATCAGGAGGAATGCCTTCCCCTCAGGTTCGCCTTATTTTGTGTTGCTTTGCCGATGTCTCATCGTTTCCTGATATCATGTATCTTGTAGGTCCCTCCCAAGGACTTTGATCACGGTGTACGTGCACCTGACATGGCCTATGGCCAGCAACCGGGAGGCTTGCCGCGAGCGAAAGCATACAGCAATTTGGACCTGATCAAGGCTGATACCCCAATCACGCCACGCAAGATTACGAAGATGCTACACCAACTCGAGTTCAAACTTCAAGTGGAGAAGCAGTACAAACAGGGTATAGACAAGATGGCCAAACTTTACTCCGCAGATGGCGACAAAAAATCCAAGGCTGACGCAGAGAGCAAGAAGGTGGAGAGCGACAAGAAAATCCAATTGCTGAATGCCGCTCTCAAACGATACAAAACCCTGCATATATTGGACGATGTAGTTGAGAACGACGAAAATGGTAAGATATTTGGTTGTCTGTTGAAGGATGTTCGCTCACCTTTTTGGTACATGATCATTTAGATAATGGTAATGAAGGAGAACGTGGTGCCAACATCCGGTCAAAGCCAATCTCAGGAACTCTTCGTGTGATTCTACGAGGCGCACGGGAATTGGACCACGCGCCTATTACGACCCGCTTCCGCTCATCCTCACGCGCGGTAACGGAAACCTATGTCTCCATCAAAGTCGAAGGCACTCAACTGGCTCGATCTCACCCGTCGCGCACCGATCGGTGGAACGAAGAATTTGAAATGACCGTAGACAAGGCGAATGAAGTGGAGATCGTGGTGTACGACAAACAGGGAAATGACCCACACCCCACCCCGATAGGTATACTCTGGATCAAAATCAGCGACCTTGTAGAGGCTCTTCGAAGGCAAAGAGTCGGGATGGAGACTGGTCAGGGCGGTTGGGTAACTGCTGGAGCCATGCCTGGCGACAGTCCAACTGCTCGGGCAGGAGGGTACCCCGGTCAAAGCGGTATGGACGCCCCACTCAATTACCCTGGTGCACAAGGAGGGTTCGGAGGGGCACCTCCTGGCCAGCCAGGCAGCGAAGGGGTCGAAGCCTGGTTTGCGGTCGAGCCTGCTGGTGCCATCGCTCTCAATCTCAACTTCAGTGCGTTCTATTCGCTCCCCTTTGTCCTCTAACTGAACGCTTGTCTTTAGTAAAGGAGAATGTTCGAAAACGCCCTTTGGACGCACCAATGGGTGGTTTGGGTCGTCAGGGCGCCGTCCGCAAGCGCAAGGGCGAGGTTCACGAGATGAACGGGCACAAGTTTGTACAAAGGCAGTTCTACCAGCTCATGCTTTGCGCTTTCTGCAGCGATTTCCTCCTCAACGCCCTCGGGTATCAATGCGAGGATTGTCGATACACATGCCACAAAAAGTGCTACGAGAAAGTTGTTACCAAGTGCATATCAAAGTCTTCAAATACTAGTGTAAGTGCCGTCCGGGCTTCACTTGTCTCGTTTCCCCCTCACAGCATTGCCTCTTCAGGATGGCGACGAGGAGAAGATCAACCATCGTATCCCTCATCGTTTCGAGCCCCTAACGAACATTGGCGCAAACTGGTGTTGCCATTGCGGTTATATGCTTCCCCTCGGTCGCAAAAATGCACGCAAGTGTACGGAATGCGACATCACTTGCCACGCGAACTGTGCTCATCTCGTGCCTGACTTCTGTGGTATGTCGATGGAGACCGCCAACGAGCTCCTCCGCAGTTGGCGCGACATTAACAGACAGAGAATCGACAAGCAGTCAAGGGTTGCAGCCGCCACCATGCAGAAGCAAGCCCAAACACCTCCGCCATTACCTGCCCCTCCGGCTGATGCGGGAGTCAACCAGCTTGGCCCTGCCATGGATAGGATGAAGCTTGAACAACAAGGACCTGTAGTTGACGGCTACGGACGACCCATGCCTGCCCCAGATCGTTACTCACAAGATCCACGCTACTATCAGCAACCACAACCACAAATCCCTCCCCAACAAGGGCCACCATATCCTCCCCAGCAATCGCCGCCGTTGGCCAACAAGCCACCGCCTGGAAGGCAGCCCGGCGCTCCAGGATACCCTCCACAAATGGTTCCTCCTGTTAACCGGCCACCATCACGACCCTACGAACAGCAGATTCCACCTGATCCTTATGCACAACAGCAAGGTTATCCCGTCAGTACCTTCGCTTTTCCTATCACCGAATTGGTCTAATATGAATTTGTGCTCTCAGATGGGGCGACCAGGTCAGCCGTCCATGGGATCACCTCAACAACTGCCAAGTGTACCTTTACCTGTGACCCGTCCTTCACAAGACGCCTATCAGAATGTACCACCACCCCCTCGACTACAGCAGCAACCAACTCGCCAGGCAACAATGAAACGCAAAGTCGGACTCGACGACTTCAACTTCTTGGCCGTCTTAGGAAAGGGGAACTTCGGTAAAGTTATGCTAGCAGAAGAAAAGTCGACAACGAACCTATATGCGATCAAGGTCCTTAAGAAGGAGTTTATCATTGATAATGACGAAGTCGAGAGGTAAATCCCTTTTTGATCCGCTTGAACGATTTGACCAATCGTGCCCAGCACTCGTTCCGAGAAGCGAGTATTTATGACGGCGGCAAGGGAACGCCACCCGTTCTTGCTTGGACTACACTCGTGCTTCCAGACAGAGACACGCATCTACTTCGTCATGGAATACGTCAGTGGAGGTGACTTGATGTTACATATTCAAAGGAAGCAGTTCTCGCTTCGACAGGCCAAGTTCTACGCGTCCGAGGTTCTACTCGCTCTGGAATACTTCCATGCCAATGGTATCATTTATCGGTATGTGTGCTTCTCCAAACTTTACGTCTGATCCGACTGTCGATCGATGCCTAGTGACCTGAAGTTGGACAACATTCTCCTTACCCTTGACGGACACGTCAAGGTCGCCGACTATGGTCTTTGTAAAGAAGAGATGTGGTACGGCCAAACAACGTCGACATTCTGCGGAACTCCGGAGTTCATGGCGCCCGAGGTTCGTATTTGTCCAAATATTTGACGCCAGATTTTGACAACATTTCGCAGATCCTTTTAGAACAACGCTACGGCCGCGCCGTCGACTGGTGGGCCTTTGGCGTTCTCACATATGAAATGCTACTCGGACAATCTCCATTCCGCGGAGAGGATGAGGACGAAATTTTCGATGCGATCTTGGAGGATGAGCCCCTATACCCCATCACTATGCCGCGAGATGCTGTTTCAATTCTGCAAAAAGTAAGCTAAATCAACGCTACACCTCGGAAGTGGTTTGATGCTGATTGTGCATGTATCCATAGCTCCTGCAACGTGATCCCAACCGTCGCCTTGGCTCCGGGAAGGAAGACGCTGAAGAAATCAAACGGCAGCCTTTCTTCAAAGATGTCAATTTCGATGATGTGCTTCACAAGCGGATACCACCTCCATATTTCCCCAAGATCGTGAGTCGTAGTCTTATTCTCTCTCCAGGGCTGTTGCTCATGATCGTTGTAGAATGGATTAGCAGATACGAGCAACTTCGACGAAGAGTTCACCCGCGAGAAGCCTACATTGACACCCGTTCACGGCCAGTTGACTGCCCGAGACCAGGCCGAATTCAATGGTTTCTCATGGGTACGTCTTCTCTTCTTGATTAGCTCCTATCCGGAACCTGACCTTCTTCCAGGTGGCAACTTGGGCGGACCATCCTTGTTGAACCTTTTCTACCCATTTGTTTTAATAGGCTCGCTGTCGTTGTCTGTGTTATATTACATTATTGTCGTGTTACCTCTGTGCACACTGGATCTCTCGTGTCATAGTGTTTGTCGTTGGCTAAGAATGTTATCACTAGTATTGCAACTCCAGCTCTCTGAATCAGACTATGAACCATCCCTTGTCGCACTCTGTTTCATTCCTGCAACCACATGACCTCCCGTTCCCGGAAGACCGGGCGCCACGTCCTCTGCTGCAGTATCCTCCCTTCCCGAGTCTCTCATCAGCTGGTAGAAGCTGTGCCAGAGCGATGCGATCGTCTCGTACTCTCTAGTCATACCCAGAACTTCCTCGAGTTTACGGTTTAGAGCATTACTAGATGACAGGAGCTCTTCGAATCCCTGTAGTATCGCTCTTAATAGTAGTTCCAACCTGCTAGGTTGTTGATCCGTACCGCGGTAATTTCGCGCGCAAGTCTATCGCGTTCGCGTTCGAAGAAGCTTGTTTCCTCGTCCATTTTAATTCGGAGTGTCGATGGATTATCGGAGCACAGTGGCGGCACCGACAGAAGTATCCACAGCTCGCACGGGTAACGAGGTTAGAATTCCACGATACTGGTTACTCAACAAGATGCGACAAAGGTTCGTGTTTCTATGTAGGGAAGGAACGTTGTATTACGTAAAACGATCTATGTTGTGAGAGAGGTGTCCAAGTGGAATTCAATGAACGGTGGGTATTTAATTCTGGATAAAAGATAGCAGTAATGGGTGCCAAGATCTTGGAGCAACAAGATAAGAAACACCGGGGGAAGAGAAACGCAATATAGTACAAAGAACAACGGGGAAAACAAAAAAGAAAGCGGATCAACTATCATATGTACACAATAACATAAGCAATACCAGTGCTTATGAGCACCATACCGACGCATAGGGAGACCAGAAACCGGGATTAAAAAAAAGAAGCAGGGAGAGGTAACGGGAGGGAAGGTAACAGAGGAAGATAACAGAGACAGCAGCAACCAGGAGGTTACAGGAACCCACTTTCCTGCAACAAGCGAGCCATTTTTTCATCTTCTCTTTCTCGTGGCTCACGCTCAAGACTAAGCTTCCAGAAAATGTCGCTAGAAGCTCGGGTATCCGTATTACTAAACTGATTGAGGGACTCTTCGATGAAGTTGAGAATGGCAGGGACAGGTGTGAGGTTGTATGGTGTTGCTTGCCAACGCTTGATATCATCCATGACTTCCGATGCCTTTTGGCGTTTGAAGAAGTTGACAAGGTTTCCGGGGAGGTGATCAGGGTTGCCATCCACGGTGAATTGTAGTGTTGAGAGGAAGACGCCTGGGTCACGTTTCAGCAACGAACACGAGCCATTTGATTAGAATTGACTCACCAATGAAAGGTACACAGGGAGGTGTAACAGAGGCCATAAGCTGTCGATATTTGGAGAAAGTCTTGCTGCTGTCGATGGTAACCTCACACGCAGCGAATTGACTAATGACCCTCTGATTAACCTGCTCCCATGTGCGCTTAAGACGACGGATAGGAGGCGTGTTCAATCCCGATGTAATAGCAATCATGCTTGAGAAATTGTTGAGCATGCGACAACGCTGAAAGACGAAATGAGTCAATGAACAGCGTCAATGCAAGTTAATTCCAAACAACGTACATCAGCAACGTTGATAAGATATTTCACCACTTGTGCTCGCCTCCTCGAGTCCTCCTTGCTCAGGATCGAATGGGCAACCCAGTCAGCAATCTATACGGATGGAGGGATAAGAATGACTTGAATCTTAATGAGGTTGAATACGCACTCGGTTACTTGTCTGAATGACAGCTCCAATATTGTCCGTGACATCCATTTTCTGCGCCCTGGCACGACCTAGAGCCTCAATGGGTTTGATGCGCTGGTACATTCTGCTCTCCATGATCGTCAATTGCCTCGCTAATTCTAGAGGGTCAATGTCCAGCAATTTCAGTTTCTTGCCGCCCTTCGGTTGGATAGGAGTTGGCGCAGGAATCTGGTTGGTGGTAACAAAAGAATGGATCGCCGTGTCGCCATTAGTTTGCTAAAGGGTTGTCAACGACACATGGACAGAGTAAGGGCGGATTCAACGTACTGCGCGTTCAATAAGGCTCTTAAGCGATTTGGCAGCTGGCATGACCGCCACATCTTCTTGGGAAATAAACTCCTTCATACGCCCAAGAATGTACATGTCCTCCTTGTCTAGAACATATTGTTCGGTGATCATGGTCTTAAAGGTGTTCAAGACGCTGGAGAGGATAAATCAGCTAATTGCTGCAGGAGTTGCGACAGGACCTTACCGTGTGCGAACTACGTGCTGCTTGAGTTTAGTCCAATCCTCCAGTTCCTTGGGTGTCAGGTTCTCAGGAGGCTGTATCCTGAACCTCTGCACAAGAAGATCAAAGAGCTCATCCAGTGTAGTAAAGTCCTTGTAAGTCATCAAGAAAGCTCTTGTGTAAGGCAAATCTGGAAGGCGTGTTTATATGCTGATGCTGGTAGATCGTACAGCGGATTGCACTTACCAACTTGATCGTGCGCAGTCAATTTCTCAACGAGTGCGGGCACCGTTCCGGCTTTGACTGAGTTGTCAGCTTCATCAATGATGATTTCCGAAGGGTTGAAGTTTGAGCGCAAGAACCAAGGCTGTGACTCGGCGGCAACCTTGTCTGCGTATTCATTGCCCAATATACTAATCAACTTCCCAGACCCAGCGGGGCGTGGGGGTTTCTTGGTGACGGGAGGCTCCACTAAACAATTCAAGGCGGGTAGGAGTCAGCTCTGTGGTCAGGTGAAAGCCACGACGAAAGAAAAAGAACAATAAAGGTAGGAGGATGGACAGCCAATGAACAGAAAGAAAGAGAGCATGAAGAAGAAAGGGAAATCGGACAACTCACGTTCTTCATCGATTGTGTCCACCTCAGCGAGATCATTCTCATCAGCGGGGTCCGGGACTAAAGTGCTAACCTCAGTTCCCGCGATAGATCCATTGACATGCTCAGAGCTTTCGCCAGACGGGCGTGTCGACTCGACGGATGCATCAATCGATGGCTTCGAGGTCTTCGGTGGCGGCACAGGCCTATTGAACACGTGATCGAAGTCTACCACATCTTCTTGCCCTAGGTCCAACGCACTCGAGAAATCGTTCGACATCCTCCCAGGACCACCGAATTGATTGTGAACTATGCTCAGCCTCGACATCCTCCATTCAATAGATCCATTGTAATCTCCTTGTGCTAGGTCCGCTTGTTCATGGCCAACAGCTAAGAGAGCCTCTAATGTCTCGCGAACCAAAGTAAGGTTGACTCGGAGTGATGATGCGATGGATTCGAGAAGGTTGAAGGACGCCGCACGTTCTTCGGGGTGGTAGTTGGGGTCTGGGGATGGAATGGCTTGGATAGTCAAAAGGAGGGATGAGCTATCGTCGTAGATCGCTTGAACTGCGGTTTCCAGGGATCGTACAAGGGCTCTTGCCCTCGATAATGTCTGGGCGTACACGTCGTCCACGTCGTCACCAGCTTGGCGAATACCATCGATATCAACATGTCGTGCAACGTGAATGTCGGCTACGAAACTGAGGAAATGGTTGATGTAGGTGATCAAGTCCTGTACCCGTTGACGGAGCTGTTCTACTGTATACATATAGCTGTGAGAGTTGTTACAGTGGTTAGTTAAAAAAAACTCACCCGAGCTATCATTTGTCGACCCTAACGCCTGGGTTAAGAGACCAAACAAATCTTCAGTCTTTTCCAACATCGCAGCCACTTCAGCCATGACCTCTTGGCCAAGAGGCTTCTTCGGCGCCTGTTCCTCGACCTCCTGGGAGACCCAACCAAAGCCTTTCCACGTACCAGCACTGCCTGCGCCAACTAATTCAGCGCCAATATTTGCTGTGGTGAATGCGCCATATAACCGCTTCGGGAGCTTTCCCTCTCTGCGATTATCATGTTGACAACGTTGTAATTCTGCAATAAATGATCCCACGGCCCTTTCCAATTCAATGGCATCCGCTTCAATCCGGTTGAGAGTCTCAGAGATGTGGGAGCCGGAATCGTAATGCATTGCCCGGGCCGATAATACAAGTCGGGACAGGGTCGCAGTCACTCGCCGCTGTGCTGGTTTGAGGGGCGACGATGACGACGAAGACCTTTCCCGGGTTTCCCGCGCAAGCAGGTCGGTCGGTAGGTGACTAGTGTTTACCGCGGAAACATAAAGGAGGTTGCGAACAGCGCGGACAGTCACCTGAATCAAATCATCCATCCGTTGATCATCACCCGTGCGGCTGACATTGCTCTGAACGTTCTCCATGATAGCCTGGATAGCATCCCGTGTTTTAGAGGATAGGTCGGTGACAAGCTCTGGAGGTGGTGGTGCCAGTCGTTGTTGAAGCCGCTTGGCATTGACCTCTTCCGATGTCAGCTGCACATCACGAGTCCTATCGGATTGGATAGTCTGCGGTTGCTTCTGAAGTTGACGGATGTGGTCGGATGGGACTGACCGAGGAAGGCGAGGATGGTCGAGGGGATCGACATCTGAGTCGTCCGAATAGACGCCGTCTCTGGACACCGTGGCTCGTGTGGTCGAACGGGGCGCAGAATCTTCCAAGTCAGAATGCGAACCGTTAGTAGCAGAACCTTCAGGGCGCTTCCACGCAGTCTCCCCAGTTTGCTTGTTGATATAATAGTAGGACCTCCCGTCGTCTGTCAACCGCTTGACCCACGGTTCAGGTGTACCACTCGTACGAGGAACACCAAATCCTGCGGGTTCGCTTGCGTGTGTGCCGTTGATGCCGTTGGCAGTTGCGGCAGCTCCGAAAACCATTCCTGCCCCAGTTGCTGCCCGAACGGTGCTCTGCGCTGAAAGACCAGCAAGTTCGCTTTCAGAGATTTCGTCTGCCGTTTCTTGGGGCAAATCCCAGGACCGTTGACCTGTACGTGAGTTGACGTAAAATATCTGAAAAGAACAGTCAGCATAACTATTAGAACTAAATAACAACGGTATACACACCCGTCCGTCATCCATGATGTTGGGCTCCCAAAAGTCGTTGGTCTGGGACCCTTGGGTTGCGGCGACGCTGGCGTTATCAACGTATTTATCCGCATACGCAATCTCATTCTCCAACCACTCCTCGTTCTGGGCCCGCCCCCCCATCATCGCGTCCGACATATCAAGCACCCCCGTATCACTATCCGACAGCGCGATCCCGTCCCCATTTGAGTAGTCGGAGCCAGAAAAGGCCAGTTCTGCCTCATCAACGGAGATTATTTCGACGTAGTTGGAAGGAAACCATCCCCGCTCATCCCGAAGCAAGCCATCCCACCACCCCGACGGTTGCTGATTGAGCACTTCGATGACGTCGCCACGGCGGAACGAAAGGGCTGAGGCATCTTGTGCATTATAGTCGTACATAGCCTTGCAGAAAAGCGCCTGGTAGGTTCCATCGTAGAGTTCTTGGTCCGATAGTTGCTGTTGTTGCTGTTGGAGTTGGGGCTGGGAGATGGGCAGTTCCTGGCCCGTGCGTGTAGGAGGAGACCTCCTGGGTGGATTGAGGAATATTGCATGTGTTGGGGATATAACGGAAGCCATTGGAGGTATTGACAGGACAAGGTAGAGAGGAAGTAGTGCTGGGGGAAGGAAGCTGGCTCAGGAGTAGAAACAGGAGGAGACACAGAATTCTGATGGCCTAAATGACTAAGCAGCCAAACAAGATCGCTTTCCACTGCCTTGGGAGTACTGCATACTAAGTACAGAACTACTACTTTCTACCGCTTCAGTGTTCGCTGCTTCTCCGCAAATTCCACTATCTTGCGATCTACAAACATTCCTTTTCTATCCCTCACGGCATCCATGTAACTCTTTGCAACATTAGCACGATCCGCCTTTTCTCCCAGATCTTCTAGCTCCTCCTCCGTGGTGGGAACCCAAAACGGATCCTGATCAAGTAGCTCATACCTGATGTAGTGTAAGAACCCTTCAAATTTTGACCACCAAAGTGTGACTTACCCGCTGAAAATTAGCTGCGGACTTGCAGCGCCCGATGTGCGCTTTCGAATATCTAGAATCACCATCAAGACCGGGCTCATAAATACATCAGAGGACATTTACCATCCGCAAAACCAAAACTCTCTACAACTGGCAGCAGGGCGGAGACGGTGAAAAACGATGTCCCTTCCTTCATCTCTTCCGCTACTATCCTTCCCCGCCGCTTAGAGACCACACCGTAGACCTTTCCCAAAACATCAGCTACAAAGGTTGATCAGCGTCACAGGTTCGCATGACACGCTCACACACTCACTTGATGCTTGAATGTCGCACGAATACATTGCTAGCATAAGCCTTGGCGACCAATCAAGAAGCCCGTTACGACATGCGTCTCTGACAGCCGCGATTAATGAACCCGTAACTTGGGCCATGCGGTTGTGTTCTATGAAAAAATAAGGTTGTTCAATTTATGGATAGATCAGATGATGCCACTCCACAAAAAACTCACCCATTTCCTTCTCCAGAGTAGGTTGGTCTATTTCCACGCTTTCAACAAAATAGGCCAAACCTTCTACAGGCTCTGCGCACAACGGTCCTTGGAACGTGGCAAGCTGGAACCCGGTTTCGATATGATTATCGAAATCACGAATCACTTTCTCCGTCCCACCATCACCGTCGTCGGATCTGATTCGTTCTAGCCGACGTCTCAGTCTACCATTCCGAATCAATGATATCAAGCAACCACGTTAACAAAAAATCAGAATGGATATACTCAGGAAGATTCACTCACGATGCGAACGTCTTCGGCTTTCGAGCATCAATCAGTAAACAGCCACCAGCCCTCTGCGGTCCAAATGCCCAAACTTTTTCCACAATCCCTTCCCACTCTCCTCCGACTTCCTTACACTTCTCTTGGAACGCATCCCAAAACTGTTCCGGCCTGACATTCGGCTTTCGGGCGACGTCACCATACTTGTCTACCGCATTATCCTCTTCTCCATCCTCATTACTCTTACCCTCCTGCCGGATCTTCCGATCATGCTGCAATTTCTTCAACGTGGATGCATTGTCCAGTATGAATTCTAACAACAGCGCCGGTATCGGGCTTGCACGGATCGTGAACGACACAACATTCTGCGTGCTGGCTCCTTTGATCGTTCCACGCAGTGCGTTCGGCGTTTTCGTTGGCACCATATCTTAGAATCAGATAAGTGTCAATTCGTGGACGTCAGCCGGCACTGGGACTTGCGTACCTGGTGCCTTGACTGCAGTTTCCCTAAACGGCACGATCGGTTTCGACGCGTGGACTTCGATCTTGGCAAACCGTTCTCGAAGGTCTTTCAAACATCGCTGTTCATCGACCAGCAACATGTGTAAATATCCCAGGCAATACCAGCGGAAATGGGCTTACCTCTAGGTGCAATTCTCCTGCAGTCAATATAACATGTTCTCCCGTTTGTTGCTGGAAGGTTTCTACGCAAGGATCAGACTGACTGAGCAGCTTCAGTCCAGTCAATAGTTTGGGCATATCGGCGGGCAACGCCGGTTCTAACGCTACACGGACGATAGGTGGTGTCTGTACAAGAAAGTAAAAAAGAAGTCAGCTAGGAGCCATGACGATGCAAGGAAGCCTACTCACAGCACGATTCACCGCACCCAAGTTCACCAACCAGGACTTGGACTCCTGCAAATCCGCAATATCACTCATCACACCTTCATCCCCGGGTGCGCAAAGAGTCGCACTTCTATACACCTTCCCTTCCAAACCCTTAATCGCAAAGATGTTTCCTGCCCGGACGAAATCAACCGCTACGAGCTCACGTCCCATCATAATGTATAACCCTTCCACCGTGGTCGAAACGACATACTTCTGGTTGCGCGGGTGCGTCGGCTCAAGCGCCGTGTTGTACTTAGGCAACAAAGCGAGGATTGTGTTTCCTGTCCGGATGACACCGGAATACAACCGCGCAAAACCAAGAATGACCTCCGAATCTTCCTCAGGTTTCTCTTCCACTTCCTCTGGCCCGGGAGAGTCCTCCCCCTTCTCTTCTGAATTAATCTCCACACCATTGTGTTGCTGTTCAACCGACTTTGCAGCTCTTGCTTCTCTAGCCTTCGCTCTCATCTCCTCTGCCGTCAGAGGCCTCTTCTTCTTTTCCGGCAAATCCTTCGAAGACACGGCGAACATCTTACTGACGTACGCCGCCACATAGGATTCAGGCGCTGCTTTCGCCGCATACAAGTCTTCTTCTAGTTTATTCTTCGGAGCGATCGTGGCTTCGTGAAGATCTGGGTAGAGCATTTTGGGTATACGGGTGGACTGGGCGACGGATGGTGCAGGGACAATGTCGATTGCAGTTTGGATTATGCAAGTTGAGAGGGAGAGCCACTGGGTGAAGATCAGGGAGAGGAGCTGGCGCGTGTCTTTGGATTTCAGGTCGCGTGGTGGGATTTTGAGGTTGAGAGCAGTGACAATTTTCGTTACTTTGTCTGGATTCCTAGAGGAACGTCAACTTGATAAAATGGAACACAAAAGTTGAAATGTGCACACGGATTTAGAATGACGGCATCGTAAACTGCCCAGATGTTTTCCAGGACGAATTGCACAAAGAGTGGTTTCAGCACCCTCCCCCTCAGGTGTTTATAACTAATCACCCTCTTCGTCTTCGGGTCCAAGAAATAATCACCCCAAAGCACCATCCTCAGATTAGTCTCCTTGATGCCCAACTTCTGCGCATACAATTGCGCAAACTTGCCCACTCTAAAACCCCACCCATCCAGTGCGGAAGCAAAAATCACGTTCCCCTTCTCTGGCGCGAAATAAATATCCTCGTCATCCTTCTCCTGGAATTCTTCTTCCTCTTCGTTGACGGTAGCATCGGCTTCATCCGCCTGTTGTTCTTTCTTTGCAGCCAACCGCCTTTCGCGTTCTTCTCTCCAACGCAAATCATCTTCCATGCGTTCTCCAGCGAAGAAGCCACCCATAACCGCATTAACTTGCTCGATTAGGCGCGCAAGGTGGTGGTATGCTTCCACCGGGGCGAGTTTGAGTTCTGTAATTAAACGATCGAATTTATTGATTACGAGTATTGGACGGAGGCGGTCTTGCCATGCCTGTCTAAGCACAGCGATAGTCTATCATCAGTCTGTTAATAAGGAATTCAAACGATTTATAGAGGTGACATACTTGTGTGCATACGCCTTCTACGACGTCAACCAACACTAGTGCACCATCCACCAACCTGGAAGCTGTCGACACCTCACTTGAAAAGTCAACATGTCCGGGTGTATCAATCATGTTCACGGTGTACGTCTTTGGTATCTTTTCTACCCAAATACCGTTCAACATAAGCCAATTGCAGGACAAGAGTGACATTTGCACCAACCTCCAGCCTCCCCTCGTTCCATCACATGAAACCTCAATGACACAGCACTGCTCTCCATCGTAATCCCTCGTTCCTGTTCATCCTCTCTACTGTCTAGGTACCGCATCTTCCCGGCCATACGTGCGGAGATGATGTTATTAGCTGCGAGGAGCGCATCCATTAATGTTGTCTTCCCGTGATCGACATGTCCGAGTGTCGTAATTATGCGGACGTTGTTTGGATCTTGGCTTTCCATTGACTTTTGGTCTATGATTCAACGGATAGAAAGAATGTGGTAGGTTGTGAAAGAGGAAAGACGAGTAAAAATCCAAGTCAAGTGTAAGACTGATTAGACTTGCGGGACCGACCCGAATGATTGAAGATTTCTGCAAAAGGAAGTTATGACATATGCATCACGTGCAACCAACCTTTGATTGGACTCGACCCTACTGTCGAATGTCTAATACATCTGCAATACGCACCTCTTTTCACGATGAGCACAACAGAAACGAGAGAAAGACACAAGTCTTCAAAACACAGGGACAGGGACGGCGAGAAAGACAAGCACCGCTCGCATGACAGGGACAGGGATAGGGACACGGATCGGAAACACAAGAAACGGCGAAAGCACGAGGACGACTACGAGGGAAGCAAGAGAAAACACAAGCATAGGAAAAAGGATAAGGGGGACAAGGAGGAAAAACTGTCAATTGTGGATGACGATGTGGACGACGATGATATGTGGGTAGAGAAGAACATCGACATGGACGGCGAACGAGTACGTGTTCCCGTCCTGCAATTTACATTCGTCCTCTAACATGGTTGGAATCACAGGTTCTCGCTACAGACATTCCGACAGCGGAAAGTCTTAAAATTACGTCCAGGGCAGAAGAAAAAACTTCGGACCCAAACCTACCTCCAATGACGAAGAGCGGAACGAAACTCCAACGTGATGAATGGATGTTACTTCCGCCCAGTATACCTTCAGTTCCTGCATCGGGACCTGTTCCTAAACGACCTGACATCGACAATAACGAGTCTCTGACGGAGGACTACGGCGAACCATCATCAAATGTACGAACTATGGGAGGGAACGTCGACTTCTTCTCCAGCCTCGGAACAGAACGCAAGAAACAGCAACCAGATAAACCAGACCCTGACAAAGTACGTCCATATCTCACTCCAGACACATTTATATGACTAAAAAATCATTCTAATACTCTCAGCCGAAAATCAGCTCCCGCGAACTCAATCAAGACCTCAGAGAAGGCAAACCCATGAACTTCGACGAACCACCTCCGCCCCCAAAAGCAATCACGCCCGGCGGGCCCGGTTCCTCCTGGCGAATGATGCGCTTACGCCGCGTCTACGAAACCGCCGAAGAGGAAAACCGACCTCTCGAAGAAGTCGCCATCGAGCGTTTCGGTTCCCTTCAAGCGTTCGAAGAAGCCAAAGAAGAGCGTCGAATTCTGGATGAACGTGCTGGGAAAAAGGCTGGCCGTGAAAGTGAGAGGGGAAGGAGAGGTGAACCCAAAACAGAGATTGGTTCAGGTGGGGAGAAGAGATTAATGTTTACGGACATTGGTGGGAGTGGTGGGTCGAGTCGGAGTTCGTCGTTCCGTCGACCTGGAGCACTTGCTGGGGATAGTTCACCTTCGACCCCTTCACCACCTGCGGAGAAGGTACCCGTGAATCGTCGACTGGATTCGTTACGGTTACCGTCTCAAATCAACTCGCCACTTGCGCAATCGCATACCCCCATCCCTTCGGTCATGACTCCTCCACCTGTTGCCGCCGGGTCAGCTTCTGGGTCGAGGGGGAGGGCTCTATCGCCTTCTTCATTAAATAAGCTTCAAGCAAAGGTGTTGCGTGCTAAGCTGATGGGAGCACCTGATGCAGAGAAACTGGAGAAGGAGTATGAAGAGGAGGTGAGGAGAGCGAACGGTGGTGGAGACTCGGATAGTGGTACGAGGACAAAGGTTGAGGTGTTGCCGACTCTGGATGCTAGAGGGAGACTGTATGATGTTGGTCATGGCAAGGAGGACGATAGACCACTGCCAGGTAACAAGAGGAAGAAGGAAGAGAAGGTTCGTGACTTTCGGCCAAACCTTCTATTTGTCAGCACTGAGACTCTGGTAGTTCGAGACGCATGATCGCAAGACTGGGGACATCGTTCGGTATAACGCTGATGATGACACACTGACTTTAGGGGAGATGTTGCGGCAGGAGAGGTTTGGTGCTGGAATAGCCGATCAAAAGAACTTGGACGCTCAATTCGCCAAGGCTATCATCAGCGATGGGAAATTTGAGGTACACTCCTCGATTACCATTCCGAACAACAACCATTGAGATGTTCTTCAGAATGATCTCGGGTACATGGACGACAATGCAGCCAAGCTCGGCCGTCAGAAAATGCGTTCGGACGCGATGAAGCGTCAGTTCGCCATTCACGGTGCGTCAAACGACTTCCCTATCGATCCCTTTTAACGTCCCCTGTAACAGATTACAAGCGTACTCAGCAGGTATTGGCGTCATGTCCATTCTGTTACGGCGAGGACGACTCCATACCAAAGGCCCCCATTGTCGCAATGGGTACTCGTGCATACCTTTCATGTACTCTCAACGAGGAGCTCGTGAAGGGACACTGCCTAATAGTGCCGATCCAGCACCACCTCAACATGCTGGAAGCTGATGATGATACGTGGGACGAAGTCCGGGTGAGCATTTCTCCAGCCGATGAAATGCTTCATATGTGCTAACGGGCCTAGAATTTCATGAAATGCCTCATGCGCATGTTTGCCGAAGACGACAAAGGGGTTGTCTTCTACGAAACTGTGATTTCATTAAAGTGGCAAAAACACACTTTCATCGAGTGTGTGCCATTACCTTGGGACCACTTTGAATTGATACCAGGCTACTTCAAGGTGCATATCAACCAGGTGTTCCACATGTGATGCTCATGATATTCTTCAAATATCCAGGAATCTATCCTGACCTCAGAAGCGGAATGGTCGCAACACAAGAAGCTAATCGATTTCTCTGCCAGGCCTGGCGGCTTCCGACGCGCGATGGTGCCCAACCTGCCCTATTTCATGGTTCAGTTTGACTACAAGGGCGAAAAGGGGTATGGACACGTCATTGAAGGAACGGGCAAGGACATGGACGAAGATATTGATGAGGGCGAGAAGGGTGGCGGCGAATTCCCAAGGCATGTTATATTTTCATCAAAAGTGGAGCTCACGATGACCGTTCGCTTTGCAGGTATTTTGCGGGCGAAATCATCGGAAACCTGCTGGAACTGGAGCCCCGGCGGTGGAGGCGCCCACGGAAACTGGATTTTAGAAGTAACAAGGAGCGAGTTAAGGAGTTTAAGAAGCAGTACGATAAGTTTGACTGGACAGGGATGATAGGACAATAGTACATGTAGAGTAGTGTACCCTGAAGTTGCCTGAGAACAAGAGATTCATCTGATTCATTAAGACCAAAATAAACGCCGTGGTGATGGTTTCCCCAGATGGCAGGAGAGGATTTCACTATTTCTCCTCAACAACAGTTTGCAGCCCTGCAACGCCTCTCGTCAGCCCCCACAAAGCCCTCGTAGCGGCCAGCGCCCCCTCCATGGCCCCGCCATTCCCCACGCGGCGTGAGCTCGTCCTTGTCTCTCTCCTCTTGTTCTTCCTCCTCTTCCTCAACCGTGGTCACACCTCACACCACCATCCACTACTCACCTCCAAGTCCCTACGAAACACATCGCATACCCTACAGGCCGAGCAGCCGACGCGCATACAGACACGACTATCCTGGAGGAACGATCCCGTGCCCCAGACGAAGCTCATAGCACACGTACCAGGTGCGCGGTCTTTCATTGCCGTTCCTGGCGACTTATGAATTTTTTCGCGGGACAGGATGGACAGTGTTTGACCGACTATACATTCTCAACGGCGTCGTTTACATTGTTTCAGATGACCAGACATCACTACCAGACGTCTCGTTCATCCTTTCAAAAGGAATATTCATTGAACCAGGTCAGGAGGCAGAACAGACTCGGCTACCGACGGACGAGGATATCCGTGTCATAAGCACCGAGGAAGCCAGACACCTTTTTGGAACAGGTGCATCCATTATAGACGGTGTCACTGTGCGTCTTCTTCATCCCCTAAAAAACCCCTCACTCATCTCACTTGTGCCCAACTATTCTAGCTTTTTGTCAATGACCCCTATCAATTGTACGCTTCGCTCGTCGATTTTCATTTATCTATTCCTCTTACACATAACCTTACACCCTCAGCATCACCCACTATTACCACTGGTCTGCCGAGCTCTGGTTTGGTTTCTGGCGCACCTACTCCACCCTCGACCCCAAAATCACCGCAGAGGGCAACACGACCCTACCCTTCGCGCGACGTATCATGTTCAACCACCTTGACGCGCACCACTGGCGCGATTACGCTCATATGAATGAATGGGTTGTCCGTTCTTCCTTCCCTTCCGTCACTATGGAATTCATCGACGACTGGCGCGACCGAGCCGAACTCGGCAAGCCATTTGTGTTCGACCGTGTGGTCGTTGCCGATCGTTCAGCTGCTATGAGGTCCTATAATTTCCATCGTTATCAACGGACCGCTTCCGCGGCTTTTGCTTTGCCTGGAAGTGTTAATTGGTGGATGCCTATACGAAACAATGTGATTGAATTCGCGGGCTTGGACCCCAGTGTGGGTGAGGGAACTACGAATACACCTGTGATCACATATATTTCGAGGCAGAAGTGGGGAAGGCGCATGTTGATCCCCGAACATCACGATAAGCTGGTGAAAGAGCTGTATAAGCTCAGAGATCAGTATAATTACGAGGTGCACGTTGTCGCTGCTGAAGAAATGTCCCGTGTCGAACAAATCCGGCTTGCTGCTAGGACCACCGTTCGTTACTTCCGTTTTCTTAGAATTATATTTCACTAACTGGTTATATCTTAGATTCTGATGGGCGTCCACGGAAATGGTTTGACCTCTCTTGTATGGATGAAACCCAACCCCCGCTCTACGGTCATGGAATTCTTTTACCCGGGAGGATTTGCACACGATTATGAGTATACCACTCGTGCTCTTGGAATGACGCACTACGGCTTTTGGGATAAAGAGTACGTTCCTCTCCCAACTTGTCTATACACACCCCAACTCATAACCTGTTTTCTGGGCAGATATTTCACAAGTCCAGCACTTCCAACACCCAATTACGTTGATGGATTCCAGGGCAACTCGATTCCTATAGATGGCGAAGTCGTGGCCCGGTTGTGCATTGAACGACTATCCCTTACATCTGAAGTGGACGACTAGTTCGGCCACATCAACACCCACTCTCGTTTTTTACTTTCCTTTCTATCTAACAGTCGGACCTTCGTCTTGCTAACTTTCCCTAAATTCGTTAGACCGCATTAGAGTCATTCTGTAGCACGCACACACGCAGAGCATACACACCAAGTATTTATTAGTCTTCATTAGATATGTATATAATCTCTCGTCGATCGGGCGTCACACGGGATTGGTGACCTCGATTGATTCGAGCACATTCTAATACATGCAATCCAATAGAGCCGGAACTGAGGGGAGCTAAGTTGGTGACTAGTACTGTAAGCGCGTGTATAACTACAGGTATAAGACATGTAAGCCTAGCAACAGATATGATACAACTTGTGAAGCCCATACGACCCAAATGTTCAAGATGCCAGCGAGCCCTTACTCCCTATAAATGGCAGCGTATGGATACACTATATATATGAAGAGATGATGAAAAGATGGCCAGAAGATGACTGTCCAATATAGGGCCAGTATAAAACCAGAGTCCCCTGATCTAACTCAGGCCGTTTGATGCAACAAACTGCTGCCTAGAATGCCTGCCTCCTGATGTAAGATATCGTCCATATATCGTCCCCAGTGTCATCATTAGACATGCAGCAGCACCTCACTGTCTGTTCAGTAGCTCTTACCATCACGCCTCGTTCTATTCTCCAACCAACCGCCAATCTCCCAGTCCCCTCCAACGCGATAAACGTCACGTTCTCGTTGCCCGACGTCCGTGACACCTTTCAGAATCACATTTAGACGTTTGAAGTCGATCGGTTTGAGTATCCAGCCGTCCATGCCATAATCGATCAACTCATTGCGTTGTTGCTCCGTCAACGAGGCCGATACGGCAAAGATTGGAATCCGACCATTGAGCTTGTGTGAAGGTCGGTTCGACGATTGTACCCCAATAGGCGACGTGGGGTCACCTTCCATTGCGCGAATTCGCTGTGTCGCTTCGAAGCCGTCGACGATCGGCATTCTATATGCCCCTAGTAAATGGATGCATGCCGGAGGCTAGCCCAGAGAAACGCACTGAATGTCCATAAGGACAATGTCGAACCCATCATCAGACTTGACGGTATCAATGCCCTCTTGTCCATTCGTCGCACCCACGACAATGTGGTCGTTCATGCTTAGCCGCTTCACCAGAATCATTCGGTTGACGTCGTTGTCCTGTGTGATAAAACCGCACTCAGCTGTGTCGTGCTTGACTAGTGATGAACCTTTGGCCGACCTCGACGACGAGAATCCTCAGCCTCTCTGGCTTCGTCGCTTTTAGCTCCGTATTGGGTGACCCAGGGGGGGAAGTTTGGTCGCTTTCGATCGCGGTCGCTTGGGAGCCGTTCGAAGTTTGAGGTGCCTTCGTCGTTCTCGCGACCTCTTGATCATAGTGGTCAACTTTGACAGGGCGAAGTGGTACACTGGAACCCTTGACCTCAAAGGTCCTCCGGTTGGGCGCCCTGATAGGAGGCGGACTTGCCTCAACCGCCGGCGTAGACTTCTCGCGTGGTGAGGACGAACGAGAGGTGATGTGATTAGAAGATAGGGTTTCGGCGAGACCATCGACTTCGTTTCTCTGGGGAAGCAAACTCGGGGGACGAGAGCAAGCTTGTGACGACGCAGACGAGCTGCCCGATGACTCTGAGAAAGCGGGTAAGTCTGACCCTTCCAGAGTCAGTGCCAGTGGTATCAGGGAAGAAAACCTGCTCCCGACATCCACTTTAGAGTCAACGCGCAATTGGCCACCCAGCTGCTCAACGATCCTAGCTACAACCGCTAAGCCAAGTCCTAGAGCGTTTCAGTATGGACAGGTCCATGTGCCATTGGTGGCAACTTACCGACGCCGGCCTCGGCGTTTGACCGAGGCTCAGAAGATTCAACTTGTTCAAATTCCCTAAACATTTTCTCGAGCTTTTCCTCTTGTATACCACATCCTGTGTCTGCTACAATAATTTCAACGGCGGCCTGCTTAGGACTACGCAATCCCTCAGGTTCACCAAATGTTTTGCAAGAGACGGATATTGAACCCGCTTCTGTATATTTGACTGCGGAGCAATGAGTCTCGCCCAAGTTATGACAAGAATAATATGTCACGTACGAGCGTTGGCGGTTAGATTCTGGACTACAGTCCGAATTTTCCTCGGATCGCCCACAACAGTCTTGGGACTTTCTGAAACATCCAAAACAAACTCGAGATTCCGCCGTAATGCTTCCCGCCGATAGATGCGAACGGCATCTTCAATCGCGGCATGTAGGTCAAACGGTTCATTGAAGGACGTCTCGTTGCCACTTTCCAAGCGCGTTAGATCCTAAAACAAGTGAAGATAAGCGCCTCGAGGACTCTTTTGGGTGACAACATCCCGCGGCATACCAGCAAGTCATTGATAGTAAATAGGAGACTCTGTTTGATAAATTAAACTTGCGTTAGCTTCTTTGTGTTTCGAGCGGCTTGTTTTGCCAACCTTCGAAGCGGCATGAGAGCGAACCAAGTTGTCCCTAGTTTCATTGTCAAGCGGGCCGTTCATAGCCATTTCGAGATAGCTGATCAATGTGTCAATCAACAGGTATGACATTAGAAGAACAACGTCGGCGCACTTAATGATATGGTTCAGAGGCGTTCGAACTATAGACAAGACACGTGAGTGGGATCAGCGCTCTGATGCACAGGCTCGTTACTGAAGATAGAATTCACGCACCTTCGTGAGTAGCGTTGGACAGTAAAAGGTTGGTCAGTTTAGTCATTTGTAATGCGCTCTGCTTCTGTCTCCACACTTCGATAAACTATTCAAGTATTCACATCAGCTTGGCCAGCAACGATCTTTACCATCAGTCATTTCTGTCCTCACCTTGCCATATACTAACGAAAGGACCCCCGCCGTTTCCAGTTGCTCGTCGGTCCAGGCACGACTCCTTCCAGCCACAGCCTCCGACCAGATTTTGAAGGATTTCCGAGGCTCTAGGCCCACCTGGGCATCATAGGAAGCACTTTTGAATGGTTTCCCTGCCCAATGAACATTGCGCAACTGCCCACGTCTCAAGAAGGCCATGAAGTCCTTCCCCTCGCTGGACAACGGTACATAAAGCAACCCCGCAATAACCTCAAAGCCTACATGAAAGTGAGGAACCATCTCAGGTGGTCGGCACGATGTACCCACCTGTCGTTAACTGCAGATCCGGGAAGTCATTAATGACAGCCTGAGAAGCCTGGATGGTACTACATGACGAAAAAAGGGGTATCCCATTCAGCATATATTCATAGCCGTAGCATGGAAATTGAATCAACTCACTTGAACTGCTTAAGCCGCAGATATTCCGCTATGATCAAGATTTCCTGGCCATGCTGATTTGGTCCCAAAATCTTGGCACCTTCTCCTATCACAAGAATCCCAAAATCCGCATCAAACAGCCCGAGTAAGTCGTCAGCGTTACTGACAATATACCCGGTCTATGGCACATGGTCAGTACCACACATCGACGGGGCTAGTTATTTACGATACGTACCGATTGGCGACCAGAAGACAAAGTATTGATCTGTGATAAGGAGAAATAGACATGAGAAAAAGCCGACGAAACTTAGGCAAGATACAAACCAGTTTCCTCGTGTGCAATCGTTGCGCATAACTCAATCTTTCTATGTTGCGAGAAATTGACTGGGTCAAAAGCCGGAGCATTTGTCGCACGGGGAAAGACACTCGCATCCCCGCACTACCGTACGAGTGACATGCAATGAGGCCCCAAAGCTGATTGAATGCCATGATGGACTGAATGCATACAATGGGAACGGGGAAAACAAAACCGATCAGCAAAGGCAATGGCCACAAGGAAAATGTGAATGATACATACAACCGACATGGAAGCGCGAACACCCATGTTCTCCAGATCTAGGCGGCTATCTCAGACAACAGAGAGCGGCAAGGTAGGAGCCCTACATTTGATGTGAATTGGACTCATGGCTCGAAGGTAGCAATGCGTCATGTCCTACGCGGCAATGAGTGTAAAACCAAGTAATAGATTATAGCTAAAACTCACGAGAGGCTCTTCAAGGTCTGACTTATCCCTCGCTACCATACGCGCCGTAGGCTGAAGACGGTCATATAGGACCCGGACCTTGTCTACGAAGTACGTTTATTGCAATTATGCTTGGCTTGGCAGTGCATGTACTCACTGGTCGTATACAGGTCCCGCGCCTGCCATTGGACGCAAGAAGGTAGTGTGAACCGGTAAGTAAGGTTATTGGCGCACACCTACAATACATACCTGCTTTGGTATATCGGCCGCAGGAAAGTGCAACCCTCTGTACAAATCCCTCGTCACGCCCCAATCCACAAGCTCTGCCACAACCTGCCCATTCCATGCTTCATCAAACTGATAAACGAGGACACGATGAAACTGTGTCAAATCCTTTAGCAAGCCAACCGTTACTTTCAAAAGTTTGCTCAAGTCTTGAGCGGCTCCAAGCTGTTCGTTGATCTGCGCCATAACGGCAAACATATCCATCATACCAACTGCCGAAGCCGAAGTCGTTCCACGGCGACGAGTACGGGTAGTTTTGGGTGAGGTGGGGCGCATGGATGGTATGGAGTTATTAGAAGACGCCGAACGGGATGAAGTAAGACTACTGGGTCCGTATGGTGATGGGCCACGTCGGGTTAACCTCCGTAATCGCTCCAGTGCCGGGAGCGGTTTGGCATGGTTGGTCGTGCTCTCGAGAATATCTTCCGCACTGGGTGTCCAATCGTCCTGGCCTTCAAGACCGGCAAGAGAATGAGGTGTAAATTGAGACCAAGTAGAGGGATGTGGCATCGAGTTCGGCGGTACATTAGCAGAGGGTGTGTCACTTGAGGTGTTGCTCTCCTTTGATGGTGTTCCAGCAGCTGAGGGGCATGATATATCTGAAACAGCGGTCGATCCAGCTGAACTAGCACCGGGGGATGACACGAGCGTGCTGGATGAACTTAAACCTTGCCAATTTTTCGCAGGAGGATTGAGATTGAAAGCTGGTGTAGGAGGATACAACGGATTGAAGACATCGGATTCGAGTTCAAATTCCAACATGATAAGCACCGGCCTGCTGTCGTGGGGAGTCCGGGCCTTATGAACGGCACACCAGCACGTCCAATGCCGTCTGGTCTCGGGTTGGGATGGAGCAGAGCTCCCTTCGTGAGGGTCATTCAAAGCAGGTGCAGATCCCGGTTCTCCCCAACCATTTAGCACAAATACATGAGGAGCGTTATCTTCATCTTCTGAAGCCGGATAAGTCGCGTCAGTGAGAAACTGGATATTATCCCAGAGTGTCCCCGCTGAGTTTTCTGGGAGCGTGTCAGTAAAACACTCGAGAGAAAAGAGGTAGCGAGGAGAGAGCCCGAGAAGCTCTGTCGAGTTCTGTCACTCCTCGTCAGTATCACCTCAGGAACAATCAACAAAATTTTCTGACCTCAGAAACTTGACGTACAACTAATGCATCCTCCAAATCCTCCACCACTATCAATACCCCGAAGCCCTGTACCGCGCCAGGGGTCCTAATAGGCTGGACAAAACGGGCGCTGTTACCCACGCTGTGATGAGACATAGGCGGTAGTCACTCACCTCATCTTCGCACCTCTGCATTTTGCCCTCGCGCCCGACCACAACATAGTTCCCATGCTCATCCGTTGCATACTGGAATCGAAAACTAGTACATTCTTCACTCCCACTGCTGAACTCCGACCTCGAAACCGCATCGGCCCCTGATTCGACTTCGGACGACGCGCTTGATGCTGCGCGCCAGGACCCAGAACTACTACCGATGGGAGACATGCGACCATAACCTCCTCCCGACGCGGCATCATTTGAACCAGTGGAAGAAGTGGCCACTGAAGTAGCAGCAACTATCACTTTTGGCGAAGCTGAATAATATTTGCTACTACCGTCTGAACCTCCGGCCAGGGATCGGTCGGAAGACGTGGACTCGGTTCCACGAGTCCGACCACTTCGTGTGTACAAACTCTGTTGTGTCGAGGACACTCTGGACCCAGACCATCGTTCACTGGAACCAGGAGACGGTAAAGGGGGTAGGTGGACGAGTCCATATTGAGAGGGGTTGAAGGGAAGATCTGGAACCTCATCCGCCATCCCTGAAAAAGGGATATTCTCAGAGTCCCCCGATCTTTTGGGCGATTCAGCCGGCGGATCAACTTCGAACGAAAAAGATGTCTCAGGAGTATGCCATCTTTCAACTGAGGGTACCGGCGAGTCTGTGTGATCGTCGTTCGGAGCTTGTTCCTGAGTTCGATCCGGTGAGTAGACAATTTCATTGGTAAATTCCCTGGACCGAGAGGACTGTTCTTGTCCTTCCACTGACGCGGCGGAGACTGGGCTTTTTTCGGGTGAAGGAGAAACGCTGGGTGACGTCGACATAGAAGGACTTGTTGCTGAGGGCAGAAGGGACGCGCTGGTAGCGGTTAGAGCTGAACTGGCAACCAAAGGAAGTGGTATAGCGATGCATTCAAATTCCTTATTTTGGTTTTCTGGCTCTGATGTATGACTAGCAGACTTGCTAGGATCCGCAGTCGAAAACGTTCTCCGATTATTGGGATCCTTCTCATCCGCCGGAAAGTGGCGAAATCTGAATGTCGTTTTTGCACGCTTCCTTTTTCCGTTGCTATCCAAGGTGGCGAAGTCAGACGCATTATGAGGCGATGCTGGTGGAATATGATAAGAAGCCGATGTAATGTTTCGGAGTGATGATTCAGAAGAGACGCGGGAGATGTTAGGTGCTGTTCGTCTGGGCCGAAGCGAGCCCGAAGCGTTGCTGGGTTGCTCTGCAACCTGGACCAGATCACAAGAACTTTGATCAGGGAAAGAAAGAGTGGTTGGCCCTCTGGACCTATTTCTTCCTCCTCTCAACCTCATAGGTCGGCCTTCGTTAGTGTCAGCGTTCCCTGCCTCCTGCCTGAGCCACGAATGGAGGAGGTCATGAGACTGGGATTTGCGTGCGGTCGAAGAGGATGTACGGTTGGCGGAACGACCTCTGGGGATGGGAGCAGCGGGCTTAATGGCAGTGAGGAGAGAACGGACCGGATAAACAAATGAAGTTGGAGGCTGGGCGAAAGTTTGCTTGGCCGAAGGGGAAGAAGAGGAGGTAGTCGGCGGGGGACTGTCTTCCGACATGATTTGACAATGCGGGCCAGGTGAGAGATAGTCGACTGTGGAGCCAATGAACAAATGATGCGCGTTCCCGTTCTCTTGCCGTTTTGGTAGGCAACAACCCCGGTACCGATCGATCATATATGACGCACTTGCGCTCACGTGTAACTAGTTCAAAAATATAACAGTGAATCGATGTGGAGATAGGAGGAGTCAGAATCCAAACATTCGTCCAATTGCATCCTGCACCCCCTCCTGCACTCCAAGATAATCATGTCCGCCGTACAACGTCTTCACCAGTGTTACGTTTCGTTCCTTCGTCTTGTCCCAGAAGCTTTCTATGTATCCAAACCCTTTCATATCAGTCCGCTTTACCACCTTCTCTCTTGCCCTTTGGCGCTTGTCCATAGAAGAAGACATTGCTTCATACTCCTCTTTTGTCGCCCGGATCGCATCTCTCGGCAACTTCAGTTCTGGTAGAACACCATTAAGGAATGCATTGAACAATACGTCCGAATGAGAATGGGGGATATCCCAGTCATTCTCGGCATGCGCGATTAGCACTGAGGCATCTATGTGCTGATAGAAGAGTGAGCGGCGATTCAGTGGATACAACTGCGGCGTACTGGAACGGCCCTAAGGGTGTCAAATTTGTGAACCAGGGCCCAGTTTACGAGATCTGCATCAAGCTCAAGCCTTTGTATGCGTTCAAAACTTCAGCACTCACTTGTAGCCCATGGAATCATGGCAAGCGGCTTAATCAAAGGAACCAAGCCAAGTATATGGTAAGTCTGTATCACCTCTCGTATGCTCGAGAAGGGCTAAAATGTATCATTAATTCTTCCTGTGAAACTAATACCAGTTCCGGTACTCACGCTCAGGAGCACAACGCCCTTGCACGTAATTCCGTCTCGTGCCAGTTCTCTTGCTAGCCCAGCACTAACACCTGTGCCCAGGCTGTGTCCTACAATGAGGACCTCGTCGGCGTCAACCCCCTTGCGGGCAAGCCAGTCCCAAGCTGCCCGGGCATCCTGAATGAGACCTTCTTCACTTGGAGTTCCTGTGCTATCCGCAAAGCCACGATAATCGATTGCCAATATATTTGCACCGAACCGTGACGAGAAAGCTTTATAATGTTGTACGCGTGCATCAAAAGCACGGGTAGCGGCATTTCCGTGAAAGAACAGGATGGTGGGACGTTCCTGGACGGCCACGGGAATATGCTTCGCAGGAAGTGATTCTTTGGTGGGGGGTGCCAAGAGCTTGTGATAATAATGGTCTGATAGGATGAACCAAGCTCCAAGGGACTCCCCGTCTTGGGTAGGTATACGTACGTTTAAGGTCTTGTTAGCTAAGGGGGTTGAGAGTATTGGCGGTAGTACGGGTGCGAAGGGAAACTTACGGGCGAGACCATACTTTTCTGGCAGGTCGTAACTCGCAAAAAGGGGTATCTTGACCTTATTGAGGTATAGGGCACTTGTTGAGTGGTGAGCTGGCTACTCCCACGGATACAAACTGGGAAGCTTACTGTCGTTGGAAGAAAGGGATAAACAAGAGCAGGACTGCCACAGCGTATAATACACCGATAACGAGCAAAACTCGGCGAATTCTACCGATCCAGAGAACAGCCTTGCTTGGTTCTTGAGGTTGTGCTTGGCTATCCGCTTGCGTCGTGGCGCTTTCTGATATATCGACGTTGTCCGCCATGGTCGTGGAATGCAGGAGGACTATTGGGGTCAAGCCGTAAGAACGCCGATACTCATGCACATGTCCGAGCCGCTTGGTTGCAATTGGTCGGAGCGGAAAACAGCGCAGGTTACTGTACGCGGACAAGCACGTGCTATATTGCCGATCGGCCAACAAATTTTGTGTAATTTCGCTCATAAACCAGAGTTAATTTCTCCACACCGTTGATACATGAAGGAGATCCCCCGACATGGCGGATGACACTCCCAATGTCGCACTCGACATTACGACCGAAAAACAGGACCCTTCCGAACAGCCCACACCTCACAATATCGGGTCTAAGGCCACTTCGATGACTCTGCAACCAAGCAAGCCCAAACGCCGAACCTGGTACCGCCGTCTGGGTGCCGGGATTATCATGGACATCCGTGCCAGGGGTCCTTGGTACGTTAGCGACTGGACCGATGCTTTGAACTACCGCGTCGTACCCGCCACCGCCCTCATCTTTTTTGCCAAGTACGTACTCCGTCCCAAAATAAGCATGCCCGGCGTTGACACGGGAATCCTGTTCAGCGTGCTGCCTGGCATTGCGTTTTCTCTTGACTTGATAGAGACCACTCGTGAATATGGAGTTGCGGAGGTTCTTATGTCGTCTTTCATGGCCGCATTTATATTCTCGGTTTTCGGTGCACAACCGTTGACCATTGCTGGAGTAACCGGTATGACCATACTCGGCATTCCCATCCGTATACGAATCTTCACCGGAGATTATCAGGCCCTATCACGGTTTTCAACAAAACCATCTTCGACATCCTTAATCGTGAAGCTAATCCACCAAACTATCACCAGTTCATCAGTTGGGTCTACTTATGGGCTGCAATTATCCACTGGGTTACTGCCATTCTGAACTGTGAGTAATCCATCACTCATCAACTCCACTTCCCCAAAGTTTCTCATTGCTCTTTTAAAATCCTCTGACAGGGTGCAACTTTCTCAAATACGTCACTTTATTCTCCTGCGACACATTTGGGTTCTATGTCTCTTGGGTCTACCTTCAATATGGAATCCAGGTTCTCACTCGCCAGTTCCCCAACCCCGAACCCGGTTATCTCGTTTCAATTATCCTCGCAATCCTCATGCTAGTCACGTCCTTCCTCTTCCAATTTCTCGCACGATCACCATACTTCCACCGTCACGCTCGTAGATTCTTCGCCGACTATGGAATGCCCATCAGTCTTGTCGCTGCATCTGCAATGGCTTATTGGGGAAGGTTCAGCCACGCTGATCCGGAGACGCTTCCGGTTGGACCTGCTTTTAAGGCTGCAGGAGGACGCGACTGGCTCGTAAAATTCTGGCAACTAGAAGGCAAATGGGTTGGAATTGCATTGCCTTTTGGCATCGTCCTATGGATCTTATTTTTCTTTGATCACAACGTCTCGGTAAGACCGATTTATTCACCCTGTGGATGACATACCGTGTATTGACAAAATCTTGCTAGTCCCTGATGGCCCAGGGAGCTGAATTCCCGTTGCGCAAACCCCCCGGCTTCCACTGGGACTTTTTCCTTCTAGGTGTTACAACCTTCGTCGCAGGCCTCATTGGTGTACCCGCGCCGAACGGTCTCATCCCCCAGGCCCCGATTCACACGACTTCCCTTGTTGTCATGGGCCGCAATCCTAAATACGAGAAAGATGAAGAAGATCAGCCACCTCGTACTTCACCTCCCCGGCCTTCTCCCACCTCGCGTCCTCGTTCTTCCCCTGCCCCATCTCATCCTTCCCGTAGCCCGTCCCGAGCCTCGAGCTCACAAAGCTCCATAATTAATGATCCGGAACCACCGCCTGATCCGAACCCAGCAGCACCACACCATCATGAGGTCCCCGTCAGTGTGGTTGAGCAGCGAGTATCCAATTTGGCCCAAGGGAGTCTGTGCCTCGTGCTACTTACAGGCCCCTTCCTTCATGTGTTGAACCTCATCCCTAGGGGAGTTCTTGCCGGCCTATTGTACGTCCCTCCTCCCATCGCGAATCCCGTACATATACAAGTTGATCTGATGGCATTTTAACTCAAGCTGGTACATGGGCCTCGACGCCCTCCAAGGCAGTGGAATTACGAAAAAGATCTTGTACCTGATCCAAGACAAACAACTCACGCCTCTTAATGAACCACTTAGAAGAGTTCGAAAATCACGCATTTTGATGTTCCTTGCAGTCGAACTTGTCGATTTCGGCGCTACCTTCGCCATTACTCAAACAATTGGTTCGTCCTTGTTCCTGTTCCTCATATCCCTCCATGGAGAGGGCCTGCGGATCTTCCTGCGGCTAAACTAATATTGTTCGTTTCCGGTACAGCCGCGATTGGATTCCCCGTCATTATCATGTTGTTGATACCCATCCGCATCTTCCTCATTCCACGCCTGCCATTCACTAGCGAAGAGCTGGCGATCCTCGACGGACCAACAGCTTCTCCATTTGTGAGTTCTTTCCGCCCCCACGCCGTGAACATTGTAGATCGTTGGTCTACTTTTACCACCTTTTGTGTTCCATCTTCCTTCCGTTTTACTCCCGATCACTTTCCTTGTTCTCTTCCCCTCTGGTGAGCTCCTCGATAAGCTTGGCATTTCCCCTGGCATTGGCTCCGTATTCCGATCGTGTCGCTTTATGCTTCGATGCCCTCTCTTTTTACCCCATCATTCCATATCGCATCTGCCAATCTTTTTCTTTTCCGCATACTCCCCCTCACTATGCCGCTTTTAAAGATGGCCCTCTCTTAACACCCGACTCATGGGAAGCCATCTCGTTCCTGCCCCTGGCCCAAACTTCATTTTCTTGTTTCGGATTCCCAGATTATTTTTAGGCCACCAACCGATCAACGTCTTTGTGCGTTCAACAACCGGGCAACACCCTACTAGTCCCCCTTTCTCCTCTTCCTCCTTCATTTGTCTCTTTTTTATCATTGCAGACGTTCTACACGCTCTTACGTGGAGCGTTCCTCGTCTGATGCGCCCAGACCGACGTCTCCTTGCGGGATAATTAAAAGCTACAGATTTCAATCTGTGGCGCATCATCCATGCTATGCACCTGAACAACATGAACAAGCATGTCAGTTCCGCTGGCAGTGCTACCCAAGTATCGCTTTACTTCTCCATTTTGGTGACAACCATGTATCCTTTCATGCTTCTCATTTAGCCTGTTCGCTCCGTTATAGACGCGGAACTCCATTGTGATTATTCGGGCTTCGTTATTTTTGGAGTGGGGCGATTCATCCCTTGTCGTACAACCCGCTCACTCCCTGAACCTCTACTCTTCCGTTTCACTGTGATACCTGCCTACGATCATTTGACACTCTTGCACCACGTAATGACGAGCTGATACTAATGTATCTCTTTTTCAGACAATGGAATCAGTCGGGGGCACTCTTTAGATTCCCTCCCTCGACTTCAGCCCCCGCAGCTTTGACACCATCCTGGAACAGACCCACCTTTGTCCGCCCGTAATGCCTCTTTACGTTCGACTTTGCCTTGTTTTTTGATTTATTCTTGTAAAGTACCTAGACTTGGATTGTTCTTCCCTGGAGTAGCACACTTGACCAGTGATGTTAGAAGGAACCGAAATTCCCACGGCTTATCCACTTCAGACGCACTCGCTGGCCTGGTCCAGGTGGTTTATCCTAGACGACAGCATGGCACGTGTGAGTCGTCATCCGACTTTCAACGGGCATGCACAAAGTTTGGACCTCAGCTGATCCATGTGTGCCCCGGCAGTCAATCATCATGTGCTTCATGGGACTGGCCAATTAAAACCGGGGAAATTCCCGCTTCTCGTTCGTTTTCGCCACTCCCTCAAGATAGGAGATTCCGAAAATCCGATTCTATGTGGATTTTCTGACTCATCAACCTCACCCTGCTTACACTGTGTGATGAAGATATATGATTAGCAGACTCACCCAACGAGGGCTGGCTTCTGTTGCTTCCTCTCCTTGACTCATTTCGCCCGGTGAATTGCGCATTTATCATTGAATTTCAAAATGTCAGGCGAAAGCAACAGTGAGATCCTTGGTGTCGTCTTGTTGGTTCGACATGGAGATCGTCAGGGTACGCGTCTCCCGTGGTGCTCAACCCTGCGATTATAATGACGGCCATCGTGACGCATAGGCTTCTACCAAGATCCCAAGTCATACACTCCCTCCGATACCATTATCACCGCGCTTGGAACTGTAACTGATCTTTCGACTTTGTGACTCGAAAACTTGACTGAATCCTTCCTTAGCAAGAGGAATTCCAACTGGGACATCTCTTACGCCAACGCTACCTGAACGAAACCTCTCCCACGTTTATTAAGGGGATCAACACCACAATCGTTGACAGTTCGCAGATCCGCGCTCGGGCTGACGCCGGTGGTGAAGGCGGAGTTATCTTCAACTCAGCTGCTGCTCTCCTGCAGGGGCTCTTCCCTCCGACATCAAGCTTCAACGAAAGACTTGCGAACGGCACGACGGTCACTGCGCCATTTGGTGGCTACCAGGTCCGTTAAACGTCATTTTGTGACTGAATTCGTTCTAATTACCGACCTCTTTAACTTATTCTGGACTGATCCTCCACCACTCTTCGAACTCGCAGTATATACCTAGTGGGTCTCATAACATTTCTTAAGAGACCGAGTCTTATTCCGTTTTTGATGATAGTCGAATCCGTTGAACCTGAGAACGATATTTCGCTGGAAGGTTGGACCTCCTGTGGTGTAGGTTCGGGACGATACATTCCTGACGCTCTCTGACTTCTATTGTACCCCCACAGACTTTCGGGACTGCAACTAAGGCCTTTTATGCCTCATCCGAGTTCAAGGAGAAAGAAAAGGAGAATGCGGACTTCCTGAGCTCACTCAAACAGTATCTCGATGAACGACCAGTCTCCTTGGAAAACATGGTGAGTAATCCGCGGCGAAATGATCTCCACTCGAACTCACCTATTGAGGACGGAACCAGTGGAATGTACGTTTGTCTTTGTTCCAAACTGACAACCCATTCCTAAGAATACCACCTGAAGATCTACGACTTCCTGAACGTGTTATCTATTCACGACTCCGAATTTGCAAAGCGCCTTCCATCAGATGTGCTCGCACAAGCTCGAAGTCTTGCCAACTACCACGAATATGGGGTCTTCAGCTCCCCAGAGCTGGGTGGGGTTGGAAATAGTGAGCTGATCCAGATCATGCACTGGGGATCGCTACTTACCAGGCTGAGCAATCAGTCGCTGGCAGGACCATCCTTCCATCCATTCTGGAAGGGTTTTCGCAGATAGCTGATCCTTCCAATCCCCTGAAGATCCTGTATCAAGGGATTTCCTATAAGCCATTCATATCGCTGTTCAATATGACTGGCGTTGCTCAACAAAACCCCGAGCTTGCTGGGATAGGTGAGTCATTTGTTCTCTGGAATAGGAACATACGCCATAAGATCGTACATCTGTAGTCAACTACGCAGCGGCTGTTGCTTTGGAAGTCCGATCCTCGAGCAACGGACCAGTTATCCGATTTAATTTCAAGAACGGGACGTTGGATAACGATTTCAAGGCCTTCAACTGGTTTGGGCCTTCTGGCGATGTATCTCTTGCAACATTCGTAGATCACCTTTCCGTAAGTCCGCAGATGCGTGATCATCATTGTCCAGTTTGACAAAGCTGTGTTATAGGGTGTTGCCATCAACGACACTGCGACTTGGTGCGCGGAATGCCACAATAACATTGACAGAGGTTGTGGAGATTTAACCCTCGCTGCGAAGGGAGCCCTTGAGGCTGAGCGGCTTTCCCCTACCGGTGCAGGCTTCCTGGGAGCGGGAATGGCAATTGCCTTTGTGTTGATCCTTTCCCTGTTCATGTACTTTTTCGGCTTCATCGGGTTCGGCAAGAGAATGAGTCGACGGGCACCCTCGGATGTAAGCACCACCCCATCCTTGCGGGAACTAATCGCCTAAATGTTTGTTTTACAGAGCGGATCCTCTGTGGCTAAGGTGTAGACACACCCACGGGTGCTGCCGTGATTCTGCGCCTATAAAGATCTTCAAGAAGGGGTGATCTGTGTATTGTGTAGTGAATATCGTACATATGCCTCCATGGATGTAAAATTATGGAATTAAAAATCTTCTTCATCGCGATAACCCATCATATCATCATATTCCGATTCTTCATGAAATTCATCTAACACGGATCAGCTAGGACAAATTCAGGTAAAAGAAGATGCTAGATTTACCGCTATCTTCAGATTCCGAATCAGACTCTTCATCTGGATAATCATTCTTGTAATATTCCTCGGCTGGAGAGGTTTAGAGGGCTTTAAATGGCACCGCAGTTGCACTCACCATTGGAATCTTCATCAGCTTCATCCTCTGGCTCTGATTCTGAATCAGACTCATCAGATTCAAGAACTGACATGGGTAAACCAGTACTTGAAGAATGAATCAGTAGGTCACTCCGGAATGCGACGTGCAACACACGCACAGGGTTCCTGTTCTGACCGCAATCGAGTTCCATTCACTCAGAGTTGCTGGCCTATGGTAGAAAACATCCCAAACATAATCATCGGACTCATCACTGGAAGGGGATGTGCTGTTTTTGATATTAGAAGTCGGAGGGGCCACATTATTCGGTGAAGTGGGTGAGATATCGTGGACTGCATAATGAGTAAATTGGTTGTTGCCAATTGTAAAACTCACTCTTAAGGTAATCATTTAGCAAAGGGAGGAATTTCTCCATCTCCGGGTCAGGTTCAGTTGGTGAGGGTTTCTGTTTGGAGAGAATAGCATCATACATCCGGAAGTCGGGAATAGGCGGGTTATTTAGCAGGTCTTTCGAGTGATAAACTTTAGGTCTGATAGTATGTCAGATGGAGATTGGGTCGGCCCAGAAAGTGTACGTACGGGCTAGTCATCTGTTGTTTTAATGGCGGTTCTTGACCGTCGGAGGATACAATAGTATATCGCGGAGTCTGGTCTTTCTTTAGGCGTGTGGGCGAGGGGGGTATCTCGGGTTCCGTGCGAGGAGTAGGGGGCTTTGTATGGGGCTTTGCAGTATTTTCCTTGGCCAGACGAGATATTCTATCCTAGATGAGTGTATGTATAGCTGGGACAACAGATGAGTAGTAAGCGACCCACCTGAATCTCCTTCTGACTCTTCTCGTCCTTCCAAGCCTTATCCTCCACGGTATGAGCATACTGAAAAACACCAACGCCGCCACGAGACTTCTTGCGACGGATACGCGACTCAACCACTTCGAACAAGTCAATGAGCCTTCAGGACGAACAACTCGGCAGATGCATGTACCTAGCGCATCCAGGGGTTCTTCATTTCTCTTTCGCTTGATACGCAGAATCGTGTACGACTGTGGGGAAGGCGTTGAAGCGTCAACGTCCATGATGGTTAGAGGAGGGGTTCAGAAAGCTATTGGTACTGTACGGCGAGTTCGACTTGCGTCACTCACGTGGCAGTACTTGTTCGGGATGTTTCCTGATAACGTCATCTTCCAATTAGGGTATGTATCCAACTTGAGGTCTCCTTGAGCATTGCATCCCACAGGTCGGAAGATCAATGTAGTGGCGTTTGAAACCGCATTCGAGTCACTGATGCATTCCTACATGGTATTAGACTCTGATCGCATAAATGTTTCTGCCTGATTGGGAGTAATTGGGCGCTGACCACTACGCTTTCGAAGCACAAGGCGTTGTGATCCTTGACCACACAAGGGGACTGACTGCGGTGAAACTGCAGTTATTCCTAATGATATCAAATTCCAACATAGGATTCCGTTCTGGTGAGACAAAGACGTCGTTCTCTGCTCTCTCAGAACCTCGAATATGTTTCGAGCGTTTCCCGGAGGCGTTGGCGCAGACAGAGCCTTCCAGGTTTTATGTAACCCAGCATCTTTCTGCGCCGTGATATGTGCATAGCTTCAGCAACACGGGGATATCGGTAATTAGCAGCACGCTCATATAAATTGAAGGTTCATCTACCAGTCATATTACCGACATCACCTCGTCCGCTCCTAGAAATGTTTCTCACTGTCTTTATCTTCATCTTCATCGTTCTTCTATGGCTCCGATTCCAACCAACAAGCAGAGCTTGCCGAAATATTCTCGCTTCTTATCGGATCTCGATCCTTGGTTCCGGTGCGGATGAACAAACCATGCCGGCTTTCTTCAGACTAACTCGACCATCGATGGACTTCAGGTAGAGGGCAATCATGATGGTTCAATGAATACCATTGAATCAACGCTACTGTCCCGTACACCCTATGATGGGATCTACCGGTCTACTGTACACAGATTCCCAAGCTGGGGAATCGTTAGGCGTCGTTGTCTAAATGTGCAACGTCATGCGGTTGTGTTATTACTAGCCAAGAGATTAATGAAACCCCGATCGGATTATTCTAGAGATCATCTCCAACGGGACCGGGCTTCCCGGGGCTTCCTGCAGCTTTCCAGGCAGCCAGAATCAAGTCAACTACGTCATCCACACCAAAGCCTTTGCGAACGCTCGTGAAGACAGTTGGACCTTCACCCCGCATGAGCTTAGCATCTCGATCCATGACTTCCAGCGAAGCACCGACGTGAGGCGCAAGGTCTATCTGATGGGAAAGTTCAAAGTAAGCAAAGTGTCATCACCGAAGTTGAGTGGTTGCGATCTCATACCTTGTTTATCACAAGTAAGTCAGACTGAGAAATACCCGGTCCACCCTTCCGAGGGATCTTATCCCCTCCCTGAATGTCGCGACATCGGATAAGGCCAATTGAAGATGAGGGATGCTGCTTACCGAAACGTCAATCACGTAGATGATATAATCTGCTAGTTCTCGAGAATAGTTCGCAGCAAGATTATCACCTCCGCTTTCTACAAATAGTATCTGACATCCGAACTTGGCCTGGAGCGTCTCCAAAGCTCCCATGTTGGCGCTGATATCTTCACGAATCGCAGCGTGCGGACAACCACCAGTTTCAATTGCCAGGATACGGGGTGGAGGTAGGGCTTTGTTTTTTATGAGGAATTCTTGATCCTCGCGAGTGAAAATGTCGTTCGTGACTGTCGCTGGAATGTGAAGGTGGTCATTCAGAGCACCTAGGAAATCTGCGATCAGTAAATATACCTATATTATATTCAGACCTTAATTTTTGACACAGTGCCAAAGTCAGGGCGGTTTTGCCAGATCCCACGGGGCTGCAACGCCATCAACGGTATGAGCGCGGTGAATGTGTAGACACGATGGCGCAGGCGCTCACCCCCCAATGCCAACAGTAAAGCCGCGTTCTTCAAAGTTTCGAGAGCTGTAATCGGGAAGGTCGCGTTCGGAGTACTTGCCTTCAACAGTGTGAGCCGTCACATAGAAGGGACTATGAGGATATTTCACCTGGATTATCCAATTGTTCGTGTGTATGTCCATGGTCTCCTCCATGGCTATGTCCTCCGTGATCATGGGAGTGAGATTGGGACCCAGTGTCGTTCTTGGAGCCTCCGAGATTGTTGATAAACTGTACACTCATGATGAACTAGAGTAAAGGCTTATCGCCATTGACCCCTCTCTATAAGCTCGGCACGGCCGATCCGGCAGACCCTGGACGGATCACCATCTGGGGCTCCTAGACTGTGGTTAGGGTTATTGTTGCCGTTCTGCCAACACTCGTCCTGTCGCAGGAATGAAAAGATGCGTCAACGCTATTGTAGATTACGACTCCTCAGGCGATGACGAACCGCGGGGTAACCCACCGCCCAAGAAAAGGTGAACTGGTTTGTCTTTTCCTCTAACAAGAGCCTCACCCGGCTGCTGGCTTACCTTCAGGAAACTCCCTGCATTGTCCGCCAACCTCGTAGTGCCAGTTCCCGTAGATGACCCCGCGGCCCACCAAGGTCGAATAAGGACAACACCTCATGTGGATGGTAACTGGGCGGCTCATGTCTACGTGTCGGTCAGAATCAATAGATCACACGCCCTGTCTTCCCTCTTGGATTCAGTCATCGCTGAAGCCCAAAAGTCAGTTCCGGCCCTTCACAGCCTTGTCTCAATTTCGAATAATAGCAAGAACTATATCGAACTTCACATCTCACTGTCACGTCCAATCTTCATCCGGGCCCATCAAAAGGAGGAGTTAAGGCGAGCGGTCAGGAAACTGACACAGCGTTCACCGTAGGTAAATTTATCTTTAAGTGCGGTAGCTTTTATTTATCGGGCTTCCAATTTAAAATAGGTTTACTCTGTCTTTTACGTCGTTCGCGGAATTACAGAATGACGAGCATACACGAACCTTTCTGGCGATGGAGATAGGCGCAGGCCACCACGAGGTCCGTCCTCGTCCGATTCCACCGTAATCAGCGCTGACATTCATATGACACCCCTCTTAGTTAAAGAAACTCTGTGGCGGCTTGGAGCCATTTTTACAAAGCCTCCGGCAACGCAGTTATTACTCCAGTCCTCGATTCCATGCATCCATCGCTTGGGCTCTCCTCGATCATGCCCACGACGCCACAAGGGCCACAGCCAGCCTATCGGCGAGCGAGGCAATACCTAGGCCTATCGCTTCCTCCGAAGACGACCGTACAATTGTGAACCTCCCGGAACCCCAGTTCCCCGCACAATTCGCTACGATTCCTCGTCTTCCGGAGGAGCTGATCACAAGATTGAACCGCCAGTTTAGGGACGGGTTTTCTTCACCAAGTGTGGGATTTTTCAACGTCGAAAACCTTGCTGTAAAGATAGGGAAAGAAACCGTGTCATGGCCATTCAGTGGCGTGTGATTGCCTTGTACTTTCAACACAAATCCCTATGCACCAGGATTGCTCTATTGTGCATTTGCAAGAATGTTACGTCGGCTTCTCCGCGGACTCCGCCTTAAAATCTCGATCATTGCATTCGACATGGACACATCTCCTACACGGAGTGTATATGCATCCCCATGTCCTTCAGTCTGTCTTTTCACCCTTGCATGAAGTAATTTTTCTACTGCATCAGTTCCGCTCAACCACCGAAGTACTCTAAGCCGATCCAAGGTCTAACAATATCTACGCTTGCCCCGACCCACTTACATCCAACCGAAATTCTTCTCTCGGCGACCATATAATTTAGAGTAGGATTCCCTCCTCGGATGAGCCGCAGGCCGGATGAACTCGTTTCCCTCGCATGGCCAGCGTTTTTTGACCAGCCTCGTTTTCAGGCGAAAGAATTTCCCAGTCGTGTGGAACAATTCATTCCGTGTGCCTTATCCCTCCACTTTTTTCGCATTTCCCGTTTACGGACAATCCCTCCACGTCGCTTACTTCTTCCTCCACATCGAAGATCCCAGCAGCGTATTCGGTTTACACTGAGTTGTAGGGGGAGGATCTCGCCGGAAATAAAACTCTACCCTCCACTCCCAATAGGGCCCAATTCCTGGTAAGTCGAAACACACCTGCAGACAATTCCCTGTGTCGCTGGCGTTAAAACTACCTGACTGATGAAATTCCTTGATTCTCAGGACTCATCTCCATCGCTCCAGACGGTTGGGCTCCGGAACTTACCAGCCGTGCCCGAATACTTTCGGCACTTACGACAGCGAATTTCAACACTTGTTGCCCCCCCCACAGACTCAGGATTGATCACGATCTGAAAACCAAACATACATGGTTTGATTGTGACATACGCACTATCCAAGCAATGTGGACTTACTCCCACTATTCAAGCCATTCGTCCCTCCTGGGAGCCAAGACTCCATCAACTTTTCCCCAAGAGGAAGGCAAGGTCGTAATTTGGCTTCCTGTCCGCATGTTCATCTATCCTCCATTCCGTACCATGCTGGTAAACGGGGTTGGAATATCCTACTTTGCAGCGTGGGGCGAACCGCTTGTTAATGTCGGGGAAGAGAAGGAGGAACCCAGGACGAGGTAAATGAGTCCCAGGCGATCCCGCATGACAATCCAAGGAGGCACCATCTGCCCCCTCTTTGCTAGTTCAAATTTCTCAGCATCAAATGTTATCGATGTGTACCCTGTGGCTTCTTTGCCACAATTGAATGTCCTCTGATGAGCTAGAATAATCACATACTTCCGGGATTCTCCCAAGCATAATGCATCCTAGCTTCCAGCACTACTACACAATTGCATAGATCAAACTTCCGGTCGTCGTGATCATCAAAAAGTTACTTGCGCCGGATGCTATCGTAGCATGTTCTTACCGTTCCCTCCGATCAGACTGAGGCATGTGGTGTGGCCCACGAATCCATCAGCCCAGACACAGGACCTGGAAAAGACCATGATACGGGTAACATGGCCTCCAGTATATTTCCATGAGATTTGATTTGGCAGGATGCACTCCTAACACGTATCACAGGATGGAAGACTACCCGCTTCTCCTCATCGAAACATCAACACGTGTGAGCAACATTGGTGTTGTTAGCAGTTCCTGGCTTTCACGATTCTTACCTCCCTCGGGCTTCGGTGACAAAGTACAAAGCTTTTACAAGGGTCGTGCTTGCCAACCCCCCAACCCCATGACCTATTTCGATCGCGCATACGGACTTGTCCTCCCAGGCTCGATAATCCTCTTCTTCAACTTCAAATGTAAACTACGGGTTGCCGCTAGCCGTATCTGAAAATATGCCGTCGTGAACCCCACCTAGGCTTAAAGGAGGAATGGCAGGCAGAAGGAGCAAGGTCGAAAATGAACTGCACTTCCTTTATGACAGGTGTTGATGACAAGTTCCATCCACGGTTCGCCTGGAGATAAGGTTTGAAGAATTTCTAACCTCATTTGCATTTCGACATAATACGTCATGGTGTCTCAAGCTGACCAGATGCGCACATTTTCCATAATAGGCAATAAACCGACATCCCTCGATCGTTTGACTGGGATGTGCGTCCCTGATCAAGTCGCTGACCTCGGCGTATGTCATGATTGTGGTGAATGCTGATCAACGGGAAATACTAAGTATCTGTATTACCTGTCTTTACAACAGAGATAATGAGGAGAAATTCCTGAGCAGCATTAGAGCGTTTCTGGAAGCTTGTGTGAGTAGTGTCGAAGGCGGCCTTCGTGGGAGTAAACTCTAACAATCGAGATACACCCCGGTTAATCGAAATATAGGGACGGGGCGAGCCGGGAAGAGGTAAGCCAAGTAGTTTCTGCCCCAGAACCATCACCCTCAGATCTTTGTGGACAGCATCCTCGGTGAATCGATCAGCGTGAATAACTGGTAATTTGTGGGAGCACGCAGTTCCAGATAGCCGCAACTTGTGCATTTACGACACTCGACGACTCAAGGTAAGTTATAACACGTGACATGCCGCATCACCGATGACAATCCGAGACCTCAGTAATTTGCAAAAACGTCGTTATTGTTTAGTCGCCGAGGACGGTGTACTACTGGCGACCTGTGAGAAGCTCACACAAGACCGGCATACCCAAACCCACGACCTGTTGACGGGAAATATCCATAACTCATTGTGCTGCTCCATAACTCATTGTACTGCTTTCGTCCGTCCCGCCCCCCCGCTCCCCCCCCTTTTAAGGACCATGGTGCCCCCGAAAGACCTCACTACATATGCAATACCTTCAGGAGAAGTGAACCCACATGATGAGTTGGCTTACCCTGTTCAGGGGTGCGATAGCTCAATGTCGCGTCTAAGTTCAATCGTTCAAGGATGTCCCCGTAAACAAGTGGCGCGGAGTTCTGATATGGCCTAGTGGTAGTCTGGACTTTCCCTCCATCTCCGATAACCAGCGTCTGACGCCGGTCTGTTGCTCACCATTTGCTGCTTGTTTTCGCGTAGGTACCTCATAGGAACTGAAGTTATGCATACCGCCAGCTTGTGGCAGGTTTCTCCGGTGCTTTGTCGACGAAGGACATGTTTCCGCCTCTCCTAGTGTCCTCAACTGTCTCTTCCCTTAGCCAGCATTTCTGACCGGGTATTCTAGGGGTGAGAACCTCTCCTCTTCATAGATAGCTCTGCAGCGGACGCAAACGAATAGAACTTTCGTACCGAATGGAACCATTACCAGCTGGTCCGTTATCCCCCTCCAGCTCAATCATACGCGACCCGACTGCATGGAACCGGATACCATTCGGACTTATCAAGCGGACCTGGATCTTTCGCCGTGGTTCCTCGGTCTCGGCGGATGACCACAGGGCTGCTTCCATGTATCAACCCCCCAAATCGAATGCGCCTCCTATCTTGATATGAAGATAATTGGCCCTCCCAGCTCCAACAGTAGGCTGCTTTTGCGTCTTTGGTATGACCTTGCATCGTTCCTCGGTCAGTCCTGGAGCCAGTCCCCGGCTGCATGAAAATAAGTGGAGGGGATCACATGCGCTAATCATACTTCAACACAATCAATCGACAACAACTTAGAGATCGTGTCGGCAATACAGCGATGACCGCAAAGGACCTTCTCTTACGGCAAAGTGGCCACATCATGATACTTTACAGGGTATATTCATTCTCACCGTGCTCTCCAGGATGCAATCTGCCTATCCATCAATACCTTCCGTTCTTATCGTAGGTGGACGTAACTAGACTATTAATACTCTGCAGGCTATGCACCAATAGCTTCTCGTCCAAGTTTCATCAACGCATCAAATGTTGTCATAGCAGCTGGAGTTCAAGGCCATATGCAGTTGTGTTTGGGATCCTTGTAAGGCAGATGCTGGCACCACATCAAGGACTCCGGATGCCTAGCAAATCGCAAATTCAATGAGGTATCCTCCAAAGGGATGAGCAAATCCCCCAACGGAAGCTTCTTTTAATTGTGATCAAACCCGGACCTGGATCGTGACCAACCTGTCCAACCACCTTCATTTGTTACACATCACCTTCTCCCATAAGTCAACCTTGTATAGAGTTGTACTCCTGAATTATCCTGCGGGAGAATCACCCTGAAGCGTTGTAATCGCCCATAAACTACCAATTCAAGCCATCATCGGAAACAAGACTGCCTCCGAAAAGCGACGACGTTTATAAGTACGAAGCCCCTTGCCTATTCTTTGTATCAAGGTTGTGACCTCAAAATATACATATTTGCGAGGCAATGATACCGGGTTTTGTGGATTGGAAATTGACCTGCAGATTTTGAAAGAGTGCTGTGTCTGAGCGGAGAGGCAGTACATGAACCACACCACAACGAAGCCAAGCACGACAAAAGGGACCAATCATAGGCACCGGATATCAAAGAGCAAAGGAGAGCCGTACCTTCATACACCCCCAACGCTGTTTTCTCTCTACACCAAATCCGCGTCACAATATATCCATTTTTGTGGGGTTCGGACGTGTTTCATGTAACCTGTGAAAAGCCGCTGACTGGGGTGCAGAAACGCTCAGGGTGCCAGATTCAGCTGCGCCGTCGCCGCATTTCGAATATTAATATCACCAACGATTATTCGATAGGTCCGCGCCGTCCGTTTTGCTCAGGACGGCATCTCTAGATTACCAGAGCGCCAGTATCTTGCAGAACACAAACACAACTGACTGTCGATTATTTGTAACCTTCGCCACGACTCGAGCTGAGTGTAGCGTAGCAAGACCTCGTGCGCCTCTCCATCAGAACCATGGTATCAGACGCAACGATGAGATTTCTGCCACTTCACGATGTTCCAAAATCTCTAGTGAATACAAGCCCCTTTCCTAAAATGGAGGATGAGGGACCATTACCTATTCATTACCTGTTGGAGAACCGCTCACCTGCAGTAGATTGAGCGGGCATCTGATTTGGTCACCGTTGCGTGGTCCGAGTCAAGAACTTCTCCCAGAGTATCAATCTCAGGCCTCAGGCCTCATGCTGCTTCCCAGATGCTATGCGCGGTGACTCGAGGAGAAATATCGATCTTCTCTTTGCTGCGATGATTCCTATCGGTCTTCCACACTGGGCGCCTGACAGTCTCGACCTCTCCGAGCACATGACGCTTCTCCTGGGTTAATACGTACAATGTATTCAGCCGACGGCTTTTAACGCGCTGCGATGCCTTTCGCGTCCGATGAATTTACCCACCACAACAATTATTGGTACCGTACTCAGCGGTATCTGATGGACGACTCAATGGATAATCATCGAATCTAAAAGTATGCCATCTTACCCGAGCTCATGATCCTTCGCTGGCGCATGATGGAAGCATACCTGAGACCGAGTCCCCCGCCTTGTTGTATTGTTACCAACAGGACGCTCTAATCAAAAAGATGGTAAAATGAGTCCCTAGGACGCGCACGGGCCTCCCGCCAAGATTCCAATCAAGTCAATCATCGACGTTCAACCTACGGCGTTGTATCGGTCAGGTAAGTAGTGGCGTCCAACGGCGGATCGCATCATTTTAGCTCCAGGATGCATCACAAGCCATCACAAAGTCGCCTGCTTTCCGCATCACGTATCTTTATTACCGGGCTAAATGAAAATATGGAAAGTCGACAGTGGTACTGATCTAGGTTTAACAATGGTGCTCATATGCCCTGGGTCAGTAACCGTCCGACATCATAAACGCGTTTTTTCATGTGTAGTTCCGAGTCGCCAAAGTCCAGAAAACACTTCCATACCTGATCCCTTCCGACGCAATCGATATTCTCTTGAGCCGAAGGTAAGTCTGATTTTCCTGGTCACATTGGTCAGTTTACCTGGCTCCTTCACGTTTGGAAAAAAGGGGGGAAACGAACTATTGACGATCTGTAAGCGGCTGAGTGCCAATCATAATCATGGAGTTTCAGAGTCCGTTGCATTCGAAATATCGTAAACCCTTTACACAAAAAAGGGTCGTCAACGACGCCCCTTAACTCTGAGTTGACTATTTTCAGCAATAGAATGTTGAGCACACCCCCCCTTCTTCAGGTGTTTTCCAGATCCCTAAAGCCAAGGAGTCGTAGCCACTTTCCCGATGTGAGGGGTTTATTTGTTGGCCCACCGTGTTTCCCGCCCTAGACGCATCGATCTTGGATGACGGTGCTGGTAACGTCATCTTCTCTTTGTCAATGAGCCAACCGAATGAGGAGGGGTGTGGTAAGGTCAAGCGGAATGCCGTGAATATTGCGGTAGCTTCTAACTGAATGTAATTGATGTACCTTTTTATGGCCCAGACAGCGAGAAAGTCTAGACAAATTCGCCTCATCACTTATGTTATGTCACGACTTTGATACACCCGTTGGTCCTTGTCAATTCAACGAAGCATCCCGTGAGAATGCAATAAAACCAATGAAAGGTACCGAGACTTTGGTCTAGACTTGCTCGGTGGACAGTGGGAGAGAAATCAATACATATTAGTTATAATAGTTACTCTACTATGTACATCAAAGGATTTTTTCAGCAAGAAGGCGAGATGAGAGCAGAAATTAAATCAAAATATCTACTAACACGATTGTGCACAAGGAACAGGGGCACACGAATAGAGACTAGACTATTAACGAGAGCATTTTAAAACAAGGGATAATCTCCGACTCGGGGGAACGAACCAGGGGGCAACCCAAAAACGAGTTATGCAAGGTAATGAACAGGAGATTTTGGAAAGGAGTGGAAAGGGAAGCTCTCGTCCGCTCAAGGGGGGAGAGAAGAGGTGTTTAATATCAAACATACCGGGCGAGGCGGGAAAACAGAAATGGACAGGCGGAAGGTATTTAGAAAGACGAATGTCCTGAGCGTCTGATAGCAAAAATGAAAGAAGCCTTAGGAATAGTGGGATGGGAATACAGGCGAAGGATATGCAGGTACAGTAGCACGTGAAATTCAGTTACTTTGGTCAAATGCACACACACCGTCCATGAGATCGTTAGAGAAGGAGTGCAAGGAAAGAGATCATTGTGGTGTCGCATAGCCAGACCCGGGCGCTGAGGCAGGCGCTCCTGGTTGCCCCTCAAAGTATTGGGCTGGAGGGGGTTGGTTCGAATGTGGCGGCCGCGGGGAAGGGTTCAACGATGGGTAAAGATTTTGGGTCTGGGACGGCTGTTGCGAGTTAGAAGAAAAGGGGTTGTTCGACATCGAGGGAGGGGCAGATAATGGTACGTCCGAGGAGGACGAAAGGTAGTGGGAGGAAGGCCCTGTTGGTCCCGCAGAATGGGGACCCCCTTGACCTGGAACGTATAGTCCCATGGAGCGGTTTCCATATTCTACACCCCCGCTCAACGGGCCCAGGTGATGTGAAGATCGTGTTGGTCCCATCATATGCCGTGATGCCATATAATCTGAAGAACCATGATGGTGATGCCCGGCGGGGGTGCTGGGCATCGACTGAAGCGTCATGGGGTGGTAGAGCTGCAAACTATCGGGGTTTGGCATGGACGATCTCCGACCCGCGGGATCCAGCAAACCAGATAGTGACGAACTACGACCAACAGGGGGAAAGGGGGCCGTGGTCGTGGGGCCGGATGGGGTTCGATGGGCAGGCGCCAGAATACGGCGACGAGCCTAAACGTAACGTTGTTAGTTTGTTATTGTCGCGCGTCAACGACAAGGACATAAGGGACGCACGTTGATCATCCAGTTGGAGACTTGGCTCATGCTGAGCCCAGTTGCATGGCACAACTGCTTCTTCTCCTCTTCACTCGGATACGGGTGATCCGAGTGACGATGGAGCCAGGCCTTGAGGAAGTCGGTCGTTTCCTTGGGAAGCTTCCCTCGCTTGCGTTGCTGGGGGCGATCGACGAGGGAAGAATTCGGAACCGACTGGGGTGAGCGCGAAGGCGAGGGGGCAACAGCGATGGAGGGTGGAGCAGGGGGCATAGAGGTAGAGTAAGAGGGGTTACCGGAGGAAAGGACAAAATCGTTGTTGGGGAAAGACCAGTCGCCCTTTATCCCTGAGAGTGACCTACGATCATGCTGACCCGAAATACGAGCCGAGCCTGCGAACATCTGTGCCTGGGACATGGGGGCGCTAAAGGAAGCATGTCGCATACTATCATCATACTTAACGGCCGGGGTAGACAGCTGGCCGGGCGTGGAATTAGGCCGGTTGATCGTCGTAGATACGTTCCAATTGTCGTTCTCGTTATAGGGGGAAAGCCCTGGGCGATGATAATCTGGGGAAGTCAAGGGCGAAGTAAATGTGGAGGAGGGAAACGAGGTAGAGGGCGTGGTTCCATTAGAAAGTCCCGACTGGGGATAAGGGGAGAAATCCGAGTTATGCTGAATAGAAAAATTATTGAGATCTGTAGATAACCTCGGTCGATGTTTTTCCGATTCGTCATTCGCAGAAGCGGGAGGGAATGTATAGCTCGAGAGATTAGACTGCGTGGAGGGGGTATAATTGCTACCTCGAAGGTTGGGGGAAGGGTAAGGGTGATGTCGTCGAGAATCGGAGTGCAAGGTAGGAAGTGAGGCACGACGAGGATAATTGTCCTCGAAACTGGTAAAGATGGACGGAAGTTGGACTTTTGATTGGTCGATGCCAGCATCAGACTGGGGTTTTTCCTGCGCACCCGTGGCAGAATGGCTCGAGTCGTTCTCCCAGTTATTATGGTCACCACGAGATTTTTGTGGCTGAGGAGAGTCAGCGGGGGTGATGGCGCGTTTCTCTCCCCTGGAAAGACCGCTACTGTCAGTATCAGTTGTCGAGGTGGCCGAGCTGGACATCCGTCTGGATTGGTAGTCCAAGTCTGGATCAGTACTAAGGGGGAAGAGATTGAATATATGCGCACAGAAGAGGCGGAAAAGGACGCATACATTATAGCAGGAGACACAGGGGGCGAGAGATGGGGAAGAAAGGAGATAGAGTCGGAATCACCCTTGGTCTCTCTACGAATAGAGAGGGAGGTAGAGAGAAAGAGACAGTCAGTAAATTAGTTGAGAAAAGTGCCAAGGTTAGCAAAGCCGCGAAAAAAAGAGTTTGGCATCGGGTTGGTTCTGGCGTAGGATCTTTATGGGAAGGGTGGCAGACAGGGCTCGGATGACAGATGACAGCGGCTTATGGGAAGCATTCAAGAGACTTACAGGGCGTATTGGAGCTGAGCGACGTTGTAGCTGTTGAGCTCGGGAGAATGGTGGATAAGCTCCGCAGGCATGGATCAACGGTGGAAGGTGCACGACGAGAAAGGGGATGCCTGGGACGGGGGCGGTGGATGGAGGAGAGATGGAGGGGGGCTGTATTTAAAGTTGGGGAGGATCAGGCAGATAGCTTTGTGGGAAGGGATCAAGGCCGGCCAGATTTACCAGATTGCCTGCAAACCTCCCCTCCCATCTCTCCCTGCGTCCCGGGAGCGAGCTGTAACCTATACTATATTTTCGTCAACATGTGCAAACTCACTCCTCAATTAATCAACTCATACCCAAATCTCTTGCCAGATCCAACCACCCTCCAATTCCAGATTTGGCTTTCCCCGCTCACACACTCTCGATCTCAGAACCAACCCAACACAGACAGCCGCCGAACCAACTCGCTATTCCGTCGGCGATGCCCGCCACGTTTCCCAAACATGGCTATATTGTCTTCCCCTCCTGCCGCTTTCGGTTCACCCAGGCACCTTGGCTCACCTCACCCTCCGATCCCCCCGCCAAACATGGATCACGGACGACTCGCCTTCGACTCGGTGTTTATACCTAGCGGCCGCTGGGCTCACTTCCCTTCCCGCCAGTCCTTCACAGCATCCCGACTACCAACCCATGGCTGTGTCGCGCTATTACGGCGGTGCTCCTCTTCTGTAAACTATGACGGTTTCGCTGCACCTTACCAACCTAGGGCTGTGAGTCTTCCAACCGTTGGCACGCAAATCCGTGATGTAACATGTCCAACGTTCATTCCGCCAATCTGACATCCCATATCCATCTATGGTACATTATGGCTCTCTAATCTCCACCTCTATCTCACTTCCGGGTCTCCATCATGATCTCAAGTCCTCCGTTCCCCCTCCCTCGCTTTCTTATCCTCGTTCCTGTTCTTACCCAAAATCCCCATCAGCAATTTCTGCGCCTTCGTGCGCTCCTTCTCCGACACTCCCACACCGTCCAGCATCCGTATGCGTCCACATGCACGCATGATCAGGCCTCGGTACGCTAATCGCCCGATATACAACTCATCCGGTAGATCCCGCCGGAACTTGGCATCCAACTCTTGCCAACTGCTGCTCGTTTTCTCCTGTTGACTCCCGTGCTGAGCTTCCTTACCAGCGTCGCTCCTACTCTCCGAAGGCTGTAATGCTCCAGGTACATCCTTAACCAGTAATGGGAGATACCAGCCTAGCGTGCATGGATTCATCCTAAATTTAAATCCATCAATCATCAGCAAAATGAATGGGCCCCAAGGATGCAAACGAAGAAAGGTTAGGCGAAGTAGTTCCACTGAAACCGAACGAACCCAGGGGGCTTGTGGCAAACCCACCCTATCAGCCCAATGTACGCCTGATCACATGGGCATGGCCGATAATATAAATAGCGTGGCTTGCCGAAAAAAAATAAAAGTGGTTCGCGCAACAAGACCGTGGCGAAGAGGAACAATTTCACAAAAGGAGGCAGCGGAGAAGTTGCAATGGAGAACAATACAGCTCGAAATACAACAAGCAACGGCCCTTACAAAGAACAAGGCAATTGCATGGGAGGCGACAGCAAAGAGAGCGACGTACCTGAAATCGAGCATCTCAATATCCGGCATCCGTTGTACGAGACGGATCAATGGCTTTGTCTTCCTGAGTCGAGATCCAATAATTGTGAGTTTCTCCAGTCTCGTGAGACCCTCCAGTGGCCGAGCATCTTCCAAGAAGTTGTAATTGAGATTCAATACTCGCAGATTTGGCGTCAATTTCCCCATATCCTCGGGTAGCGCGGTTAATCGACATGCGGCTACTTCCAAGTAGATCAGGTTGTAACATGCTTCCGAGATGAATGTAGGCTGAAGTGGGTTTCCTGTGGGGAAAGGGTATGGGATGCGGGTGCTCAGGAACAAGAACTTTGATCGTGATTAGAAAGGTGAGCTCACCAGAGAGGTACAATCTTTTCACATCGCGAACATCGCGGGTCAAAAGGTTGCTGTAATCCAGCGGCGCGCGAGAACAGGCAAGAAAGAGTCGAGAATCAGGTTAGGTCAAACGGCATCATGAAGTTATAGGATGAGCCGCATCAACGAAAATCATTCCATCTATCACGAAGGAAAGCCACTCACAGCCCCCGGCCACTTTGATTCCGCAGGGAGAGATTTTCTAGCTTCGTCAGACGATTTAGCTTCACTAGCTCTGTGAGTGAGTTGTTATCCGCGTATAGTGTGCGAAGATTTGTCAATGCGCCAACATCCACTTGGCGAAGTCGGTTTCCACTCAACCTCAGGATTCTCAGTCGGGGCATGCTTCCATCAACTTCCAACATTCGCAAACAGTTATTGTCTATAGAGAAACATTTGTTAGTCGATTGAATGCATAACCACCCAAAATCTTGGCTTATCCGCAAAGTTGCGAGGGAGGGGCGGTGCACATCGAAAAGGGTCGACCACCAATCCCCCACCGTCGGATCGCCGTCGGGCATCATGTGGCCCTTGCAACTATTAAATCAGGGCAGATGACTACCACCCTCTCTCATACCCAGGAGTTTTATCGATCACAATCAGACTCACCTAAATTCAGTGCAACCAGCGATTGGAGTGTCTCGACCCCAGTTATGCGTTCCAAACGATTCCGACTAACGTTAAGCATCTCCAAGCGCTTCCTAGAAGAGGGAAGCCCCGGGTAAGTCTAGTACTATGGTGTATCAGGGCGAACAGCCTGTGCCACGAACCACTTGAAATTGCCAAGTTCGACAGATTGCATCAAGTTGCCTTGCAGGCTTAGTTTAATGAGGCCGTCCATGTTCTGTAGCCCGTCCAGGCTCGTGATCTTGTTATGGTCCGCCTTCAGCTCTCTCAGGTGCCGTAGACATTCTAGCTCTGTCCAGAAGACGACTTAGGTCACCGGGCATTCTTGAAGGGACGGGGACTTACGTCGCAATGAGTCAACGTCGTTCCTACTGATATCAAGGTTTTCGAGGTTGAGTAAATGACTGAACGAGGTGAGCCCTGTTAGACTGCGCGTTCAGGGTAGTCCGAAAAGAAAACAAAGCATATGAAAATGACGTTAGAAACGATATTATTCCAAAAAGAGAAAAATCCGGAGTCTTTACCCGTTTGACGCGACAGATAATGTCCTTACTGATCCAGGAACACCGCTAAGCCAAGCAAGCTGATTTGAGTTCCTGTTAATTATCAGCCACGCTGCCCTTCGATTAAAACGTCAATAACTTACAGGTTTAATGCGTCTAGTCGAGGTAAAAACTCCTTGAGCCTCGCCACGCTCTCCAAATTTTTCCTCGATAGGTCGATAGAGGATAGCTCTTCCCAATATGGTTCGAAGGGTTGGATATCCGTGATAACGGCGACGAGCCGATCATGAGCAACACCAAAGGAACACTCTGTAAGGAAAGTTCCGTTGGCCCTGCTCAGGCCTTGTTTGGGGGCCACTGGATGGTGCGTTTGAGACCGGGAGAAAACCCGATGGGAGGAATCTTTGGAGTTGTTTGGCTGCCGGGCGCTGAGTGGCTGAAGCTCCTCTCCTCGTACCAAACTTCCTTTTGACGGCGACGAATCCCCTTCGCTGAGGTCTGTAAAGAGTTGAGTGACGTGGCTAACATTAAGTCGGTGATATAGCATACCCGAATCCTCTAGCGCGTCCATCATGCCCTCTATTCGTTTCGACCGTGCAGAAGGTACCATTCCGCCCGTAGCGTTAACTCCTACATCAGACCCATCCAACGCGAAAGGGGTAGTTGTTGAGCTGCTTGAATCGTGCAAACCCTGGATAGGCCCATCGAGTTTTCCATCGGAAAAGCTGACTGACCGCCGGTGAGTCTTCTGTTGAAGCGGAGTTTGATATTTGGAGCGATTTGGGTCCTTCAAGACGGATGTAGGCGTTGCAGTGTGGCTTTTGAGAACAGACCGTATCACAGGGGTTGCCTGACTTGCACTACTGGAACGGTAAGGAGTAGTGCGAGAAGGCGGGGGAAGCGGCACGGCAAGATTGGACGAAGCCAGATCAGCCTCCTGAGCTACGGCAACCTTGGGAACATCAACGGAATGGAAGTCTTCGTCCTCTGAGTCGAACTCCAGGGGCCGGATTTCTGGTTGTACCAACTCAACGTTGTCCTCCGAATCCGTGGTTTGAGCATCGTCTTCAATAACGTTAGGATCCACCCCTGTCATAACGCTCACCACATGAGATGATGCATCCGTTGAGAAGCTCATCAAGTCTACTTCTTCATCATCCATTTCGGAGTGTTCCTCGATACGACTCATCTCGTCGACGACAGAATAGAGGCCTTGGCGAGCGGTTCGGTCCTCCTGCAATTCATCAGAGTCCTCGTCACCCCTTTCACCCCTGGAATCATCGCGAAGACTTTCAATGTCTACAAAAGGATCTTCGCTAGGTTCGTCCGGGTTACCTGCTGCGACCTCTGCCGTGTTCTTGACCCAACGTGAGTTAACTTTATCAAATACCATATCTCCAAATCGATCGGGGAGCGAAGGGACGTCTTGAGGAGCGATTGTTCGGATATGTGCTGGGCCAGCATGTTTGACGAATGATGTGGCACTTCCAGAGGTGACCGTCGTCCCGCTAGCAGTGCTTGAGGAAACGAAGCGGTTTAACTCTTCATTGGCGCCAGCGCGGATAGAAGCAGATGGATATGATGGAGGAGCTAGCGTAGCTGGTGGTGGCACTCCTTCGTTGGCAATAGTGTCGACTGGACGGCTCAATGGGGGCCGTTCCGAAAGGGACAATCTGGACAACTCATCTGCCAGGTCCTGTTGACCAACACGGGTATTTCTATTACCCGTTGATGTTTGGGAATCGGTTCGTCGGTGGGATGACCGGAAAGACGAGGAAGATTTACGAGGACCCAGACAGGATGATACCTGGGTCTCCTTGCCCACACAGCGGATGCTTTGAATTGTATTTTCAGGAGTGGGTTGACCAGAAGAAGATGCACTTCGTTTATCATCCTGAATAACATTTGCCTGGGAAACATCTGTTTCCCCCGAAAAAATACGTTTATGGCCCTTCATGTCTTGTTTAATCTGTGCCATTAGCGCCTCTGCTTGTTTTCGATAAGAGGAAGAAGAATATTGGCTTTGCTTAGATCCGATAGTACTAGATGACGCAGAGGGATTAGAGATTGCATCCCTGGGTATGTTGAGGTGTATAGAGTGTCGAGAAGAATCTGTTCCACGAATACAAACATGAAGATTCCATGTCAACACGAAGAGGAATAAAATATACCTGATGGCGTGGTTGATGGAGCATGAGGTTTCGTGATTCCTTGAACATCCGGATGAGAAGCAGGGGAAGAATCATTACGAGCGCTGACGGCAGTTGAAATGGTCGAGAAATCCCGCGCAGACTTGATTTGTTGCATCAGTTGTTTCGACTCCCCGACGTAGTCTTTGCCAGTTAATTTGGGTCGAGATATCACCGCTTGAGAGCCTACGCCCTCTCCATAATAGTCGCTAAGAGGACTAAGTTTAACACGTTTCGCACTCCGCAAGTGAGAAACACTGGCAAAGGAGGCTGAGCCTGTCAATTCTGACACTCGCGATAGTTGATGGGCGAAAGTGGTGGGAGAGGGTGTCGTGCGAGTTCCGGAAGGTGTATTAATGGCTATGGAATCAACCATCGCAGACAGGTGCTCTCGCGTATATGTATCATATTGGAACTGAAAGAGGCGAAGTCGGGGATCTGTCGAGGGAGGCTTAGGTTGAAAGACGACTGGTGGATTGGGGGTACTTTGTGCTTGAGGGAAAGCTGAACGAGTGGTGACAGCAGATTCCCTCGGCACAGTAAAGGTAAACTGGCAAGCGGCACCCGGATTGCAGCCGTTTGATGAGGACGCTTGGGAAATGCCGGTGCCAATAATTGCATCTTTGTTGGAGGCATAAGATGGCGACGGGAATCGGTTGGATAGCGGCGTGTCTGTGTGTGCAGTCGGTAGCAGTTCAGCTTCAGGCGGAGAGGGCGGTTCAAACATTCGCTCCAGTGGCAAAGGGGTAAAAATATCCTTCATTAAGCCCTTCTTCCGGCCGGGTGGCTTGGGGAGAAACGGAGTATTAGGCACGTCATCTCGAATTAAGAAAGTTCCAGCGGCGTCGTTGGAGGCATTCGTTAATGTGGTCCGGGTTTCAAGGTCGTTGATATTCGTGTGTATGTGGGCCGTAAGAGGTGCCGTGAGTGAAAGCGAATGAGTGCCAAAAGATATGTTGTCTTCGTCGTCTTTGTCGTCTCCAGGTTCCAGATCGACCCATTCATCTTGGAGTTCTTCTGTTTGCCATCCCGGAGCTGACATGGCTAGGCCTTGTGATAAAGAGTTACGCGACGACGCGACGGCGGCTACTCCCTTAGCAGGCATTCAACACTACGAGTGGTCACGTGACCATAAATGGCCCCTCGGCCCTAGAGCTCAGTCGTTTATTCACCCGCGAACGTGGTGTTCCAGAGTCTGAGTTCGGGTCTATGTATTAATTTGCGAAATACAGTATTTGGGGCTCGCACATCTCCTAAGTGCGCGTTCAGGCCGGGGATTCGATCATTTTCCAAACACAAGGTAATCAAGAAGGGACCGAACAATTCGCAGCCTCTGCCTGTCCATCAAGCCAACCTACCTCCCAAGGCAGAGCAATCACGTTTTGTTACCAAATACCTTTGAGAGAACCCGGCCGTTATCTAGGCTTACATCAAGCAGACACTCATAAATGCTCGAATGGACTCGGTGACCAGCCGGGCGCAAATAGCAAGCATTAAACGTACTACACAGGTGATGGTGTGTGGAAAATGCTGCCGAACCGCGCGCCGCAGATGAAACAGTACTAGAGGCGCAGAGTGATAAATGAAGCTCCTTAAACATGTCAATGGACAAACTCGTACTCGATGGTGAGATGAGATGCCACATATACACCCCAGATTCTTGGCCTGAATGCCGTTTTTTGACAACTTGGACGAGTCCTGGGAAGTTTTTTAGAGTCAAACCAGTTTGCGTCTAGGTTGGATCCTTGCTAAGATCTTTAGTCAACTTCCGGTCTCCGACGTATGTCATTCTCGGTAATAAGGAATCGTGGAGAAATATTATGTCGATCAAAACTCCAGAAATATTCAGTCGAAGTCGGCACTAGTAGACTTCTGTCAGTGCCGCTGATGGTCATAATGGCAAAAACGCGCAAAAATGATTGCGCAGTCAGAGAATGCGAGCGCGAGCGCTGTGTCCCAACGCGCACGATGACATGTAGTAATTAATTCCATAGGCAATATTGTTGGTTCCTCCGATAGCCGGTTTGGGAATTCACAACACGACACCCCAGCTATGTTTGCGTCAAGCGATGTCAAGGACCATTACAACTCATGGCAGCATGAGACTGGATCACCGCATGCCGACAATTTGTTGCGAGCCAAGAATAGCTCTGCAATATAGGCAACTGACCGATCGGACCAGGACATCCATATGCTAGGCCGAGTCGAGTTACCAGTAATGTCTATAACGTTAGGACCTGAGTCACTACCTCTTCTATACTCTGATCATGTTCATGGGCAATGACGACTCGGATGACCGATGACCTTCCACTGGTTAACTCTCCTGTCCTACTCGCTTCAATATTTACCTGGCAACAGCATCAATCGACTGGACCCAACTCTGATCATGGCACTTACAGTCAAGTTTCAGAGTCCTGGAAGAAGGAAATTGGGCTTGGAAGTCCCACATCTATAGAACATCCGGCTATTATTACATCGGAAGCAAAGCCGTTGATCTGGGGCGTGTACAAAGTACCATATGAGGTGGTCACATCAACATTTCCGGATATCAACATAGATTCATTGCGCTTCGAGCCAGTCATTGTGGTCCCAACGACGTCGCTGCCTCAGAATCCATCATAGAAGCGGATAGTGGATATTTTCAGCGCATTGATGGCTTGTGAGTCCTATCAGCACCACCCCTGTCCTGACAGTGATGATCATATATACATTGATGGTCGTCGTCAATAGTCGGGGAACATCTGGATTTGCAGCGATCGACTAAAGAGCAGAAAACAGAAAGTTTGGGCAAATGACTGCGAATGAGCCATGGGTCTTTTTAGCCGAGCTTTATCTCATTGGAACAAGTCCGCAGTGATCGAGCACTCAACCATCCGGAGTCGGTAAGAACAGGCTGCCGCAACCCTATCCACCCTTGCCTACGACTTCAATGATTGATATCTGATCCAAAGGGTCAGATGACTACATTTGCCTGTGAGAACGAGGCGAAAGGTGCCGCGGACGCCCATAAACTGACATTGTCATGCGAGATCATCTTGCACAGGATGCAAACGAATGGGTTTACGACCGACAATCCTTAAAGAAGTTGTCCCTGAATCAAGATTCTCCTAGGAAGTGTTTCACTCATTAACTTCCAGCGAAGATCTCCTATGTCGGTGTCCTTAAGCCTCAGCAGCACACGGTTCGGAGTCGCGCATCAAGCAGTAACTTGACTACCTCACACTCAAGATGGCTTGTGAATAGTATCCCATGGAATGCTGGCTACCTGTCGCGCCCGCGGTGAAGACTTGGTAATGATAACAATAGCCCCTTATTCGCATGATCATTCCGACTCGCAATCAGAGAAACAGGTGTGTGGCAAAAGTAAGTTTGCGAAGAGGTCGGAGGAACACTCCTGAGTGAATGTTCTATTCTGCTGTCGAAATTCTATCAAGTTAATGATGGTAGAAGGCGAGCATCTCCTCGAAGGGCGTCGTGGCAAATAGATTTCCTGCTGGCCCAGTGAGACACGTAATACAGGGTAGGGGGGGGGTGCCATAGACTCGTTCATTATATTGAATTCATCCTCGGGTAATCTTTCGAGGCCGGACTTCAAAAAACGATTCCTTTGAGACTGCAGACTCGAGGGCACCGCACCGCCCAGTCAGTTGCCCACGATTTCGGACCCACCTCCCGCGCTAAGACTGAATGTCACGGTAGATCATTTTCAAGCGATCGGCTTTACTGACCTCTCCGAGGGACACCATATCCTGTTGCGGCGAGGGTTCGCAGACTTACACTGCAAGGCTCTAAGTTCCCTCCTGATACAGTGATACGACGATGCAGTTATAAACAATATATCGGCAATCAAGCCACAGTTTTCACGGCGCGCTGAACTTAACCCACGGCGGCATGTATTGGAAACGAAAAATGCATGACAATTGACCCTGAGGCGACCTTATAAGCCGTTAAACAAGGCCCATGACATGACCGCACGATTAAGACAGACTCGGCTTGAGTGCTAGGAATCGTTGTCCCAAAGCTTCTGAGATTGCTACCTGGTACCAGATCCTTTTTGAAAATACAGGGGTACGGTGCAGTGCTCTGCATTTCGGTTTTGTCTCTAGATTCACGAGCCCTGCTACCGCGGAAAACCAGAGGGCAGAGAACAAAGCAGCGAAAGAAGTCAGAATCCTAAGCTAGAACACTCAGCCAATCAGTGGTGTTCAATTGGGAACTTCAAGACCCGTGCTCTATGACGTCATTGTGATACTGCTGATGAGGAGCGAGCTGAGACAGCCTTGCCAGTCTCCTCTTGCACTCACCTGCGCTCACCTCCTTCATGACGACCTACCCGGTACAAGTGGGTGTCAGAGTCTAGCGCTTCCATTATAAGAGCTTACTCTCCAGACGCTAGGTTTCTGGCCTTGCGCCGTCCACCACCAAAACGCAATTATATGACTTCTTCACGTATGTTCTTCGTCACACTTGATCTTGCACTCGTCTTACCATGCAACCAACTTAGGTTTTGTGGCACGTAAGTAGCGCAGCGATGAAAATGCAGATAACAACATAAACTCCTTCCAAGGATCCAATCCATCGATTATGCTGAGAATTCAGGTAATGCGACAGTAAGATTTGACAAGGCTTCTGCGGCCAAGACTGCTCTGATGGTGCGTAATCTAGAGTCTTCAGCAGGCTACGATCCTCTCTGAGCACGATATATTTATCTAGTTGAACGGAGGTGCCCTGGATGGTGCTACACTTTCGGTCACATCCGACGCTATCAAAGAGGATGAAAGGCATCAAGCTGCCGCAGAGGCTGCAGGCGGTGGAATTGATCAATCCGACAAACCCCGTGCAGCCAGTGAGTCGATTGGCATTTCTGCTGTAAATGAATGCCGATACATTATAAATGTAGTTGCTGCGGAATACCTTGCGAAAGGCTACACGCTTTCTGATAAAGTCCTCGAGCGTGCCATTGAAATTGATCGTACGTGAATTCCTATTTAGTTAGAGAATCTGTTTTTCACTTGTATCCGCAAGGTAAACAAGGGATCTCAAAGAACTTCTTACAATATATCCGCCAGCTCGACGAAAGCTTAGGCCAGCGTGCCTTCGGTCCAGATCATAAAGTCTCAACTACTGTTCAAGCCAAGGTCGACGAGCAGATCAAACAGGCCAAAGCCCTTGACGAACAAAGAGGGTTCACTAAGATTGCACACGATGTGAGTGTGTGGTGGTGCCGTCCCGCCAGATACCTCTCGATTCTGAAGCCACTTGCACTAGTATTACGAGAGGGCTATTGCTTCTCCACTTGGCCAGAGGGTGTTGGCTTTCTATACTGAAACGTCCAAACAAGTTCATGACATTCACGAGGAAGCCCGCCGTATTGCGCAAGAAGAGAAGAGGAAATCGATGGCGCCGTCAGCTGCCGCGGAGGGGTCTGGGTCCGCCCCGAATGCCACGTCGGAAAAGGCACCTACCGTGGTTTGACCGCATCCGTATCATGAGCATCCACCCGTGAACATCATGACGATATTCTTTCTCCTGACACTAGGATGTTGTGATAACTGACATTATTCACAAGAAGTTCGGCTGTGTAATTGATCCAGTATACTGCAGAGATATATCCACTGTTGCATGCCACATGAGGCATGCTGTGTGTCGATTGTTGTCAGGTCTGGGGGTTCGACGCCCTGACGAGTACTAATGGCTCATACGGTAGGATGTCACGTCCCAAGCAGATTCATTTCACACTGGGAATCTTCAATTGTCGAGTCTTTGAATTTTCTGCCCAGTAAAGACATTTCTATACATAGGGGAACGGATATCTTTGAGAGTACTCCAATGTCGCCTACAGTGCGAAGGTAGGCCAGGGAAACACTGGCATCAACAATAATTCAGTTTGGGGACGAGAAATGCAATGGGAACCTGTAATTTGCCGTAAAAAGACGACACACGCCACCCAATTATGAAGCATCTACCAGGACGTGGTATCGAGGGCTAAGTAGCACATTCCGCAAATTCCAGATCCCAAATCGAACCTCGAGAATACGAGGGTATTGGGGGGCGAGGGCGAAACGTTTGGCCCAGCTACTAAGCAGCGTATGCACTTCAGAGACCGCCCATAAACGCGGGCCCCCAAACCCCATGGGACCCACGGCTGCTTGTTCCTGCTGTGCGCAAACGTTCTGTTGAGCCGTCAGTCAGACATTTATCCCTGGTCAAAATCGGCCGTTTGGTAGACGACATTTCGAATCGGCCGACTCTGATTCTGAGATGATCATTGGTTCTGGGATCTGACCCCATTTAGCATGAAATGGGGCCTCTTATCACTGACACTTAAATCCGTAGGAAGCATCAGAGCAGAAGTCCTGAGCCCTCCATGCCCCCTACGATGATGGATACCCGAGCCCTCAACAGGACGGTGACTTCATCTGGGTCAGATTGGAATGCGGACCAATACAACAAGACAGCTTCGTTCGTCTATTCGAACGCATTCGTTGCGCCTATCCTTGAACTGTTAGATCCCCGCCCTGGCGAGCGTATATTGGACCTGGGTTGTGGAAGCGGAGAAGTCACCGTTGAGATATCCAGAGTCGTCGAGCAGAAGAAAGGTGGGGTAATAGTTGGGGTGGATTTCAGCGAGAGTATGGTAAGCGAAAGGTCACTTTCTTGTCTATGGTATCCTAACGCGGTTGGGTAGATCAATAAAGCGCGTTTGAATGGGTTGAAGCATGCCTTTATATCGGATGTTCAAGACCTCGACATACCAGATGAGCTTCCAGAAGCGCAAGAGCGATTCGATGTTGTTTTCAGCAATGCTACTTTGCATTGGTGTAAGAGGGACCCAGAGGGTGTCTTGAGGAGTGTAAGGAGAGTGCTACGACCAGGGGGTCGTTTCGTAGCGGAAATGGGGGGGTTCATGAATTGTATAGGTAGGAACTGGCCCTTTGGTAGTGCGTCCCGGTAGCCAATTTTGCGTCCTAGGCGTTAGGGCCGCGATACATCGGGTTATGAGGATGAAGGGATATGATCCCGAGGCCTGTGATCCTTGGTACTTCCCATCCATGGGAGATTATGTCAAGGTATTCAAGTTTAGTGCGCAAGTGTGACTTACTCTGACAGTCCCGTCCAGCTGCTGGTTTCATCTGGCTTTGAACCGACACATATGTCACTGACGCCTCGAATAACACCGCTCTCGTCCGGTCTGTATGACTGGCTGAACTTATTCGTACGTCATTCCTTCTTGAAAAATCTGTCGGACGTTGAAGCAAAGGAGATCATGGAAGAAGTTGTTGAACAGTGCCGCATTGACTGCCAGGATGGAGGTGGGAAATGGGCAATGGTCTACATGCGCTTACGATTCTCCGCAGTAATGCACTAACCTGTTTAAATTATTCTGTATCAGTGTGTATGTCCACGGACATTAATTTGGTGTACTGTATAGACTCGGAATTTAACGTTTCCTCCTCATCATCACGTGACAGGGTCCCCATTTCCTTCTCACTCTCATGATCGCATCGAAGTAGCAACTCTCGGAAAGGTCTCACAGTTCTTGTGCGCTCATATTTCGTTTCTCTGCACTCGAGCTATGCCTAGGCGCAGAAACACCGCAAATAACGCTGAGGCTATTGCAGATGGGAGCCAAGAAACCAACGGGACTTCGAATTCATCTGTCGATGCAAGCTCAACGAAGTCGTTAGATGTGTCTGTCGTGGCACCAGCCATGTTAGACCTATACTGGGTGAGCAACTCTCCTCCCATGGAACTCTACTGTGAGAACTCAATTTTCATGTTAGGTTCTTGGACTGGTATTTGGTGGCTGCTGCACGTATGTCAATTCTCTATCCTGGTATCCGACCATCTTATGAAGCTATCGTCATCAGGAACGTCTGGGCTTATGAAGAGCTGCTGATGATTAACCCCCGTATTGGTGCCTGTCCCACAGTCTCGTCTCTTGACAAAACGCTGACTCCCGTCTCGCGGATTTCCGTTTCAGGCTCTGCCCTCACTTTCTCTCAAATGTTGTTCATCACATTACATTCGCTCCCTTCGTTTCTTTCTTTCTCACAGGCCCGTCCTTTACCTCGGCTGAAACCCCGCCAGGTTCCGCTTGATCAGTGGGGGCTTCAGGTGCTTGTACTAACAGCTGGTTCTCTGCTGAATAATTGGACCTTTGCGTACAAGGTCCCCTTGACAGTCCAGATAGTCTTTCGCTCTGGCAGTGGGTCCCCTTCTCCGATTCTATCTTCTTAGAGTTAAATCATCTTTCCTAGGCTTAGCTGTTTCTATGCTCTTCGGATACTTATTCCTCAAGAGGAAATATACGTTGCGCCAAATCGTAAGGTTACACACTAATACTGACCTGAAGTGATCTTTTATTCATACCAGAAACCCCTAGCTATCCATTGTTATCGTGACCATTGGTGTTATTCTTGCAACACTGTCAAGACCATCCTCGATGTCTAAAGGCGCTAAGATTTCATCCCCCCCAACTCCCGAAGAACTAAGGACTTACGCCATTGGCATAATGATGCTCGTTATATCCCTGTTTTGCACTGGGCTCCTTGGACTCCTTCAAGAGAAGACATACCGCAAGTACGGTCCATGTTGGAAGGAAGGAGTGTTTTATACTGTGAGTGTTTCCCAATTCCTGTAGGTGTCGAGTCCTACGATCCACTCAATCGTGGTGGTATATAGCACGCGCTATCGTTGCCAGTTTTTATGTTCCTAGGCTCAGATATTACGCAAGGAGTGAAAAGCCTTTCTAATACCCGTTCATGGACCTCGGCACTGATTTCACATATGATACTCGCCGGAAACTTGGTTTCTCAATTAATTTGCGTATCCGGAGTGAATCGTCTGTCCTCGGTAAATATGTTTGCCTCTCATCTGTCCGCCGAATGGATACTGATTCGTCGTTACAGCAAGTATCCTCGGTGTCTACGCATATCGTATTGACAGCCCGCAAAGCTATTAGCTTGTGTTTTAGTGTCTGGTGGTTCGGCAATGGCTGGAATGCCAAACTTGCCCTAGGCGCTGCGATGGTGTTCATTGGTAGTATACTATATACTACCGGTACTACGAAGGAAAAACGACAGTAATGCTATTCGTGACGTCCATAGCATACAAATCCTAAATCTACCTCGGCTTTTTGCCGGTAGCCTGAGATGCGTCTTGGGATTAGGATTAGACTGTATTGAACTCGTGAAGCTCTGAGATCTCGGTGTCTGAGGTGTATTCCGTGATCCTCAACGACAGCGTACACTTCTTTCGCAACGCGCAGTTGAATGTGTTGGTTGATATGCCGCGGTTTCTATGGCCGCCTTCACTGGCATGCTGCAAAGTCAATCGGTATGCATTGCCCTTAGAAGCCAGAGAGCAAACATACACCGCAGTTTTCCTAAAGAGCATTTCTCATTGAGGGTTCCGAACCAATGGGGTATCCACAAAGGTTTAGATATCAATTTCATATTAGTATAGCGTACAAACAAGTTGTTGGATTAGCTCACGTTAGTGTAGGCACGGCTGATCGAGGTCCCGGAGAGATCTTATAAAATGGCGGTTCCATGGGAAATGAGAGCAACGCATGCAGCGCCATTGCTCGTGGGAAGTTGTCCATACCACCGAGATAATGAGGTGAAAGTGTGGGCCTCCTAAGTTACGAAAGCACACGCATAAATCCACGCCAGACAGATATACTTCAACAAGTGCCCGTCAAGAAATCAAGCCGACAGTTGTAGCCTAGGGGCCGTGTCCGCCATGAAGAGTCCATTGTTCTGGAGGAAGCTATGAGTCTGATGTCACAGTCCGGGGCATCGAGTGCACAAACCTAATCCAGAGCAGGGCTTGGGGTAAAGGATGCTCCGTTCAACATGGAATCAAGGTCAAAATCGCAATACCAGAAGCCGCGCCGAAAGGCATGTAATAGGTATCCCCTGTAGATAAGTACGCGTAAATGTAAGTAGCAGTTAACGACGCCCAAGAGATATTCGCCGACTTCCCTTCGATAAGTATCAAACCGATGCACCTCTATGGTATGTCCATATTGGCATTTTCGTTTGACTATTGAGAACACCCGTCGCGGGGCTGCTAGCGGGTTAAGGAAATAGAGTGGGAAAGGCGTGCTGGGCTTTTCGCTGGAACCAGGATATGAAGATTGTGATATTTTCCATCATACACTCTGTCACCAGGCGATGGTATATGGCATCTGGGTGCGCCGCTGACCGCCCCCCCCTCTCTCGCGTGTGGTTTATTGTATGAGTCTTCGTATCCAACGCTAATCCATCGTAGAAAGTAGCCTGCCAGGTACCAACTTGCTACAGTAAGTCGACAATCTATAAGCACTCTGGTGACTATCCGTGAGGCGGATACACATTTGTGCCTGCATTTTCTCCCGGTTGCGAGAGTCGATTAGGCATTGGAAACTAGTCATCAACCGAGCCCGTGGGTGTGGTATTTGGCGAGTCGCTGATGGACGACGAGCATAGAGAAGGTAAGGCATGCTGGTACTCGTTCATGAAGTGACGTCGAGCTCGCAGAGGAAGTTCCGCTACGTCTGTATCCGTTGGGCAAGTTGGACATAAATTGTTGTAGTGGCCCAAGAGGCCTGACTATCCGGCCAGGAAAAAATCAGGCAGTCGTAAAGTGCCGAAAAGATATGACCCGCTAGGAGCAAATAGAGCCCCGATGCAGCTATCTGGCCTTGACTACCGTCCCGGCACGTTTGAGCGTTTTCGAAGAGAGCTGATGAGTGTGCATTAAGTAGTAGTATGACATCATCCCGTCCTGAGTAGGGCCGACAGGTACCGACAATGTTTATATGGCTCGGGGGTATTCCATGTCTGCCATTGGCTTTTCACCGCAACAGTCCGAGCGATTTCCCAAGTAGATCTTCTTGGGATACACAACCGCATCGAGTCTGACCGCGCTGATGGTCCAGTCCAACGTGGAATGCCATGACTGGTTTATTACGGAGAGGCCTTCTCCAACGGGGAAAATTTCGGTTGTAATGAGTTGCCACTAGATTTTCACATGTTTCAAGAATACGTGTTTGTGGTGGACATCTGAGCTTGCGATGGTCGAAGGTTTTTAAAGTATGTGTCCAGTATAAGAGTTGTGTCGTAGACTTTGAAGGGTAAGTTGGGCGATGGCAAGCTTCATTCAGGTGGTGCGCCATGGCGTTTTGAAGCTTTAAATAACATCAAGAACTGGAGGAGTGCTCCAGAGCAGAATTGTCCAAGTTGACTGTCTGAGGGTTCTAGATGCGGGAGTGGGTTCTGTTATGGTCGTATGGTAAGATGGTGATTTAAACTGAGGAGATCATCCCGTAGCTCTTGCGGGCTTTAGGAATCAAGAGGAATGAGGGGGTGGGAGGAAAGGAAAAGACGGGCTTCGTAAAGATAAGTTCAAGGAGCACAGTTAGATTTACATTTAGGCTGTTACCCCCCCTGTTTTGTTAAGCTTGTTACCTTGAATGATCTCCGTCAGGGTTTAATATTGAATGTTTAACGTCAGTTTTGATCTTCCTGGTCTCCTCGATCTTCAAGTCCAAGGATTTCGGTGAGGCACTGGCGGCAACTAAGGTGGAGCTTGAGCGCCTGGGGAATTGGCCAGAAAGAGGCAGCTCGGAGCTTCAGGGGAATGTGCGACAAGTCCGAATGGTTGCTCATTCGGAGCCACACCGTCAGAGCGTTCTGATGAGGTCCGAACCGAACATCCCTCCAAGCTGTCTGCCAGCTCTCCCAGACAAAAACAGGCAGGGACGCACTATTCTGGATCACACCTTTATTGGCAAAATCTCTCACAGGCCCCCTCACACCAGTCCTACCCACAACCATATCGCTCATGGCAATTCCCAGAGACGGATCTACTCTCGGACTTGGCCTTGAAATTCCCATTTCAAACAACGAGACGGCATCCCTACTTCCAAGTGACCAAGAGGTTACTCACTATGGTTCCAGCATTTCCAGCGAGACAAGCACAAAGTGTCGTGTGCGGGCAACCAGAAGGGATAACTCCCAGTCAGAGGAAGAAAATTCGTTGTCGAAGTCGATGCAAGAGCTGTCAAGTTCCTTGTTTGCACTGCATTCGTTCACAAAGTCCCCTGTGAATCGGGTCTGGCGAAGTCTCACTGGAGGCTGGTGCGATGAGGTTTCGTTGAGGTTGCAGAATTCCGGGAGCGTGGCGAGGGACCATCTTGCTCTGGAGAGGACGTTTTTGGCATATATGCGGACGAGCCTTGCTATTGCTTCAGCTGGTATTGGTGAGTGTCCAGATATGCCATACCGTGTGGTTTGTTGACACACTGCTCCCCTCAGCTCTTGTACAACTATTCAATACCTCGACCAAGGCAGACGCGGAGAAGCTCGAGAGGTATGCTCGTCCTCTCGGAGCGTCCGTGATTGGGATGGGTCTCATCGTTCTTTCTATCGGTGTGTAGGACGAATAGCCATGGGGGAAGGGTTGTTACTGATCATGTTTCAAAGGACTTACTCGTTATTTCACAGTACAGTCTGCTCTGGTCAAAGGAGTATTCCCGGTTGCGAGGCTGAGTGCTATATTCATGGCAGTTGCTCTGACAGCTCTCGTAACCGTGGTCTTCTCGATACTTGTCACTGACAAATTGGAATTTTGATGCATTTCTGATGACTCGACGGCCTCATACATCTTTCTTCAAATTTCTTTCAAATTTCTGCAACTCTTGTTGGATTATTGGTCAGTTCACTGTATATTAGTTAACCCATCTGCAATGACGACTGTGGCTGCTGCACTAATATGACCTAAATGATCGTCGATTGGCCAACTTGGTCAACGCTTTTATGATCCGTTCGGGTCCGTTCGTCAACCATCCTGGGAGTCGTGGCTATGTCGTCTCCCTGTCAACACTCGGGTATGGTACTGGTAACACAAAGCACCACGTTGCGCACTCGATATCTAATGGTTGAAGAGAATGCCTGATACACGACGGAGGAAACCAAAAACGACTACATCCACAAAAACTAATGCCGATGCTTCCACTCCGAGTGGCGACTCATCCATTGGCGCACATGCCTCGCAAACTGTACGCACCCTCCTGCTCTCGGCTTTCAATGAGTCGAATGAAACCGGTGTCTACAGATACTCAGGAAACATGCTCTGCTAGTCTCTGCTGCAATCGCTGGCTTTATATTCTTGGTCATTTCTACCTGGAATGGCAGCGGCAAAATCTGGAGCTCAACATTACCTGACACCAGGAAAGCAACTGTGCCGGGCGATGCGCATACGTCACCCTTCTTTGTAGCAGACTTGCCGGGGAAAGGCAAGGGTCTGATAGCCTCGCGGAATATCAAGGTGTGTTTAGCTCCACGACGCTCAACTGCGGAAAGGCTGTTTCACCTGTTTCACTTGTTTCACCTTAGCAAGGCGAGCTCTTGTTACGCGAGAAGCCGTTGTTTGTAGTCCCTCGTCAGAGTAAGTCGTGCTGATTTTCATCTTGTTGCCACCCCCTTGCGGAGAAGATCTATCAGTGGAGTCACGCTGATGATGGTTGCATTCAGTCTCTTCGTCTCCGACTACACTCATCGGCGAGTTGCTGGCCAAACTCAGTAAAGAGGAGCGGGACGAGTTTTTTGACCTCTCCTATGTCAATTTCCCTAAACACCTGGATCCGGATAAGCATCGGGATGAAGTTGCTCTTGCGATCTTCCAGACGAATGCAGTAGCGGCGGGCGATGGGGTCGGCATATTTCCCAGGATGGCGAGAATCAATCACGGTTGTTCAAGTGCCTTTAATGCCGTTTACACATGGCGGGAGAAGGAAAAAGCCCTCTATGTCCATGCGCTTAAGAATATTAGTCAAGGACGAGTTCGTGTTTTCCGATTTCCATGGAGAACCAAGAAGCACTAAGATTAACATTACTATAGGAATTGCTCACTAGTTACACAAATTCGAAGAGATCAAGACACCACCGTCGGTATGTGATGAGTTCCTCGCCTAATGTTAGACAGCGGATGGCAGAATAATTTCGTGGATTATTCAGAGCCTTCCTTGCGGAGCAGTATGGCTTTGAATGCCAGTGTAGTGTATGCTCATTACCAGAGGCAGAATCTCGGGCTTCAGACGAGAGGCTCGAGGCAATTTCGGAGGCGTACGAACGGTTCGCCACATGGGGTGAAGGCCACATCAGTGGGGCTGAGGCGATCGCACAGGTACGGAAAATATGGAAACTGGAGGATGAAGAAGGTTATTGGAGCGAACGTGGCAGACTTGCAGCTGATGCGGCCTGGGTAGCAGCCTCCCATTCAGAGTGAGTCTTTTCTTCGGAAATTGTGGCACGTGAGGCTAAATCGGACCGATGGAAGTGCCGCTGCTACACAAGAGTGGGCAGAGATCGCGGTGGAGTGGTTCTCGTACGAAGTAGGCTCCGATAGCGACCTGGTAGCCGAGATGCGCGCGATTGCAGTGCAGCCTAAGGATCATCCTGCGTGGGCCACGCGCAAGCGGCTCAAGGTGGGGGGCCTGGGCCGTGCGTGATAGGTAAACCGTGGGGATATATTTGGATTGGTGGATCAATGGTGTAGCGAAATGGAACGATATGAATCTGATCGCATACTGCTGCAGTGTAAGACCAGAGAAAGCTATATGAGTGGGTCGCTCATGACAGGTGTCTAGCACCCGGTGCAGTGCGGGAGGGGAGGACTGACAATATGGCAATGATCATAGTGCTTATGCAGAAGGGCCGTATAACGTGGGAGAATGGTACTTTGGAATGTGATTCCGACTTTGAGAGAAAGTTTTATGTTCCGTAAGTAGAAAGAGTGACTTGTGTGGTGGATACCGTAAGTGGTGTGGGAGGAGGAAATGCGTGAGAAGTGATCCGACGGGGCCTCCGAGCAAACAGCCGAGAGCAAAACACGACATCTGCGCTAACACCGAGTACGCTGCCATCTCTCTCAGCTACTTCTTTCATCATCTCTGCCGCTCTTCCTTTTTTTCTCTCCTCTCTAAAAAAACTTGCCACATCAAGGCTGCCGTACATAGAGGCGAGCTCAATCCCCTCTTTCCTCTGGTATTTTCTCGTCCGCTTCTCTCTCAGCTATGTCAGTGTCCAATCGAACCACTTTTCAAGCTCTTCCGTTTGCCTTCCACTGGTCGGCAATGTCATCCACCTCAACCTCTGATATCGTCATCCTCGCCCTGGGCGTCACCCTTGCCGCCGCCTACCTCTTCAGAGACCAGCTCTTTGCAGCCTCAAAACCCAAGGCCGCCCCTCTAGCCTCGGCTGCTAACAAGACCGCAAATGGCAGTGGAAACCCAAGAGACTTCATCGCAAAGATGAAGGAGGGGGTATGTATCATAACATTTCTTGCTCTTTTGTGTGTCGTGGCACTGACACGCATCATTTTCCCAGAAAAAGCGCCTCGTGATATTCTACGGCTCGCAGACAGGTACTGCAGAGGAGTATGCTATTCGTCTAGCAAAGGAAGCCAAATCGAAGTTTGGCCTTGCCTCGCTCGTCTGCGACCCCGAGGAGTATGACTTCGAGAGCCTCGACCAGCTCCCTGAGGACTGCGTCGCTTTCTTTGTCATGGCCACCTATGGAGAGGGTGAACCCACCGATAACGCTGTTCAGCTCATGCAGAACCTCCAGGATGACTCGTTTGAGTTTTCCAATGGCGAGCACAGGCTCGATGGCCTCAAATACGTTGTGTTCGGTCTCGGCAACAAGACCTACGAACACTACAACCTCATTGGCCGCACCGTTGACGCACTTCTCACTAAGATGGGCGCCAAGCGTATTGGAGAGCGCGGCGAAGGCGATGATGATAAGAGCATGGAGGAAGATTATCTGGAATGGAAAGATGGCATGTGGGAGGCCTTTGCCGCTGAGTTGGGCGTTGAGGAGGGTCAGGGCGCTGATAGTGCCGATTTCGCGGTTTCCGAGTTGGAGTCACATCCCCCTGAGAAGGTCTATCTTGGTATGTGTCCAGCTTCAGTAGGCGTCAAGTTGAATGACTAACCAGTATCAGGTGAATATTCGGCCCGTGCCTTGACTAAGACCAAGGGTATCCACGACGCCAAGAACCCCTTCCCGGCTCCCATTACCGAGGCTAGGGAACTCTTCCAATCGACTCACGACCGCAATTGTGTCCACGTCGAACTCAATATTGAGGGATCTGGTATCACCTACCAGCATGGCGATCATGTTGGTGTTTGGCCTACCAACGCGGAACTTGAAGTTGACCGCCTCCTGTGCGCGCTTGGCTTATACAACAAGCGTGACACTGTTATCGGCATCGAGTCTTTGGACCCCGCCCTCGCCAAGGTCCCGTTCCCCGTTCCCACTACCTACGGCACTGTCCTCCGCCACTACATTGATATCAGCGCTGTTGCCGGTCGTCAGATTCTCGGTTCCTTGTCCAAGTATGCTCCCAATCCTGATGCTGAGGCCTTCTTGAAGAACCTCAATACCAACAAGGAGCTCTACCACCAGGTTATCGCTGAAGGTTGCTTAAAACTAGGTGAAGTTCTTCAACTTGCCGCCGGAAACGACCTGTCTGTTGTCCCCACACCCGAAAACACGACTACCTGGTCCATTCCCTTCGATCTCATCGTTTCCGCCATCCCCCGTCTTCAACCTCGGTACTACTCCATCTCCTCCAGCCCTAAGCTCTATCCCAACTCCATCCACGTCACTTGTGTTGTTCTCAAGTACCAGAACATTCCCAATGACAATGTCAGGCAGAAGTGGTGCTATGGTGTCAGCTCTAACTTCCTTCTTAACCTCAAGCATGCAGTCAACAATGAGCCGACTCCTTATGTCAATGACAATGGTGTTGAACGTATCAGCGTACCCAAGTACCAGATTGAAGGTCCCCGTGGCGCATACAAGGTCGATAACGTATACAAGGCACCCGTCCACGTGAGGCGTTCCACCTTCCGTTTGCCCACAAACCCGAAGAGCCCGGTGATCATGGTTGGCCCTGGAACTGTAAGTTGTCGCAATGATGTTTTCTAGATCATGTTTCTGATGTCATCATTCAGGGTGTTGCACCTTTCCGTGGTTTTGTCCAAGAACGTGTTGCACTCGCTCGTCGTTCCATTGAGAAGAACGGTCCTGACGCTCTCGAAGACTGGGGTCGCATTTCCTTGTTCTATGGCTGCCGTCGTGACAATGAAGACTTCCTCTACAAGGACGAATGGCCGAAGTACGTTGAAGAGTTGAAGGGCAAATTCCAGATGTATTGTGCCTTCTCTCGCCAGAACTACAAGCCCGACGGAAGCAAGATCTACGTCCAGGATCTCATCTGGGAGCAACGGGAGCACATCGCTGATGCTATCCTCAACGGCAAGGGCTACGTGTATATTTGCGGTGAAGCGAAGAACATGGCCAAGCAGGTTGAGGATGTTTTGGCAAGGATCTTGGGTGAGGCCAAGGGCGGATCTGCGGCAGTTGAGGGCCAGGCAGAAGTCAAGCTCCTTAAGGAACGCTCGAGGCTCATGCTTGATGTTTGGAGTTGAAGGGATAAATCAATGTCGACGGTTGTTACGATTGTTATGCTTGCCTTTTTTTCATTGTAGACGTCAGTTACCCCATGGATTAGTTACCACTTAATGGGCAGCGTGGACTGAGCATTGTCGGTGGTTGGGTTGTCTCAACAGTCTCGTACTTATAATCTTTATATTTGTTTATCACTCTCAAATATACGGTGCATGGATTGCCGCAGAGATGTGAAAAAAAGGGTAGATACTATAGGGAAGGGCAGAGTCGGAAGAATCCGAAAAGGTGACCTGCCGAAGCGGGTACCTCTTCGTTCTTGTCCATGTTGCCAGTGAGGGCAATCCTTTCTAGACGTCTCGCCACTCGTTCATATCCACTAACATGGACCAGACATAGCTCTAACCGACCTACAGACAATCAGGCGAATAATCTCCTAGACCAAGAGAAATCGGAAAAGGACCTCCCAACAAATGAAAGTTCCATCCCTCTTGCACCACCGCCTCCTTCCCGGCCTCGAGAACAATCGGAACCTCAACCGTCATCGACTGCCTCACCTTCATCCCCTGCTTCTCCTTCCACGTCAACCTCAAAGTCTGAATCTGCATCCAATCAACCCGACTCTTGGAAAGACCTCTCAGCGTACGATTTGGAAGTCGTCAAACAGCGCATTCGGGAATGGACGGACCAGGCTGCGATCACGCTCCGAGAACGCGCGGACGACTTTACAGCGCAGACCAAGACGACGTTTTCACAGCTCGGTGCGCATTTGAACAAGATGACGGGGTACGAAGAGATTGAGGTTTTGAAAAAGGGAGTCGCTGAGCAAGGTTTGTTTATTCAAATACGTCAAGGATTTATGCTTAAAGCGTTGTTTTTATGAATTTTGTAGAGGAGAAAATCAAGTTGACTAGACAAGCCGCTAAACAAGCGAAACTCGCATACGAACAAGCCGTCATCCAACGCTCAAACTCACAACGCGAAGTCAACGAGCTCTTGCAGCGGAAATCCCTTTGGACGGATGCGGACGTTGGGAGGTTTACGACACTCGTTCGTCAGGATCATTTATATGAGCAGGAAGAGGCTCGAGCAAAGGCTGCGGTGGATGAAACGGAAGCCGCTGTCGAGCGAGAGTTTACGCAACTCATGAAGTCCATTTTGGCTAGGTATCATGAGGAACAGGTGTGGTCTGATAAAATTCGGAGCGCGTCGACGTATGGGTCACTTGCTGCTCTGGGACTCAACTTGATTGTGTTCATTTTGGCGATTGTCATTGTGGAACCTTGGAAGAGGAGACGGTTGGCCCAGACGTTTGAGGCTAAGATTGAGGAGTTGAGTGTGGAGAATGCGGCAAAGTTGGAGGGAAGTATGAAGGAGATTGGGGAGAAGTTTGTGGAACAAGAGAATTTGTTGTCGAAGGTCATTGAAGGGATTGGTGGGCTGAAGGAGTTGCGGAAGGAGGTGGTGGATGTGCAAAGGGCCGTTGAGGAGAAGGAGAAGGAGAATCAGGTGCCCCTCAAGCAAATCATCGAGGTTCCTCTCCCTGCAGACAAAGTCCCGCATATCTCGATTCCAGGTGTACCTGTGACCTTGCCGCAGCGGACATTCGAACTTGCAGCTGTCGGTCTTGGAGCATTTGTGTTTGGTGTGATTGGTGCTATGTACCTTGATTAATCTACATTCTTGCGTACAGTTACAATTGCTTCCCCTACGAAGTCATTAATATATACTTAGACCAGTTTTATCCACGTCAGACATTGGTACTGCAATAGACTCTGCAATGCACTCTGGAAACCACATGAATGAATCCCTAACGCAAATGCATGACCCTACTTACCGTTCAAAGAGAATCTCGCCTTCGTGGCTCGACATGGAACTTGCCCTCCATTCCTCGACATTCCATTTCTCCCATCCCCATCCGTCTTTAATCTTGAACATATGCTGTTAAATCGGTTTATGCTTTAAAAGGTATGAACATACCTCCGGCTTTTTGTGCGGTGCTAGAACGACTAGCCATCGAGCTTTGTAACTGAGCGTGGAGAGTAACGTGAAGAGCGCGGAAGGGTTCTCTATAAGGTGCAGGGCGAAGGAGCAGATGACCATTTCGATGCTGGTGTAGGATTCCTGGCGCGCGAGGACCTTAGGCACATTCTGGTCATCGTTTTTGCGTTCCTGGTTCTGTTTCTGATCATCAAACGTCGGTGTAGGTTTGGAGTCCTGAAGTTTGGAAAGATCAGAAACAACGGGAGGCAGTCCGCCTTCTGCAATATCGCTGAAGGAGAGGGCTGCACAAGGAAGGGAGGTGCGGTCTTCGTACGCTACCGAGGTGAACTGGAGGTAGTATGTAATTAATTGGTAGTTGTAATAGATGGAAACCGAGTCGGCTCACTGGATCTGCGGCTATAACAAGCGGCGTTGGAAAGTCTGGTCCAAGGGGGATGATATATGATTGGTGTTTCTTTGTTAAGGGGACCTGATTGATAGCGTTAAGGTCCCGATCTTGGGAGGTGGTGCCGTATGTTCGTTTGCACGTATCTAACCATTCATGGAATGCGACCGTCACTTCGCCGCTTTGATATGCGGAGTCAGGGTTGGGATTGTATGAGCGGTGATGTTGAAAGACGGACATGATGTGGGAGGGGCGGGATCTTACCTGCCTGAGGTCGTAAGTCAGTGTTCTGGAATTTGGTGGCGCAATGAAAAAGGGTAATGAGGACATACCACAAGCCATGTCGAATAAGAGAACGTTGTTGGTATCTTCTCGTGAAGCGATTTCCAAGGCTTCTTTGGACCACCATCTGACACCAGATGAGATGTTGCGTGAGCTCCTCGCAGGAATGAGGACCCACTTGCTCAACCATGCAAAGATACAGAGCCGTACACCTGGGTAATGCGGATTACGGTACGTCGATCCGACTTTCTTGTAATACTGGTGTTCATCAACTTCGCGTGTACGGACAGAAATACGGTGAATGAGAATGACGGACTTCAGCTACCCCATACTCGCCATAGTTGTCCCGCATGGATGACGAAAGGTTGCCGGTAACGGTTGCACGATCACCACGAGACATTGTTGATTTTGCAATATGATGCTGATGGATTGCTTGGCGCCTAGGAAGTGTGGGGTAGAGATTGTCCAGGTATGTTTGGTATGTGGACCGGGGGAATGTGTGTGAATGAGGGAGGGGAAGAGGATGGGGGGTGGTGATCTGCTCGATGGATATCGCGGAAATGGACCAAGTTGGTGGGTTCCCCGAATTTTCCCTATCAGGTCTTAATGTCCCGGAAACAAGGTTAAGATAAGGAAGATGACGGACTGGAAATAAATATGGATTCATTAATCAAGAGCGTAGCCTAAAATCATGGATTCCAGCGCAAGCATGGGGTCCAGAACAACGAGCAACCTTGGGCAACTGCGCACATCTTGTGCACGTAGCCTGGTCGGATAGGGCCCGCGAGCGCGGGTCAGGGTCCACGGAGTTGCCAAAATCAGGGATTGGGCCATAAGGGTCCCACGCTTTCCTGCTCAATGTCGCTCACTGCCTCTAAGTCCGCTTGCATTTTTCCTGCCAGCTCATATACACACACGACTTACGCCTCCAGAGCCACAAATCAGTATCCCTAAACAGTTAGACATGACTTCGTTTATTATCCAGTCGCACGTGGACCGGGACCCGGCGCCGTCGTGGAGCCAGGACGATACTTGTGCCTTTTGTCGGATTGTACAGGGCGCTGCACCTGCGGTCAAGTTGTATGAGGATGAAGAGGTTATGGCAATACTTGGTGTGTTTTTATGTCGATATGCCGTGGTCCGGAGAGCATTGACGTAGGTGGATGTAGACATTCTACCATTAAGGCCCGGGCATACACTTGTAATACCCAAAAAGCATATTTCAAGATTGTCGGATCTACCACCGGAACTGGCTGCGGCTGTCGGGAGCGCTGTTTCGAGGGTTGCACGTGCGTTGACTGAAGGTGAATGGTACTCGTTTATGTCCAAGAGGGCAGAACTGACGGTGGTGCTAGCCACAGGAAACACTGGGTTGAATGTCGTGTGTAATCAGGAGTATGCTCAGGCAGTCCCACATGTGAGTGCTTGGTCAATTGAGTGACTAATCTGGAATTCTCATTGTATACAGGTACACTATCATATTATACCTGCGCCCACCTTTGAATCTACGGGTGACAGTACTATAAAGTCGGGAGGGAAGATATCGCCTTTGCAAAGTGTTGCGCCTCTATCGAAAAAAGAGATGCACCAGAAAGAATTCGAGTCCCGGGAGGAGCTGGACGAGGAGGAGGCGCAAGTGTTTGTTGAGAAAGTGCGGGCACGGCTATGAGCGCAACGGCGTGAAGTAAGCGCTTGAGCATTAGACTGGCGGACATGTTTCTTGTAATTATGCCATGGCCCTAGCATTTATTCCACAACACGTCACGTGACTTTAATCAAACGCGTCCTGTCACACTCTATTATACACCCACACCGTGTCCGCTCAACGAGAACCGATGGAGACAGACGAAGCCATCCAAGAAGTCGGGGAAAGTGAAGCCGAGGAGGAAGAGGCGAGGGAAGAGCCGCAGGAAGAGGAAGCAGAAGCAGAAGTCGAGGAGGAAGAAGAGGTGGAAGAGGAGGAAGAGGAGGAGGAAATTTCGCCGGATAAAGACCAACCAACAGAAGAGTCTGCACCCGTGAAGAAGAAACGCCAACGGAAAGAACCTGCTCCGCTGAAGCGAGAGCCTGGGAAGTCGCTGCTTCCGTTCTCCAGAGTGCAGAAGATTATCAAGGCGGACAAGGTGTGCTAGCTTCCACGAGCGGCGTTTCATATACTTATCATTGCGCAGGAGATACCAGTTATTGCAAAAGACGCAGTGTTCTTAGTTTCCCTTGCGACGGAGGCCTTTATTGCGGAATTAGCGCAAGCTGCACAGAGAGTAGCAGAGAAGGAGAGGCGAACGACGGTACAGCACAAGGACATTGGTGTGTATTCCCTGGCACGCGCTCGTCCTTTGACTCAAGGAAACGTAGCTGTTGTTGTACGAAAAGCAGACGAGTTCATGTTCCTTGAAGGTATGAATATCCGCCCACCATAAGTCCAATGACTTGATGTCCTTTAGATCTTATCCCGTGGATAAGCTCAGAGCCAGAGAAGAAGCGCGGCAAGCCAGTACCCCCGGCACCTGGCGTTAAATCAAGTGGACCCACCCTCTTGGATCAATTTGTAGTGTCGGGCAAGGATAAAAATGATGGAGAGGAGGGAATGGACGTAGTAATGAACGAGGACGGGACGATGTACGCTGTAGGGGAGACGAATGATTAATCTACCCATTACAACTCCGGTCCGGACATTCCGGGAGGATGATGGCATAAGTAATGTCACCCATCCTCACATGCACATCTCACCCTATCCACCATGAAGATTGTCACCACCTTCCACCACCCGTCTTCTGTCTTAGCATCCCTCAAATGTAGACTCTCTGCCCGCGACGTCGAGCACCTCGTTGTTGCAAAGTTGAATAGGATTCAGGTGTACTCACTCCAGCCCACTGGCGTCAGCCCGGAATGCTCTCTTGAGATCTATGGCAAAGTCACAGCACTCAAGGCGATAGCGATACCTGTATGTTGCGGCTGCCTTGCGCGTATATGCGCGCTTGGGGTCACTGGATACTGATGCTACATGTAGAGATCAACGCGCTCTAATCTAGTCGTGATGCTTGCTCATCCAGACCCAGAACTCATCTTTCTCTCATATGCTGAGCTAGAGGATGGCTCTGCAGAGCTCCAGCCAACTAAACAAGTCTCGCTATACGAGCGAACACCAAGACCCGCAGAATTCTTCAATGATATCCTCGTGCATCCGTCTGGAAAGCTGGCCGTCGTGAGCTGCTATGTTGGTAAGCTCAAGATAATCAATCTCAAGGCTGGGAGATACGAGAACGACTTCGACGTTTCGTGGGTCTCGTCGTCTAACGTTTCCATATCTGAACTGAACTTGGTTGTGGCGTCATAGATTACCTGAGCTCAATGTATTCTCACTCTCGTTTTTATCACTTCCGGAAGACGAGTATGCGCTCGCGATTATCCATTTCGACCACCAACAGCGCATACAGCTACTCGCTCGTGACATTGAGCTTGAGGATTTGCAGCTATCTACCTTCCCTTCCACCCAGCTACACCCCACTATGATCTCAGACAGGATTTTCCCCTATCCAACCGATAACCCGCCGAGGCTCATTCCCGTTTGTCCTCGAGAGGATGACGAAAGCATCAAATCACAGGATCAATTTCTCGGAGGTGTGCTCGTCGCGGGAGGGAAGAAGATTTTGCTGCATGAGTTGGTGAATAAGGAGGGCCAGGAGAAGCAAAAAGGGAAGCGAAGGCGGTTAGAGGATAAGAAAAAGAGCAAGGATCCGCTTGAGCTGGCAAAGGCACGTGAGAAGGAGGCGGAGAGGGAAGGCAGACGGAGGAAACCAAGAGCGAACGTTGCGTGGCCCTGGAGCGACATCGCTGCGTAAGCACCTCGTATTTTTATGCTAGGGAGCCTTCATCTGAGGATCGATATTAGCTGGTGTTCTATCGATGATGAGCGTTCAAGGTTCATCCTTGGAGATTCATACGGAAGACTGGCACTCCTATCTTTAGACAATCTAGAAGATTTAGGCCTCGTACTCATCCCTCTGGGAGAGGTGAGTAATACACAGTCACCTACTAGTCAGCTGCTCATACTACCTTCCTTCAGGCATCGCCACCAATGACTCTCACGTATCTCACAAATCAAATCCTCTATGTGGGATCGCACATGGGAGATTCCCAGCTTGTTCAACTCACCCCGACTCCCAACGCGTTTGCTGATAAACCGACCTTGCCTATCCCGTCAGATATTCACACAGTCCCATCTGCTTCGTTCGATGCGTCTGCGTTTAAGAAAGGCAAAGGGCGCGCTACGAGTCCGGATTTTGATTCTATGGAAGTCGATGAGGATGAGGCAGTGTCACCTCAAGGATCAGGAAATGTCATCACAACGGAGGGGTCTTATTTGGACGTTTTGGAACGATTCAAGAATATTGCTCCGATTATTGATGCCTGCTTGGTTGAGACTGACGGCGGCCAGGTTGGTGTGTTCATTTCGTCTGGCAAAGGAACATTGAGTTGATGATTCTCTGGCAGCACCAAATTGTTACATGTTCTGGGGGAAAGAATACTGGTTCTATTAATGTGGTGCGGAACGGTGCCGATTTCCAGGAGGTTGTGAACATTCCTGGCCTCTTATACGTGACGAAAATTTGGGCCGTTAAGTCGAGGCTGGAGGATGCGTGAGTAATTCATCGGGATTATATCCTCCGTTACTCCTGTAGACTTTGACGGCACTCGCAGAACGGATTCCTTCCTGCTCATCTCGTTTTACGATTCGAGTCGACTCATCAAGATCAACGATAACGGAGGAGGTTTAAGTTTCTCTCCACTGGACAACAGTACGATGAAGGGACTCATCACTAATGAAGCAACCATTGCTTTCGCTAACGTCGCACAACGAGTTAAGGGACAAGATGGAAAAGCAAGATATATGAACTCTTCTTTGGTTGTGCAAGTCACTGGCAATGGAGCTAGCTTGCTGGAACTAGATGAGGGTCTCCAGACTTACTCGCAGATTGATCGATGGGACGTCAGGGCAAACGCTACTGACGATCCCTTAGCTGAGGTGGTTTCTGCGAGCATCAATTCCAGTCAAGTTGCCTTGGTGGTCAGCGGTGGTAAACTCGTGCTGCTTAGTATCGCAGAGGGCAAACAGTTGCGAGTTGTTGTGTGGGTGTCTGCGTCATGTTTAATTATTCGCAAGAAACTGACAATGTGCGGCTTGTAGCTCGACATTGAGGTCTCATCGACTGCCGGAGATCTCAGCCATATCGTGTACCCCACTCAACCCCACTCGTGCCTTCTCCCAATACGTCGTCATATCCTACTGGGAATCAAACACAATTGAAGTCTTCACGCCCTCCGACGCAGGCTTCAAATCCGTTTGCAAAACATCTCCCTTACCCTCCCTCGTATCCTCCCTCCTCCTTTACAATTTCGGCTCAGATCACAGCTCCAAGGGACCTGATCATCATCCATATTTGCTTGCTGGATTAAGTGACGGGTCGGTTGCGACGTTTAGTTGGCACGAGCAGCAGTTGAAGGATCGCAAGATCGTGTCGTTGGGACATGCGCCTGTTGCTCTAGTGGCATGTACGGTAGAGGGCGCGAGGACTGTACTTGCAGCCGGGAATAGGGCGATTGTGTTTGCGCACGAGAGGAACAGGCTTGTGCATTCGCCAATTTTACTCAAGGTAATTTTTCACGTTTTTCTTTGTATGTCTATTTGGACAGTCTCAGCTGATGATTTTCTGTATGTGCTAGAATATCGTTGCCGCGACTCCTGTCAGCAGCCCTTCGCTGCAGACCTCGCTGGTTATCGCAAGTGGGGATGGATTGCATATTGGGAGGATCCAGAACTTGAACAAGTTGCATATACGCACGGTTCGTCTCCCCTTCATTTGGGTCATGTTTGACAACTCATGCTGGTTGCAGATTCCTCTTGGGTTGGATAATCCTCGTAGGATTGCTCACCAACCTCTGCTGAAGGCATTTGGCGCCGCTTTTCTTCGTACAGAGCCCGCAAGGGTTGGCGATGTCGAGTCATTAAGCAGTTCCTTCAAGCTCCTTGATGATTCGACATTTGAGGGTGACGTATCTGATTTCTATTCGCTTTGTACTCACGCTGACTTTGACTCCCAGTACTCGCACAGTTCAATTGTGACCCAGACGAGGAAGTTACTTCCATCATGCCTTTCTCAGCTACTATCAATGACGTTCTTACGCCTTTCTTCATCGTCGGCACATTCATCTACCACGCCGAGGAAACGGAACCCGAAACTGGCCGTCTACTCCTCATTTCTGTCTCGGTAACTAATAATCCGCGCAACACACGACAAGCATACCAACTCTCCCTCGCGGCTTCGACCGAAGTCAAGGGATGCGTGTACGCCCTCGCGTCTGCCACCGATGCCAAGGGGAGAAACAAAATTGTCGCGGCCGTAAATTCGGCTATCTTGCTCTTCCAACTCGATATTGACACGAATGTGTTCCCGGCTGCGTTGGAGCTTCAGAAAGCGACGGAGTGGAATCATAATTATCTTGTGACGAGCTTGGGATCGGCTGGCGATCATGTATTTGCAGGTGATCAGATTAGTTCCGTATCGCTACTGAAAGCCGAGGGGGATAAGTTCCAGACGGTTGCGAGGGATTACGGACCACGCTGGCCTATCTCTATCGAGGCTATCGATGAGAGGAATGTGATTGGAGCCAATGTAGGTTTGACCCCGGTCGTCGCTGAGTTATTCCAACTAACCTTTAATTCAGGACGCGCTGAACTTGTTCACGTTCACACTTTCCCGTAACCTTGGACGAAATGTGCTCGAGTGCACGGGAAACTATCACGTTGCCGATCTGGTAACGAAGTTCATCCGAGGTGTGTGCCTCCAGACGGTTTTATGGAGAGACGACTGACTGAAATAACGTCTGCATTTTTAGGCTCTCTAGCCACGACGGACCAGTCCGAGGAACCAGCCTTGAAGCCAGAAGAACTCTTTTTCACCTCTTCTGGCCGTATTGGTGTTATCGTTGACGTGAAAAAGAACGATGTGTCGTTGAACCTCACGGGGCTGCAGCGAAACATGGCAGCAATTCTTCCAGCCGTCGGCGGGACTAGTCACGCAAGGTATGTTGCCCTCTAGCCTGGTCTCTTCATGTCTGAATCTATTGTCAGATTCCGAGCTCCGAAGAGTACAAGAGGTCGTAGCGACGCTGACCAAGCATCCTTCGGTTTCCTCGACGGCGACTTCATTGAACAAATGCTCTCACACTTGGGTTCTCCAGACACGCTCAAGCAGATCTGGCAGGGACAAAGTGAGCCGGAAAAGCTATCGGTCTCCGTAGACGAGATGCGGCGGTTGCTGGAGGATTTACAAAGCTATCATTGATGAGAAGCTACAAAAAACTGAATAAAGAGTATCAAAAGTAATCATCATCATGGACCAAACGTGTTCTGTATAGCATCTGGTGTATCGTCATTATTGTGCAAACGTGTTGTAATACAGAGGGTGGAGCCGGCAGTGTCCAAGAAGCTAACGAAAGAGACACTAATAAAAAGACAGCGCTTGACGCGTAAGGGTATAAAACCCGAACGCAGCAGCCGGAACAGATTGGTGGAAGAGGGAAAAGCCGATGCAGCGGAGGAAAAGGAGTGCTCAGGCTCAGGGATATGATAAATAATTGGTTGGACATTTACCGACCAATGGTCGAGAAATAATAACAGATTGATTGCCACAAAGACAAAGTAAACTCTTGCGTGTGTTGTTGGATGGTATCAATATGCCCTTGGTCGACGTCGACGGCGGTGGGTGGAGCGAAATAGAACCCAGAAATAAGAACGAGGTAACTAAAAAGTGTCCTTATGAGGATCAGCTGTAAGGTGAAGTAATCAAGAGACCTACCTCAAGATAAGTATGCTACCACGATGGTAATTGCTCTTCGCCTCAATATAGGTATATGTCATCAAGAACATGGAAAGGATTAGCGTGATGACGTCCCAACGCGGGAAGATGAGTCTGGTGACGACGGGGCGATTATCAGCTACCAGGGGATACGAAGAGGAAACCTGAGTAGACATACGTGAAGGTCTTGGCAACTTCGCCCATGTTTACAGGGTCATACCAAGCGGAGAACGCAACCATAGCCGGAATTTGCAGTAAGCAGACTTGTAGAGCATATGCGGAGCCAATTTCCATGCTGAGTAGACACGCCAATGATTACTTAGTCAGACTGTTGATCAATGAGAGTAAGAGAACACGTACCTAAGCGCAATGTTTCCGTTCAAGGCAAACGATATTGCGTTCATGAATTCGGTCGTATTAGGAACGAGGGCAAACAACGTGACTCCAAGGAATTTTTCATCGATTCCCGAGCCCTTGAGGACGACATCCACAACATCAATGAGCAACTCTGTAAACCTGGGTTAGCACAAAAGCATATACTCCACGAAAGCACCTCCAACACCCACCGGCAATGACCGCGTACAACGCAGTACACCCAAGCAACACACTTGCACTCGTCGTCCGGCTCCATGAAGGCGCATCGTGCCCGCCATGTCCACCACCTTGCGCACCATGTGCTCCGGCACCACCTTCACCCTCCGCGCCCGAATGTCTCATCAACCTCGCCGGGCTCTGTGCGGCGGTTTGTTGTTGGTGCCTCAACGCGCTAACAGTAGCAACCGCAACTGCTCTCGTGAACTCGTCCGTTGACATAGGGCCTGGAAGTTGGACACTGTCTAAACCGGTGGTTTTAACCGCGTGATCGACACTTTCGAGGACAGGCGCGTAGGCAGGTTGTTGAGATGTTGCAGCGTATGAGATGCGCCTTGGGAAAGTCGGCGAAGGCGGATTAGGGCGTAGTAGACCTTGATTTTGGCCTTGGCCTTGTTGAGTTGCTCCTGTTGCACTGCTTTGGGATGATTCGCGCAGGGCCTGTGATTCCCCGCGAGGTGATGCAGCGGCACCGATGTTCAAAGCGGCACTTGACTTTCGGTTGAGTGTGCCTTGTTGACCGCTTGCGGGTTTGTTGTACAACGAAAATCTGTGATGTGCCGGGAGCTCCGAGGGATGCAAGAGTTGTTGAGGATTTTGCCAGATCTGACTAGCATGAGTACGGAGGGAGAACCACAATCCGACCAGATATGACTAAAAACAAGGATTCAAGAACTGCTGGAAGTCAGCAAGGATAAGATACGTACGAAGAGCAAGATAGCAGCGCAGAAGTACATCAAACTCTTCACTGTGGACTGGTAGAAAGGATCGTCGACAGGATCAGGATGCTTGTAGTAACAGTGGTCACAGATCCACGGCGCATTTTTGGGTGTTTTGGGAGTGGATGGACAACCCGTGCAGACGAGTTGGAACTGGGATAGAGATTGGGTCAGTACTGTATCCAAGATACATGAGAGAGAACCCACGTTGCCATAGGTCTGATAGAACATTGTAGGGGTTAAAGCACCAATAATGGCCATGATCAACATCATGCTCGTGACACCCGCACTCCTGGCGTTAAACTTCTGCTCCTTACGCCTCAAAGCACCACTACACATACTCATGCCAGGCATGAGCAACACACCAGCAAGCAAACTTCCAATAATCGAACCCTCCACAAGATGTCCCTTTCCTTGAGTCAGGGCAATAGAATATAAGATGATTTCAATGATGGAACCGAAAGTCGCGTTGATCACGGCACCCATCCCGATGGAGGATTGGGCCGAGATAGAGGCGACGGCCATGCCAATGAAATAAGACAAAGGAATGACACTGAGTAAACTCAGCAAAAAAATAAGGCCTTTCGAGGCGAAGAATGCAAGAAGCGCGGGGACGTGTGCACCGTCGTCTTCAAGTTTTTCAGCCCAAGGAAGAAGAACGAAGCCGTCAAATATGACAAAGAAGACAACCGGCAGGAGGTTGACGAAAAGAATGTTGACACCGCCAACTGTGTACTTGTAGTACTGCAGACCAACAGCACGATATGTACATAAGAGAACGGTAGAAGTGCCTGAAGGGGCTGCCTCTCCAGGTGCGAGACGAGGATGCTTGACTCTGAACCGAGGCTGAGAACCAGAGCCCGGTTCTGCAGAAGAGTTCTCCGAGGTTCTCTCGGAATGATTGGCAACCACTACAACGGGAGGTGCAGCACAGAACCTGATAGAATCCGGTCGCTCGAACAAATGTTTGATAAGAGCCCAGGTCAACTTGGCCATAGGGATGGTAACGACCAACGCCCAGCAAACAAGACAAACAATCAACATGAGCGGAGCAATGATGGTGATGAGCGCAAGCCAAAAGCAAGCTTTGCCAAGAAAGGTGCTCGACGGCATCTTGTATGCGCTGAAAGAACCCGACGAAGCAGGAGAAGGAATGGCACCGTATGACTTGATAGGAGCTGGGATGGGCGAATGTTTGTAGAGATGAAGCAATGAAGTTCCTTCCTCAATGCGACCAGCGTCCCAGGAACTCGCGCGTGGTGGCAACGGTGATTGGGTAACGGGCGCAGGCGGCTGCGGCGAAGACGCCCGGATGGTCGCATTACCGTCTGAATCACTGAGATGTCTCTCCTCGCCGCCCGACTCCTCATTATCATCATTCTCCTCGTCAGTGTCCTCTTGATCTTGATCGCCTTCAACGTACTTGCCAAAAGGCCAGGCGAGGTACCACCCCAACCCAAACACAAGATTCGCGTATTGTTTCCCTCCCCGAGGGATACAAAACAAGATAGCAGAAACAGCCAGGCACGCCAAAGACAACCACCAGCCAAAAGCGAAGACCCAAAAGATGTTTCCAGGCAAAAGATGTCGTTCAGCCTGGTACGAGGGGACGGAATGTAACGCTTCATCAGCATGACGAGTGACAGACCGCGACTTCTTGTACAAGGCGGGCTTCCAGATGGGAAGACCGAAAGGATGCTTGACGTTGATGAGACTCTGGCGATCCTTTAGGGTGATGGGATCATCCTCGTTGGGTCTCGCCCCTTCATCGTCCTCTCCCTCGCCTGACGACCCGGAATCCTCGTTTGCTGCGGGGGCCTTTCCGCGACGTTGCCGACGAGGATGGGATTCTAGCTCGCCGATCCCTTCGTTTTCCTCGTCGGCGTCTTCGTCTTCCTCGCTGAGAACACCTTCGTCGCGATGGCTACGGTGGGGAGCTTGCGAACTACTGACACTCGTGCTCCTTCCTGTGCGTCTTACTGAGTGAGTTGAAGCGCTCCTGACAAGGATGGGTGGGGGTTGGGGACGGGCGGCCATGGAAGAAGATTGCGAAAAATAAGAAGTGCCTTGGAGATGGTGCTGGGGAGTGTCTACGGGCGACCACTGGGGCTGGGAAGCCTGTGTTGTTCCTCTGGGTATGTGGGTGATGGGAGTCGGGGTAGAGGAGGTGGCGGATGCGTCGGGGTCGCCTGGGGGCGAGGAAGGGAGGTGAGACATGGGGACAAGATGCTCAGAGTCCAGTGGCAGGACGTAGCAAGAGACTTCTTGTGGAAGTCACTCACACCCACTCGCGCCTTTCGCACGGCAACAGCCGACGGGTATATAAATATACGTGCCATCTAATCTACCAGACATCCATATATGTAGAATAAAACATAGCCCAGGAGAACGAGAAAAAGAATCCATAAAATACTACATAACCATCTTCACTTGCGAAGCAGCTTCTCATGCAGCTCGGCACTCTTCAGCTTAGCCCGCAAATAATCCAGTCGTGCCTCATACCGCGACTGTACCTCCTCCCTCCGCCGCCGAATATCCTCCATCTCGTCCCCGTCCTCCATCTCATCCTCCGCCCGCACAGTCGTCGTCACTGTATCAACCGCAGATCGCGTATCGTCTTCAGGTACAGATGCCATGACATGCGCGCTTCGAGTTAAGCTCACACTCGAGTTGTTCGCCCCGTTCATCGCCCCCATATTCAGGTGACTGGGCAACGGAGGTATGGGCATTCCGACCCCATGTGACTGTACACTCGAAGACGAGTTCTTCCGCCGCAACGAACCTGGCCGCGATGACGTCGCACTCAGTGCCAATGACGCCGTAACACTCGCCTTGGGTCGCAGCCCCACCCGACTTGAATAAGGTGACTTGGTTCCTGTGGTGGGTCCCGTTGCAGCAGAATTCGCCGATCGCACGGAACCTGCGTCAGATTCAGCCATGTTGAGCCGTCTAGTCGATCGACCTTCTGTTGACCACTTCGACTCCACCGTGCTTCCGACGTTACTCGTTCGTCCTGCATCAGATCGAGTCACCGAGTACCCCCGAGATCGCTGCGTCTTGGAGAGCGTCGTCACCTCCAGTCCCGTGAATGCATCCATCAACCTCTTGACCTCTGCCTCAACCGCAAGGATCTCCTGTCGGATTTCCGCAGCGGTTGTAAGATGATCCTCGTCGAAAATATTGTATATGCTGTTGTTTGGGTGCCTGTTCTCCGGCTGCTTCATTGCACCAGGGAATGCCGAAGGAGGCGTTGCAAGTCTTCGCCTCGTTGTATGGGGGGTTTCGGGTCGACTTATACTCCCAGCACGTTCACGTCTTGACACAATCGACATTGTCTCTGCTTTGTCTATCCGTGACGTAGTAGTCTGCATCGATGAATTACTCGACTTCCTCGATAATATCCTTCCCAACTTCCACCGACTCGAACTAGTCGACTGTTGGGACCACATGCTCGAGGTATCCGTTGAGTCCTTCGGCGGCAATGACGTCGATGTTCGTCGAAATAAACTCGCAACTCCAGACGCGATTGAATACCTTGATTGTGAAGATGGCGGTCGTGGCAATTCCACTTGGAAATTAGACAAGGGTCGTGTAGCTAACCCGAATACCACAAATATTAGTCAAACACACTCCACATGTGAAAATACGGATTGGAAAATTTGGACATACATCTGTCGGGTGTGCTGGGATCAGTGCCAGGAGGTCTCAGTCGCGGTAGTACCGCCGGCACGACGGGGGCTTCAGTGGGCATCTCAGAGGCGGACGCAAACCGCTCGAATAAGTTCTGTCTTAGTAGCCGGTACTCGTCGTCACTGTAATCGTCACAATTAGTTCTTTGCAACCAGGAAAACAAATCGAAGGCGTACTTGAGCAGTCCGTCCGCGTTCGCTACTGCCAACTCATTCAACCGCTGCGCCAACGTAACCCTACATGACGAATAAATCCATGAGTTTCAGCAACCAAACTTCAAAAGGCAGACAACAACGTACGTGACAGCGTCGGTCCCCACCCTCGAAGGCGTACTCGTCGTACTCGTGCTCATACTCCCAACCTTCACCCCAATGCGGTCCTTCAGAGGCGTCACAGGTGGCAGCAGCATATTGTCCGACTTCCCGCTTTTACTACTCGGCACCCGTTTCTTAGCTGGCGGTGGCGGCGTTGGAGGCAAAGGTCGTTCATTCTGAGAGGAAGCGGGGAGGGAAGAAGAGGACGGTTTTGTTGTTGGCGCCGTAGTCAGCCCCCGTTTCAAATTCGGACCCTTTGAGCTACCCGCAAGTGGACTCGAGGTAGCAGGAACGTGTACAGTCGCAGCTGATCCGGTTGCCAGTGTCTGCGCGACAGACGCGCTCTGCGGTATATAAGTTATTGGTTCCTCTCGTTCTTTGCCCTTCTTCCCGTACTACATTCGCCGCATGACGGAGTCCGGAGCGAAGGGGTGTACCAGAAACATGGTGCGCCGCATGTGCGAGGCAAGGCAGGGTGAATCGGAAGTTGAGGTTAACCGCTCAGTCCACGTTGGTCCGAAATGAAATGCGCTGAGAAAGAGACGTACAAAACGAGATCGTATAACCTTCACCACCGATTTCTCGCCCCCATTTCCAGCACCACTTGCCGCACCGATCATAGCCGTGACGTGATAGTTATCGTTGTCCAGGTCGGTTTTCTTTGACGAAAAGAACCCCATCTCTGCATAACGTATGACGCCAAATCAAAACAATGTGGCACACTAGTGGCCGAAGAATATCTTCTAGAGATCGTTGATGAGGAGCCAAAAGGATTACCGGGGTGGAGACGGACGGAAAGTGGTATGAGGGAATGGTTGTTTAGTCAGGTTCAGTCGGTAAGGGACACGAGGCTTGGAAAACCTCTAATTTAGGTCCCAGCCCCATGTCCGGACCTGTCAGATCCGCCACGTATGATCCCACCGCCTTAGTATATCTCAGCACTTGATACTCTTGAAACTACTACTGCATTTGAGGTATATGGAGGTGCCAACCGACTGTTTCTGAACTTTTGGCCGGCGCCAAATGGTCTCTAAATGTGGGAGACGTAGAAGCTGGCCGAAGTAATGGAAATCATTGGAAATGTCAAGTGGCAACATATGCATCAGTTATATTAATGTCTAAGCATGCATGAATTCTGATGTCCTTAAATAACCACCAAATCACCTAGGATTATGACATCGCCGTGGTGGTAAGAGATAACACACAGAACATGTTCTAGCCCTTCTTCTCCTTGTAAAACTGGCCCAGCTGCTTCATCACTTGACCGAAGCTATCAGGAATGAAAAGTCGGTTTCCAATCCATTTCGGTAACTTCTTTCGGATCGCCGAAGACGCATATCGTCGATCTAGTAAGATGAGAGATGCCCAATCCCCTTTATGCCGAATCGCGCGCCCTGGAACAACCCAATCAGTTTCTACCCATGGCTAATAATTGTAATGTGATATCCTACCAATGCTCTGATTAACAGCATTCATGCACATATTTTCGTACAGTTCGGCAGCGGCGTCCTTTTGCCCCTTCTCTCTCTTGATCCCCCTCTTCTCAAGCTGCTTCACGTATTTCAACCGCTCTTTTAGCTCCGGAGATCCTAAATTAGCGAAAGGGAGACCAATGATTATCACCGCTCGAGCTAAGTCATCGCTAAAGTTCAGTCCCTCAGAAAGCTTGGCTCCTATCACGGCGAAGAGAATGGCACCCTTTTTGTTGAGTGGCGGAGAAGCCTGCCGATGGAAACATATTAAGTTGGGATGAGTCCGACCAATGATAAATCATAAACTTTACAATCGCAGTGGAATAATCACTCAAAACCCGCTCCACATCAGTGGACTCATCAGGCTCGAAGAACACCTGGGGTCGATATCAATGTCAAGTAGATTAGTTCCTTCAGGAAACGAAGGGACTCACCTCTCGCTTCGCGAAGAAATTCTTCAACGTTCCATTCTTTTCCCAAGCGCCTTTCGCAGACTTGAGGAAACTATATGAAGGAAAAAACACAACAACTCCAGCTGGTACGACATTTGTAAAGTTGAGCAAAATCTGCCCTAGCTCCGCAATCTGCTCCGAATAAAACCAATCAGAATAATCTAACAGTTGGATTGATTTGCTTACCACACCGGGATCGCCCTGTTTGTCCGCTTTATATTCGAGGTCGCTCCCCCGCGGACTTCTACTTACAACAAGAGCTTGGAGATTCTCTTCGGGGATGATATGACCACAGGAAAAGGTTGTGATACGTTCGGAGGGCAGGTGATAGAACAGTTGACTGATCACATCAGACATCTTAAGTCGAGAGTCAAAATTGGTGCAAGACAGCCGTCTAGCATACTTACCGGCGACATGGTTCCTCCAGCAAGAACGACGGACCTAGCTTCACTTACAACATCGAAGAAATCCGGCGCGGGATTCAAAAGCTGATATTTGATCTCCACTTCTTCTTGACCTCGTGGGCCCGCGAGGGTAAAGGTCACTCGACCATCTAAAACTGGTGGTGAGTCTGACATCAACGGGAACAAAATGGATGTCATACCATCATTAGCATTTGTCAAAGAGAGCAGAAAATCTTCAACAACGTGCAATGGGGGGATCTGCCCTTTTCTAACTTGCCGAATAATGGATTCTAGTGCACGTGGATATATGACCTCAATCAAAAAAGAAAATCATGACCAACCGTCGCCGTTTCCGGCTTGCTTTTCAGCATAGCCCGATATCTTGCGTGCAACCTGAGATAGATTAAAGATCACTGCCATAAGGGAAGAGGGTTTTCCGATTCCTACCTTGCTTTCCTTTAGGTATCGCACCACTTCCAGTAGATTGATACCGGCTGCTTTCCTCCCCATCTTCTCGAGAAGCTCGGCAACCGTGAGGACGAATGTCTTGTCGAATTTTCCATTCGGCTTAGATACCTCCTCGCACCTAGCTTCTTTCCATTGTATCAGAAACTTCTTCAATGCATCCAAAATTATCACCAAGCGCTTCAAGTGTACCATGTTGGCTGCTGAAAGCCTCGTGCGAAACTTCGAAACATAAGTGCATACTTGCTGCAACGAGGTATCCAGGATGTGGTAGGGAAGACGAACAGTGGATAAAGATAGAAGCGTAGGTATCAGATCTCATCTGGCAGGTAAGTATTTTGTGTAGTGGACAACAAAATAGGCAGCTTACTGTGAGCTTCATCGATGACCACTATCTGATCTTTGAGGTCTATTCTCAGGGCTTCTCTGGCGGACTTCTGGAGTAACAGGTTGTATGGCAGGGTGACTAACTGATTCAAGATATGAGGAGCGGAAAATCGAGCGAGGCATTTTCAACGTACTTCTGCTTGGGGAATGGCACGACGAGATCCAAAATAAGGGCAGGTTTCCGCCACCCGCCCTGCTTCTGCTAGATCCTCGATATCTTTCGCTGTCGCTAGTATTTGGTCTCTGAAGTCGATCATCTTGACGTCTTCCTCCAGCGTTGGTAGATAGGGGCAACGCTTGTCGTCCTTTTCTATTGCCAACATGGGCGCACCACAGGGGAGGGATGGCAACGACTTACCGCTTAGTAGTTCCCTGCAAGCTTCATCCAGATCTCGAGTGTTATTTCGTAGCTTATCGTTGATACACAATTGTTTCCGGGAACCCAGAGCGACTGTGCGCGTTATTATCGAGTCCTCATTCTCGTCAAGGCCTTCTATTCCCCTTTTTTGCGGTACAGATAGAGTTTGCAGTTGGGCAATTGGATGGAGATTTTTGACAAATGCCACTTGTGATAATTTGAGCTTCCGTAGCTCGGGAAGAACCTGTGAAAGCTGGGAATGGGTTCGTGAAGCATAGTAGATCTTTGTACATGTCAACTCCTCCAAATCATCATGCCCAGGCCGCGCTGGTCCGTCCACTCTAGGACAATACGTCAGTTTAGAAGTTCGAGAGTTTTACAAAGAACACACTTATTCATCAACGCTCGTAAGGCAGGGGAAATATACACCTCATCCTCGCCTCTGTTTTCGCGGTCATCGTCAGGCAAGAAACGATCGTCGTCTTCATTTTCAGTAGTTTCCCTCTTTCTCCCGTCTCTCAAAGTTCCATCGCCCCATTTCTGAGCAACATTCAGTTCAAGCCAAGAACAAGGAACCAATAATCCATACCGGCCTTTTCAACACCCGCGCGCGAGCCATCCGCCGCAAAGACTCCTCTCTCTTGCGGGCAGCCAACAACCTCTCTTGATATGCTTTCTCATCGGCTTCCAGTTGCCTCCTTATCCTCTCTCTTGTTTGCTCGATCACCCAGTCCTTCACTAATCGATGTTAGTGACCACAATCGACGGATTCAAAACATAGCAACCATTTGTCATATTCTCGTCGCCGAGCATTTCCTTCATTTTCCCCTTTCGAGCGCGGTTCTTCTCGTCTTCCAGCCAGGTCAATGCAGCAGTCAGAAGGCTCAGAGTTTTGCCCTGTTCATGCCCTCAGGATACACAAAGTTAGGTCGACGCGCCTACTTACAGTCCCTGTGGGAGACTCCACGATGGTGACAGCCCGATTTTCAATAACTTCATAGAGATGACGCATAAGGTCGGTTTGGATAGAGTATGGAGGGTCATATGGGAATGCAGGAAACGTGTCGGGTGTCTGAAGATGGAGAGCCATGAGTTATACCTCCTCTCCAGGACAAGATTCAACGCGCTGGTGTAATTTGGCGAAGACGTCACGTGCACCGTGAATCAGACTATGACATCACGATGTAGACTCTAGGCAGGGATCTGGGCATGGAGATAATACCGGAGAAGAACGAAACCACCCAAGAGGTAAACACAAAAGGGGGTGCGTGCATACCAGCAATCAAAAAGGGTACAAAAGCTGATCAGTCGAAGGAAGAGCTGGAATTGCACGCAAGCGCACAGACTAATGACATACGTAAGCCACTAGACAATATATATCGGCCAAAGACCAGGGAAGAAGCAACAAGGAGATGGGAGGAAGGAAACAAGAACAGCAGGCAGGAAGACTTGCAACAACCCCATAAATACGAAGGCATCTAGGAGCGGCAATGATCACCACAACCCTTGCTTCCGAGAATAAACCTTGATATAGGTCCATAGACTAAGAAGCTAACACCTCTGATTACCCATCGGGGCTTATCCCGCCGCCCACGGACTTTTCCTGGTCAACGATGTTGTTACACACAAAGCAATACAATCGAAACACTCCTCCTGGAATTTGCGTATGGAAATCCTGTCCGGTCGTCCAGCCGTCATAAGAATCACGGTGGGATGGTCATGAAAAATCGATGCAACGAGGCATGTCTCTAGGCATAAAATTCCCTCCGCCTCGAATCAGGATCTTCATCGTCGCCCGACAGATCACTGCCTCAAGACGATGGAGAGTCGTAGTAGTTCTTCAACCATTTCTCCGCTGCCATATAATCCTCCTTCACCTGTTTCAGCAGCCTCTCGATGCGCTCCAGGGCCTCCTTGCTTGTAAGGGTACCTCCAACCTCCTCATCCCGCAACTGACCATAGTGCTGCATCTTCTCGCACGAAGCCTGCACCTTGCAGACTCCGAGGGCAGCGGAAGAGCCCTTCAGGAAATGCCCCAGAGATGAGAGCTCTGCTAGATCTTTCTTGTCCCTGTGAAAAGACCTAAATGAAACCGGACAGCGACGCAGAAATGATCGATTTGCACGTACAACGCTGCATCCATAGACTGGAAAGTACTCTCCGCTTGCGTGAAAAATGCCCATACCATTTCTCGCGAGAAATCACCCTCATCGTCGTCCAATTCCAGTATTTGCTGGAAGGTATCCATATCAATGATGTCGTCCTAAATGAAAGAAGTATTAGGGAACACGGAGTAACTGGTCAGCAGGTCCCATAGCTATGGTGATGCCACTCACCGCTTCCTCACCACTCGCCTCGGTTTTCTTCTTAGCCTCAGAGCCAGATTCATTCCTGAAATCAGGTTCAGGCTCCGGTTCAGGACTGGCTTTGGACCCAGAAGGGGGCCCAGGTTTGGATTTGGGTTCAGGAGGTACACTAGGAGGAAGGACAGGCTTTGGTGTAGAGGGCACTGATGACGCTGGTGAGGTGATGGGCTTGGTATCGGGAAGCTTGTTGTAGGGAGGGGGACTCCGTCTCCTAGCAGGGACGGGCTCATCGAGGAGGGAGGAGATTGGGACCGGCCTCGGACGCTCGGCGGTAGCAGGCATTGAGAGGGTGGTGGCAGAGGGAGAGTGACCTTGGAAGGAAATACGAAATGGCAGAGAATGAGGATTGATTATCAACAGCAAACAACTCTCTCAGCGGTCCGCCTCTATACGGTCCTACTTCGGTTCCTGCCGTTCATCCGTCACACCCTCCGTTTCCATGTCACGAAGACGTCATCTCCATGCCCCATGTGATCAGCGCCTCTCCAATATGGCATCCTGTGACGCTTCTGTCACCCTTGAGTCACTCTACCAATCAAACAGCGTGACTACTATACATGGCTATTGAACTCACACCCCGCCCGTCCCGCCTCCGGCTCCGACGGCCTCAGACTATCCCTTTCGCACGCAGATCTGTTATATACTCCGCCGAGTAGCCTAGCTCCTCCAACACCTAAGCTCGCAGATAAGTTCATTCCCTCTCTCCACAGCACCGCTGCGCCACCCACCTCGTTTGTGTGCTCCGACAGCCACGGTGGTGGTCGACGCACGGGCATTTTCCGGCCATTGTATGAAACCGCCGGCGCAACCAACTTAATCTTGCCGGCACGGGGATGCTGTCGGCCGACAGTTAATATAGGCAACCCGCAATCGTTGTGATCTACTCACCCCCACCTCCACGGTTACTTGGCGTGCAACTGCCTAAAATAATCCCACCCCAATCAGTAAAATTCATGCCTTGCTCCACGTTGCTTATAGGGTGCACCCTCCCTCACCTGCGGGTGCTCAAAGGTTTGCTGGATATTGTTGATAGGTCCAAATGGTATCCTATCGACCCCTGACATCAGCAAATAGAACGACAGAAGAGGGTTTTAATGACAGCATCTGAAGCGATGTGAATCCCTCCACACGCAGGAAAATTACACGTACCCGAGTCCCGTAAGTTTTTGGAGCCAATAGTCACGATTGTGTTGTATCAGTTTATCTGAGATGATTTTTATGAGCTCCGTCCGATTTCTGACCCTCACATCGTTGCTCATGAACTTGGGATCAATGGAAAGTGACGGGTCCTCCAGCACCTTTTCGGCTAGGAGCTTGAACTAAAAACGCCGGTCAGCCGATGGAAGTGAGCATACGATTGGTCCGAGGATTCAAGCGATTGGCGTCACAGGGTGAGGAACATTCGCTGAATCAATAATTTGACCCTTGATAGTGATAAATCGACAAACCTGCTTGTTATTGCCTGCGCCGATCATTAGGAAACCGTCCTGGCATGGGAACACTTGATAGGGTACGACCGATGGATGTGCAGTCCCATGACGCAAAGCCTCCTGTCCCGCAATAAGATAATTAGAGGCGATGTTTGCAAGACCTGCTATCTGATGTCACATTTAGTTTGTCAATGAGTGTATTTCCACGTAAAGAGGCTGCACAGTATACCTGGGTCTCAAATAAATTGCAATCAATCCAGACACCCTTTCCGGTTTGCTGACGTGACAGAAGGCCCGCCATGACGGCGCCATGGGCATAGAGGCCTGTGGCAATATCCGTTGCTGCCACGCCGACTTTGACTGGCGGACGGTCCGATTCTCCTGTGCTAGGCCATGCGCGGAACGTAAATCAGTCTTCTTGACGTCCAAGATAATGAGTAGAAGCACTGTTTGAGCTCACATATGCATGAGCCCTGCCTCTGCTTCAATGATCACGTCGTAACCAGGGGCTTCTCGGTATGGCCCTGTTTGACCATAACCTATGAAGAGAGATCCGTCGCGGCTAGTCCATAGAAAGAGACGGATAATGAAAGATACCTGTAATAGACGCATAAATTAACTGGTCATTGATCTTCTTGCAGTCTTCCCAGCCCAGACCCATGGTCGCCAGCTTCCCAGACACGAAGTTCTCGACTAATACGTCGGAACGTTTCACCAGTTCCCGAATTATTTCAAGGCCTTCGGGCGCCTTAAAGTTAACAGTTATGGAACGTTTGTTACGGTTAATGGCAAGGAAGTAGGCTGATTCAGGGGGAAGGTGGCTCGATGCGGCCGGCGCATCATCCGCAAGGGGCGCAGAAGGTGGATGCCATGTGCCTGGACATGTTTCAGCAACCAGATCGACATGCAGACAACGCAAACCTACGCGTATCATCGCCTCGAGTGACTTCCTCAACCTTGATAACATCAGCTCCTAAATCCGCCAAAAGCATGGTCGCGGTAGGCCCAGCCAACACGCGCGTCAAATCCAGAATCTTGACACCCTTAAGAGGCGGGGGTATTCCAGGTCCATAGGGATACGCGTTCTGAGACGGTGGTGGAGAACCAGAAGTAGCTTGGTAGTGCTTCACGTGGCGCGACTTTGGTAACCAGATGCTCGTACCCAGAACTACTCGCCTTGGAATCATCCCCACTGAACTGGGTCTCACCGTGCAAGCAAGTAGAGGCAACATGACTCGTCGCATCCAAGAAACCGTGGAAATTGATAGTCCTTCCCCAGGGCGGCACCTAGAAGGTCGTCCGGAGCAGGTCCGGTATCTTCAGGAGCCGGTCATGTTGACGGAGGCGGATGGACTTCTCACATCAAGGCCCGTAGCCACAAACAACTCGCTCCGGTCAACCAACAGAAGCCGCCTGCCTTATTTCGCGAGGAGGATTGCGAAATGCTGACGATGCTGCGACAGGCTCTTGACACAAAAGATTACATTACCCGCTTTCAGACAACTAGCAGCACAAGCTAAGCATTGACAGGCCTCGACGGAATGAAGAAAAGGAAAGGCAGCAGATGACGACTAAAAGACACTCGACTCGAACTTCTCCAGGCCTTCCGAACTGCGTCGTGGATTCTCTTCATATCCTCGTAATTCTCGCCAAATCTCCGTCAGGAAATTGCGATCCTCTGGGCTTCCATGTTACATGACATTGCGATCTCTTATTCCCCAACACACTGGCTATGGCAAATGCTCGAAAACAGGACACATCCGGAGAAATATAGAAGAAAGCAACTTCAGCGAAGGTCTATCGGCGGCTTTCAATCCTCACCGTTTGTAGTTCATTCTTTATCGTAAGAAGCCAAGTATGTATATCCTCTAAAATCTGGCAGTTAGAACATGGAACTCGTGGATCTGGAGTACCTCTTTGGACCAAGAGATCCCCTGAATTCCCTAATGGCAGGCAATGAAGGAATGCTCAACTCCACTGCAACGTGTTCTTCAACTCCTTGAACAAGATATCTCACGGTCCTTCGAGGCTGGCCTCCTGCAACCTGCCATGAAACCCAGAACAACATCAAGCCACGTCTGATGCCCAGCACCAATATTCATATGCTACGGGCTTCGTGAAGACATTGGCGACGATCGCTGGACGCGAGGACGGAGAATGGCGAGTTATCAGCCAGTGCAATTGAGCTGTCCCATCGAGCGCTATTCAGTTCCACTGGGTAACTACTGCCTTCGTTCCAGCAGTGGAGCTATTGGTTACCCCTCTTCTGTTATTTGCTCCAGATGTTGCCGATAATGTTTTCATGAGAGCTGCGTCATGTTCACCGGGTGTTATGCCTTCGGCGGCCGCAAAAAACATCTTAATCGCTAGTTGTTGGTCATCCGCCACTGGTCTATGGAGCAGCTGGGCCTTAGGTTCCTGGTTTTTGTATTTCGCTAGGGAAGAGATCTATAACAAGTATGTTATTGCGTCCGATGTTTGCGTGGTTAAAGCATTTGATATGTTAGTTCCATATCGTGCACACAATATAGTGTACAGTTAACTTATTGAAGCCTTATGCCCTGAGCGCCAATGCTGACGTATTTAAATTACCAAGGGTCCCTGACCGTAGCACTAACTCGATGACGCGCGAACAAACCTCCCGAACTCTCCGACGGCATACCTTGCACAACACCAATCCCTTGTCGCTTGTGAGTAGCCAATGTTCACATGTACACATGGAGCTCCATACTACTTTGCCCTTTCCTGCAGCCCGAGCTGAAGGAGACGAAAAAATGTACGCCTCATAGATGACATCACGCACCATCCATGGTGGATAGCGAGTGCCTTTCAAACGAACCCTTGTCGAAAACGATTGGCTCGATTACCTCCACTCTTCCCTTCTCCGAAGTCGTCTATGGCTCCACGGACCCTCTTCTTCATCATTTCTGCCTCCTATCTCACGAATCGGAATCCCAAAGATTTTTGGCTTGGATCCCGTCTTCGCGTGGTTTTCGGCACTACTATTGTCTGTCTTCAATTTCATTTAAAATCCGGGACCCTCCAAGACCCGAGACAACTACTTTTAGGCGGTAATGCTTGCGTGAATCTATTGCGGTCGCAATTGGATTATGCCAATAAAACGCTGATCTTCCCTACGGCCGATTTGGTTTTTTTCCACCACAATGGGCCAGATATACACCTCCCGAGATCAGGCGCGGTCACAGCTCTAAACTCCCGGGTGCTTGTGACCGGTCTTCCTTCGGCCAAACGGTGGAGACGGCGCCATGACGGTAGTACAAAAGAACCTCCTGCTTCTCCAGATTAATGATCGGAATTGGTGGATGTCGACAAGTTCAGAGTGAGGTTGATCCTGCATTCGTCTCGGTCATTGATTCCTGAGGCTGGACAACAGTAACCTGACCGTTCACACAAGTGCATGGAGATGTGTTGAGGACAATGCATCCAATGCTCAGACAGCTTGTTCAACCTATTCAAAGCACCTTAAGAGGGTTACGTGCGCATATTACTTGAACGCGGCTGTCTCGTTTCACAAATATTCGAGATACACCTATTGAATATTGATCTTGTTTCTACCACGCGGTATACTGTTCATTTGTCCTTGACTTGGTGGTATTCCCTGCACCGCCCGTGTCAGGAGGTTTGCTTTATGGGACGAATATGGAACAATGATCTTCGCCCCAGCATCTATCGTTACGATACACGTTTTAAAGGATGTGTGACATGTAATTCTGGCATTTTGCCTCATGTGACGAGTCTCTTGCTCGTGATATGGAAGAAGTAAGAGTTATTAATTGAAGGACCAATAGACTACACGTAATTACGAAGGTGACAAAAGGCAAGGAATTTGACAGTAAGAAACGAATAGCCGTCCCTAGTGAATGCAGGTGACAATAGCGTGAATGTAGTCTATTAACCTGGGCAACTATGGACACTATCAAGCGAACTCGGCAGCGACTGCAACAAAAGATCAGCGTTAACCTGATGCTCGTTTCAGACAATAGCTCCGAGGCAGGTAAGACCTACAGGTGTAATACGAGGTTGTTCCTCGGCGGGTGAGGGTCCAGAACGTAGAGATAGCGTTTTCAACGGCACTATAGATGGCATTTCCTTTGTTTCTTCTTTTACTAAAGGTGTGTGGAGGAGGAGGGTGAGAGTTTCAGCTACATTGTTGAGATATGAGTTTGACTGTGAAGTCGGCGGCATGGCCAGGCAATGAGGCGACAAGCCTAAAGTGGTCGCAGTGACTGTTCAAGAGGTCGCTTGGGTGCCGTTCGCTGGGTATCTCGGTATCCTAGAACTCTCCAAGTGGTGGGTATTTACATCTCAAGTTCTAGGAGATTCTAAGCGGGACCTGTTTCACAGTGTGTGGATGATATCACCTGACGAAAGGATACGCTGCGTCATAGCGATCGATCTCGGGTCGATCTATAACCCCTGCCCTTCCTATACAGTGATATACAGTAGGCATGTCCCATGCGAGCTTGACCAAGACTGCGATAATCACTGGTGCATCTTCCGGTACGTGTCCTTATTCATCCCCTTTTCACGCCCCAAGTTTTGAAAAGCAGGGTTATTCTAGGCATCGGAAGGGCAACTGCAATTGCGTTATCAAGAGCAGGTTGGAATGTCGTGTTGATCGCTCGCCGCGTGGACAAGCTGCAGGAAACCGGGGACTTGTGTCCGGGCCAGGGCAAGCTCGTGCTACCAGGGGACGTTACAGACGAGGAGTTCGTGAAGAGATCTTTTCGAGATGCGTTTTCTACTTTCGGTAAGCTGACCCAAGCAAGACTTTCGAATTACTCACAGGTGGATGACCAAACAATCCGTGTCAGGCCGTCTTGACCTCGTATTTAATGTAAGTGCATGATCAGCAAGGCCTGTTTCAGGATACCCCTATCATCAAACTAGAATGCTGGCATTGCTCCTCCAACGACGCTTATCGAGGACTTGACGCTAGATACTTTCCGTCAAGCTCTTGACATAAATTTGGTTGGCCCATTCTTGTGCACCCGAGAAGCTTTCAAAATCTTCAAAGCACAGCAGCCAGTCGGAGGTAAGCTCGCCCGGATAATGTGTTCGATACATATGGACTCACATACGAAGGCCGCATTATCAACAACGGGTCACTTTCTGCGCATGTTCCGAGACCCCACACGGTTCCATATGCAACTACGAAACATGCGATATCAGGTCTCACAAAGTGCACGGCCCTCGATGGCCGCAAGTACAACATTACCTGCACTCAGATTGACATCGGTGAGGAGCTTCCCCTTTGATAGGACTTAGATGGAAACCGTTTTCATTCTACACGTGTTTTAGGCAATGCGAGCAGTGCTTTGACGAGTGCTTTCAACGCTGGAACTCTTCAACCGGATGGTCGGGTCTTACCCGAGCCATGCATAGACGTACAGCATGTGGCTGACACCATCGTCCATATCGCCAATCTCCCCAACGATGTCACTATGTTGGATGTTAACATCATGTACGAGAATTTTGCAACACAAACACCAGTTTTTAACGTTTCTCCAGGGCAACTGGAATGCCATTTGTCGGAAGGGGTTGAATGAGGTGAATCGGATTCCGCGGGTGCTCGCATTTATGTGGTGATACAGGGGGTTGTGAAAGAAATCAAACATGAATCGAGCCAGACCAAAAGGTGATTAAGACGCTCCCTGTTGTATAAATAAGTTAAGACCTCGAGCTACTCGCCCCAACAACCTTCGGCATCTTCTTATCTCCTGTTGCTAATTGTTCCAAGTCCGCGGGTTTGAAGTAGTGAGGTGCCACTGAGAGAACAACGATTTGTTATGACCCAACCTTCTCTAGAAATGATCACATACCTTCAAGGAGCCATGCTGGTTTAATCTCCATAACTTGCCTACAGGGATAGGTGTCAGAACAGGTAGGTGGGTTGTGTTGTAGACACGAACCTCATGTATGATTTAGATGTCATTACCAGTTCGTAGTAGAGAACTGTCTTCACCGGAGGCTGGGACTGGAATAAACTCGACGACGGATGAATGTAAACCGTATGATTGGTCTTCATCGTCCTGTACGAGTCACCGCTCTTTTGTAGTTGCGCCTATTCCCAAGCACGGTTAGCTGAGTCATCCTCAGTTATGTTGAGGCTGGCAGAGGCATACCGTATTATAAAAGTAACCGGCTGTGATAGCCTTCTGTATTGGTGAAATGTCGTTTGAGTTTGCGTTCGACTGTATTACAATTTCGACACGCTCGCATAGGCCAGCGAGCTGATCACGGATATCTCGCGCCCTGCTAAGACTCTTGAACTGTAGGAACTGCTCGTAGCAGAACTGCTGTGAATAATTCGTCTCTGCCCACTGCTCCCATACGTTAAGAAGGGTGAAGTGGTCTCCACCAGGTCGCACGAAGTTCTGCCGCGCTTGGTCTGCATGTAGCTTCTTATCCTTCGGTCGATAGAACAAAGAACCCGACTCCGAGAGCATGGCGATGATCGTAAGGACCTACGGAAGATGTTAGCAGAAACGGAAAGGCGAGTAGTCCGCAGTTCACTTACCTCATCCGTACAACCATACTGTTCACTGGATATGATTGCCTTGGACAACATGGGATCAACAGGGAACTCTGCCATTCGCCGACCAAGCTTCGTTAGCTCCCCGCGATCATTCAGCGCCCCTAAAGCATACAACATCTCTAATGCCCTCATTAATGTTTCTCCTGGCGGAGGGTCCAGGAACTCGAACCCGATGAGGTCGTTGATGCCGAGAGATTTGAGGAGGAGGACAACCATTCCCAAGTTTGTTCGTTGAATTTCAGGGACAGTATGTTCCTCCAGTTCATTTGCGAAGGCCCACTTCGTGTATAGCCGGAATGCCTTTCCAGGCCCAACTCGACCAGCTCGACCTGCCCGTTGATTGGCCGATGCACGCGAACACTAATGGTCCTTGTTAGCTTGACGCCAATTTCTATCAGCATTTCATACTCACAGGCACGACGATAAGCGACGACATTCCCGTCCGCGGGTTATACGAGTTTTGCTTCACGAATCCAGGATCAATGACAAAGACAACACCATCGATAGTGATTGATGTCTCGGCAATGTTCGTAGCAAGGACAACTTTTCTGGCACCTTCTGGTGTTGGTTCGAAAATCTTGGCTTGCATTTCGCTAGGGAGGTTGGCGTAAATGGGACAAATGATGAGCTCTGCAATCTTGTTGCCCAACGTGCGAGCCGTCTCCTGCAAGTTTTCATGGCAGGCTTCAATCTCTTCCTGGCCCTGTGAACATATCAGGGCGACATATTTCAGACGTGGAACCCGTTTACACTCACCGTAAGAAAAACAAGAATATCACCCTTTGGTTGCGACATGTGTATTTGGAATACTGTGGTGATGGCGGCGTGGAGATAGTTGGCTTCCGGTTGGGGAGTATAGTGAATGTCGACAGGGAATTGACGACCAGGGACTAATATGCGATATGAACGACTGTTGGGTGATACAAGAGGGTAGTAGGTCTTACCATAGAATGCAGGGGCACCGTCGAAATACTCGCTGAACTTCTCAGCGTCAACAGTTGCAGAGGAAATGAGGAGCCGCAGCTCAGGGCGGAAGCGTGCAATATCCTGCAAAGGAGAGCCATCAAAAACCTGGTAACGTGAACACATATTTCAACCACAAACCTTAACGAGAGCAAAAAGAATATCCGTACTGAGAGTTCGTTCGTGTGCCTCGTCAATGATCAACACCGAATAGCTCGCCAAATCTGGTTCCGTCAAAAACTCTCGGAGTAGCATCCCATCAGTCATGTATTTGAGAACCGTCTTGTCACTCGTGCAATCCTCGAAACGGATGGAATAGCCAACTTCGTAGCCGACTTTGGTTCCCATTTCTTCTGCGACACGAGCTGCTACAGACATGGCGGCAACACGGCGAGGTTGCGTACAACCGATCTTCTGGCCGTTAGCTGTGAAGCCTGCTTCATGGAGGTATTGAGGTAGTTGGGTTGTTTTACCAGAACCAGTCTCGGCGACAACGATGAGAACCTGGTGCTCCCGAACGGCATCAATGATATCCTGTTTATATTGATATATAGGCAGGTTCTTGCGAGTCTCCTCGATGGTTTTGGCTAGGAGGAAACAGATCAGTTTGGAGGATATCTCCGTAGAAATGATCTACTTACCCCTCTTCTCAGCTTCCTCAATCTGCTTCTGAAGCAGCTTGTCAGCCGCGCTCATACCTACACCAGGAAGAGCAGACTCCATGACGAACTTGATAGTCTGACTTTCGTCGAAAACGTACTCGTAGTCGTCAACGATTTCTTTCTTGTCCATAGCGCCAGTCTTGAAGGTGCTCATCTGGGTTTGGTGGGCCTCCCACTGGTCAACGTCTGTTGTAAATTGGTCGTCCTTCGGTTTCGCCTCCTCATATCGCTTGTAAAGTGCATTTTCTTTTTTCTTCTTGTCAATCTTGCCCTGTTCTGTGATATAGTCCTCTGGTAACTGGTACCCATCCCACTTGTCATTAATCTTCAACCGCTCCTCGACCAGCCGCAACAGCTCCTTTTTCCTCTCCAACTCCTTCTTCTCCCTCTTTGATATCTTCATACCAGCAAACAACGCTTCGTCATCCGCAATCTCCTTCCTCAACAACTCGATTTGTTGAATTTCACGCTTCGTCAAATACTCCTGACGTGAGTGTAACCGAAGGGCGGGTAGCGCAGCGCTACGTGCTTCGGCGTCTTCAGCAAGTTGTCGTCGTTGTGCAGCTTCTGCCGCAGCGCCAGTAGCTTTGGATGATCGGTCCTCAACGATCTTTTTCGTTCGTTCCTTGTCGCGTTCACGCATCCGTTCAGCAAATGCATCACGGTCCCGCAGATCCTCCAGCCGTTCCCTCTCCTTCCTTGCCTCCTCATCCTCAACCTCCATAGTCTCATCCTCCTGTTCCTCTCTCTCTCGCTCCCTCGCAGCATCTTCATCCCCCTTCCACCTCTTCCTCGCCTTCTCTTCTTCATCACTCTCCCACTCCTTTTCATCATAATCCCGCTTCCTCATATGTCGATCCTTCCTCCCACTACTGTCCTTTTCTCGTTCTTTCTCCTTGGATTTATTCAGCTTTCGGACTTCGACGACGTCATCCCGGGCCTCGTCTTCGAGTAAGAAACCAAACTTCTGTGACCGAAGAGCTTTTGCTTCTTTCTCTGCCTGTCTGCGTGCAGCATCTTCTGCAGAGTGTTTATGTTTGCGTTTGCGCGGTGCGCGGCTGAAGACTTCGTTTACGAACTCGTGTGCTGCTGATGTGTTCGGAAGACCGAAGGAGGAGAGTGTTGTAAATAGCGCATCTGCGGATTTTGAAGAGGATGCTGTATGCAAAGATGCTGAGTTGTGGCTTGTAAGGGTAACGGGACAGGAGGGACTCACCAGAAGCTATGACGAAGTCGATAGTTGTCCGATCCGAAAGGCCAAAATACTGAAACGCAGGGGTGAATTTGAATACATTTTCAACAACGGAAATGATGCAGCTGCTTACTGTAAGAACATTATCGCTCACATACCGTTCGAGGTCCGAAGCCATGAATACCGAGGTGAGTGTTGGTAGTAAAGTCAATGATCGTATGGAACACAAATCGCGTCGGTGGCTGTGCTATTCCTCCATCCACTGGGTATGGATCATAGTTGGCGCTTGTCAAGTCAACAGCAGTACACTTCAGCGACAGGCACAGCGTAGGATTTATATTCTGGCACAGTAGTATACAATACGTAGGGTCGTCACACTGGTATACTTTAAGATGAAGAAACATCAGGTATGGTCAAGCCAGCTGCCTTCGCTATTGCAATCGTCTTTTCCGCCTACCAAGTGTATGAAGATATAAACTTTACAATGGGGCCATAGTCACTCACTTGTTTGAGCATTGGAGCATCAATCATCTCGCCCTCCAGACCAACGGCACCTCGCTCGGCCGCATGCGCGAGCTTCAATTGGTGCAAAATCTTTGCCGCACGAAGGATCTCTGGACAACAATTAGGGCCATAACTATCTTCAAAGAGAGACAGCTGATGAAATACTTTACCTTTCGGTGAAGGAACATAACTGTCTTGGATAGTCGCGATCTGTAGAGGGTGTATTGCTTGCTGAGAACACAACCCAGTCAATCCAGGCAGGTTGGCAGGAGGTGGTGAATATGGCAAACCTTTCCAGTGAATCCAAGCTGTCGTCCCTCGAGGCATTCTTCCCTGAGAATTGCCAGGTCTTTGTATTCCACACAGACCTAAGAAGATTATCCTCTAAGCCTATCAACTTGGGAGGATAAAGAAGCCTGGGTCATACCATGTCAATAGCTTCCAGTCCAAATGCTTTCGCAGCGACGACAATTTGTGAGCGTGTGCTGAGCAATTCGCGCCTTGAGTTGGTCCTCATGATCCCCGTATCTGCACAATCTGGTTTAAAGTATTAAGGGGTCGAATACCCAACACCATTAGATCAAGTACGCACAATCTTCTGCTGCAAACTACGCGGTAGACCACAAAACAGGCCCAAGCTCAAACTGGCTGCGTAAAAGGTGGGCAGTTAGAGACACATACCAACAACGCCTGCAATGCCCCACCCATCTGCATACCAGCCTTCGAGCTCCATCCCGCAATCTTCCCGAGATTGAGCATAGCCCTCGCGCTCTCGACACTGGCTATGATATTCAACGGGGCCTCTCTATCTGTTTTCTTGTATATCTCAGACACGATTTCGGAGACATAGTCCAAGTCTTCCGCGGAGTGAATTTTCGGCAGGACGAGGTTTGTCACATTTGGGAGAGATATCTATGAAGGTTCGGAAGTGCAGTTAGACAGTGTGACTCTGAATGTCTGGGAGACTGAGATAGGGAGGACATACAATCGCCTTCATATCCTCTTCAAAAAGTGGCGTACTAATATCATTTACGCGTACACCAATTCGTTCATGGTGCGCAAGTGGATTTGTCTACCAACTTCGCTTTCAGCATGACAGTTATGAGCGAGTTGGAGGGAAACCAACCAACATTTAAGAACGCTCTCAACCTGTTCCTCGCATTTATTTTGTTGGCCAGGACGGGGGATATGCTATCCTCTAAGTCATACACAAACACATCCGAAGTTGACGTCTTGGTCTTCTCGAGCATCCGGTCTGAAGATGAGGGCACGTAGAGGTACGACCGTCGGAGTGTCACTGGTTCCGGATCTGGGTTCAGAGTCGCGAATCCTCGGTATGATGAGTTTCTGCATCTTTGCAATGAGGCTAGAGAACGACTGAAGCAAGGCCGGAATGTTGATTGCATAGGTACCGAGGGCTATAATGAATGGAGTGGAGTGAAGAGGGACTCAAAACGTGCGAGTTGGCGACTAAACCCTCGGAACGCCATGATGGTGAGAACCGAAGCTTGGTCAGGTACTCGCATGCAGCATTGGACAAGAACACAATATTCCAAACCCAATACTTCATATATTGCATGGGTGCGATTAATGTGGTAGTAATAACGGATAGTGATACATTATATATGACCAAGAAGATAACGCAGCCATCGGAGCACCGTCTGACAGCAATACAAACCACATCCATCCCGAAGGTAGTCTCCATGAGAATATCAACTCAGAAGTCAAAGTCCGGGCTCAGGCTCAGGATAACCAAGTCCAATGGCCAGCAACTGCTCGTCTGTAAGATCATCCGTCTGCGCCAACAACATATCCGCGATTTCCTGCATCTCCGTAGCTGAATCCGGTTCTGGGTCTTTCATCTGAGCATCCAGTACGACGTTCTCCTTTATAACATTGGTGTCAACTCGCTCCATGGACGAGGTTGATGGTAATAGTGTGGGTGAAGCCGGTGTCGAATGGGTGGAAAGAACGGTAGAATCGGTTAGAGGGTCGGCAACTATTTCTTTGGTGCTGGGCTGAGTAATTGGTGTAATCACCTCTGACTGATGCAACGGAGCCGGTAATGGAGGTTTATCAGTAGTTTCTGTGGTTAGAGAAGGAGTGGGAGGCGGAGACGGGGAAGGGAGCTTCTTGGTTGGAGGCGTGTCTGCTCCAGGGTCGGATACGTCCCGTTCGACAGCGACCATAGCTGACGAACTTCGGGCGCCCGCAGCTACCATCGTGGCCTCCTCAGCATCCATCATCTCAAGTCGATCCATGGACAGTGGAGGTTGAGGAGCCCGCGATTGTGAACCGGCGCTGTCTAATGGTGGCTGAGCTCTCGGCATAGCCTCCGTACAACCTGAGTCGACCGGCGATGCGCCGGAGAAAGAAACAGAAGGAGGAACATTGTTACTAGCTTCTGGAGTCGGCGGGTTCCGTGGTGATTCTTGCTGCAGTCGAGCGAAGAATGACGGAGTCAAGAGGGGTGGAAGAGGCGAATTCGAAATGAAGACACTGGGCTCGTAGGTTTTTATTGCAGGATGCAGTCTAGGCCGACTGCCAGATGAGAACGCGCTGGGCGGGAAGTCCGTCTCTTCATCTGGACGTGCGTTTCGAAGAGCCTCATCGTAAATATCTTGCAAGGGTCCGGACGGCTCTTCGGCGTCAGACTCAGGCTCACCAGCGCGGGTGACCGGTAGTGGTTGTGGGCTTCCATAGACGATAGATGGAGACGTAGAACTTGCTCGAGAGACTGAATCCGGAGACACCGGTTTCAAGGTTTCTTGAGAGATAGGGTTCGGAGACGTCAGTTTCAAGATCTCCTGGGAAGTACCGGTTGCGCTTGTTGATATTTCACCTGTATCCGTTGGCGACTTATGGACGGAGGGTATTGGTGCGGAGGTCGGTGATGTGCTGTGGCGCCCGTGGTCTGAAGGACCAGGACTAAGAGCCTTCGAGTGAGATCGACTCGTTGGACGCTGGGTTTGAGTAATGAGGGCTGGCGGACCTGGAACCGCCTCATCGTCACTGGTTAGAAGGACAATGATATCTTCCTCTCGTGGACGGCGAGACTGAGTCTTCTGGGTAAATCTCGGAGGCCTGGGAGTTTCCTCTGCGTCTGAACAGAGGTCGATTACGTCCGCTGACGGCAGCACTCGGTTGTTTCTCGTGGCATTGGACGTGGGTTTGGCAGTCCGGGGCGATGGCTCGTCCTCAGATGTCAGCTCGATTGGAGATGAGGCTAATCATATGGTCAAGGAGGATTTCATCTGGCAGAGACGCGGGTGTACCTTTGACTTTTCCATTGACTAGAGTGCAGTGAGAAGCTGGTTGATAGATGAAGACCGGCCAATACCTTTTGTATTCTGGAGCTTCTGCTTCTTGCGAGGACGGGATGGTGAAGGGTCGTCTTGTTCTGGGGAGGAGAGTTTTGCGGCAGCCCTGGGATAGGGCGGATTTCTTTTTCGCTTTAGCTTGGACTGTGGCAGGGATCTCAGATTGACAACCGGAATTTTTTCTAGAGAGGTGTGAGTAGGCGAGGTGGGGAGAGATAGCAACGCACGTGAGGCAGAGAGAACTTGACTAACATCGGGAAGAGAGTCGGAGTCAGAGTGAGAGCTCATTACATGTAGACGGAAAGCAATTGCGCAATTCAGTCTTGTTGTCTGCGACGGTTTCCCGATCACCCATGCATCCTCAAGGCTCAACTGACGCCCGTCCTGTCACACAACCTCTTCCCTGCCATTAACATTCCATGTCTCCATCTTTAGCGCCCCAGGTTCCGCATCGTATGCCCCTCCTTTACCCCTTCTCTACCTCACCCGTGCCCTAATGAAACCAGCTTCTCTTAGCCGCAATCTCCAGTCTGGCTTTTCGCCACCACTGCTCCTCCACTCGCTTCAGGAGAACAAGAGCTCCGTCCTCAGCCTAGCAGCAACAGATGAATACATATTCTCCGGCAGTCAGAACCGCGATATCCTGGTCCGTGGTCAAACTATACATGTAGTTCAAATCTCTGTTGACACTTGTCCAGGTCTGGGACAAGAAGACCTTCACTCTCAAAGACACACTCCGTGGCCACACAGGCAGCGTTCTTGCACTGGAATATGCAAAGGACAAGGAGTGGCTCTTCAGCTCCGGAGGTGCGTCTAGCTTGATCCGCCATAGGCCCTGGTCTGATGATACACTCAGGTGATAGTACAATACGGGTCAGTATCACTACCGCCACTCAAATGAGCGCGTGTATGCTTATGCCTCATAGGTCTGGTGTACTAAAACACTAAGACCACTCTACATCATCGATCCCTATCTCGAGAACTGCTCGGGTGACCTGTTTTCACTCGCCTGGTCTCCGACTCTCCAAACAATCTTCGTGGGCTGCAAGAATACCTCTTTACAATGGTTCGACTTCCGCCAGACCCTATCGCCGACGGGGTCGTCTTCGTCTCTGCAAGAGGCGCTGGCAAGTGCATGCACATCTCCAAACCTTGCCACTCTCCGCAAGGCCCACAAGTTCTTTGACAGCTATCCGCAATATCAACGCAAACCGGCAGACATCAACGCTCGCAATGGCTTGACGTATCTACAAGGTCGAGAAAGCCCAGACTCAGACCAATGCTCAGACGTCCCATCACCTCAAGCTTACCTCAACATTCCCGCATCCAATGTCATTGACTCGGCACATTGGGGCTACATCTATTGCATGACCATCCTAGACGACGAGAACGGCGTTCGACTTGCAACAGGCAGTGGGGATGAAAATGTCAAAGTACGTCTGCTAATTCTGACAGCCGAACTGTCTATGCTTAAAGCCGCCTAATCAGCTCTGGGACTGCTCGGGACCAGTTCCCAACTTGATCCACGAATTTTACTGTGGTCATGGTGCCGTCCTAGCTCTTGCTTCCAGAGGGGAGACGATTGCTGCCGGGTGTCAGGATGGTTATGTCAAGGTTCTGGATCTAGAGACCAAGACGTCCGTTCGCACAATTATTGTTCAAGAGGTGCGCGGATCCTTTGTAGACGAGTTTAACTTGGTGGCTGACAGCCTGGATTTGCAGTGTGTTGATATTCTATCTTTATCGATTTTCAATGGTGATCTCTATACGTGCTCGGCTAATGGTTCCGTCAAGGTCAGCACTTTCAGACCTCGTAACGCAATATACCATATCCAGCGCCAATACCGTTCCTTAGCGATGGTCAGCTTCTTTCGACTGTACGGCTTCCTGGAAAGCACACGATGGTATCGCCCTCTCGTCTATCGTAACCAAACGTAACAGCTGTGGAGTTTGTCTCGTCACCGGCGGAAGCGACTCTAATATCAAAGTTAGCGCAAAACAACCTCGGAAACTTAGGAAATGCTCATCCTTCTCATCTCTTGCAGGTCTGGGAGTTAACAGCTAGCAAGAGCCAGCAAGATCCTCCCGAGAATATTGCTAATTCTGACGCCCCAGCCTTGGCCGATCCAATATCAGGTGATTACTACATGGCACCATCTTCACGACTTTTCTGTTGAGACTCGACTGTGTGGTTTGCAGAAACGCTGATCTATGCGCTTTCTAAATTCGTCGCCATTCCAAGCGTCAGTTCGCAACCTGGGCATAGAGAGGATTGTCGACAGGCTGCGATTTGGTTGAAGAAGTGTCTCGCACAACTGGGTGCCCAAGCTACCCTTGTGAGTGATCTCTTTTTGTTGGCGTTCGAGATGTGTACTCATGGGTTCAAAGTTACCGACTGGTGAAGGAAACAATCCAATTGTACTTGGAACGTTTGAAGGCACCAAAGGCGATAAACCACGGCCGCGTATCCTCTTCTACGGGTCCGTCAATCTTGATCCTAGCACCTTGTCCCGCCTGTAACTGTTGCTCCTTGTAGGCATTATGATGTCATTCCAGCACCCTCAGATGGATGGAATTCCGACCCGTTCACCCTGACGGGCAAAAACGGGTATTTGTACGGTCGTGGTGTGACGGATGACAAGGGACCGATCATCTCAATCGCGTGTGCTGCCGCCGATCTCCTCGCACGAAGGGCGCTTGGTGTCGACCTGGTGTTCCTTATAGAAGGTGAAGAAGAGGTTGGTAGTGTTGGTTTTGGCGAGACTGTACGGAAGCACAAAGATTTGATTGGACATATTGACGAGATTTTGGTCAGGTAAAGTAGGCATCATGAATGCTGGGACGTATGCTAATAGCGGCTTACAGTAATTCGACGTGGATTGCGGAGGACAGGGCTTGCTTGACGTATGGTTTGAGAGGAGTCGTGCATTGCAACCTCGTTGTATGCGCCATTTCCTTGCTGCAGTGTGTTGCCAACTGATTTACATCCTAGGTTTCTAATGATATGCCGGACCTGCACTCCGGTATTGAAGGTGGTGCCATCGTGGAGCCCATGATAGATATGTGAGCCCCTCTTCGATCCAGCGTCTGATTTTCCCCGAGCTGACGACTTGTAGGGTCAAGCTCCTTGCTACTCTCACTGATCGTCAAGGTCGCATACAAATACCTGGATTTTGTAAATTCTTGGTCTATTTATCACCCGATTAGCTTGCTCACGCGTAGATTTTAGACGACCAAGTCCGACCGCCGACAGAGGAAGAAGAGGAATTGTACAAGCTATTGTCCGAGATTACCCAAAAACCTGCCTCTTTACTGTGCTCGAGATGGCGTGAACCCTCATTGACGGTGCATAACATCGAGATCAGCGGTCCGAAGAGTACGCCACTACACTCCTCGATAATTCTTGTAGCCTAATATTCCCCTCCACCAAGACCCTACCGTCATTCCTAGTACCGTCAAGGCCCAGATATCTTTGCGCATTGTACCCGATCAAGACCTTGACACTATTGTTCACTCTTTGATCGACTACTTGAAAAGCACGTTTGATAGCTTTGGGTCACCCAACAACCTCCAGGTACGTGTGGTAATCCATACTCTGCGGTTTTGGTTCTGGTTCTGAGAACCTTTCTTGCCTCAGCTTGACGTGGAGCACACAGCTGATTGGTGGTTGGGCGAACTTAGTGATCCTTACTTCAAGGCCTTGGAGAGTGCAGTTAAAGAGGAATGGGGTATGGAGCCATTACGAATCAGAGAAGGAGGGGTATGTCTTTTGCCTCCGTCCCGATCGTGAAACTGATGGATGGGTTTCTAGTCGATTCCTTCAGTGCCTTGGCTGGAGAAAGAGTTCAAGTGCCATGCATTACATCTTCCTATGGGACAGAGCTCCGTGAGTGCAGATCTCTCATGTTGATTCTGCTATCGTGTTGACTTGCATATCTAGGATCAAGCTCACCTGCCTAACGAGCGTATCTCCCTGGTCAACCTGCAGAAGGGCAAAGCAGTTGTGGAGAAGTTCTTGCTTGCTGTGGCAGGAGGTGGCTTCGCGGTGAACGCCCCCGAGTCAACGGCATGATGTTGCGATGTGTTTCCGGTTTTCCCTGTTATCGTGGTTTAGATTTCTTTCCTTTCTGTAATACTTATTTGTTGTGTATTGTAATCTGTGTTTAGAGCTAGATGACTTAATACTTGTTTTCATTCGTCGATATTTCTGTAATACATCGTGGAGATTCCGACATATACACGGAACATGTAGAGACCCGAGCGCCAATGTGATGTCTAAACGACGACTGGCCACCCACTGGAGAAATCGAGCCTGTTGATTCCAAGCTACAATTGGTAGTCAGGGCTAAGTGGATACGGGGTTCGGGTGTTTACTTACGAAGCTGCCTGAGGGCGTGTAGTAGTCTAAAGCAAGTATAAGTCCAGATGCACCGAACATCGGATGTTTGCGACTTACGGTAGATGAGAATAGGACCATCGTTGTCCATCATGAGATCTTGACCACCAGGCCCAATGACCTGGATTATCACATCAATATCAAACGTCAAGCAGAACCGGAATGAACGCATACGTTATCGTGTGATCCCAGGACGAGCGTGCCACCTCCATTCAAAAGGGAAACACCGGCTTGATCGACAAAGCCACCGGTAGGTCTTAAACGACACGGATCAATACCACAATGCCACAATATTGACTCCAAAGATAGGTGGCACTCACGAAGTGGAACGTCCGACACGGATATTGTAAGTGCTCGAAGTCCCTCGGCAGCAGTTATCCCAACTCGTAAAGAGGTAATAGAAGCTGTTGAACTTGAAGACAGCGCTGGCCTCGATGGCGCCGCCGTTCGCTGTACGTTGTGCCAAGGACGTGACACTGTTGCTGGAAAGGAAACCTGTGGAAGGGTTTATGCTGTAAGGATTACGAGTTTGGTTAGTAGCATGTAGGAGAATAAGCGGCGGTGGGGATTGACTAACCTCATAGACTTGATGCCAGTCCAAAAGCTACCAAGGGAAAGGAGCCAACGGCTGCCATCTATGGCATACGACGTTAACGATAAGCTGAGCGGACCCGGAGCCTTGAGACTTACCGATCAGAAGGCTGCGCGCCAAGATTGTGAGAGTTAATACTGTATTTCATGTAGGGATTTCGTACGCACTTGGGATCGATGGCCTTGGTTCAGTTTGTCATATTAGCATTTCATTAGTTTGAATGGGCTGGTTTACTTACATTATAATTGTTAGCGCCTGACGTGGATGTTACCATTCCTTCATGGGTCCAACTGCCTAGGCGGAAATGAGTACATTCATATAGCCACAGACTCCAATAGTGCTTACCGGGAAGACCAGTGGAAGACTTAGCAAGGAAGATAGCAGACTAATACACTTGTCAACAACACTACTCATTTTTCACGGAACAGCACTTGAATACATTTTGGGACCCGAAGCTAGAAGCCGCATAGTAAAGCTACAAAAGGTTTGAACTACTGCCCTGGGACAAATAGGCCAGAAGCACTCACAATGAACTGTCCATTGACATATGTGCAATCCGGTGCCCAAAGGTTGCTGGAACCGAGGGAAATAATTGAGATCGATCGTGAATGCCAAGAAAAGACACCTAACCCACCCATTCGAAGTGCCCGTGTATTGATCGGTCCAAGGCGCACCATTGGGCCATACCTTCCCGACGAGTGTCCAAGCCGTGCGGTCGGTAGAAGTCCTGATTTCTATACCAACCGCAGTCGCTTTTAAGGTGAATTAAGTCCCACGCCAGGGAGACATATTTCCTTCCGAACGGACGCACAGAATACGAAATATTTGCCGGAATTATCCTTACACATCGTGGGGTCATGGACCGCCGTATTTCCTGTTACAATACCGGGCCCTACGACAGCATGGCCGAAGGCAGCGAAAGAAAGCAAAGTCAAAGCAGAAAGCCAGCGCATTTCGTGGTGGGACTTCGGTTGTCATAATACACCAGCTTTTATAGGGTATATGGCATCTAATTTTGATTGTCGAGACCACATGAAAATATGCTGGAAGTGGACCATAATTCACTGATGCGAGGGAATAAAGGGCTTCGATAAAGCAAGGCGGCGAAATTCGAACCTGGTCATGATTAACGAAGGCATTACCTCGTTGCTTGGGGTTGGTGTCACCTGTCCTGGTCATATTGGAACCGCCCCGGTCCGTATTCGGTCCGTTACCGAATACCTTCCTCTCAAGTCGACGAGTGCGGGGTAGAGACGACCAGGGATCGCATTGATGACCACTACTGCGAATGGCTCTGCAGGTAATATTCACCGTGGCCACAACACAACTACTTGACGCTTCGTTTGCTGACCATCACAAGCCATCGCAAGCCAGTTATCTCGGGCGGAAAAGGAGCCCCTATGTGAACACGGCTGCAATCCGGGCGGGATTAGGCGACTTTCCCGGCTAATCATATAACTATGCCATTCCTATTGTCAACAGATGTCAATCCTGCAACTATACAGCCATGACATCCTTGCAGATTTCTTCCGACGTTCAGAAAGCCATTCGCTGGCACCCCCCTTCTTATGATATCAGGGTGGAAGACGTCCCTGTCCCAAGGTGCTTCTTCATCGACCAAATTACCGATGCATAACTAACTATCCATTTGCTACGCAGGATCCAGCACCCGGATGACGCCATCGTCAAAGTGAAGGTGGGTGATTATGCTAAGTTTAATTGGGTGTATCTGATATCGTTCTAGCTCGCAGCACTCTGCGGTCAGTCGGCCACGTTTCAGATTCGAAGCGGGATTATTGATCCGTTGAATAGGCAGTGATCTTCACATCTATCGAGGCCATGGAGGCGTAAACAAAGTGTGCGCACCCTGGTACATCGCCGCAAAATGAGTTGCTAAACTTAGAATAGGCATACCTGCGGGCACGAGTTCATCGGTGAAGTGGTTGCTCTCGGCGAGAGTTATAACCCCAATGTGCAAGGCAGGCCTGCTCTGTACTCCAGCCTGAAGATCGGCGATAAGGTTGTTTCACCGTTCACTGTCAACTGTGGAGAGTGCCAGTGAGTATCTATCATATTACCTCGAGACGGTATGCATTCACCTGTGCTCTCCCAGTGTATGTCGCCTTGGATATACTGGTCGTTGTCCAGAAGGTTTCCTGTTTGGATCTCCTGCACTCGAGGGAGGACAAGCCCAATATGTGCGAGTTCCTAAAGCCGGAGGTACCCTTTTCAACCTTAGCGATCCTTCCACCTGGTCCAGCGCATTGTCCGAGGAGGCAAAACAAAAGGCCCTGTCAAACATCGCCGACAGCTCCCTCCTCATGCTTGCCGATATCCTCCCGACTGGTGTCTTTGCCGCCTTGCAGGCTATTAATCACCCCAAGGTCGCTCCTGTCATCACTGGAAAACCCTGGCCTCTTTGTTTCTCCGAAGATAATGGACCAGGAAATGAGGTCACTTTCACTGAATCTGATCGCATCCTAACGGTCGCAGTCATTGGCCTTGGACCTGTTGGTGTTTGTGCGACCGTCAGCATGCTAGATGTTCTCGCGACTCGCAAGGTCCCTTTCCGACTCGTGGCCATCGATCCCGTGGAGTCTCGACGGGAGAAAATGAAGGCGATATATAATACGATTGGTGCAGAGGGTAAAGGTACAGGAAGCTTTGCTGTTCTGTCCATCGATGAGGCCAAAGCAAAAGTTGAGGAGTGGACCAACGGCGTTGGGGCAACTGCAGTACTGGAGGTATAATCTTCCGCAGTTCCTGAATACATGAACGAAAATTCATCATGCTTCAGGTTGTTGGAAATACTAGTGCTCTGAACCTGGGCTATGATCTTGTTCGAGCATTCGGCGTTATCGTCTCCGTCGGTGTGCATGGAGAACCACTCCTACCTATGACTGGCCGCCAGTTATACAACAAAAATGTCTCCCTCGACTTCGGCCGCTGCCCTGCCCGCGCCATGTTTCCACCTGCTTTTGACCTTCTTGGTGAGTTACTCGATATGTGGCGAAATATTGCGACCAACTGACCTCGTGTGTCCGATAGTGAAACGGCAGGACGTTTTCGGCAAGGTCGGCGAGGCTGCTAGTTTGATTGACAGAATTGTCGACTTCAGCCAGGCAGCAGAAAGCTACCGTGCTTTCGACAAGGGTGAGGTCGGAAAGGTGATTTTTGACCCATGGAAATGAAAAATTGGATGTGTTAGTTTGAAATCTTGTAATATTATCGTGGTTTTTGGTGTTTGGGTCTGTTCGAGTCTGGTGGTACCGTCAACCGCCGATATCGTGTTCTGTAGGCACATAGGATGAGTGTCCAGATTTGTTGGGCACTAATCCGTGCGTCTTGACGACCTGGGTTCAGGTCGCGCAGTCTGGATATGGAGGACACAAACTACACCACCGAAAGCGAGGCATGTTCACGCGGGCCGCGGATAATAATGTAGAGTAAAGAATAAATTGGGCAGCAGGTCACGCGCGGGGGTTTGGATGTGGTATGGCTATAGTCTGACCATACTTCTACGGCCCGCAACAGTGGTATTGACATGTGTCGGACTGGGCAGCCCTAGTAAGTGCTACTAAGGGTAGCATAGATAGTTGCTTCTTAGAAGCTGAATACCATCATGAAGATGTAATTGGTTTGAATCCCTCCATGTGGAGCGCACAAACTTCGTGGCCGACGTTGATAGTTGGTTGCCAGGAAATAACTCCGTGTCGGCAAGTTGGTGAAACCGCCTTGTGACCATCGGCTTTCAATCGCTGATAGTACGATGTAGGATATTAGGATGATGGAGGGGGTGATCAAAATCAAAATACGCACCTGTGGTTGTTAATATACGATGGACAGTAGAGAGAGGGTTGGGCCTTTCAGGACGGCTGTTCTGTCGGTAAATCGTTGGCTTGCATCTCTGACCAGCTTGGAAGGCCAATGATCGAAGGAAGTTCCTCCCACGTTTTCCTACGCAGCTCTGCAACGTCCTCCTGAAATTTAGAGCGACACATGATACATATGGTCTCGTCACGAGACACCTCCTGAGCAGCCTGGATCATATAGTGCAGAGGACCCGTTCTAAGCGACCAAGAACGCGACAGTTGGAGCTGTAGTCGGCGAAAACGTCCTGCGCATGTATCTTCCGACGTACAAGATGGGGAAGTTAGACGTTCGCAAAATTGTCGGACAAAATGCAAAATCAGATGGAGTCGGTATTGGTACATGATTGTGTAGAGCTCGAGGTCGGAAGCTGAAAGAGTGGAGGATGGTTTTGAGGGATGTTCCAGTTTTAACTTCGGATGGTCGGCTTTGAGAATATTTACCAGTGGATATAACGAGAGAAAATAGAGAGCAGAAGGAACTATGATATTGACGTTGGTTTCCCTGGCTAGGTTCAGGACGTGTAAGGGGTGAACGTAGGGGTAAGATAGGTCGCTGACGGTTGGTGATCGGAGAGCGTTCTCAACCATATGGTCGTGTCCTTCGAGCGTAAAAGACCACGTTTGGGCGAGGAATCGTATGGCTTGAGCGCGGAGGCTGCTAATGAAGTACTTGGTAGCTAGGCGGAGGACACCAGCAACGTAAAAGAAATCGTCAAGACCTCTGTTCCGAAATTGCCTGATCCGGAAGTTGAGTTGAGCAAGAACGTCCAAGACTGTCGACTCACGGGCCATCATAGAGAGCTTTAACGAGGTGTGATAGTTCCAGCGGGGTATCATACATGCACACAACTTGGCATCCTTCGTAGCTTTCTAACTTTGACTCCGGTTGGGGAAATTCAAGCATATCTCGGAAAATCTCTGAATGCCTCGCCTGTAAAGAAGACCAAGTTACTAGGTCTCCCGAGACTGGTTTATTGAAGAGGCGGTGCATACAAGTACACCACGATGCAGTCGAAAGGCAGTTGGATTTTCATGAGTGACAAGTACGATGTTTCCGTCCTCAAACCAAGGCTGTCCAGCATATCGTGAGCCGGGTTGATACAATCGTCAGCTTGACACTTACGTCGCCACGACTATGGATGATCGCACCGATGGATAAACGGGGATTTGAGTGTCCGCCGCTCATGCCCAAGTCTTCACGCGTATTGAACAGAATAAATTGCACTCCAATTTTACAATAAGGTGAATAGGTGAAAAATCATGGTCCCAGAGGATAGATGATGGTTAACGTTAAGGTGCCTGCTGCCGACCTGAAACGAGGATCCCAAGTCCCCAAGGCACGTGATGCAACAGAAGAGTAGCGATAGGAGCGCACTGTTGCTTATTCTGTAAATCGTCCATCCCCGCCTTGAAAGATGGTCTTCTATTTGTTGTCCTACGCATAGCTAGCTCCAACGACGACTATTGTACCATACCATGTCACATACTCCTCGTTCACGAACTCTTTCTCGTCCGAGTCCTCCTCGTGTAGGAGCATCCAAAGCATCTCCTTCGCGTCTAGTCATCCCTCCCTTGCACCCTTCTCCTTCTCTATCGAATCTACACATACACGGTCATAACGTGGCTGTTCCTGGTGACTCCGACGCTCCTCCATTACCGGCCTTTCCACGAGAGCAAGTGCTAGAGAGCTCTGCTTCTTCCATGATTAACGTGGACATGAACGATGGCATTTTGATTCAGGACATGGACACCGACACCGATATCACTGAGGAAGATTCTGCAGAGGTGACACGGCCGGTAACGATAACAAACGAGGAGTCCAAGAGGTTTCTACGAGAGCAACTGAGGAAAACCCTCTCGGGCAAGCAAGTACGCGCAGGTTAGACTCTTTCGCCACGACGTGACCCCAATCCTTACAGGAAATGCAAGAACGCCACACCCCTGTTTCTAGATCTAGCCAGCTACAAATTGGCCTGCAGGAACTGTCCTTCACAGTCGGTGGGTATTCTTCTTTCCTACTCCTTCACATTTCTGAGCCGCTGTCTCATTAGCAACCAGGCTTTGCCCCCGAGAATACTTTGTGTTGACCGATGCGGGAAAGCCCGTCTTTATAAGGTTCTTATCTCCCTCTTAACTTGGGTGGCACGACAACTGTTATAGCCGACCAGGAAACTCGAATCCAGACAACATGGCATCCACTATCGGAATCATGCAAGCGCTCATCTCCATTTTCATCGATGATGGCGACAAGATCCGGTGTATCAATGCCGGCCAATCAAGGATAACATTCTTGCTCCGCCCACCTCTGTATTATGTTTGCGTTTCGTCGTGGGGTGAACCAGAGTCCGTTGTAAGCGCCTTCGTGCGAAGTTTGCCACATGAAATTTTCTGATTTTCGTTGTTCAGACTCGAACTCATCTCGAATATCTGCACCTCCAAATTCTAAGCATAGTCACTGCTTCACAACTAAGACGGATTTTTGAGAGGCGAACAAATTTTGACCTTCGGCGATTACTTGATGGTCTGTATTCTCGCATAAATCTGTCTCCACCTCGTTGATTTTTCATGCAGGGGCCGAATCCTTCTTGACCTCATTACTTGACGAACTTGAGTTTGATCTCGCCATCAGTACATCTGCGTTACACTGCTTGAAGCTTGAACCAAACCTCAGAAAGAAAATTGCAGAATCACTTGTGCCAATCGGCAAAACAAAGGTGAGCGGTCCTCAGTTTGTTAGGTCAGTAAGGCTGACTGCTGTTCAGGAAATGTTATACGTTATCTTGATAGCTGAAGGTCGCGTTGTCACACTTATTCGGCCGAAGAAACACTCTATCCATCCCGCAGGTATACCTCCAGATTTTCGATATTTCCAATGTGATCGAAGATCCTTTCCCAGATATTCACATCCTCATGAACACTATCAGGTCTCCTTCAATATCTAATTCCCAGGCCTCTGCCTCTTGGATACCTGTTTGCCTTCCAAAATTCAACCCATCCGGATTTGTGAATGCCTATATATCTTTCCTCCTCCGCGACAACCCGGTCACAAACTTAAGTCCCTCGTCTTCGTCGGCGGCATCCGCGGAGTCGATCAGAGATGACGCTGCTGAATCTCAGGATCCGGATATTTCTCTCATCTGCATTAGAAGTACTGGCGATTTCGATCATGTCAAGACTTGGTGTGATACAGTGACAAAGGTAAGGTTATCCTCTATATTATTGAAATACCACCTACTAAAGCCTGTCAGAAACTTGTCACTGATGGATTGTTGCGTGCTCTGACGAAAGCCATCTTGTCCCAGCAGACTGTTTACACGGTTGCTGAGGTCGGCGTTCCTGGGCTGCGGCACTTCATCTACAAGTCACGATCACAGGTTCAAATTACCTTCCCGGTTTTCGAGGACCCGTATAATAACATCAATGAGAAGCGAAGGTCGGTACATCGTTGCCGTCCGGACTTTGGCTGACGGATTCGACTCTCAGACTGATCACGTTATATCAATCGTTACATGACGCGATCCACGCCAGGTCTGGACAATCCGAACCGCTGAAGCTTCAGTACATACGTACGGACACGGAAAGTGTGATGGGCTGGGTAAATTCTCTCGGAACTCACGTTCATCTACCCGGATCTGACCAGGACCTACAGATTACTCAACCTTTTGAGCTATATATCGCACTTTCCCCTCGATTGCCCAAGAGTGCTATAATTGGGGCTGCGAACTCTGTTGTACGTTGGGTGAAGAAGGAAGAGTGTAGATTGTTTTTACGGGATGCACCTATATTTTAAAATATGGTTTTCTTAGATGTCCACAAGTAGCAGACAGCAGCTCGTTCAGTCGGAATTTAGAACGCGGAGGAAGACACTGATTATTCAAGAATTTAGCGCTTTAGTAGTAAGCGCTGGCGAACTTTCAAGGTCACGTGGACCTCAAATATCCCTTCTCCGGAGAACATATTTTTGAAGTACTTAGCATTTCCACCGTTCACCAGTTCGTGATGTTGCTAACCAGCCTCGGCTTCGGTCCTCATCTATCCGCATCGCTACCTAGCTTGACACGTACCATCGTTAACAAAGTCGCCCTCCGCCCCGTCCCTCCACCACGCGTCTTCCCTCCGCATCCAGGGGACCCGAATGCGTCACCGCTGAAAATCTCAACGCCTCAGGAGTTTCTCAAAGCTATTAGACGGTCGTCGGAAGAGAAGATGGAACCGGAGTCGTGGGAGGCGTTTTGGAAGACGTCTGGACAGGATATGCGGAAAGCTGGATTGGCAGTGAGGGACCGGAGGTACGTGGTGGTTAAATCGTCCGGTTACCCAACCCCCTTAACGGATGTCGTACAATCTTTCCGTAGATATATTTTGTGGTGCATGGAGAAATACCGTCTGGGACTCGACCCACGGGAATTTGCTCATGAACCGAAGCCTAAAAAGACCGTGCGAGGGTGCGTGGTTTTACCCTCAATACCTTTGGCGTTCGTATAAATGACCAAGTACTCTTCAGCTGGGGTCCTTCAGTCCAGAATGGAAAGCGGATACGCTCAAGGCGACCGAAGAACTAGAACTACACGACATGTCATTTATTCTTGCTTTTCAGGATATAACACTATTACTACGAAGACAGAGTCGCGTATATGAGCGAGATCACAGGCCAGCACGATCACAACAAAGGAATATAACAATGGAAGGTATGATGGATGTATTATGATGAAGAAACGGTTAGACGAGATGGATGAAGTGTAATTTTGGTTTGAAAAAGGATGGAGAATGGAGCAAAGTCAATCCTCCGCGGCCTCGGAAGGTCGGCCAACGCAACAGACGTTGGCATTATCCAAGTGCCGTTTCAGCGCATCCCGACGGCTGAAAGTCTGCATACAGCCGCCTATGCGCTCTTGACCCAGGAACACGTACGGCTTCGCATCCTTTGGGATGTTGAACTTGTGGGCCTCTTCCACGAGGACGCCTTTACACCACCATCCCTTTGACTGGTCTCTGTCATCAGGCCGAGTATGAGTACGGAGGTGACGCTTGAAATCGGGTAAGCGTCTGTTGGCCTGTTTCCACCCGCATTCGGGACAAACAAAGTTTAGGTTGGTGCCGTCGCAGGCCTTGTTGATTGCTGCAACGGATGTGGCCTGTTTATTGCGTGAAAGAGATGTACCAGGGGCACGTTTGATAGGAGCAGGAGAGGTTGATATGCTCCGGATAGAAAGAGCGGAACGGCGAGTGGGAATATGTGATGTGCGTCGCCTTTTGGGCCCAACTGAACGGGGAGCCGGAACATACTCATCATCGGTATCATTATCACTCTCATCGTCCGCGTCTTCGTCAGAAAGATGGACAAGCGGGGTGACGGATTGGCGTAGCCTTTTGCGACCAAAAGATAACTCTGGGACAGGGGCTTTGGGGCTTAGCGGGATGGAAGAGGATGTCTTATTCGCTGGTGTCTTCGATCGGCGGGTCCTTGGAAGAGAAGAAGGCGAGGGTCTAGGGCTTGGTTCACGAACGGCATGTGGATCATCAAAAGATCTACGGCAGTGTCAGTACCAAAATCTACGGCCATGACGTTTATCTTGTACCTAATCCTTTCATTTCCCTTCGCTAAAGACTGGGGCAATGAGGAGGCCGACGCAGGAACGATGATATCCTCGCCATCCGACTCTTCGGATTTGATAAACCCGTCAGCGACAGAAGAGCTTCTGCTTGAGGTCGACGTGTAAGGAGATCCAAACCCATCCGGCATTGAAAGGATAATTGGGACGGGAGAACGACGATCATCCTGAAGGATGCCTTTCTCCTCTGATCCAAAGACGTTTGCGCACTGCTCTATATGAGCATCGAAATCGTAGTCAAATGAGACGTTGGTGTTCAACTGCAGCTGGAGGAAGTCGGTATAGGTGTATGGGTACATGGATGGTGATAGCAACGATGTTGAGGAAGCAACCCTTTCAAACTCATTTTCGGGGGTATTATATAGTAAACCGAATCCTTTGACGAAGGCTTCGTGGAGGCTTGGACCAAAGAGCGCGACGCCAGCCCTGGGGCCTGTAACTCCGCAAAGGCACAACATACCCTTTCTATTATCACCTCGTTGCCGAATATCTCCGGTTTTGGTAGGCAGTTCTTTCAGGCAATATTTCGCCCATTGTCTCGCGAAATTCTGTCGCCAGGGCATATCGCTCAGGACATGGGTGTCGAGAATAATCTAGCAACGAGTGCTTCATTGTCCTCTGAAAATCAAGATTGACAGCGACCAGAGGCCGCATATTGTTGTCCTCGATGATATTTGTCAGAAAGCAGGTTTAGCACGATTATGACCTATTAAAATGGTATGCGCTTTGGCCATTACCAGTCGATCAGCCCCATCTCCGGCAGATTTCTTGCTTTAAGAAGTGATGACGCACGATAATGGTTTCGGCAGGCGCCTCGAGTTGAATGATGGCACGCGGCGGCAATGAGGTGCAAAAAATTGCTCTGTGGTTTGACATTATCGCATGGCTATCATCCGTACATAGTCCCCAACATGCCATTGATGAACGGACAATGGTTACTACTTGCAGGGGGTGTCAGGAAGAACATGTGGACAAAGCATTGTCAATTAGCGAGACGTATCGGAGCAATCATGCAGAAAGGTATCATCTAATGGAGGGGAGAAAGTAGACGAGTTAAGAAGCTGCTTCTTCATTCAGCAAGACATATTCTCGGGTCGAAAGACCGAACTTGATGACTGAAAAAAGCAAGGGTAGATGAATGACCAGTGCATTGATTTGAATGCCGGGATCAACGCACCGTCTCCAACTTTAAGCTCATAGAAACGGGCCGCTGGTATTTTCTCGTCATTCACAAGTGTGCCATTGGTGGACTCCAAGTCTATGATGAAGGGTCTGAAGCAAGAGATGATATATGAGGGATGGGTATGACTTCTATTCGGGCGAAAGTGACCCTCACTTGACAACACCTCTGGGTTCGTTCTTCTGTTGTACATATCGATCTGAGGGGGTCTTATGATAAGTCACGTTTGCTCTGATAATCACTACTTACATTGTATAACTGCGTGTTGCTTCGAACACGAGGGGTGATCCACGGCAATGTCTGCGACGAGACGGTCACGCCCGATCAGATATGCGCTCTGCCTCTGGATATGAAGAAGTTCTGATGAGGGACAAGATCTCATCAGTGATGGGGCGAATGATCAGGCCAAAGTCTGTGACTTGCCCACTTGTTCACTGCCCTTGAAAACGTAAAGTCTCCAGCTTAAGGTAGGTTTCCGAGCTTCTGGAGGTTCGTTATATTTCAGGACAGTACTCGTGCCATCAGCCGCCTTTACGGTATTGGTTTCCGCGGCAAGCAGCCCTGACTGAGCAAAGTTGGGTTTGGCCTTCTCCGGTTTGGGGGAATGGTCTCCAGAGGAAGACCGGGGTCTAGAGGAACGCGACCTTGGCGAAGCTGAGCGTCGATGGTTCCGTGAGGACCGCTCGTCGTATCTTCCCTCTCGTGCCCTATCGTATCGTTCCCTGTCTCTCTCTCGTTCTCGTTCTCGGTCACGTTCTTGATACTCACGGCGTTCATATTGTGAATCCTGATATCTGCGTGAGCCCCCTCGCCTTGATGAGCCAGTAGCCCTATCGTCGTACTCCCTTCCCTTGCTCTTCGTGCCGTCGTGTCCACGATGCCTGTCCCCTCGCGTCGAATCCTGGTCATCCATCGACGAGCGAGAGACTCCTTCTCTTTGGTGAGACATAGCTTTAGCCTGAGTCTGTAATAAGCGTGTTTGTATGCCTCATAGATGATAAATCCTTACTATACTGAAAATGTGGGCAGTACTGGCATAGACTTGATATTGAATACAGCTTTGCACACACACAGGTATGCTGAGAAGAGTCACTATGGGTCGTAAGGTCACGTGTTACATTGATCCCGATGAAAGATGAGTCTTTGATTGATGATCGGTCGCGGACGTCAGGGGACCTGTCCTCGCCGATGTACAAATTTAAATACCTCGTCGGGAAAGCAATGCACGTTGCAAATGCACCATAGTTACGAGTTATTACTTACAACTCATCTTCGTGGTGTTTGAATCGGCGGGAAGGATAACCTCTTCGGTTTGCGCTATGAATCCAAAGCAATGTGCAAGGTGTGATCATCCTCGCTGCTTCCATAAAAACCTTGCAACTAGCAGTGGTGCATGACCATCGAATGACCAGGAGCAAAACTTTCACACAGGAGGGTGACTGTGATGCCTATACCTCATGGGGTGATGTTAGGGGAGCGCAAGGGCAACGTGAGGGTAAAGCGACCGGCCCAAGGATGTCTAGTTTAGTGTAGCATTTCTGGCGTTCTGGCGTTGGTCTATTATACATCCAAAACTGTGATATGAGCTCTTGGGTCATCAGTCACACGTACAATGAATGAGATACACTCCCGAGTCCCAAGGGTATTCAATTTGTGGGCTTGGCGGTGGATCTCATGGTTGCCGTAAGCCAACGGATGCGAGTTACCAAAAAGAAGAAAGAAGGTTACAAAGTGGTCCTGAGGGTCGACGGTCAGAACATGAGTGTGAAAGTAATGTCTAGGGCCCGCCGGGTATTGGTTGTACTCACGGCGGCGAGCGGGGTCTTAGAACATGGGGGATACGTCTATGTGCAACCCAATGGGGTATAAATAGGTAAACAAGATGTTCAAGTTGGTGAGAACCATGAATAGTGGACTGAGAGCAGTATAATTAAATTGCCGGCATGGGAGTTACCGGGGGACTCGCCACGTGAGTAATGAGTGGATGTTTTCCCACGGAGGCACCCTCCAGATCAAGTTTCAGAAGACAAGGAGTTGTGAAGCGAAGAAGGGAAGAAACCGAGTCGCTCGGTGAGATTCGGTTGCGAAGAAAGGCTTTCACCCCCGGGGCTTTGGCCAGCGGGATCGTTGTGACGAGAGCGAGATCTGTGGCGGAATAGTAGAGCCCTTTTGGAGACGGAGGGTAAATAGATGACAACAAGGGTCAGTATTGAGATTGAGATCCCAGAGCGAATATATGTGCTGCCAGGGTCTTCCGTCTATTCACATTTTCTCTCCCTCTTTCCTCCCCTTCCTTATGTTTTCTCTCTATTGGCTTCTGCCTTCAGACTAAGCTCTCGATTGCATCCCCGTAAATGTTTGCCGTTGTCATGCCCAGACCTTACCCCCGCTCTCAGTCGAATGCTTTCCACGCTTCCCAGTACACCGTCCCTAGCAATGTCTCCGACCTGAACGCCGGGCTTCCTTCTCATTCGTATGGCCATACTCCAGACACCTCCAAGGACATGTCGGAGACCTTGACTAATCCATATGCTTGTTCCCGCTCTCGTCTCTACGACAACAGGGACGTCGGGTCTTCCTCCGCTTCTGAACAGAGCTTCGGTAGGCGGAATGTGATTGGCCCAGAATTACTGCCTTCGAGCGTTACCTATCGTCAACTCTTGGACAACTCGACGAGTCCTGCTCTATCTGCTGTAGCGCAGGTGAAGCGCAGTCAACCGGCCCCTGGCATGGACACCTTTTCTTTGGCCGTGCAATCTCCAGAATCAGGACCGGTGTCGGCCTCTTCAGTTGCCTCGAGTGATCCCTGGGTGCCTACCGCGATGCGCACGATTCGGGAGCGTGTTCCCGATCCCCCCAAACCAAAGAAGCGGCGAGAAAAGCCTCGTATTGAACTTGCACCAGATCAGCCCCCAACAACCCAAGGAAAGCCGAGAGCGAGAGTTTATGTTGCCTGTATCCAATGGTGAAGTCTATCTTTTTGTTTACGCAGACAATTGTTTACTCAAACCCTTTCTAGCCGGACAAGAAAGATACGTTGCGATGGTGCTAAGCCGGTTTGTCATAATTGCGGTCGCCGTACCACCGGTGACAACGAATGCACCTATGACCCTGTACCTAAACGTCGCGGCCCCGATAAAACACCCGGTGCCCGTCAACGTATGGCACGGGATGTGAAGAATCAACTCGACGGCTCGCTTTTGCAGAACAGGCGCCGTCGTCGGGCTCGAGATGTCCCTTCATTGGATCCTAATGATGCCAATGAATACAGTTCGTCCTCTCTCTCACCGCCTTCGCTGCCCCAGGAAGGTGCCATCGTGTTGCCAATACCTCTCAGCATCCCACCTGCAGTCGATACGGATGACTCGAAACGATACGATGCTTGTCCGCTTGATGCTACCAGCATACATTCGACTCATAGTTGCGGATGTCATGGACTATCGCCCTGCCCAGATATCCTGGGTACGGCTGGTTTTATTGATAGCCACAAGGGACACCACCCAGTGAGTGGGAGAACAAATGTCAGCGACCATAAAACTAACGTTCTCATCCCAGCCTCCCCAGTACAGCGATGCCTTTAATCTATCAACCTTGATGTTGTGCAACACCCACCCCATTTCTAACCATGGCTACATTACAGAGCTTGACGAAAACGGGAATGAGAGGACAGATGATCGCTCTGACATGGTCAGTCAACCCTCCCTGGTATTCACGCGCGACGTGTGGTGGGAGTCTTTGTTGCTCCTCTACATGTCACCGAACTCCACGAGACTTCAAACTCTCTCGCCTGCGCAGCGGGAATCCGCGGCACAAGGCATTGCTTCGGACCTCCGGTTCGTTTTCAAAGCTTCCAATTACTGGTTCTCGTTCTTTCATATACCCACCTTCTTTGGCAACTTCTTTGACCCTGTCCGACGGAAGCATATGCAACCCTCGTTGGTCCTTGCGCTTCTCGCTATGTCCACTTTCTGGCAGAGTTCCGAGGTGGGACTTGGTTTGGCGGGTAGGGAGCGCGCTCTGCGTTTCAGGGACGAAGCTCAGAGCGCTCTAGAAGCCAGCGTCAATGTTGGGTGGCTGGACGAAACTCTCGCACAAGCAGCCTGGGTCAGTCCACAATCATCGGTGAAAGCATGAGGAACTCACATTCTTTGCGTCCAGCTCTTGGCACTTTTCGAAGTTTGCGCCCATCCTAGACATTCCTCGGAACGCTGCGTATCAGCTCTGGTTATGCTCGACTCGATCATTCGCAGCCTGTCATTGACGCTACTCGACGCTGACAATCCCACTACGACCATGTTTCTTCCTGGGACCGTACCAGTTGTACCCGTAAGGGATCAACAGAGGACTTCCTGGTTCGATTATCAGCCATTGACCCCTTCTCATCAGGCTACACAAAACACAGATATGTTTTACGTCTCAGCACTTTCCCCTGTCACCCATCGCCGCACGTCTGAGGTTGGTTGTTCGTGCACCTCCCTCACTCTCGGAAAACACTGGCCCGCGACTAATGAACATGCGCCGATGTGGAGTTCCACACCTGCCTGGAATGACTCCTGGTCTGACAATGAAATCCGCAAAGAAAGTATCCGTCGATTGTGTTGGAGTGCTATGGTTGCTGCTGCTGGCCATATCTCGTACACCACAGCTCATAAGTCACACAACCCAGATTTGTTCATAGCTGACCCAGCCAACGTAAGCCACCTCATTGGTTGTCCACTAATTATTCTTCTAATAATTCATTTCATGCTCAGTACGCACTCCTGTTCTCTGGGGAATCGATCGCCAAGTCGCCAGCTTTGTCGACTTCGTCAAAGGACACGGTATGGGCCCTCCAAGACCGATGTTTTCTATTGTGGCATGGCTGCATACGGATGAGGACAGATCGGAGTGCAAGTGACGCAGAAAAAGCACAGTTCGCCACCAAGGCATGGTTAGAAGCAGATGCGCTTGAAGCCGCATTGAACAAACATACATGTTCGATCGAGCGTGCGTTTATCTTCCAAGCACGAGAATATATCTTCAAGTGAGCACGATTCAGCTTCATTCCTAAATTTAACTGAAGTAGCCTGTCAGCACTCGTATGAGTATCTCCTACGAGTTCCAAAGATACATTCCCCTCGTTACCGCGTAAGCCAATGTGTTGGTATATCACTTTATATCACTCTCCCACTGACATCGTACACAGGAACGTGAACGGTTTATTCCACCGTCGCAAGGCCGAAGAATGGTGTAAGTCTCTCTTCTACATTTTGTCTTGGTGTGAATCACGCCCTTTCAGTGAGGCATCAAGCAACCGTTGCAGAACGTTTCATGCACGGCTTACACACGATTACGGGGAATGCCAATAATCTGCTTGCGCGCCGGCCATTCTTTGTTTTCTGGTTCATGGGCCAAATATCAAGGTCTCTGTCGTTGTGGGAATGTGACAATACATTGACGGTTGCCCTTGACGTTTGCAAGGCACTTTTACCCGCGATCGATTAGTGAGTGCCATTCCCTATTAACCACGCCCTTGTTAATACTACCAACTCCAGTCTTTCTGCTCTTTGGCCGTGTCCGGGTAAGTGAGATGTAATCGTCGTCCGTTGATGCATACTGATGGCCTGCGACAGAACAACGGCTTCGCTATGATGTCCTCCGTAAACGCCTAAATAATGCTTGTTATGTTGCTGGAGTTGGCCTACCCCTTCCTCCAAACTTCTCTTTGCCTCCTCCTTCTCCTGAAGCTCTGGTTTAGTCTAACTCAATCCGACCCATGTGTATACCTATTTTTCTAGTATTTATCTATTTTTGTTCCTGTAAGTATTGTAGCCATCAGGAATTTTTCCGTGATCTTCGCGGTGGTGTTGGTATCATCCTGTAAAATATGATAATCGAATTACGCGTCGTCTCTAAACACTGGGAAATCGGAGCAGACACTCGCTATTGTGAGTTTGAGTCGTGTGGAATAGCACGCACCCACTGCATGACCATAAAAGGAAGAATGGATTCATTCCGAAGTTCTAAAGCTGCTATAAATTAGCTCCAAGGACTATCTGCTATAACTCTCTCATTGACCATCGTCATTACTCGCCTATCATGGATTCAGCGGATCCCTCACTCAACCACGCGATAATGTCGTTACCTACAACCTCGCCCATATCTACCTTATTGGCATCAGGTTTGAGCCTGAAGCGCAGAGCGTCGTCCCCCCTCGAGGACGCCGCAGCCGAAGGCAGTCGGAAGAGACTAAAGGAGGATTCGAACGAACAAGACAGGGGGGAATCACCTCAAGACTCTCGCTTTATAGAAGAATTGGCGCAGGAGTTGCAATGTGGGTGTTGCGCCGGACTTGTCTACAAGCCCGTGCTGGTGCTGCCATGTCAGCATTTCTTTTGTGGAAGGTATGTCCAACCCTTTGGCTTCAAGGCAAGCACGAGGGTGTGATTTGTGACACTGGTGTGTTTCCCGTAGTTGCTGTGTCCTCTGGATACGTGTGAGTGCTATTTCGCGACAGCATGGACAAGTACATATCTGTCCTTGATTAATCCATGAGCTGGACAATCGTAACATGCTTTCCGGGAACGAAAATTGTATATACTGACACAACCTTGAACAGAATGGTGGAACAAATTGTCCCTCATGTCGGAGTGTATCAACGATCGTGACTCCATTCCGTGCGATGCAGGGCATAATCGATACCTTCCTTCGGGCAGCACCACATCGGACTCGGACCGAACGAGAACGCCAACAGGCCGATGAGATATATTCTGGCAGCAATCTACGCGTCAGTCTCCCGAAATACTGAATATCTCATTCAACCCATTTATTCCCTTCCCTATTCAGTTGCCCGCACCTCGAGAAGCTTCACCAGAGCCCAACATTAACCAAAATGGTGATTATGTCCAACCCTGTCCACATTGCTCGCCAGGAAATCCTTATGGTTGGATGTGCCCACAACCCATACCTGATCCCAATATTGATCCCGACCATGCTTGGCCTCTGGATGATGGGTTGCCACCAGGACATGCGCACTGCGGCAATTGGTCAGGAATACTAGCCTCCTGCCATACTTATCTTCTCTGACAAAGTATATAGTGAAACTATGCTTGCCCTCCGTGCCCCCTCGACAACCAAATGCGATATGTGCCAGGTATCTTTTTGTGGCATAAACGTTCAGGGACGCTGCAACGCCGCTCCGCTACTCGCTCAACAACCACATGGTTTATTAGACATCGGTGACCTCATTGAGTGTCCCTACGTGTATGACTGTTTCGATAGCAATACTGTCGAGGTGGAGATCATGTTGGACTACCTGACCGCGCAAAGATTGACACCGAAACATATTTATCGCGAGGTACGCTTGGTCGTGTTCCGTCACCGCGCATCTCATATTCGCCTACAGATCGCCGCACACATCCAGTCTCAACCCAGGGGTTTCCAACCACTCATAGAGGCTAATATATTCAGTGACGTCCATGGTGTTGCCGCAGGGATAGACCCTAACCCTGATTCACCCCGGACTCGAATTTGTCGCTTATGTGCTGCAGAAGTTTTTCTCTGGGGCCTCAAGGAGTGGTGGATCCGGGAGCGACAGAAAGGATTTCTAGAGCCGACTATCACTAGCCGCAAAGACTGCCCCGATGGTTCAACGTGTGTCCATCAAAAGGATCTTGGTATGTGAAACATGTCTCATGCTCTCATCTGAAATGCTGACGTTATGATATTGCTCGTTGATAGGTCATGCCCGCGAATGTAAGATAGTATTGTGCCACTTTTTTCCAGTCCATTAATGCTCGAGATTTGTCAGTCAACCACATAATCACGCCGCCAGCTACAACCCATGGTGGTCATCAACAACCACCGCAACCCTCAGCTCTCAATGTTCCAGGAAATATCTCGGGGACCAACATACCAATCACCCCTGCCACTGAGCCTTTGCCTTTCATTGTGGATGTACAGGAGGACGCGTTGACATCTGCACCTACAACCCCAGACTTCCATGACGCCATAGACGCCTTCCTGTGACAAGATACTATGATACTAGTAATGGAAAGCATATGGTCTAATAAATACAATACAGCGTCTGGTATAACCAACAATACAGATGACAAGAAAGATACGAAAGGAATCCTAAAGTACCGCACTAACCCCTTGGTACATTGACACATGTTCCTTTAGCTGCGGAGGCGATTTGGCTTTGACACTCCTCGGGCTCAGACCAAATCGATTTTTGGTCTTCTGATCCTGCTTCACCTTGCGACCGTCCGGTTTGGTGGGACTCGCCGGTGATTGTGTGCTTGATTTGAATGGCGACGTTGGCATCTTTATCGGTGAGCGTAGTTTCAGTTGCGGAGAGGGATAAGAATAGGAATCGGGAGTCGTGTGTCCTGTCCAGTTTGAGCGCGTGGGACTGGGTTGGCGTAAGTCGGACGTTTGCTTGGTCCAATGAATCGCTTCGTCCTCATTCAACACAATGGTAAACCCTTCGTCCGTGTCATCTGTGTGTTGTGAGGAATTGACCGCCAATGGAAGTCGCTCCTTCTTGCGCAAAGGGGTCAGAGGTGTCTTCAAATCGTGACTTGAAGAGGAAACAGAACTCTGCGAGCTGGAAGAGCTCAAATTGGAAATGTGATAGGGGCGTTCGATAGTGGTCTTACTCCTGTTCGTGGGAATGCCCGTGAAAATGGGAGAGGGTCGATGACGAGGAGTGGTAGTGATTTCAGTAGGCGTGCCAGGCGTAGACGGCATCTTCGGGCTCACGAGTTTACCGGTGCCCGTGTTCTGGGAAATGATTTGCTTTTTGGAAGGTGTAGCCGGTACCGATTGACTCGGGTGCGCCTTCTGGTGGTGTCCGGGTGCAGTTGGAATAGACGAGATGAGAGTCCACTCATCCGAAGTCTTGGATGAGATGGATCGATTATGCATCCCTCCGGCCATGTGTTTCTCTTTGCGAGGTGACAGTGGGAGCAGGACTGGCTGGGATTTCAGTCCATGTGTTTGGGAAGGGACGGACCCCGAGGATTGGTATGTTGCTGAATGTGCAGGGAGCTTCGCACGGTCCTGTTGAACCTCACCATACTCCTTTACAGGAGTCGGAGGAAAGACACTATCACTCCGTGTCACTGAGAGCGATGAGTGTTCTGGACATGTGTGCATATCAAAATGGGACTTACTATATGAGGTGCCATTAGAGGTGCCACCACCCAAAGTTCTCCAGTGCGCGTCCGAAGTTCCTCGAGGCCGGGAGGAATAACTACTATCTCCATGGGAGTCTCCATGCTTGCTATTCGTTCCATTGAGGCCGCCTGGGCCCCCTTCTGGGTATCGATCATTTCCATTCTCTCTATCGTGCCGAGATGACTTTGATGGTTTCTTCTGGGTATAAGACTGCAGAGAATATGTCAGGTTAAGCCAGGCTGTATCATCCCTGAACGTACCATAACGGTTTTGAGAGCTCTATAATAAATTATAGGTAAATTTGAAATCAACAACCAAAAGCAGTTGCTTACCTGATCTGCAGACTCCGACAGCTACACAAAGTTGCAACCTCGTACACTCCCACCGATGTTGAGTTCGACAGGGCCCGGTGCATTGCATGCTTCACAAGGGAGGTGAGATGATCCAACTGGTACGTCGCGCCAAGAATCAGGAGTTGGCTGAGAACAGCAGGTGCATGCTGCAGCGGCGTAATCAAAGCCAGCGAATAGAAGTATTGTAGCAAAGCCATCGTCACCGGCCATGACTCTGATAGATAAAGCGCTCGGGGAGTCAACCGCGGGTCAATCGGAGTTTCTTCTACGCTGGCTGTTCCAGGAAGAGCAGGAAGGTCAACGTGCATAGCAGAGATAGGTAAACAGCTCAAAGCAGCTTGCGCGCTCTGCAGCGTGCGGGTTCGTTGCAACTTGAACCAGGGCCAACGTTCCTCTAAAATTTTACGAGAGCAAGGAATCTTCCGGCCATCGTCGCACACGATCTCAAAGTCTGCCAGTGCCTTTTCCTCCAGAGCGGCAAGACCAAGCTCCTGCATGCGAATATCGAGCTTCAAGGGAGGAGGTTGGTAAATGCCGAACGCCTCCAAATCGACCACCGCAACATGATCCCAACTCAACAAGCGGCGGTTATAGTCATCCACCAAGTTCCCATTTCGATTTCCAAAAATTAGGAATTTGTTGCCCTCGGCCCACAAGCACCCCCTGAACCAAGATCCCGACTCAATTGCCTTTCCTGGATCAATGCGGGACCAGGTCATAGTAACGAGGTCCAGGACCCAGATCGAGAAGGACTGATAGCTATGGGCGAGATATGTACCAGCGATGATGAGGTGTGTGCCTAGGACAGCACCCGTGGGGAAGCGAAGACCAGGAGGAAGTGTGGAACCCGTCATCTGCTCTGAGCGGTCATCAATCGTAAAGTCGGCGTCTGGCAGTGGCGAAAAGACTTCAAGTTCCCGCTTGACATCTGTAAACTATATTGGAGCATTGGATCAGTAATAGTTGATCGAAACTAAGACGAAAACAGCTCACATTATAGTTGCTATACAAGAAGATTTCACTTGGATGCTCATCAGTTGGCTCGGCAGTGTAAGGCAGATGCGTGAGAGTGTTTGATGGAGTAACCTCTGTCAACGGCGTGGATTTGTCCACTTGCAACCTGGTGCCTGAGGGACCAAGCGTCGATGAAGCATGAAATGCTTGAATCTCGTCTTGGGGTATACGGACTGTCGAAGTCGAAGAAACCGCAACACTGCGATAGGTACCGCAATGGCGAGGGTACTCCCGCTTCTGCACCCAGGTTTTGTTGGCAAGGTCGTACACACAGACGTCGTCAAGCCATGTGTTGAAGAAGTCTTGCCCTCCGATGATAAAGAGGCGATTGGCCGTCACGGAGGATAAGTGGGCGTAACGGGCACGGGGGACATTGGGATCCTCAGGCGATACGTTCAATGACTCCTCCGGCAACCAGCGCCGGGTTTCAAGATCGAAAAAACGAACATCATTCAATACACAGAGGTCCTCTGGGTTAGGAGAGTCAGGTCGATTGCTCATCCCGCCGAAAAGGACAAGATAATTGTTCCCTATTACGGAAGTTTAGTGGCAAGCGAAGCTTCTGGTCGTAAGAACTCACATGTGTCAGTACTGTGAAAATAACGAGGCCGTGGGATGTCATCCTCGGAGGATGGTTGGATGTACTCCCATTCAAAGGTCTCCAAGTCGAACATATACAAGTCGGATGTCATGCGCCGCTCTGTAACAAGGCGTCCTCCCTAGCCAGCATGAACAACACTGAAAGCGCGCAATTAACTCGGACTTACGAAGAGGTACATCTTAGAGCCTATAACCGTTGTGGAGGCACCCTGTCACATGGAAGAATGAGCATACAGCCCGACAAGGAGTCAAAGAGATTTTACATACCACCAACTTCGGAGGAACATCTCCGGAGGTTCTTCGACAAAGGGTGGTCAAATCGTAGATGGAGTGGAGCATCGCAAAGTCATAAACAGCAACGGATGAAAGAAAGGACGAAAGAAGAGAGGAACGAAGAAAGGCGGCTGAACAAGGGCGAGAACGACGTACAGGATGAGCGCCTCCACACACAACAAATGTCAATCTTGATCCGGACAGTAATGCCCCGGACCTCCGGCCGGTCCCCGTGCCTCCTCCGTGATATAGTCAATAGAACTGTGTATTGTTCTTCATCAGCTCAAGATGCGCTCCCCATATCGTGTCCAGACGGTGAACAAAGTCTTGTCGAGAAAATACGAGGATTTGTTGGATCTGACCCCGAGTCTCACGATATCGATCAGCTTCTAACACGGTCAACCCCCTCTTTTGTCAATCAGATGGCTGAGTCAACGGAACTTCCGACCGCGCACGACACCAAATGTTAAGGTGCCTATATCTTGCTTTCTATCGTTCGCTCAGTACCAGACGACCCATCTCTCGCATTCGCTCATACCTATCCGCTATATCGCGTTCGATGGACGCTGTCATCTCTTCCTCTCCAGAGAAGATCAAAGTCCTCCCCCATTACCAGTACGAGACACACGATCACCTTTCGCCCTCCACCATCCACCCATCTCCCATCAAACAATTCCGCAGATGGTTCCAAGAGGCTGTGGACAACGGTGTCCGGGAACCTGAGGCCATGTCTCTCTCCACAGCCACCCCATCTGGTATTCCGTCCGCTCGGATCGTCCTATTCAAACAAGTCGACGCACGTGGTTTTGTCTTCTACACCAACTATACTTCCAGGAAGTCCCAGGAGATCCTGAGTAATCCCTACGCCGCGCTTGTTTTTTATTGGAGGGAAGTTCACAGGTCGGTCCGCGTCGTTGGGAAGGTGGAGAAGCTCTCCAGAGAGGAGAGCGATGAATATTTCCAAAGCAGGCCAGTCGGAAGCAGGTTAGGGGCTTGGGCGAGCAAACAAAGCACAGTAATCGGCGAACATGACCTGGAGGATCGCTTGAAGAAGGTGCAGGAAAGGTTTGGTGTCCTTGAGGGTGACAAGGAAGGTGGAGTACCGACTCCTGATTTTTGGGGAGGGTGGAGAGTGGTCCCGATGTAGGTTATTCGATTGCCTAATTTTTTATTAGTCTGACTTCTGGTACTCAGCGAGATTGAGTTTTGGTCTGGGAAGCCATCGCGTTTGCACGATCGTGTGCAATATCTCCGGGTTGAGGGCTCTCCGGAAGAGCGTCCAGAGTGGAAGATCAACAGGCTATCACCATGACATCATAATCCACGGTAGAATGGGCTCTAAGATTTATACTTATTTCACGATAATAACAACAGTTCTTGGATATTCAGTTCTGCACAACCCCACGCGCAGATTCCCAACAAACTTTAGACCACTTCTGCAATAGCGCCTTCGTTTGCTCTTCATTTCCTTTAACCCATTCCTTGAGGGCGTCTCCCTGCAAAGCACGGCCAAACGAGAACGTCAAGGAAGGAAGGCGGGTGAAAGGCGAAGGCGGCTTGGATGAGTTAACGAGAGTATTCACTGCGGCGAGGTAATGCGTTGCTAGGGCGGGAGTTAACCCACCTGGGGAAAAGATGTTAGAACTGGACCATGCAGCAAAGGATAATCTTAAGTACCAGAGAGGAACACGACGCCAGGAACCGAAGTAGGCACAGATCGGGCAATAACAGTGGCCGTCGCAAACGCGATATCTTCTGGTTTATATCGATTCCTGTCCTGATATTTGAGCCCAGGTAGAGGGAATGAGGGCTTGATAATGGATCCTATCAGGAACGAACCAAAGAAATGTAGAGCATGTCAACCTCCCCTCGAGGAAAATATGGATGGGCTCTACATACCTTCGAGGAGTACATTATACGCTCTCATACGATCATATACCATTGCAATGGCTTTCTCGTGAACTTCGACGCTTCTCGCCAGATCAGCGTCCTCAGAGAACTCAACGTCAGGCTCCACAATTGGTACCAAACCCGCTTCTTGACTGATGGCCGCATATCGACCTAGAGTTTCTGCTTGAAGCTCGAGGGCAGTTTGCGTAGGCAACCCGCGTTCCTTCGAAGTGCAAGCGATGGGAACACGCCACTTTGAAAATCGCGCGCCGGCTGTTCGGGCTGCTTGGAGACGGCCAAGTAAGCCGTCAAGGCCTTCAACTACGAATTCAGAAGGAGAGCTGGGGATTGGCATGAGCTCTCCGTTGGCACGTACGCCGGGGACGATGCCTTTATTCGCAAGAATAGGGGCGAGTCCGAAGTCGTTCAAGGTCTCCGGGTAGAGTATGACACCAGAGATATATTCTTTTGCAAGGTGAATGAGAAGTGGGAACACGAATTATCCAAAAGAGGGGATATATACCACCGGGTACGGCGTTATACGCACATTCCCTCCACTTCTTCCTGCGCTCTTTGTTCTCCTCTTCCGACCATGCTCGTTCTTCATGATCATTCAACGAAACACCATCAAAAAGCGCCTGGATAACGTCAGGCGACTCGTCTGTCGCATAAATACCCTTGCCGCGGGGGGTAACAAGTGCATTGGCCGTCGAGATCAGTTCATGTGCGATATGTGGAGACCAATATGGTTGCAAGAAGACATCTTGTGGAGGAGGACGGGGCAGCTGAGAGGTGAGATCTGGCTCAGCGAAGAGGTTGGGCGGGACTGTTTCAATGTTGAACTCTGGCATCTTTAACTCGTTCAAAGAGATGAGGATTTGTGATGATCTTGTCTAGAACCTGCGAGGGTGGGATATGAGATAGATATGCGGCTAATTTTAGGACATCTGTGGGGACTTTTCGTCATCTGATAGTCTACACCATTTCTTGTCCCAACAGCCCAGTGCGAACGCCAACGTTAATGCAAATGGAATCTGTTAGTCGTCGATTTGTCTTTGAGAAAATTAGATGACAGGAACTTGCTCGGTTGTTGTTGCGGAGTCCCAGGCGAAGCAGCTGCCATCCCGGTTGAACATTAAACACCGATATGGGGGATGCATCGACGGATAGTTCGGGTTGTTTCAGCAGGAGATCTGGATATTTCATAGGAGATGGCATGACAGGCAAGGTCCAACACAAAGAGCCTAGATGTTAGTTTTAGTGGTCGTCGAGCGCCATAACAGCTCGGTGCTGCCGCTCTTTTGACGTCGGCAGGGGACTTGCTTGGCCTTGTTTTGGTCGTAGGCGTTCCTCCCATAACGGGGCACATTTGGCGACTCAAAAGAATCCTGTACCAGTTCATCATGCTCTTTCGGAACGCTCGACAGCTTTTTTTTCGACAAAATACTGGCCTACGTACGCGTCTCCAAAGCACGAATTCCAGGCCAGGGTACCAAGTCCATGAAGAAGCTATTGACTTTCGACCGCCTTGGGTTTACGTCGCTTCTCGGCTGATGACTTTTACAATTATTCCCAGTGGGTGGATTGTGCAGATTCGACTGAACGTATTTGACGTGGTAATGGTATTCCTCTAGGCATTGTGTTTTACTCCGTATTTTTCTATGACTTCGGCGACAAAGATCATGTGTTTCAACCGGTGAGTGCCAATCCCATTCTTACTTCCAGGCCAAGTGTTTACATCGCCAATCTCTTTGACAGGCCAGGAGATGGGCTCTTGAACAAAAGGCCGCATTCCTGACACTTTCGCCTGAAGAGGAACGAATGCTCAAAGCTCATAAACCCAAGTCGGAGACATCATAACATGGAACACTATCTTCAAACGCCAATGTTTCTTTAGGGTTCTATCTGTGCAAACCACCCCAATCTGCTGGACCATATGGAACACCGCTTCGCGTTGACCACCAAAAGAGGAGGGTGTTCAATTGGAGGGGTGGGGGGGTCTGTTGTTCACGACGCGTGCGCCATGTTCGGATGGTCACGGGTACAACGCAGCGCGGCCGTTGCAGAAAACGGAAGACATTGTATGTTCATCACATGTTTGAGACCATCAATCTTTGCGGGACTTGTCGTGCATCTGCCCGGTGGAATATATCTTAGATGAACTTAATCCCTTTTGGCTTTCGATGTGGATGAGGCACTGGAGATCTGAAGACTGAATGACTGGATGCTCGGAGTGCCTATCCTTTAGGCTATCGAGCCATGATTTTCCGGATGAGATGCGCAATTCACCCCATTTGCTGAATCCAAAATTGACTACTCTTACAATATCTATCCCTCCTTTGGGCATGGATCCGTATCTGTGTTATCTGTATTCCTAAGAGAGGGAACCTCTGTCTGGTGCCGTTATTTGTAAGTTACTGTTTTTGAGAAACTTAAATACCTCGATATAAGGGCATTGACGTGCGGTATCGTGCTAGGTTGAATAAGCGTGAAGCACCGGTGAGCTTCCAGCCATGCATTTGACTCAAGTGCGAAGCCTGGAGTATGGCGACGGTGGGTTGGGTGTCACTGGATTCGTGCTAGCGGTAACATCGCGTATATCGACTAATATAGTTATCCTCCTATGCAGCGGGGGCTTCCTCGCGTTACCTTTCGCCTGGGCTTTGTGAGTCCATTTGATTCAGTGACTTACTCATCACATACATACCTGCTGCACTGTCAGCGCCTTGTCGCATGCCGTTATCCATGCGTATGCCCTTCAACTTCTCAAGCGCACTCTGAATCTCCAGGAGCTCCCCCCAAATAATATCCATATCTTCTTCTTTTTCCGCTCGCCGTGCTTCCTTGACCTCTACGTCCCTCGTTTTTGCGCACTGTTGAAGTCGTTCGTGGTTTTCCTCCAGCATTCTCTTAACGTTTTGCACTAGATCTTTTAGATCCATCACAGTATGCAGGTACTGGAGTTAATATGAGATATAACGTGCTGAGGGCTGGATGTATACAATCAACATTTGGTACGGGGTTGCTACATATAGGCGCCTGCCTTGTGTCGGGGTCAAAATCGAAAACAAGAGGAAGATAGAGGTTCTGGGCAACTTGTATTCATATGCACAGTGCATGGATGCTTATGGGCGCTAATGCGCGAAGCCTAACACGTGACCGAACATATTCTCGCGTTCGCACTGCGCATCGACATATTGTAGATCGCACCTTTCCTCGGTTCTCGGCTGTGGTTGGTACTATCACAGACTCCAATATGGCTTCTAAACCCTTAGGAGAAAATCCTCGTCCTCCTCTTATTACACCCTCCATTTCACCACCACCTCAAACATGGTCTTCCAGACACGATGCTGCTCCGCCATATAAACGCCAACGATTGACCTCTGTCTCGCGTTCTTCCAGCGCACGGCTCTCCGTTAGTACCATAGAAGCAACTCTCGATATACAAAAGGAACGTGAGGCATCGCGAGCACGACTTCTGGACACTTGGTCTCAGCTTGCAGAACGATACACACGGAGATTAGACGAGGATGACATTGTGGACATACGAACAGGTCAAATCGTAAAGGACAATGGATTTCTGAGAACGACTCGAAAATTCAACTTTGGTGAAGCCCTTGCATCGGAGGGAGCGGAAGGAGATGGGGGAAATGATTCACAAGCTGAGGAGGTATCCGAAGATGAGGAAGATGCCGACGAGTTGGATGCGTTTTCCGAGGGCCATCATTTTCTGGACATTCCCACCAAAGACTTGCAACCTGTTCAACGAGCAGCCTCAAGTCACGTTTCAAGCGATGCAGATGATTTGGAAGAATTTCTCGAGGCCGAGAAACGCAGAAAGGAAGAATACGGGAGCGACGTAGGGGAAGAGGAACTCGAACCATCTCGTACCACTCGTGGAAGCGGGACGTTGTCCCCGTCCCCAGAAACGGATAGTGAACTCGATAATGACGAAGAGGATCACGACGTTCCTCACGACCGACCCCCAACAAGTTCGTCCGTGTATCAGTCTGCTGGGGAAGAGTCCCTCTCGGATGATGAACTTGATAACTGGGAACTTACAGAAGCCAGCAAGGTTGTCGTCACCAACGATGCACGAGACTTGTCTCCTCCAGATGAAGAATCTGAGTCAGAAGTCGAGATCATTGAATCGTCTGTCCCTGTTCACGAACCCGTTCAACTCGAGAAGAAACTAACCTCGCCGACACAACTGCACACTCCTCCCAATTCCCACTCGTCTGTTGATCTGCGGAAAACTGGTCGCACCACTATGCCGTCATCTCAGCCGTCATCCCCCCAACGTCCTGCCCGTCCTGCCCATCCTCCCCCTACTGCTCAAGCCAAGAGTGTCCCCGTCTCTCCCGTGAAACCGCGAACAGTGAATACAAAGGTGCAAACTCCACGCCTACGAGCACACACCCCAGAAGTTATTGACATTTCTGATGACGACGACGAAAATCCCGAACCTGGCTCAAGTCGGACACCACATTCTCCGTCACCTTCTCCCCCTTCCCCTCTTCCGCCGGTTCGTGCTCGTAGTCTCGCCCAGAGTCGTGCAAGTCATAAACGCAAACGCTCTTCGTCTGAGCATGAAGGATACATACCACTGCAGGTTCCTGAAACTATCTCGAAGAATAGGACGGCAGCCAGAACTCGCAAGACTGCTACCGGTGAGAACCCTCTTTCCAGCATCATATTGCGACTTATGGGTTCTCAGAACAAGAAAGCAACACTACACACAGTCATTCTTCCCGGCGTTCTCGGTCAAGGTTAAGATATGTTACCCCCTCTGACGATGACGGTCATCCGAGCTCGGATAGCGAGCACGATCAACGTCCTCGCAGTTTCCGACGCTTCGCCTCTGTCTCCGCTGGTTCAAACACCCAACCGCCCTATACACCGCACACAAACTCAACGCATCATCCTGGGATGTATCTACCTTTTGGTGATCCCCGGATTCAGCAAATCCTCGCCCATACCATGCAACAGCTGGTTGCTCTGCAGTGGACACCAACTGATCCAGGTCCAACTGGAGACAAGTATCCTTACACCCCCAGCCATCCTAGATTTTCGTCCGCAGCACCGGCTTTCATGTATTCAACACCCGACCACCCACATCCATATCCTTTCAGCTATGATCCATCTTTATCAAAGGCTACCTTGCCTCCGAGTTCTCCTGAACCGCCCTCGTCACCCGTCAAACCAAGGGAACGACGTGGGTCTCTTGCCGCACGAAGTCGATCAAAAGGGAGAGTTTCCTTCCGCCTCGATGAGAGGGACGACGGCCATTCAGAGAGTGAGGTATCCGAAACTTCGCTCTCTGAACCTCTTGAAATTACAGCTGAACGTCACCGGGAAGAGAGAGGAAGGTCTCGCAGTCGCCAACGTTCTAAGAGCAAAGGGAAGGGAAAGGAAAAGGCTCTCGTTCGACATGTTTCTCCCTCTAGTTCCGAGCCCGGCAGTGACCATAACTCGAAAGAAAAAGGAACTACAACTACACGTGGTATGCCTGTGCGTGCTCAAACACCTGCCCCGGAATCTCGATCAAGAGGGCGGGTGTCATCTGTCTCAATCCCATCCTCGACCCCATCGCGTTCACCACGTTCACTGAAAAAGAGTTCATCAAAACCTCGGGCGAAACAAGCCAAAGGTTAAAGTGATTGAATGTAGTACTTGTTCCTCTAAGTTATTTCCAGTATATAATGGTTTGTATCTTTGTGCTTTTGTATTTGCTCTGCATTGGCTGTATGTATCCCTAGTACCAGCTCTGCTGAATTCGAGCATTGAACGACTCGGTTTTGGATGGCAGTTGATTTAATGTGGTGCTCAGGGTCCGTCACGTGACTAAAATTTAATTGACGGACCTCTCCAAAATATTTTGATCCCAAATATGTGAGATAACTTGTGCCCCTCAATCTTATGCTACCTTCCATTCTTCTAGACCCAAAACTGCTCATCCTATAGACATACCAAGGATTACACAATGCCGCCTGTACGCCAGGAATATAATGCTAAGGCCAGACGGTCGACTGCAGGAACGAGGAAAAAAGGAAAACTAAAGAAACGAAAGCAAGATGGGCAAGCAAACGATGTCGATCCTAATGCTGAGATTATTGTTCCAAAAAGTACACAGGAGAAGGAATTAGACAGAAGAGAACGTCTGAAGCAGGAGGTATGCCTGGTTTAAGACTTTAGCCTATTGATCCAACCATTTATTTCCAGCTGCGGGCGCAATCAGACAATTGGAGTAGCAAAAAGAAGAAACGCCTAGAAAAATACATTGTCAGTTTATCTATGTGCGTATATGCGAGTATTCAGAAACTCATATCGGTACAGGACAAAAAATTAAAGAAAGAAGAGCGAGTTCTAATCTTCGAGAAGTTGGCGTACGTGAACATTTTACAGGTGGCGAAAGAAAGTTAACAGATAGCAGAAAATCACAGAATGGGATTGACTCAGCATTGCTGCAATCTTCTTCTACCCTGGGGACTGGGAAGACCTTAACGCACCAGGAACGCATGGAGAAGGAAGAGGACCTGCAGGTTAGACATGCCATGCAGGGCCTTGCTGGAAAACGGAAGCGACATTCTGGAGTAATGGATATGTTGGACGTCGAGGATGATTCGGAGGATGAGGATGTACAGCTGAATGGATCCGACGCTGATTCGGATAGAAAATCTGAACCTCCCTTGAGGCCTTCGGAGCATGGATTTGATGCGGTGGACACTCAGGCCAATGAGACCTCAGTAGTGGTGGCGCCTGCACCCGTGGTGATTGGCAGCGCTTTACGGAGGAACGAGGACGGTACCGTGGCAACTCCCATCGTCAGAAAGAGGTCAAAGAAGGTATGGGCCACACACCCGTTGGTTGAAGATATTTTAACAACAATTATAGACCGGCGTTGGGAAATGGAAAAGCCTGTCCTTTCAACCATCAACTCAGGATAATGATTCGGATACATCTTTCGACAGTTCAGATTCCGCTTACGACTCAACTTCGGGAGATGAGGAAGAAACAGAAAGCAGAGACAGGGAAGAGGCTGACAAGGAAGAGACGGAGGACGTGAATGGGAGCGGTAGTGCAGAGGAGAGCGATGAAGAGTCAGATTCTGATGGCGGAGAGCACGAGGAACAAAGGCCGAAGAAGCTCAGCTTCAAGGAGTGGGCAACCAGGCAGCTTTCGCTGGCTAAAGGATATATAGCGGATCCTACAGACCTTAAGGAGGAGGCACCATTACCCACACCTACGAACGAGCGTCCTGCGAAAAGAAGGAAGGTCGACGCCCCCGAAAAGATGCGAGGTCCGCTTGGTGAAGACCTTGCCCTGCCCACGACATCATTCGCTCAACACGTCTTGAAGAAAGGAGATCCTCAAGAAGGCAAGAAATCCTACACTAAAACCACCACTATCAATCGCCCGTCAGATGTCGAAGAGGCTCGCCTCATGCTTCCTATCGTGACCGAGGAACAGCCCATCATGGAAGCTATTATGCTCAATCCGGTGGTCATCATATGCGGTGAAACAGGTAGCGGGAAGACGACTCAAGTTCCCCAGTTTCTGTATGAGGCCGGTTTTGGGAATCCTGAAAGTGGTATGGCGTCCCTCGACCCTCATGTTTATCTAACTTTATTGACTTCTGAGGCAGAAAACCCTGGGATGATTGGCGTTACGCAGCCCCGTCGAGTAGCTGCCATCTCTATGGCCAACCGAGTTGCACACGAATTATCATTAACCTCATCTCAAGTTTCATACCAAATTCGTTACGATGCTACGGTGTCGTCCTCAACGTCGATCAAGTTTATGACCGACGGTGTCCTACTGCGGGAGCTGGCCGCCGATTTCCTGTTGAGCAAATACTCTGTCATTATCATTGACGAGGCACACGAGAGGAGCATCAACACAGATATTCTCATCGGTGTCCTTAGCCGTGTTATCAAGCTGCGAGAGGAAATGTGGAAAGAGGGCAAGCAAGAAGCAAAGGTTCGTCAAATTGCTTTCTCGTTCACACTCCTCTCATAAACTTGACTCCGTAGCCTTTACGCCTAATCATCATGTCTGCTACCCTTCGCGTCAGCGACTTCGCCAAGAACAAGACCTTATTCTCTGTTCCTCCCCCAATCATCAGTGTTGCTGCACGCCAACACCCTGTTACTATCCACTTCAGTCGGCGGACCTCGCCAGATTACGTTACAGAGGCAATTAAGAAAGCTTCCAAGATCCACGCTCGCTTGCCACCTGGGGGCATCCTGATATTCCTAACAGGTCAAAATGAAATTACCGGTGTTTGCAAACGTCTCGAGGAACGATACGGGAGAAAGGCTCTTCAGCAGAGGAAAAATCAACGAGATAATCGAAGTTCCATTGTTAAGCAACACCGTCATCAAACTGACCAGAGGGCACACAAATTAACAATCAATCCTGCACAAGGTACCAGACCCGCAGTCGACTTCGGAGTCTCACCACTGATCCTGGTATCTAGTCGATCTTGAAGCTGAGGATGTTGACGTTGACATCGAGGATCAAGCCCAAGTTGATATTGACCTGGATGAAAGTGCTGATAATGACGATGAAAACGATCTGGAAAGTGATGCTGACGAGAACCTCAACAATGAGCTGGGAATTGACATGGAGGAGACTGAAGGTTTGTTGCTCTGACTTTAGGCCACATACGTCCGCCAACCTTCCATCTTTAGTTCCCATGCATGTGATCCCGCTCTACTCCTTGTTGCCAAGCGAAAGGCAGATGGATGTTTTCAAGCCTCCACCTGCTGATGCACGATTAGTTGTCGTAGCCACCAACGTTGCTGAGACATCTTTAACGATTCCAGGCATAAAATACGTGGTAGATTGCGGCAGAGCGAAAGAGGTATGTAGATTATATTGCCAGGCAGAAAATGACTGAGGAAAGTCATCAGCGCAGATACGACGTGGCAAATGGAATTCAAGCATTCCAAGTCACCTGGGTGTCAAAAGCCTCAGCCGCTCAAAGAGCTGGTCGTGCCGGACGTACTGGTCCAGGTCACTGTTACCGCCTTTATTCCTCCGCCCTATTTGAGCACCACTTCCAACAATTCAATCCACCAGAGATCTTGCGTGCGCCAATAGAGGGCATCGTTTTGCAGATGAAGAACATGCATATAGACGCCGTTGTCAATTTCCCCTTCCCAACTCCTCCAGATCGCTTTGCGCTTCAGCAAGCAGAGAAGGTATTGACGCACCTTGGGGCGCTAAAAAAATCGGCTCCAGTTCTATCGCAGCCACATCCAGCGAGCAGTCAAATTACCGATCTTGGCAGGACTATGGCGTTGTTTCCCTTGTCCCCTCGTTATTCGCGGATGTTGGCAGCCGGTCAACAACATCAATGCCTTCCCTACGTCATTGCGATGGTTTCCGCTATGTCGGTTGGAGACCCTTTCCTGCACGAAGAAGCAATTGAAATGGACGACGGTGCCCGCGATGACTCTGAAACGGAAGACCTGTCACACTTGACAAGTGAAGCGGCAAAAGCTAAAGAAATGAGGCGATTGCGCAGGAAAGCGTACTTCCAGACCCAACATGTACGCCAGGCCAACACATCTCATGCAATTCTAGACTCACTTGTAAATTAAGCAACACGGCTCCTTGGGAGATTTTACGAGTGATATCCTGAAAATCTTGTCGGTTGTTGGTGCTTACGAGTACCACGGTGGAGGAGCCGGTTTTTGTTCCGACCATTTCGTAAGGTTTAAAGTGAGCACGCTACAACAATCCTTCTGTTTCAGTATTCATAGTCATATTCGGCAGGCAATGGAAGAAATCCACAAGCTTCGAGCGCAAATGAGCAACATCATGCAGATGTATTTCCCAGAGACGAACGCCCAATTTTCACCTAAACTTCCACCACCGAGTAAAATTCAGGTCAGCTAACACTCACTATAATAATCGCTGGTTGTTCAAGTCCCTTCCTACTCAGATTAAAGTCCTCAAACAACTCATATGCGCGGCTTTCATAGACCAAGTCGCCATCCGCAAGGATCTTGTCGATCGTAATCACCCTTCTGGCGGTTCACAGTATAGCAATAGCCACAGCGTACCTTACCGGGCTATTGGAATCACTGAAGACGTTTTTCTCCATCCTTCGTCGGTCTTGTCTGATCGGCCGCCACCACATTACATTGTCTTCCAAGAGGTGATCAGGACGACGCGGGTGTTCATCAAAGGTGAGTGTTTGTTTTGAAGTTCTGGAAGACTTTGTTCATAGTCTATAGGACTAACGGTGGTCAATCCTGCTTGGCTTTCCTCTCTTGGAAAGTCAACCCTGTGTACGTACTCCAAACCTTTCAAGGGGACAGATGGTGTCCTCATGACAATACCACGTTTCGGGCCTGAGGGTTGGGAGCTACCAGCAATGAAAGCGGACGGTCTTCTATCAAACTGACGCATCATTACGTGTAATTATGATAATAGTACATGACAAGTATATATAATTTATCCAATGGGTCATTTGGCTAACACGTTCGTCCGGGTCATTACTTAGATCATGTATGATTTATCCTGCCACCTCCCGTTACTCGACGACGCACTCTTTCATGGTTTTCTACTCTTGGGTATGAAGATATTTGGTGCCTTCTTTGGACGTTTTGTTGGTGGTTGGGGTGGGCGTTTCTCGTTTTCCCGCTTGTTCGAGGATGATTCTTCAGCTGGTCTTTTGGTACCTGCCACTTGCGGCTTTGGGCGGTGGTTATTGACGTTACTGCTGGAAGGGGTGTCATTTGCGTTTGGATTGATATGGGGCAGTTGCTTATTTCGCTTCAGGTCTTGAGGCTGGAATAAATCAGTCGGCAGGGGGTTGGTAGGCACCGGGTCAGAGGTCTGCTTCGGTGCTTTGGCTCCGCTGCCGCTACTTGCAGCTCCAGGGAGGGGTTTGGTGAAGTAGGTGTGGTCAGCCTGGCGTGGCATATAGCTCAGCGACCTTGCAAAAAACAGATGCGTAGTTTACACTGACCTCGATGAGGCACGAACGGTTTCTCGCATCATCTATGATTGCACGCCAATTTGCATCGCTTCTCTCTAAAGTGGCTGCATTTCCTAGGATGTAGAGGGAAGACTTTGCTCGAGTCAGAGCAACATTCATTCGCCGGGTATCTGAAGTACGTCTTTAGTAACGAGCGGACAAGAGAGATCCCTGACTGACCTGACAAGAAGCCAATGTTCTGCAGACCGGGACCGGCACGAACGCATGAAAGAATTATAACGTCTTTCTCTTGACCCTGGAATCCATCGACAGTGTTAAAATCGATGCGACCAAGTATATCTTTCCCAAACCGCTGTTCGAAGTGTCGTTTTAGCTCCTTGATTTGTGCACGGTACATAGAAACAACTCCAATTCGATAGTCCAAATTCGTCTTCGAATATTCCATCCTGAGGCGGTTGAAAAGAGCCGCAGCAACGTGACACTCCGCCATATTTTTGATGGAATGACCACTCGTTTCTTCGAGACCTTTGGATATGTTGAAGAATTTGTACGTTCCAAACCGAGGGTTCTGGTGCCATGGCTGGACTGTCTTTTCGGCCATGTTTGGACCGTCTTTGAGTCTGCCCTGATAGAACACGGCGCTTGGCAGTCGACTGATATCGGGGTGCATGCGATATTGGATACTAGGAGACCGCACTCAGTGGTAATCGGACACAATAGTTAGCGATTTTTACCTCAAAAGGTGAACTGCATCAGGATGGGATTTCTGCATCCGAACAAAGAGGGACTGGTTATATCGGTATTTGCTTGCCTGAGAAGGAGTTATGATCCTGGGACTGAAGAATGATTAATGGACAACACACCTCTTGTGAAAGCACGGTTGGTGGTAATTGCTGAGGATCTCCAACCAAGATGCAACGCTGACACTTATACTTCAAGGGAATCAGGGTACTAAGCTCAATAGCTTGAGCTGCTTCATCAATGATGATCATATCGAAGTCAAGCTGCTCTATGATTTCATGTCCAGCACCAGACAATGTTGAACAAATAACATCCGCCTCAAGCAGGATCTTCTGCCGCGTGGATCGACGCAGGGCATCCAGTGTACGCGATGCCGATTTTTGTTCATCCTTCAGACGATCCATCCGACTAGCAAGCGCCGCTCTGCGAGCGTTGAGCTGCACGATTTCGTTCTGGAGAGAGGCAGCACGACTACCGTCTGTGCTTTCTTCCAGGTCTCTGAACAGTCGATCCTTCTTCGCCCTAATCTCTTCGAGCTCTTTTCGCACCGCTGCAATCTCTCCGCTGTTATTTCCGTCTTTGGGAGGGTCAATCGCCTGGTCGACGAGGTAGTCGAGTGATATGTCTTTGACCGAAGCATTCATCGACTGTTCCGTGCCAATGCGGACCACCTTGACTGTGTCACCCCGTTTCTCGGGACCTCTGTATCCATCCTTGATACGACGAGCTATTTCGTCAATCGCTGCATTACTCGGAGCACAAAGAAGAACTTTAGATAGTGGGGGCCGCTCGGATGACGCACCGCCTCCAACCTGGATAGGAATAGCAGGCCGCGGCCGTCTTGTAAGGGCCAACGAAACAAGACCGCAGATTGTCGAGGTTTTCCCAGTGCCCGGTGGCCTGTAGGGAGTAAGCTTCTAGCCAGTATTTACGAGGAGCGGTGGGTTTACCCTTGGATCAGCGTGAAGCCATCCGTTTTCATAGCCTTCAAAACAGCTACTGCCTGAGGTTCATTGATTTTGAATTCGGCCATAATCTTCTGCACCTCCTGTTGTTCTGGCGGAGCTGCCTGTTTGAGTTTGGGTCGTAGAATCGTGTTGGCGAAATCATAGTAGGGCAAAGATCTGAGAGCAGCATATTCCCGGTGAAGAGTGCTCAAACTATTTGAGCCAGATCAATCATAGTTTGAAAGGAGCTCTGCGGGAGAAACCCACCTAAAGACTTTGCTGAGCTTCCAGGACGTACTGATATGCAAACCGGGATCTTCGAAACCGCTCTTGACGTAGCAACGCAAAGAAGCCTGAGTTGCTTGGTAATTGGAGGTAAAGCTCTTTGTTTTAGCAAGTATGCATTTGTTGGTTTGCGGTTGGCGGAGTAGGACAACGTCCGTTTCCTGAGCGAGGTAATAGTCCTTCCGAAGATTATTCTCAAACAGGACATCGAGCTCCAGCCAATCGTCGACATATTGCTTCGCCGCAATTTTGCATTCGTAAATTTCCGGGACTTCATCTTTGGCTTGCACGATCTGTGCCCAGCATTCCAACAGGAGCAGAGGTTCGAAGATACGGTGGAAATGACTGAAGTCCATGAAGACATCGGGGATAGGTGTGAGATTGTCGTTGAATCCAGGAGGGGTTGGACCATCGTAGTCATAGTTCCAAGAGAGAAGAGTACGGTGAAGGCCAGAAATATCTGGTTTCATCCGCATCTTAGCTCTATGGGCCTCTTCGCGTTGTTTTAGACGAGCCAGGGCGATGTTCTCTCCCATAGAAATATCGAGAGTCTTGATCTGTCGTCGTTCAACGGGCTTCCTGATTTTAGGAGACTTGGCGAACCTCTTCCCAAGACTTGCAAGACCGCCAGCAGGTGCCTCGTTCTCGGATTCGGATTCACCCGATTCCGATGAGCTTTCCGGAACTGTCGACATCGCGGCTTCATTCCTATAACGTTCTTTCAATTTTGTTTTCGACTGCGAAACCTGTAGATTCCCAGGAACAGGAACAGATTTTCCTTCCTTCTTGAACGTCGGCATGGTTGGCGCGCTCCCTTCCAACTTCTGCTTGTCCTTCTCACTGAAGTAACTGGATGCCGTAGGCTTTGACTGAGGGAGGGTAAGTTGCTTCTCACGTTTGTGTTCCTTGTGTTCCTTGTGTTCCTTGTGTTCCTTGTGTTCCTTGTGCTCCCTGTGTTCCTTGTGCTCCCTGTGCTCCTTCTGAGGAATAGACGTAGAAGGTTTGCGCTCGGCTATTGCCTTATCAACAGATCTGTTCTCCCGTTCTGCGGGTTTCGAAGGTTTAGAGACGATCTTCTCCGAAATGATTTGGATCTCGTCATCATCCTCATTGAATGTAGCGAGAGCTTCCTCGAGGGCAGTGATGCGGGAAGTGTCAAGTCGACTTCGGGTTTGATTAACGTCTTTACGCGCAGATTCGGCATATCTTGCCAACTTCGTCAGCGCGGCTTCACAAGGGCGTATTTCTGTTTTACGGAAAAGCTCAAGTAAGGACTGGAGTAGGGAAAAGGACTGGTGAAGGAGTTCCTCGTCCGTCAACCGCAACCACCTCGTCAACTCTGTGAGAACGTCCTGGAAGCAGGTAATCATCTTCTGCCCGATTTCTGACAGACTCCTTAGCGACGTATTCGCTTTCCCTTGGCTCTGGTTTCGCTGTTGCTGGTAGAACGCATTGGCCGCGCTTTCGATCACCTGCCACTGAGCCAGCATATCCCTTCCGAAAATGAGAGCATCCCGCATCCATTCGATCATTTCGTGATTATCGAAGTAGGTCGACCAAGCGGGCGTACGTTTGAAGATGACGGCAATAGCTTTCGACATCAAAGTCCAAAGCTCGATCATCCGCGAAGCGGGGCCGTGCGAATCGTTGCATCGAAGGAACTGGGAATTGCGCAGGAGTCCATCAGGTTTAGAACAGAGGGCGTCGATGACATCAGTGAAACACCGGACAAGAGATTTGGAGAGGGAGCAAGCCTCAGGTACATGCGGAGCGTAGTTACAAAACTTGTTGAGAAATTCCAGCAACCCATCCATGGTAGGATCCGGAAGTTTCTCCAACAAGGCCCGGATGCATTCGAGACGTCCATCAACGTCGAATGCTTGTCCGATGAGAGTCTTGGCGGTGGTGTGGAAATCGTCAATTGGGGAAAGTAAGAGGAGCATCGCTGCCTTGCCAACTTTAGGACGCTTCAGAACGTCTAAAAGCTGGGTGGAAGTGCTGTAGTCCACGAAGTTTTTGACGCCCTCAAGAAAGCCGGTGCGTATCACGGACAAAGCAGAGTTTATGGTGGTTATGACTGCGCCTCCGTCCGTATGTGCCTCCCCAATGTCAGTTATCGAGAGGATCGACTCGAAAGTGTTCCTGTTCAACGTGTCGATATGGGATGCCTCTGAAACGAGGTCAAGTATATTGGCGAGACCACCAGGATCCCGACGGTGAATGGATTGATAGACCTTAGACCACAACCCGGTGCGGATGGACAACTCTGGGATTTGATTTAGTGGTTTTTTCAACGCGACATGACCCAGCAAACGACATGTCTCCGTAATGACAATCGAAGTCTGCTGAATATCCAGCACCAAGATCTTGTCCAAGAATTGGCGAAAAGACTCGCGAGCCTTTGACCACTGAGGATCATCGTAATCGCGATGAAGAGCAACCCGGCTCAGGGTATTGGCATGGATATCAACAACGGACAGAAGAACTTTCATAGCTCGAGTATCGGATTGCGCGTGCGCATTAGAGAAGATCGATGAGAGGAACTAAAGACTCAAATAAGTGGCTTGTACACGGCATTGGTCTCGAGACTCACACGTGCTGCGGTCTCGAGGACGTGTGGGCGGGCGCCACCGAATCGTTCATGTTGTAGCTCCTCAAGCAGGAAATCGGAAATCTTTGCCACAACGGTGCTATAGATTTTCTCCGACTTTTGCACAGAGTAGAAGTACTCGAATATCCAGAACAGATACCATGGCCTCTTGTCTGATGGCTTAAGGTTCTGGATGCTCTGTATGAGTTTGCTGAAGGCAGGGTTGTTCTTTATGGCGTCGAAAACCATTAAAGGATACTCCGATGCCTCGCCAGCCCAGAAAGATGCTTCTAGGCGCTTGAGCAAGAAGTTGAAACAGCGTAAAGCCTCAACAAAGTCTGGACTAAAAGGTTAGCGTGCATATATTAGTGGAGCGAATAATAAACCCACGGGTGCCGGTATCGCCCAGGTGACCCGACACTACTTTGCGGATATCTATCTTGCACTGGCTGCTTGGCTTCAAGTATTCAAGAGGTAGGAAGCGCAAAGCCGTGCCGAACCCCGTCCAAAGGTCGAATGCATCCGCCGCAAAGAGGAAGAAAGAAAATTGCTCAGATCGCGTATTCAGAGAATCTCGTGATGTAAGACCGTGGACAAGTGTCTCGAGAGCTTTGAGGTGACCATCAGTGAAACTATCTGCAGGTAGAGGGGTTGCGGGATATCGCGAAGCCTGTGAGCTTGCCCATTGCCTCACGGCTGAAGTTTGTTCAATGAGGAGGACGAGAATGCCAGGTGGAATGGTTGCAACAGGCCAATCCTGGAACAAGGTACGCGGAGGTATGGAATGAATGATCTTTTGTATTCGCTGGTCTGAGAAGACAGACCAATTACACATCATTCGGAATACGATGGGAGATTTGACGTCTGAAAGTGTTTGAACCATGGGATCAGAATTCGTAGGTGTGATTCCGAGTCGCTCGAGTTCCGCGAGTACTTGTTGCACGTTCCAAGCGTCTAAACATGCCCAGAAGTTATCTAATACCCCAGGGGAAAATTTAGCAAAGTATCTGACGAAGGACATGAGACTACTCGAAACGCCAAAAAAAGGTGCATGACTCACGTCGTTCTCGAAGTCCTCTTGACCATTTCGAACTCGGCAACACAGTCACAACATCCGATTAAGCAAGAATGTAGGCTCTTCCTCCATGTCTCTGCCTCACTTCCATCGTACGCGAACAGTCTGAGGAGAAATGTTGCTGCAGCGATGGTCGTGGAACTCGCGCGGCTACAGAACCAGTGTAGCGTCCCAGTCTGGTCTTTGGGTACGGCAAGCAGGTAAGTGTAAATCTGAGCTAAAATCTGGTCTGTCGCTCCTTCATTGTCGACAGGATCATCGCGCAATCTGGCGAGCAATGTCTTGACATCCTTGTTTTCCATGCAGGGCGCGTGTACGTGGTGTGTCGAGGTTCCTGGCGCGCCGAGGAAGAGGGAGGTAAAAGTTGAGTGAGGGGAAGAAGAAAACCAAAAAGCGGTAAGTTATGTAAATGGCCCCGCTATGGCCCAAGAAGACAAATACAAGAGTTGCAGGCCACTCGGGCCAGGACGCGACAGTGTTAATTGATTAGCTGCTGCGGGTCACGTGCACTATTGAGATATTGGTATCCCCAGACTTGTCCCCTTCACCATCCAACCAAGCCCGCTTTCAGCTTTTCTCCACAAACTATGGACGCTAACGATCTTGAGAAACTTAATGAACTGCTTGACAAGGACGTTGAAATCCGAGAGGTATCTGTCCTTCATCTGAACGGGATACAGGTCGATAACCGCTTGCCTTACAGAAAATAAAAGAACAAGTCAATGAACTGGATAAGAAGGCGCGAACCATGGTTGGGATCCTTAACAAAATTCATTCTACGCCTCCAGACGCGCGTTAGTCCTTCCCCCTTCCAGCCAAGGACATATTCCTCAACGACTCAACGTCGTCAGTACCACCCCTGCTGGATTCTGTTCGCCCTGTACTCGAGAGCTGCCAGGAGATGATATCTCAGTTAGCGTCTATCGTCCCGGAGAACCAGTTTTGGCGCTGGAAGGATATGTGGACGAATTCCCTAAGGACGGCGATCTTTGCCGTGGCTACGGTCGAATATCTGACCAAACGCGATCTTGTTTCCTTACAGGAGGTCTCGGATACTCTGGGCTGTAAGAATATCGTTCCTAAACTTTCATAATCCTAAATGACCCTGCTGGACTAAGTCAAGGCGGAATGGGCCGATCGCGTGGCTCTACCGGTGGAAGACTACCTGCATGGAGTGATCAGTCTGGTTAACGATCTCGTACGGCCACCAGTCGATTGAATCAATTTGACTGGCTGATCATCTGTACTAGTCGCGGTTGGCTGTGAACAGCGTCACACTTGGTAATTTCGAGGAACCCATCAGGATCTCTATCTTTGTCAAAGACCTCTTCGCAGGTTTCTCTATGGTTATTCCTCAGTTGTTGGCTTGGATGATTCATAGCTGATGAGGTTCTGCAGCTTAACCTGAAGAACGACGTTCTGCGGAGGCGGTTTGATAGTCTGAAATATGACATTAAAAAGATAGAAGAAGGTGCTCTTTTTCTTGCTCGTGCTCGAGGGTGCCTAATCGATAATCTGGTGGTTTCAGTTGTTTATGATGTTTCACTGCGGAAGCTCGCAACAACCACGGGAGCGGGCACGGACATGGAATCCTGAAGCCTACATATTTTATTGGTGTCCACTATTTGTTATCATCTATTATGTTGCATTACATCTGTAATATCTTACTGTTTGCTGCACGGTAATAGTTTGTGGGTCCCAGCTATAGCCAGCGTCTATCGAGACCAGCTTTGTTCAATTCCGAGCGGAGTCTGAAAATTAGAGTCGCAATAATGATTGTCACATACATCTGCATCAACCATCTCAACATCCGGTTTCACACAATTCATGTCCGGCCTCTGAGGCAACGTGTTGGCACTGACACGTTGTTCACGAAATCAAGAAGATATGGACAGGCGGCGAGGCATTAACTCCAGACCTGCTACTTCAGAGGGTGCGTTCCAGCCAGAACCTCTACCATCCCCTCTGCTCCTTGTCGGCGATTTAAATGACGCCGTCACGCCCAATATTCCCTTGCCTTATTCGACTTGATTTGTCGGCTCACGCGTCATTTTCTGTTATGATCCAGAGGTAGAATATTGGACACAGGCTGCGGAAGCCATTAGGGTGGTGACAAATAAATATCCAATCAGTTCAACGGCAGAAACTATTGGGAGAGTCAATAGGCTGATCTCTGCCTGGCCGACCGATGACACACTTCCCGCGGAGGGATTTGATGCGGTCAAACAAACCTTCAAACGACTTTCTAATGGCCTCCGCGACATTGAGACTTCAGCACTTCAAGAAGAGAAGTAAGTGCCTTCCTGAGTCTCGGACTACGATATGTTAAAATTGCTGTTAGGGCGCTTGACGATGCAATTGAGCGCGTTGAAATATTAATAGCACTCAGGAAGGCGCCGGAGGCACTTCCGCCAGGTAGGTATCTCCAATGTTCTAAAGACAGAGAGCCTGAATATTTGCCCAGAGAAGCGCAACAAGCGGCCACGGGCGCCCTCTCCCGGGACTCCAGCATCTTCTGGGCACAACCCCGTGAAGAATTCCGTCTCTATCACACTCCCTGCCAGGGGCTCTGTTGGTCCAAGCGGAGCAAACTCTCGCGATGCAAAGGTCAGGAAGGACGGTCGCGCTGACAGACTTCCGCTACAAGAGGGCCGTAAAGTAGCATTCCATCCACCTCCTAACAAGGGAGCTGGTGGCGATACCGACGAAAACACATGGATTCTGGCACTCGTCACCAAATGTCTATCCAACACCAAGTACGAGGTACAGGACGCTGAGCCGCAAGAAGACGGCCAGCCTGGCGTGTGGGTTTTCTTCCATTCATGTCCCTCATCGAGGCTGACTCGGGCGTAGAACATACATTACGAACATGAAGTCCATCATACCACTACCAGATCCGAATGCTCCTCCCGGAAGCCCAGCGCATGTGAGCTCCTATCAGGAATTTCCTTCAGGTTCTACGGTGATGGCTTTGTATCCCGATACAAGCTGCTTCTACCGGGCTGAGGTAATTGCCACGCCGAAGGAGATGCAGCCCACTGGACGTGTAAGCGCATCATCCTTTCGTACGAGGGTGAACGCTGACAGCGAAAACGCAGACCGTACCTTCCTCCAAGTATATGCCGACATACAAGCTCAAGTTTGAGGACGACGATAACCAGGAGCATACTGTCGCAGCACAGTGGGTAGTTGAATGGCCCGGAAACTGAGACTGCCAGGCAGTGGTTAATCTATCATGGTTGATATGTTATTGGAATCTTTGGTTAGTGTACGATGTAATTGACAGACTAGAATGTATAGTATTTGCATGAACAGAGGTGGATTGGAAGGCTCGAGACACAAGTTACGTCATCGGCAAGATGTTCCAGGCAGTGACGCAGATGGTGCGGCAACTCGAGTCATTTCTAGCATATTCTACCTCGGAGCTTAGGTATATAAGTCAGGAGAACAGCGACCAGCTGCACAAGTCCTGCACAATGTCTATTGCACGTCAGCTCCTCCGCGAATTCCGCCCGCTCTTCCGCATGCTGGAAGAGCCTTTCGGTCGCGCACCATCTTACTATCCGAACGCCGCCGCCCGCCATCGCGACCGCGACAATTTCTTCTCAGATCCATTTGCGGGTCTGAACATGCTAGCTCGTCCAGCCGTTGATGTGACGGAGAGAGGAAACAAGTATATTCTTGAAGCTGATCTTCCTGGTGTCTCGAAAGATAACCTCCAGGTCCGGATCGGCGATGGGAACCAGAGCGTTACAATTGAGGGCAAGGTGACGGAGAAATCATCTTCTGGAGTTTCTGATGCAGCAGCAGAGACCAAGGCGGACGCGAACAAAGACACGACTGGCTCTGCCGAGTATACTGACGGTGTGTCCATTAGGTGCAACATGTCGTTTATCCGGTACTGATAGTTGAACTTGCAGCATCCAAGTCGACTTCAGTGACGACAAGTAATGAGGGTGCAACACAGATATCTGTGGAGCGCCCATACAGTAGGAACTACTCATTCACCCGGACTGTATGGCTTCCGCGCTCCGTGGACCCCAACAGCGTGACGGCCAAGCTGCAGAATGGGGTTCTGAACATCACACTGAACAAAGACGTCAAAGATACGGGCAAGGTGATCAACGTAGAGGTGGCATAGGGGAAGAAATTTTGGAGATTGTGTGTATGTAAGATATTGTAGGTATTGTAGCAACAGACATTGTATAAAACTAAGTACATAAGGGTCGCGTCAGGGCAATTGGTGTCTGAACGTGACCGAATGATGGATGTGTCCTGTTCCCCATTGCCATTCCAAGCATCCCCACTTCCAATCTCCCTTCTCTCTCACACCTTTCCAATGCCTCGTCCAGACCTCTTCGCCGTCCTTAACCCAAATTCCGTCGAAGGTCATACCCCCTTGGACAGTTTCTCTAGAGCCCTTGAGGACGACGTCGATGACGCCATTACCGAGTCTGAGCCAGACGCCGAGGAGGAGATCGACCAGCTTGATTCCGACTCGGACACCCCAGCAGACCAGCCACAAGATGCTCCCGCCCCAAAGAAACCGCCTCAATCCAGGAGTGGTGAGCGCCGTCCCGGTCAAACCCTACTACCTACAGTTAGAATAGAGAACATTCTCCAGGCAGAAGGTACACGAAACTCTCACTTCCCTGTACACCCTCTGACGTAGCCTCTGCCGACAGGATTGCTTGGTAATCTCAGCCTCTCGAAGGAGGGCATATTCTTGATTTCCGTCGCTACTGTATGCCTTTCATAATCAATTCTCCAGACCTATGCTTAACGTTCTTGAATCCCAGGAAGAATTCATTAGGCGGCTCGTGAAGGCTGGTCACCAACGTGCATCACAACAGAATAGAAATATGGTTAGATATCATGATATGGGTAGGTTGGTCCCCTACGTATGCACATGTAACCTAATTTGTTGGCTCCGCAGCTAGCGTTGCAAGGGATCAATATGAGTTCAATTTCTTGCAAGGTGAGTTTGTCCGGTTTGATATGTAGGATGGTCCTAACCACTGCAGACAGAAACCATTCCAACGCCTAGAACGCTATATAGTGCTTTCCACCTAAGGACCGAACGCGAGAGGGAACTGCTCAAAGACGATCCCGCGATGCAATTCCAGGATGGTCGCACGCAACCCCAACGACCCCCGTCTCCTCAAGCGGTGGTGTATGTTGTGCTCTGTATTTATGGTGCCGTATGCTGACGATGATTACAGCGTTAATGGTCGCCACACCATGCCCGTTGAACCATCTCCACCCCCAGACCTTGCTTCTACCTCAGGTTCATCCACCAAGCCGAAGTCCAGACTATGTACAGGGGTACCATCTGTTCGCAAACCACAACATAGAGTTTCTACCCCATCACATAACCCCTCAAGTACGAGTGCTGGAAAGCGCCCAATCACTGAGCCGAGTGAAACTTGGGAAGAATGGAGAGAGAAGAGTCGAAGATTGTATGGAACTGGTGACGTTTCGCGGCTAAGAAACTCCCAGCCATCTAGCAACTCGTCAAATGGCACGTCATCTCATACCACACCCCTTGCTCGGGACTCCTCGGACGTTCCCCCACTTACTCCAGACCCTCAATGGGATGGTCCAGATCCAGCGCCAAGGGAGGGCATAGTCCAACATAGAGGGCCACACTCTTCCTTGCCAAAACATCTTCCCCCTCCCCCTCCCAGACTTTTTCTGCAACCTTTTGACGAGCCGCCACCAGTAGGACCTCTAACTGGTCCTGGTAGTGCCTTTCTTCAAGGCCCTGGTGGCCCCTTCCCTCGCCCATCACCACCTTCCTCCGTTCCCTCTGTACCAGCCACAGGCTCGTCTTCATCTGTCGCTCCCGCCTCTCCGCCTGGACGGACGATATTCGCGACAGATAATCATCTTGTAAAAAACGACGATTAATACAGTCCGTACTTGTGCACTTCTACCTGTTGTTCTCCCAGACGCCTGTTATCGAGCAGTTGTCCCCTGATACAATACCGCATCTATTGCGTTCTGCATTATCGTGTATTCCGTTACGTATTTATTGGAAGTGAGATCTCCTGCGGGAGCATGTGCGCCTCTTGTTAGCGCTGTCCTACAACAGCTGTTACTCTCGAATTTAGCCGAAGGTCGCATTTGAACTGATTGGTGTTCGACAAGATGTTTTTTCCAGGTCGATCTTATCTTATCTCTCGGGTAGGGGAAGGCAAAACTGGTCATATGGCAAGTGTTCTCCGGAATTGGGACATAGGGGGGAATGGGGACGGACATATAAGTACATTACTGGTCATCCAACTTGACTCCGGGCTCTACCCTCTATATTGAGGTTTCCCAGCGATTTCAAGCAAGAGTGCGATCGGAACATGGCCACTACAAGGACGACCCTTCCACTACCACTCGACAAGCTGCCGATTATCGATATTGCTCCATTGCTCAGTGGCGACTCTTCCAGAGAGACAACCGAGAAGAGGAGGGAGACCGCTAAGGCGCTGCATAATGCGTGTCTCGATTATGGCTTCTTCTACCTGAATATCGCGGCGTTTGTGGATCCTAAGGAGCCGGAGGAGCTAGCCAGACTCGGCCGCGAGTTTTTTGGGCTCCCACAGGCTGAGAAGGATAAACTTGCTTTGAGTAATCAGGATTATGCCCGAGGTGTGTGTGTGCTTTGTTACATGTCCTTTTAGTATCGTGCTAAATTGGGTGTGTTGGATAGGGTATGCTAGGTTGAAAGAGAACGTCACGAATGGGAAAGCGGATAATCATGAAGGATTGGACTTCTATCGGCCCGTAGAGAATCCTGACAGAACGAAACCTTTGTGGGGAGAGAATCAGTGGCCTCGTATCCCGACATTCAAGGAGAAGTATGAGGCGTGGGTAGATAAGATGAAAAGGTTGGGGTTGATTGTCATGGAAGCGTGAGCATTCATGGGTTTTCTCCGTGTCTTGGATTGGGTATCGACGGCATGATAGGATGGCAGAGGGATTGGGAATGACAAAGGAGGAGTGGAAGGAGCTTCGTGCGCAGGTGGATGACAGTTTTTGGGTTATGCGTGTCATAGGTTTGTTGTCTGAAAGTACGAACACAGCCTTCTCTAATGGTTGTGTAGGGTACCCTCCACTACCGAACGACCACGATGGGTTCTCCTGTGGAGCGCACAAGTAAGCATAGAATTAGTCTGCGGGGGTATAGCACTAACATAATATCTGCTCCCATCGACAGAGATTATGGGTGCTTGACGTATGAATTTTGCCTTTCATTCAATCGGTAGCTCAGGATGGGTCCTTCAGGTTCCTGTACGCAGATCCAACGCCAAATGCGCTCCAAGTTTTCCTATCTCGCCCAGGTATCAAGCAAGCCGATAGCTCAGGTCTTCCCGCCGAGGAGGGTGGGGAGGAGGGCATCTGGATAACGGCTGATCCAATTCCGGGTTGTGTAGTATGTAACATAGGCGAAAGTGAGTCCCGCGCTTGCGTTGATTCTATCTTTAATGATCTTGGGCGCCAGTGTGGGAGATCTGGACGGATGGACTGTATCGCTCTACTTTACACCGCGTCGTTCACAGAGGATCGAATTATCGGTAAGTTCACCAGGCAGACTTATCGCAAGGACGATTTGCTGACTGAGTTTTAGTGTCTCGTGAGTAGGTCTGACGACAGAAAGGCGCTTGCTACTGACTGTGTCAGGATTCCATTCTTCTTCGAGCCTAATTTCGACGCTCTCGTAAAGCCTCTGGGCGCTGCTCTCCGAATTCGCGAGGCACAGGCAGGAAGCAAGAGCGAACCATTGAGGAGGCCAATAGTTTATGGGAATTTCTTGAGGAGCAAAGTTGGAAGCAACTTTGCAACTGGACACGATAGATACAGTAAGAACTAAGGGTTGTGTAGCAGACAGTCAGGGCAAAGGAATTCAAGTCGTTCATGCGTCTCTCGTTCTTTTCATGTCCTGTCACGTGCATTCTTTTCCTCCCAAATGACTATGGCCTTCTTGACCCGATTATCAGTCATTTCCAGATCATCGATACACATCCACAGGCGCGCCATGTCTTCCAGTTTCCAGGACGCCGTTGCGAAGCTGAGGTCTCCCGTAAAAGAGCTCGTCAGCGTTGTCACAGAGGACGGGCAGAAGTATATTGGTGAGACCCAGAGCGATCAGAAGGAAGTTGTCGACTGGATCGAGAAGAGTAGCGATGTTGTTGAGAGCGGGTTGAAGGTGCGCACCTTGCTCTGGCTTCCTTCCACGAAAGTCGAGTTGATTCAGGGTTGTGTCGTAGGATCTCGATGCCGTGTTACTACCAAAGACATATGTCGCGACCAATTATTTCACTGCAGCAGATGTTGCTCTCTATGGTGCACTCTATCCTGTAGTTGTGAGTTATATATACTCTTTTGGAATGAAGAATCAGAGGGGCTCACACGCGGACTTGATTTCAAAGTCAAAACTCCAACCCGCCCAATATTATTCCACACCGTCCATCACCCGCTACTTCGACCACATCCAAAACCAAAAACCCATTCGGACCGCCGTTGCCCCGTTTGAACCCGTGTTTGGCGTAGTCTACTTTGACTTTGACAATGCACCTGCGGTGGAGAGGAAAACAGAACCTCCGAAGAAGAAAGAAAAGAAAGCTACTTCTGCACCTGTCGAGAAGGATTCCCCTGCCACTCCTACCCCCGCTGCTCCTACCGCTGTTGAGACTGAGTCTCCCCCACCTCAAAAACAAGAAAAGGCTCAAAAGAAGGAGAAGAAAGAGAAGAAAGATGCTGGTAGTGAAGAGGGTGGAAAGAAAAACAAGGGTGCCAAAGCTGCTCCTGCAGCTGAGGACGCTGGAGAGCCAGTCCCTTCGATGATTGACCTGCGTGTTGGCCATATTGTTGATGGTGAGTTTGTTATCTGTGATGGCGGGAGGCGCTCCAACTGTTGGCAGTCGTCAAACATCCAGACGCCGACGGACTTTATATTGAGGTGGGCTACATCACAGAGGTCAAGGACTTTTGCTGACATTCTCCCCAGCAAATCGACCTTGGTGAAGAAACTGGACCTCGTACCGTCGTTTCTGGTCTCGTCAACTATATTCCTATTGAGGAAATGCGAGACAAGTACCTAGTGGCTGTGGTAAGTTTTTATTTTCTGAGCGTCATGGGACCCTAAACCTCAAAAACGTTCTGGTAGTGCAATCTGAAGCCTGCTAATATGCGTGGGGTCAAGAGTTTTGCCATGGTCCTTTGTGTATGTATTTGAGTTCATTACCATTTTGTCTATGCTCATGATCCCTGCACAGGCTACCTCCAAAGATGGCAAGGAAGCAGGCATTGAACTTATTCAGCCTCCTCCAGGTTCCAAGCCCGGTGAACGAATCTACTTCGAGGGAGCTGAATTTGAGAGTGAGTTCTAATTCATCATGATACTACTCCTCGACTAATCCAGACTGCCATAAGACGCCACACCGCTTTCTCAACTCAATCCCAAAAAGAAGATCTTCGAGATAATACAGCCTGGATTCATAACACTTGAATCCCGAGAGGCTGCTTGGGTAAACCCTGTCACAAAGAGCATCCACAGAATTCGCACCAAGGATGGTGTCTGTGTCGCACCCACACTGGTCGGCGCCTCGCTATCATAAGTTATATTGTAATAGATTGGCTATCCTAGTTTCTCATCCTGAGCGATACTGTATGTTAGACCTCCCACAAGGCGCGAAGTATATTAATGAATACATGTAGGGACGCGTTATTTGGCATCATCCTGTGAGATAAACAAATGCGGAAAGCTGTGACATTTTTGGCGGCGAACTTCTGCACGAGAGCAGCAATGCTAGCGCGACCACAGCTGGGCTCACTTGCCCGCTCCTTCAGCACCTCTGCCTCTCTTAGCAAGCATGTCTCTCACATAGGTCGAAACCCCATTAAATACCCTCCCTCCGTCACCTTCGCTCCTTCCCCTACAGAACTCACCATTACCGGCCCCCTCGGCACAACCTCCATTCCCCTTAGACCGTACATGAAGATCACTAACCCCAAACCCGACACCATTGCCATCACGGTAGAAGATCCAGAGGTCAAAGAACAACGGCAGATGTGGGGAACAACGCGTACTCTCATTGCCAACGCTATTCAGGGTATGACGGAAGGATTCACTGTACCACTCTACCTTGTCGGGGTTGGTTTCCGAGCGGCGATCGAGGCTGACCCGCGAGCTGCGGCATCTGGCGTAAAAGCCCAACGTATCAATATGAAAGTCGGTCATTCACATAACATTGTGGTCCCTATCCCGCCACATATCAAGGTGGAGGTGCCTATCCCAACGAAAATAGTCTTGTCGTGTACGGACAAGCATCAGCTGGGGCTCTTTGCTGCGAAGATCAGGGAGTATAGGAAACCAGAGCCGTACAAGGGAAAGGTATGTTCTGTGAGTTCTTTGAAGGCGATGGACTCAATAATCTTGTATATAGGGCATTTTCGTCGGAGATGAAATGATCAGGATCAAGAGTGTGAAGAAGAAATAGAGGATGCATTAATGAATTGTACTCGATTCCGTCCGTCCCAACCATTCCGTTTGCAATCCAGCATAGAACGACCAGTAGAGGACGCAGGCTGGCAAGCACGGAGCAACACCTTCAGCCTGGATCTATGCTATTCCTATAATTTATATAGGCTGCTAATATATTACGGTGTTGCGTTTAAAAGTACAGTGCGACGAATGCTGTATAGCTACAAAAAGAAATTAAGCGCGAACTGTAAGGGTAAGTGAGCATTCACGGAATCCGTGAAATCATGCATGTGTAAAACCGAGCCGGTATATATGTACCGAAGAACGAAGGATGAAGAAAACGAGAGAAATACATTCAGCCCTTTGTCCGAGCAGACTTGCTAGATTTGCCCTTCTTCCCGCTCGCCTTCACGTGCTCAACGATGGCGACGTCGCTGTCTTCTTCGTCTTCTTCCACCTTTTGCTGCTGCTGCTGCTTCTTCTCTTCTTCTCGCGCAGCTCGTAACTGACGCCATTCTTCCGAGAATACCAGAATCTTGTGCCGAAGTTCCTCACGCATCGTTGCAACAGATGCGTCCTTCCAATCAGCCTGCCTCTCGGCCATACTGGGCCGTTCCTTTGTCTGCGATGCGAATGGCTGAGTATGTAATGGTCGAGAACCCTGTAGTAAAACACATACCATGATGATCTGACAGTAACGTTGAGGATCAGACATAAAGGTCGCAGCGAAATGCAGGATATACAGCCCACAATCGCAATAATTAGGCTGAACGGGCACCTGTATGCGTCCAATCGATAAAAAAAGCTTTTAAGGAGATGCAACAAGGGGACTCACTGGGACCATCTCAGCAACAGGTGGTGTCACATTCTCTATCTTCTTTTTGTCCATCGCTTCAAGCTCCAGCCACTTACTCAATTGCTTCATCGCTTGTGGGTGTCGGTTCCCCAAGGAGTCCATAATGAATACCTTAGTCCTACTTTTTGACAATGATGTCAGGGCAATTACACAAAAAGTGGACCGCCCAGAACTCACCTTGACTGACTGTCTGGAGGGTTCTCGTCAACAATAATAGGCTCTGCAACCGAATCCCTATTTATTTTCCGCGGCTTGTTCGTATACGGCTTTCCATAAAACCGAGCGGGTGTAACTTCTGCATCAGCTGAGATAGTTATCGATTGAGAATCGTCAGGAACTTCAACCGGAGTGTTTGCACCACTAGCCATTGTCGAGTCCGATCCTGCTGATCTTGATGAGGATTCAACGACCTCTGCCACGGGAAAATCATCGTCGATAACCATCGGCGATCCAGGTGTTACTTTAGGACTCAGATTGTCAGACGCTTTGACCAGTTCTTCCTTCATTTCCGACGCCGAACTGGTTGTCGACGAATTTTCTTTTGTGGTGACGACCGAGCAAGATGCAGAGAAGGCCAGTCTTTCTACTTCATTCTCGCTCGTTGTTCCATCTTGCATATCCTCTTCGGTGTTGTCTTGGGTTTGATTTACCCCAACCATCGGTTGAGGTTCGGGAGGAGGATCAGCCAGGGGTTCGGCCACAACACCCGCTGCCTGCATGTCTCGTGCTTGTCGTCTCGTCACCGCATTACTATGAGGGTCAAGAGGTGGTGGAGGTTGTAATGTATGCTCTGGTTCATAAATGAGCGCCAAGTACCAATGAAGACTGAGATGTTCCTAAGTATCAGCAGGACTGTCATGATTTCATAGCGCTTAGTGCACGTACTGCTCATTAATAGGTACTATAATATACTTCTTGCTAAAAATGTCAATCTTGGATGTCCATTTGCGAACGCTCTCGTAACCCTCCTTGATGCTGTGGAATATGAACATTCGGTTTGTCCAGCAATAATGATTACGCACTTCCGTTTATTCAACTTTTTGTAAAAGAATGAGTTGAAGACATGCACCTGCGAAGCCAGTTCTGGGTTCGTGGCTTCCAGTTCCCTGAGCCAGGATCTAATCAAGTCGTCATTACGAAGGGACAAGATACCCACACAGAAACAAACTCACTTGAGCCCAAATTCAATCAACGTGTCGTTCAAGAACTCCTCGGGTTGTAACCGCGCAAGATCACTTGTAGTCACATTCACGGCTCCAGGAACCCCAATTGGATACACCAAGATCCTGCGTAGTAAATTGGTAAGGAAGCCAGTAATGGAGCTGCAAAGGAGTCTTACACTTCATCTGCGTCATGATTAGGCGCCTTTTCTTGCTGCCTAGTGGACCGCCGAAGAGGTTTGGGTTCTTCAGTACGCTGCCGTTTGGGACTGATCCAACTGGTTAGCAGAGAATGGACCACAATAACGAAGGACTAACGGAGGCTCAATTGCGGAAACTTCATCAGGGTCCTTGTTCTGTCTCTGAGTATCCGAAGGTCGTTTTCGGACGGACGGCACTGCTCCATCATCTGGCGTGTGGCGAAACTTCTTGAGCTCCTCCACACGCTGTTTCCTTATTCTGAAGATTGACACATGAGCACAAGATCGTGACATGCGAAGTGAAGAATACTTACGAAGACTCGGTTGAAATTATGCCCACGTCATGGGCGTCCTCATATGTCGATGGTTCGACATCAGGCTCCGAGGTATCGCGCCTGTGATGCACTTGTTCTCCATCATTGTCCCTCAGGTCAGACGAGCGATGCAAATTGCTAGAGCCGTATTTGATAGATCCCATAAGAACGCTCCATAGCGTTTTAGAGGCTCTACAATTGGACGTCAAAAACCGTCAAAACGACTCTGAAAAATGCACCTACACTGGACGGAGTATGTATCGCTTTCTGACGCACTGCACAAGCTTGTCGAGGCATATTCTATAGGTGTCTTGACTCCAGCGTTTATCTCGAGTATTGAACTGTACAGAGATTTGTCCCCTGTTGCTGATCCCTGGATCACTTTCAGTGAGGTAATTCATACGCCAACAACAGGCCAACACACCAGGTTGGAAAACACTGCTGAAATCTGACTGCCACGAACCAAAGCTTGCGCTTTCTGATGTCTTGAGATAGAGTATCGGTAGACTACTGGTGTCGAGGTTGCTCGGATCCGAAGCCTGCAGGATGATGTAGGCGCTTTCATTAATGCTTAGGGAATGCATACCTGAAAATCGGAAAAATTGTTTTCAGAGAACGAGATAGGACCGATCGGTTTACTTGACCCCGATGAAGTTTCAAAGCTGATCGTCGCACCACCATCCTCAAAAACGATGGTGTCATACTCAAGTAGCCGTTCGATGCCAATCAAGAGTGTCGATATAGGCATACGAGCAGACCATTGTTTCGAGTGTGTATTGCCCTTACTCGATAAACCAGAGGGTCTGCTCAAGCGATCTGAGGCGATTTGGGATGGCAGTTTTGTCTGGGAGCAGAAGCATGAGCATATGCAAGCCTGCACTAATTTCAAGGCACACCTTGGAGATAACACTCTTTGGCTGCATCTTCGACTTGTATTTTTCATGTTTAAAGTCGATTATCGGGATATTTGACCCCTTTACCCTGGCCTCGATGCGGGCTACCTGCTCTTTAACCTTAGATGTCGGTTTGGCCGGCTTGTGACCGTTCTTTCTCTCCTCGTCCTCTGGACAAGACTCTATCGGCGATGAACTCCGCTGTTTAGGCTCCGCTCTGTCGTGTCTTGCTTGAAGTCGTTTAGTATTCTCTCCATCCCCAACTAACGAGAGTCCAGCAACCGGTGGTTCACTCCTATTCGTCCGCGAACCCAGCGCGTGCTTCGAGTCAAAATATGCGGAAGTCGTAGGCACAGATTCAATGACATCGAGATCGTCAGTAGACACATGGTCCGCGTCGACATCAATGACTTCATGGGGTGACGGACGTCGCGGCTCCAATGGTGCGATGGCTCTACCTGTTTTGACACCCTTGAACTAAGTCAGGAAGAACACAGCACATTCGTATAATGCAACGCACCCTTTCCTTTGTTACGCGAGGATGAATTCGAGGATGAATACGACTTCGGACCAACATCACGAACAGTCCTCCGGGGTGTAATCGGTCCTCCACTTAGCAGCGTTTGTCTTGCAGTAGGATTTGTTCGGGACGAGGAACCGATCATCGCATATGGATTCACTACATTTGAGAGACCGTACTGTGAAGGCATGGGTATAGGTTTTGGGTTTCCTTTCCATCGACTGCGTACATGTCAGGGACAACTCAAGAAGACACAACAAATGCAGGTCTCTCACTCTGTGACGTCTGGAGCCAATCTAGGATTTACTGGGGGCGGTGGGATGCCTTTGAGCGATTGGATGGATTTTCTGTCGCTTTGCGAAGCCATAAAAGGCTCACTAGATCCACCAGGAGAGCGGAGGCGACATGCAAGGAGGAAGGAGTGGTCGGCACTTCCCGAAGTGGCATGGATGCTCCCTCGTTCTAATCACTCTACGTCTGGCTTGACGTCTGGCACCCTGCAGGCGCAACAGTGTTTCCTCGAGCGCCCTCAGGAGCGTTCCCTTTGTAACAACGGACCTAGTACTACATAGCCCATACTCTCAATAGCCATGACACGATGCGCATCGAATGACATTCATGTTCAGCAAATGTTATAATGCCCAACCTCACTAACATCTGTATAGATATTATATGCAAGAGGAATAGTTTGCAAAGCCTTTCCGTATGTACGCATCCATAGGCTTCAGTCGAGAATACAATCCCCGCGGGGAAAGGAGTAGAACGTCTAAACAGAACAGCGAAGCAACCGGTCCTTTACGGAACCGCAGGTATGGTAAGCATCCTGAACGAAGGGTATGAAATAAATCATGAAGATATCGTGCACAGGTTAAAACAAAGTAACTGGTCCATAATGCTCGTAGAGGTCATGAAAAGCTTAGCAACCGTCATAAAGGCTGTTCCGAGGGAAGGTATTCCCTGCTTGAGCCCAGGTCGTAAGATTAGGGTTCGTGTATGCTTGGATATGTCTGATACAGTATGTTTCAGCTATGGGAGAAAAAAGGCAAAGAACAGGTTACTAACTTTTCAATGTAGGCGGTCGTCGGTCGATTGGGAGGATCGCATGTAACACCATTTTTCACGCCCTCCCGCTGATACACACGCACGTAGTCGATGTACATCTTGGCCGGGAATTGTAAATGTTTCCAGTCCTGCTTCTGGAAATGAGGTGCAAGACCCAAGTTCATGATGATGTACTGGCAGACAATAAGCATTGTTTGAAGAGCATCGTCCAAGACTAAAGGGACACACCATAGGCTCCTCTGGTATCAACCGTGGACCTACTTGAGAAATCGAATCTGGTCCAGTTGTAGCAGATGTAGCAGTCCACGTTGGTATCCCATTACTATACCAAGTGACGAAGCTGTCCTGCCTTCGTTTCGAGTCGTACCACCATTCATAACCGTAAGCAGCATAGGCTGTGCCATTATAGACCGACGAATCAATATCGGTCAGTGCCGAGATAGCCTGCTGGTACACGCCTCCCTTGTAGCTGTTGAACTTGGTGGTGGATGGATTGTAGATCTTCGTAGCTGGTTCCGTGTCATCGAACTCGTACTTGTAGTCGTAAGGTGCACACTGGTAACTCTGGGACACCTGACCGACGAATCTCGAGACATCGACCTGGGTTTCAATGATGTCAATCTCGGGGGCACCTCGTCCAACTGTGACACTAGGTCCAGGATGGTCAGACCCAGGACAGGTACAAGCCGAAAGTTTCTGTCCAGGAAGGAAGCTGAGCGGACCATTGCTTGGCGAGCCCGTTGCTACGGCCTCTGGAGTACCATCACGCGCGGTTTGGTTGGGGAATGTGCCCAGATCGCAGGTGTCATAACTGTAGGGCCACATTCCTTCCGTCGTTGCTCCATAACCAGCTCGTCCCTACAATGTGGTTCGAAAATAAAATCAAGCTCATGGCTGGGCCGACCACTTACCAAATTTCCCAATGTCCAGGCAGCTGTAAGCGAGATACCAAAGTCAGAGACTGAGTAAACTGAGCGGAAACCAACAGACCTGGCCATAGTCCCGGTGCCAGAGGCGAGCCAGGCATGCTAATCGAGACTTCCACGTATCCCGTGTTGAAGCAAAGCTTGTTCCACGACGTTAGCATTCCTATCCAAAAATGCAAGAGGTTGCATGAGCTTTCATCCGCTCGGCACCTTGACGGAACATCGCACCGCTCTCAAAATTCAGGTTGTGGCTCGTTTTCTCTGTCATTGTGATGACTAGCTTCCCGTTGGCAGTCGTAACAGCCTACGATGAATGTCAAAAAAAACGCGAACCCAAGGTCAGAAACTCTTACGCTCGGATCATACCACTCCAGGTCCCCAGTGGGCCTGCATTAGCCTGAGCCTAAAATCCCTTTATTTGATGCGGAAAGAAACATACCAGTAGTGTAGGTCAACAGCTTCCCAGTAAGGATCCTCGCCAGGGTAGAAGGTCCGCCCCTCCGTCTCAAACTCGTCACTAAAGACGAGATTGTACTTCTTCCCATCATTCCCTGTACGAGTATATGCGCTGGATGGAGTGTCGGGGTCGATGAGAGAGGGAATATTCAGGTCTGGAATTTGACCTGAACCGTTGATTCCACCAATGTTGAAACCTCGCACTGGGGGTTTAGTATGTGTATAAAACCAGATGATAGGATATCCAGCAAAAAGTGTGATCAATCCAACCACAATAAAAACAAGAGTCAAGGCGTTAATCCACCCTCTGGCCGAGAATATTGTACACGAGCCAAAGGACGAGTCTGGGCGTGGATCGTGTAGTGCATCGTCGAGATCGGGGTCCTTGTCATACAGATATTGTGGCATCGAATGTGTAGTTTTCATCGGTACTGGCATCGGTGTCGGGGCGGATTCCTTTTCGTAGGAGGGACTCGAAGTCGTTAGCGACACCTCGGACGGCGCATTGCTGAACCGCGAGTTTGTATACATTCCGACTTCACGCGCTTCATTTGGGTTGTACTAAACATAACATCAATACCACCAGTAGGATAGAACACTCTGGGAGACTCACAGAATAAGGCCCATAACCTGCGCCAATGGCTCCACTTACCACCCCCATAGTGACGTTCGTCCTCCCTGACGTCCGACTATTGTTTCTACTTTGCACAGACGGCGCCCGGGGGGGAGGAGACCTTGGACCTCCAACATGAGGGGTATATTGCTGCTGCTGATATTGCTGAGGATGTTGCTGGTATTGGTATTGGGGTTGAGGTTGAGGTTGAGGTTGTTGATGTTGGTAGGGATGATGGTGATGTGAACTGGAATAACTGCCGTGGCGACTTGGACTATTCTGCGGGACTGAAGTATATTGTTGGGGTTGCTGTTGTCGTGAATGACGGCGATGGGGACGGGACATGGTAGGGGAGGGGGATAGAGAAAGAAGAACCGCACTGTTCGATCTCCAAGTTTGGGAGTCTCAGTGAACAGGGACACGACTTCTCACGAGCCCACAGGGCGCCCGGGCAGATCTCCACCTCAATCTCCCTATATTGTATTGAATTCCGCATTGTTCGCAGATTCCAGTGCCTCGAGGCCGTGGAACATACTTGTCACTCCTTGGGTACAGAGCGCTTCAACCCATACCCCGAGGCCGAGATGTTATGAACAAGGCTCGCAGCATTGAAGCACATCCCTTTGCCCATGAGCTTCAAGCGCCCGTTGGGTTGAATTTGATGCTTTGATTTCCCCGATTGTCAAGCTGACTGCCATGAGTCCCAAAAAAACAATCAATTATGTCTCCTTTGTCAAACGAGACATTGTACTCATTCGCGCCCAGTCACTACGGGCGTTTGTCAGGCTGTAATTGCGGTACAATATGCATGTTCTTACCCATGTGTTGCTCAGCAGTTCCACATGCGGCGATATCTCACGATGGAGATGACTGGGGAGCATGAGGAATGCATAATTATAGCAAACCGCTTCTAGCGCGGTGCTTTCGGGCCGCGCACAACGTGTACTGGCACTGGCAACGAGCAGACCAGGTGGGGACGTGGGCCACGCTCAACTTGGAAGCCCCTAAACAGAGTGGTTAGTCGCCCAGGATTGACCCGACCCATAATACGTCACCGTTCAATGGGTCAGGAAAATCAAATCGGCTGTTTAACCTTTTCCCGGATCTGACGAGAATCAATCGGAAGCCAAGCCAACGACCAATATGAGCATGGGCCAGTATAAATGAGTTCGCACCTCGGAACCAACGATATTACGGCGTGGGGCCCGGTGTAGCACAAACCAGATAATATCACTTCGTTTGCAACGCTAGGGCCACTCTATTACAAAATCCCAATGTTGAGTAAGCGGCGAGCGCAGCACCACTCCATCCTCAGCCTTTGCATCCTTGTAGTCGAAAACCACACATGGGAATGGGTGTTTAGTGGAAGAAAAAGAATTTTATTTCAAGATTCTCTTGGTTATACACAAAGCTCAAACAACCGAAGGATTGACGGCGATATAACCACCATCAACGATGACTTCTTGGCCCGTTGTGTATCCTCCAGCCTTGGAAGCCAAGTAGAGCACTGTTCCAGCCATTTCTTCTCCTCTGAGCCGAAACTTGAGTGACAAGACTTGGATAGGTATTCTACATGTACTCACTTTCCGTCGCGTTCCATGGGTACGGGTTGCACACCTTTACCGACCCTATCTACCAGCTCTTTTGTGATTTTGTCATAAGTCATCTCAGATGCATAAACGCCTGGTGCGATCGAATTTATGCGAACAGGTATCTTCTTCAGCGCAATTTCTGTCGCTAACATCTTTGTCAAATGTGAGGCTGCAGCCTTGGCGCTGTTGTAGCAGAACTGCATTTGAAACTCGTTAGGTTTACCCAGCAACTCGAAGCTTTAGAAAACCTACGTGATTCTGCGCGACCTTGACCACACCGCTAACACTGGTGATGACAATGACACTACTCCAGTAACCTTCAACATCCTCCGATCCCTTCGCCAATAAACCCAGGAATGCAGTAGTGACAAAGAAAATGGAGGACACATTGATGGCATAAAGATCACTCCAGCCCTGAAGCGACTCATTGAACAGGCCGAGGCCCAAGGATTCAGCATCTTTGCGCTCTGGTGCAGACGGATTCTCCATGAACCGGGATGTGGGTCCCACTTGCCCAGCACTGCAGGTGATCAATTTATATCCACATTTAAAGACTTTGGAGCAAGGTCCAAAATATACAACTTACTTGTTGACTAAAACGTGCAACTTGTCTTCTTTCTCCTGGATCACTTTCTTGGCAGACAGGATACTATCCTTGTTTGTAACGTCCATCTGGAGGCTATTTATTGATTCTCAGCAAGGTCAAGACTCTTCCTCTGTCAGAAATTCAATGCACTCACGGGATAATCTGGCCACCCTTACCCGACTGATTCCAGTCCGCTGCAACTTTCTCCAAGACATTGAGCCTTCGGCCGGTGATGTACACTTTCGCACCAGCGGCAGCAAATCCCCTAGTAATCATCAACCCAATACCTGTTCCTCCTCCCGTTACAAGCGCGATGCGACCCTCAAGACTGAACAAATTCTGTGGAAGATACGAGGTATAAGTTTCAGCCATCTTTCGTGTTTATCGGAAGATTGAAGTTGGGATAGGGAGAGGACGGCAATCTAGTGGGGCGGATGGCGAAGAGAGGTTTGAGATAAAGAAGTTATCTGGCAGCTGAGTCTCATGTCAATTTCCGATCTTGAGTTCGTGCTGGAAACAGTTTGATCATAGGTTTGCGGCCCGGCGAGGTGTGTCTGTGCATTCCCGGATCTGCGGGCCGCTAGGTTACTTCCCACACGGCCGAATCAACAAACAAGATCGATTAAGAGTTTGCAGGACAATACATACAAGAACAATACATATATACTTGGAATAAAGGAGTGACACCATGTACAGCGGCAATTGGAGATAATTAATAAGCACAAGGTCTGTTATCGTAGCGAGTAAAATGAGGAGAAACCAAAGACAAAGGAGTGTCAGAATTGGATACAGCATTGATAGTACATGTATCAGCGCATCGCGCTGGTCCGTAGGGAGGTCGTAACCGACCTATAAATAGAAGGGGTTTGCACACCGTAAGGATAAGTAGCAACCCTCTGTCGTTCTCGTTCTCCATGCCGGCGTGAACTAGTACGATCCTGGTAGCTCACAGATCCATCCATCCGCGGAGCAACATTGTCCATAATCCTTCCTGGGCCCCTTTGAGCACGATTATGATAACGTGGATCATTTCTCCGGATAGTCCCTGCTTGGGTCTCATTATAGACCACACGCTCAGATCCTCTTCCTCCACGACGGACAGTGACCTTTCGTAGTCTGGGCAGCGATTGGACAATGGGATCAACCATCCCGGGATCAAACCATCCTCCTTCAATGTGAATGAAACGCAGGGACCTTGGAATCGCATACATCCAGAAGAACGATTTGAGGTTGGGGAAAGGTACTTGTCTTCGACCGGGGTCCATGAACTTGAGCGTATGCAGGACGGGAGTTGATAAGTGTGTTAGGAGGAGAGCGAGCTCGTAAGGGATATCAGGTGAGTTGGGATCGAGCGCCAGCTGCAGTTGGCTGAGGGAAGGTAATGATATTCGGGAATTAGGTCGGGGAGGTTTATGGTACACTGAAGTGAGGTTCGTGAATTGATGAGGAAAGAGTAAGCGAAGGGAAATCAGCTTGGGGCAGAGGGCGAGGAGGGAGAGGATTTCGTGGATAGATTCAGAGCCTGTACTGAAGCGATGGTGGGTATAATCAAGATAAGTGAGGTTAACAAACATATCTGGAAACAGTGCTACCCTGAGGCCGTCCATAACGAGCTTTCTGAGCGAAGGCGCATATCCATTGAACAGGATGAACGGCTGTGGGTCTTCATTAAGACGGTGGATCAATGTGATCTCCCGCAGGGAAGGAGGAGAGGGAAGGTCGGCCAAGAAGGATAGAGCGGCGTTCAATAGATATGGAGACTGTTCCATAAAAATAACGTCGAGAGAGCGCCATCGGTGTAAATGAGGTAAGGCTATCTGCATAAGCCATTGCACAGAGTAGAAGTCCAGATGCCTGCGCGGATAATAATGCAAAGGGCGTGGACGAATGGGTGCTAGAGCCGTGGGGAGAAGCTCTATATCAAGAGTGCAGGCTCGCGCACGGCGTATGCGTTCTCTCCACATGTACTCATGGGGGCTCAGGACAATGCGACGCCATAGGGAAGGTGTTGAGAGTGCAATGTGTCGCCAGGATCGACAGACTTGGGAAACAGAAAGTGGTAGGTGGGGATCATCTTCAGCGCCGAGAATGAATATGTGTGAGAGCAGCTCGATAGGAAGACGATGAATAAAATGGCGGTGGGCCCAACAATAGAGTCCGTTATAGACGTCGGGCACGGGGGCTGCCGCCGCGCGTCGAAGGTGTTTCGGTCGGCTGATATGGTGTGTCTGAGGCTCGTGATGGGGGAGAATATATGGATACGGTGGTTTTGGGGCACTAGGTGTGCTTGGGATGAATTTACGCCCTCTGTGAGATCAGGTCAACACTCACCGAGAATGTCCCATAAACTTGGATTTAACCGCATTTGCTAAGGAACGACTGAGATTCAAAGCACGGTCTTGAGTCTTTCGAAGTGCGGAAGGCATAGCTTAAGATGATAAAGGCGGGAGGCGTAAAGGAGGGGCACAAGGAGAGGGTCCTTGAGCAATAGCGGGAATAGGAGAGTGCAATTTATAAGATTCAGAAAGAGATCTCCATTTCGCTGGAATGACCGAATCGGCTTGGAATGGAGAGCTTAGCGATATTCGGCACGGGGGATCGGAGGTTTATGAACTATGTCGACGCTGTAATTCCCAATTGTACGCCCGAGGTCCAGTGCTGTGCTTCGATATGACCTCAGCGCCTCGGCCCTACAACTTGCAGGCTTCCGCGACCTCTGGGCGTGAGGCTCGCATGGCTGCCCTGTGTGCACAAAAACAACTGTTGTTGCATCCTTGTCTACGAGGCGGTTTGCTGCGCCTCCGTTCCAAGTCATTATGCAGGGGCTCATTAACTAGAACGCGAGTTGAGGACAATACAAACAGGGGTTCAGGTTCAAGTGCCGCAAGATGCCAACCGAACTTGGACCTGTCAATCGGTGCCAAGTGGGGAAGGAGCGATGGCAGTGCCACAATTGATTACACGTGACCCGGATTGGACAACCACCGTCGGCATTGTGCTGCACGCGAGATCACAGTCAGTGCGTCATGGACAATACCCTCAATGCTCTCAGCAATCTTCTATCTCAAATAGCGGAACAGCCGTACAATGTGGCTCTGCACGTCCAGCATGTCCAGCTTACTCAGTCAAACCCCGGTCTTGACTCCGAACTCAAGTCTGCTATGGAAATGATGACCGAATTCCTTGCGGCTGATCCTGAACATATATGGCTTCCACTTATCAAGCAGAAGGAGGACTCCTTAGATCTCGATACTGCAGCTGGTGTAGAGGAGCTTCTTGCTCTATATGAACGCGCGGAAAGGGATTATATGTGTGAGAGTATCTTCGGATCGACACAGGAAACTAGCACACTAATGTTCGATTAGCTATTCCCTTGCTGCAAAGGCATTTGCAGTTCCTTGTTGACCGTTACGAGAGATACTATGGGGACGATAAAGAAATGAAACCTGCTGATCTTAGGGACTTATTTTCTGAAGAGTGGACACGAGAGGCAATTAACCGTGTTGTTAGGAGGGGTCAAACTCATCTAACTCAAGTACGTATATCTTGCTTCTACGTTTCTACGCTTGAACTAACGATGATAGAGCTGCTCACTGTGGGATATCCAACGGGAATGGGAGCTTGAGCGCCTTGCAGCGACACCGAAAACTGAAAGGTATTCAGCCACGGTTCCCTCACACTCAATGGACTAAGTTTTTCGCAGGGATTCTGCAGTAGAACGCGTCGAACAACTTCTTTTGAACCGTCTACGCGAGCCTCACTCAAGTAAGAACGCCACTAAAATTCCTGATTCCTTACTGAACGCATGCTAGATCACGAGGAATCCTTCCAAGCATACTCTTCGTTTACGACGAACTACAAGTCTCCCGCGGAATACGAGAACTTACTTGTGGCTGCTTCAAAAATGCGTGGTCCCGCCATCCGCTCATGGGACCGTCGAGAACCGTTTGAAACGGCTCTGGTGCGTTCATCCAATACGCCAATGTATCATCCCGTAAGCTAAACTTTCGTCCAGCGCCAATCCCCATCGCTACAGAACTATGGAGCCTACATTGCGTGTGAATGGAGAGCTAAGCGGATCGACTTTTTTACGGCGGGTGGAATTTACGAACGAGCCATCACCGATGCTGCTTCGAAGAGATTCAAAGGGGAACCCGGAGCAGAAGAAGCATTGAGATCATTTTGGACGGGGTATCTGGATGCTGCGGTCAGTTTTTGCCTATCTTATGTTGTCTCTGCGTCCTCTCACACATTGTAATAGAGATCCAGTGAAGCAGGTTTCGAAGTAGAGATGCAGGTTGTACAAAGAGCGATACGGAGTGTACCAGCGTCGGGGGAAGTTTGGGCAAGATACATGAGGTTGCTAGTACGTGTCGCGACCCATTTGGTAAGGCTCAGTGACTCATTCTAAGACAGGAACGGATCGAGGATGCGGAGGGACAAGAAAGCCAGGAAGAACGAGAAACAGTCCATGATGCCTTCACGAGAGCACTGAACACAAAGCTCGTGCAGCAAGACCCGGAACAGATTGTCACGGTGGTCCTTGCAAGAGCTGGCTACGAAAGGAGAAGGATCGAAGTTGGAAAGGCTGATGAAGATGGGTTGGCTACACTGATCGGGATCCTCGAGAGTGGCATTGACATGGTCTTGCAATGTATGTTTCGTTCGTTATTGCCTCTTGTCTTGCTTGACGCCATTCAGATTCTAAAGCCGGGGACGCAAGATTACGTCTAGAGAAAGCCCTCGCCGATGTGGTAAGCCTCTGTTTGTACATTGCCAAGGAAGTAAGCTAAGTGCCTCGGAAACTCCAGTACGGACGGCTAGCTCAAATGCCGGAAGGCGCGTTCGCTACGTGGAAAGCAGTTACGAAACGTCAAAAAACAAGTTACCTTGTCTGGACGGCCTACACTGAGTCTCTCATGTATGTTTGCCTTCCCTCTCTTATTTAAACCTCGCTGACGTGCCATTGATGTAGAAAGAATCAGAAGTACGACGAAGCCCGAAGCGTTTTCAGCGATATATGCATGAAGCAAATTGACTGGCCCGAAGCTATCTGGGAAGCATGGATTTCCTTCGAACACCTTCACGGAAGCGTGACAGATATAGAAGCATGTTTGGAGAAAGTGCTGAAGGCGCAATACCTTAACAATGACCGGAGGGCCAAGGTATATCTTTCTTATTGCTCTCTGACTCCGAGTTAACGTAATTATGTAGGAAGCAGAAAAGGCTGGATACCAAATGCAGTTGGAGGCACAAGCGACCGAGGGAGTACAAGCAGCTGTCAGCGCTGCTGGCGAAGATTTTACATCAACTAATGTTACTGTCGCTGCGCCTATGGAAGTTGATGTCCAAGGACAGGAAGTTAAGGCAGAAAGTCGGGGTACGAAGCGTACAGCTGAGGCGGAGCCTGTGGTTGCTGAAAACAGCAAGAAGATGAAAACGGGTGAGTTCATCACGACGCCTGCTTATCCTGTTTGTCTGACCGAATGTCTTTGAAGAACCGAAACCACCTCCTCTTAAGAGAGATCGCGAGAATTGTACTGTATTCGTTGCAGACCTACCCAGTGACGTTATGGATGATGATCTGAAAGGGCTATTCAAAGATGCAAGCCGTTGAGTTCTACTGACGTATGTTTTACTAATGCTCTGAATAGTGCGGAACTGTAAGAGAGGTAAAAATTACACCTCTTCCTGATGCACTGGTAGCTACCGTCGAATTTCACGAACGAGTAAGAGTTTCTGGAGTTATTTTCTTGGCTCTATAAGTCTTACCTTTTCTCTTAGGATAGTATACCGGCTGCTCTGACCAAAGACAAGAAGAGGATAAATGGGCATGAAATTGCAGTGCACCTGGCGTGGAAATCGACGCTATATGTCACGAATTTCCCAGAATTCGCGGACGACCCTTACATGCGTAACTTGTTCGGAAAGGTATGCTTTGAGTTGTAGGTTGTGCAATGAATGGACTAACTCCTTGACAGTATGGCACTATATTCGAGACTCGCTGGCCAAGCAAAAAGTTCAAAGCAACGCGGAGATTTGGCTATATTCAGTACACCTCTCCTGTAAGTGCCCCTCCTGCCGCTCGACATTCCAGTTTCTTAAAGCTGAGAGTTGAACCCGTATACAGGCTGCTGCGGAAGCTGCCCTAGAGCTGCATAATCGCGAATTGCAACCTGGCCTTCCGATCAATGTATACATCTCTAACCCAGAAAGAAAGAAGGAAAGGACAGATCACGATGCGAACGAGCGGGAAGTCTATGTGGCTGGCCTGAGCAAGTTCACAACAAAGGCTGACCTCGAAAAGATATTCCAGACTGTGAGTACTATTGGCCCACAAAGCCAAATTGGTTGTTGATAGCCCTTAAACAGTACGGTAAAGTCAAAGACATCAGAATGGCTGCAGAGGAAGACGGTCATGCCAAAGGCTACGCGTTTGTGGAATACGAGAATGCGGTACGTCCATTGCTGGTGATCGGATGAATATACTTATCTTTCCGCTAGAACGATGCACAGGCTGCCTTGGCTGCGAATAATCACGAGCTGAAAAGGCGCCGGATCGCTGTGACATTAGCAGATCCTCGTGTGCGGGCACGACATAAGTAAGAGGAACTGTCCCACCCGCTATTCCGACTCACAATCTCTGCAGAACCATCGCCGAGACGGGTTTGACACGAACAGCCGAAACTAGGCAACGTTCGGTGCGGATACGCGGTCTGCCTCCCAACGCGCAGGAGGGACTGTTACAACAGACGCTGGAAAAGATTGCGTCCGTCAAACGCGTGGAAGTTTTTGAGGACAAACACGAGGCAGTTGCTGAGTTAGAAAACACAGCGGTGCGTGAGGAAACTTTCGACTTGTAGAGCCACCACTAACGGGACATATGGAAAACAGGAAGCAGGAAAGCTGCTTCTCCGCACGGAGCCAATAGTATTCGACGGCCATACGTTGCGATTGAGTGAGGAAGGTCGTCAAGAATTGTCAGGTCCCCCTCCGAAGGCTGGAGGGATGTTCATTCCGAGAAAGGCAGGATCTTCTCGGCCCAAAGCAGGGTTAGGGCTTACGCGGCCCAGCACAAAAATTGCAAGTTCTGCGAGTGCTGCAGGGGAGTTGGGAAGTACTGGGGAAGGAGCGAAGGGTCAAGATGACTTCAGAAAAATGTTGATGGGAGGCAAGTGACGTCACTAGTGTATCTTGTAAACCGATTATCCGGTTATAGTAATGGAACATTTACACCTGTTCGGCCTTTTCGGTTATCCCCCGGCCTGCGTAGTTCTACCCTCAGACCCCATTAGCAAATGGAACCGCAAGAAAGCGACTGCAACGAGTCTTGCTCCATTACGTTTGAATGGACCATTCGTAATCTCAAGCACCTGTTTGACTCGTCAAAAGGTGACGCGAAATCCAAGGCTGTTAAGAGTCCCAAGTTCGGCGGTGGACGTTGGCAAGTGAGTAAGCCTTTAATTGGCGCGTTCCGCGGGTTGATCGACCTGTGATTGCTAGATTCTATTCTATGCAAACGCAGGGACGCCAAAGGAGGCTGTCGGGACTACGGAGGGTGGGGGATACATCAGTTTATTCTTGGCTTGCGAGGTGCGACATCTATGATCCTACCCTTTGGTTTATGATCTAACATAATCCAGCCCACTGTAGCAGAGAGGGAAGCTGCTCTCAAAGACTCAGGAAAATGGGTCCGAGAAGGTGTCTACAAGTTCTGCTTTGAGCTCCGCAAGTGAGCAGAGTTTCCCCCTTCGCATCATTACTATTCCTCATCGCGTATCATAGCGTCGAGAGAAATGTCCTCCATAACCTCAAAGAAGCCGCCAACCATACATTCTCTTACAAGGTATTGTGATGCGGCAGTTACATGCAAATTGGTCCTAACCAAGGCTTTTCTTGTAACAGACGGCCAACTGGGGATGGTACGACTCTGCTTCCTTGGAATCGTGAACATCCATGCCCACTGACTCTTGACACAGGGCTCAGTTTGCGCGGCGAGACTCTGTCTACTACCAGTCTGCCAGTGCAAAGGCTCAAGATGCATTAGTTATTGTTTGTACCATCACATCCTCGCCGAGTGCCACATCTCTCCTCCCCCCTGGCTCCAACCTCTCCATGCCTAAGTCCTTGGTAGATACAGTGGGATCTCTCCTGGATGACCCCCGTTATTCCGACGTCGAGTTCATTATCCTTGGCCGCAATCAGGACCCAAAGAAGGCAAGGCGGATATGGGCGTCTCGCAAGCTACTCCAACGGGCCGAGCACTTTCATGACAGTACGTGGAATCAGCCCACGAACCTTCATTCAACTGATCGCCTTATAGTGTTGGGCGCCAACTTTGCGGAGGGCGCAATGGACTTCAACCCTTTGCATACACCACGGGCTGCCAGTCAAAGCCTGACTAACACTGCTACACAGAGTGACGCTGGTGGTTACTTTGACGAGTACATCGATTCTGATGACGAAGAAGATGATTATTTTGAAGTCGATGAAGATGACGACGAAGTGTCATCTCAGATGGACGCATCGGAACATGACCTTGCGCCTATGACTGAGCCCCAAGGCGATGAACCGTTCCAACTTGCTGAAAGCATTCTCGATGATGAAAGTCGCCATACCGATCAGGTCACCTCAGGATCCCATTCTACCTCTGCTTCTCAAACGGCTCTGACTCATGTTGCTGATGAGAGTATGACGGACCAAGCTTACCACCACACCTCAAAACCCCACATGACCGTCGTTATCAAAGGCGTTGCCTACAATACATACCGCTCCCTTCTCTATTATGTGAGTTCACCCTCTAACTTGCACATGTCTGCAATTGACGTTCTTTATAGTTATACACTGATAATATTGTCTTCGCACCACTTTCTTCATCCTTCGCGTCATCACGCCTTATTATGCCTTCGCCCTCTGCAACCTTTCCATCGTCGCCAGGTTCCGAAGCTACTCCTTCCACCTCTAAGAAGGGAACATATACAGATTCTGCCACGTCGAGGAAAGAGTGGATCAGAGAATGGATGAAACATAATACAGGGCGACCTGCTCCCTGTTCCGCGAAAGCTATTTATCGAGAAGCTGACAGTAAGTCCGCACTGGCTTTGGAATATACATGAATCTCAACATCCACAGGATTGGATTTGAGGGACTTGAAGGCGCGAGCTGCTCAGGTGTGTCTCCAAGTATTCGCGAAACAACTGCAAGCCAACCCTATGACAGCATATTTTCAAGTCTTTGACTGTTGAAAACATCGCTTACGAAGTTTTTTCCCCTTTCGCTTCGACATTTGAGGAAATAAGAAAAGTATAGCTTGAATTTAACCCTCTCGCGGATTCTTTTTGACGGCTTGCACCCCAGGTTGAAATTGGATTTTTCCTCAAGCATTGGCAAGAAATTCGTACCTCAGATGCCATGAAGAGTATCTGGCAACAAATCCGGAGCGGAAGACACCCTGGCTTTGAAGAAGGTATGTTTCCCGCTCCGCATGCACGGAGGCACCTGAAAACCCTCGTTTTGTTCAAGTCTGGCCTGCTATCGCAATGAATCTTGAATTCAAACCAGCCACCCCTACAACCACTACGCCCTCCAGAAACGAAGCGGCACACCAAATGATTTCTTGAACAAAGACGAGAATCACCATCACGTTGGACCTGAATCGCGTATCATATTCACTCTTATGCATTCAGATGCACAACAGAGCCTCATTAGCGCTTTTATGATTTCTCCATCAATACATCTCGTTTTCCTTCACAAAGTCTGAACTGTCGCCTCTAGAATAGCTCGACAGAGTCATAGACGAAGTTGGGACTGAGGAAACCGTCGCCGGAACTACCGCTAATAACATTGATCTGGATAGTGTTGGTGCCCGCAACGAGAGTACCTGTGAGTATGCAGGAATCAGTTCGAGTTCTGATATCACGGAAGGAGAAAATCACCAGAAGGAATAGCGAAGTCGTCTGAAGGCAGGTTCGTATCAGTGTCAATCGTTGGGACGAAACAGACCTGAGTGAACTTACAGACTTGATTGAGGCCTCTCCAAGTTCCACGGGTGACACTGTCCAAAGGTCAGCAAGCGGGCCAGGTCATGCTACTGGGAATCGATTACCCTCGGGAGTCAACAGCAGGTGGTGCTAAATAAACGGTCGAAGTCAGGCGACAAATGTCAATGTAGCGCCCGACTATGCGTACCAGGCGGGGCAGAAGATGTCCAAGAGTTGACTGTAACTTGAGGCCTACCACCGGCGAACGCTTCGGTAGTGCGAATGCGGAGTGTGCGTGCTCCTGTAAAATAAATAAGCACCAAACGCCCTCGCTGCCAGGGCTTTGTGACAAACCGATTTGTGATGAGGAGGCCGTCCATCTAATGGTAGTCGGGTTGTTAACCTAGGAACGATTCAACGTGTGCGTCGAGTCATTTTGCAGGACGTCTCACTTACAGCCTTGAATTGTGCCATAGGGAAGGAAGAAACGGATGAGGAACCAATGGTAAATGTGATAGGGCCCCAGTTGCTCATCCTCGAATCGGATCTGGATACATACGCGCAAGTGAGACGAAAACATTGGAAGGACAACCCTGGAGTACTTACGGATGCATGTGCTCGATGTTATTGGCATTGAGGAAACTGAACCCAATCAGATTGTGAGTGCGATTCCGCCTGATGTAGAAGCTCATGCCTACCCTGTGGGGGTTCCGTCGACAGTACCTAGAGGAGTATGTTGGATTCATCTCTTAATCGGACCCGCATATGCTCGCTCACCGATTGACCAGATGGTATTTGGGCGACTGAGGTTTGAGCTTAAAGTAATCGAGGATGTCCTGCCTGCAGACACTGTGACACTTCCGGTACCGGCTTCGAGTTCACCTTGATACAGGGTGACAGTGTAGGTGCCCGGCTTCATCATATTCCTCGTGAAGCTCCCACTACGAGTGTAATGAGTTTATCAACGGCTCGTGTAAATCACTCGAGCGAACTACATACCCGGAACCTGCGGTCCAATATTGCGCTGCAGAGCTCTATGCAAGACTTCAGGAGAAGGAAGGCGTGTATATCCAAAAGTTCTCTACCTTGAAACCAATCGTAACAGGGAGCCCGGACAAAGTACCCGAATAACTTCCGGAGACGGTACCACGACCAGAGGCTGGAACATAGCCTTGGAGACCAAGACTATCCATAAAGCTTGTATCCAAATTGCCGGATGGTGCAGAACCAGACGTGATGGCCAGCGCATAACTAGAAGTGTTCCATGAACTCCAGCATTAATTTTGGACTTCAATAGAACCCACGGTCCGAAGAATCCAGTTCTATACGTTTCAGTCTGCTCATGATTTGAGTTCATGTAGAAGTAGAGCTCTTGCTGAGCACTACCCTGATTGTTAATGTCTACCGGAGGGTCAATATAGCACCAGGTACCGGGACAGAAAATGGAACAATACCCACCTCTGAAAAACGGGCCGCCAGAAGACGTTTCATAGCCGACACCAGGAATGATCATGAAAGCACCGACGCCGGAGCCAGTTACGCCGTGGACTTGATCTTCAATGAAGCGGATCTTTGGAACGAACGCCGCATAAGCTCAGGTCACGGTAGGAGTGGAACCTAGAAAGGCACTGACGCTAGAATAGAACTTGGAGCGAGTCTGACCATTCAACGAGAATACATCAGAGCCTTCAATAGCGGTACCGCCATTGACCTCGGCTTGAGGGATGCCGTTTGGGAGTGCAGACTTCGATAACCGTGCGATGAAACGAAGCTCTCCGACACTTGGCTCTTGGGAGGCGAAGGTACCCATATAAAGCGTATTTATTCCTGAGCGGACGATGACATAGTGTGTCTATCTCGTCTATGAAGGATTTCTGATACGATAGCTAAATAAACTTTTGCTACTCACGATAGTGCTCGTTTTGATGGTAATGACAGCGATGTTATTAGCCACAGACGAGGTCACAGTGGCTGAGCCTGTCGAAGCTATCACTTCCTGGTAGAAAAAGCATCTATCTTAAGATCCGTACCAAGACCGGAGCTGAGCTGAGTGAATTTGGATGAGTCTTGGAGCTGTTTTCCGTTGAAGAGAATAGAAGTGATGTCTCCATTTGCTGTGTTGACTACCTCATTTACATGTGAACGAACTCGTATATCACGATGCGTTTGCGGCTACTTACTCGTTGTGACCAGACCAGCGCCAGAATCAACAACCATATTGCTTCCGGACTTCGTGACCCCGAAAGCCGCGAGAGCGGCGGGCAAGTAGAGCAACAAGCACAGAAAGTGGAGAAACATGGCTAGGAGTTTTGGGCCGCCTGGGTGCCAGCTCTCGTATTTAACTTCCTGAAACTGTCTCTAGACTGGAGAGACGGATTTTCTTCGTGGATATGAATGACATCTCTGGGGTAATTGGCGTATTTTCATGTCCAAAACTGTCACACAACTTTTGACCCAGGTGACCACTCTAATATTATTCTTGCTCTCCCCCAGCCGTCGGCGGCCCGCTGGGATGACGAGACGTGAAAAAATATACTGTTCGATGTTGGCTTTCAGCAGTATAACGAACGGAGGCCTGTGGGAGATCTGTATTGAAGGACATGAAGATACCAAGGGCTATGGGTGGACCTAATCTTTGGGTCCCGTGCCATGCTCCTCTTCGACAGTGGTGGGAAGTAGGGGCGCACAACTCCGATCGCCGGGCTGAACGTGATGGGCTCACGGGCGAATAGCATAATCCAAGTTGAGCCCACAGTGGAAGGTTCGGACAACCATTATCGCTGAATAGGCGGTCCGCCCAGTTTTTCCTTGTCGGACCGCGTTCAGTAGTCCTTGATAGTACTCTCTCCACCCCAGCGTGGTTCTGATTATGCGAGATTTAGGCGACCCAGGTGACAATTGGAAGCTCATGCAGTTGATTTTGTCAAAAGTCCTGACCATGAGAAATTTAGTCCAATCAATGATGTTTTGAATTAAAGGCCAAGAACCTTGAAGTTTGAGGTTATGCTGACATCAGGATATTCTTCGGCTTCTCCTGAACAGTATGGGAAGGATTACGTTGGGTTTGTATTGGTTTCTGAATTGAGAGGTCAATGTGCATGAGGACCTCAGTCATGTCATAAGATGGATTGGTAATGAGGCGAGCTGGCAACAAGTTTACAAAGTTACATGAGGCTGGATTCCTAAGATGCAGTGGCGTGTGTGTGAGGATGGGCAGCGATTTTCGTGGGATCGTACTGGGCCCCATTCGTGGAATTTTGAATACCTTGCCAAACGGGGGGTTGTGGAACGTGGGGCTCAACGTCCGCGGGAACAAAGAGTTCCTGTTCCTCAAACTCTTCTTGAAGTTCAGGAGGCACAGAACCAGGGACTTTGTCCACAGGTTGAGGAGGAATTCGATGTAAAAGGCCGAACCTAAGGTAGCAGTGAGAAAGCTGTGTCAGACTCAGATAGGTGCGCAACACACCCGAAAACACATCCAAGAAGACCTTCGCCGCCCCAATGACGGTTAGGAATCAGGACGACCTCCCTTAGGGTACTACGCGAATTAACCTCGGCATCTGATAAATGAAAAAGGGAGACGCACTCAAAGTCGTACGAGTAGACATAGACTCGTAAGGGTTTATCGACGTGCTAAGAGTCTCGTTAACTTGGCGTAAGAGACAGACTGGAATATCTTCTCACAGCTTCAACAACGTCATAGAAATCGTTCTCTGCGCCGAGCACCCCACCTGACCAGCCTAATTTCGCTTGAGCATGAGAGGGATTGGTTCATCCTAGTCACTTACCGAGAATCCAATCGCCCATTGGGACTAGGCCGGCACTCTCTGCTGGGCTTCCCTCAATAACGTCCAGGACGTGCCACACGTTCTCGCTGGCTGATTCGGGTTCACATATCCGCATGCTGAGACCTAGTAGGGATGGTTGCGCATCATTTCCATTAGAAACAGAGCCGCTTTGTAAAGTGGACCAAGCTCGGGAGGGGGTAATAGACACGACTTGTCCCGTTGTTAATGCCAACGACAGGATACCAGGGAGGCTTAATTACCTCGTGTTTGCTGACTCTTGCTACTCCATACGAGAAGATTGAGAACGCGACCTTCGTGGGACTCTACTATTTTCTCCAGTTCGGAGGCATTGATATTGTCCGAGGAGAAGGAATCTCCTTCAAATCCAACGATGAAATCAAAGAAGGGCTCGATGTCGGTTTGAGAGGCTGGGGATTGCGGAGTCACTCTAAGAACGTGAAGACCACGTGGAGGTGGGTGAGCCTGAGAAGTAGATTGTCCTGCGCCCATTTGTCGGGAAAGATCTGAGACTGGTTGTAGTTGTCAGTCTCGTTCACTTTCCAATCCACAACCAGTGTCCCACGGCCCCTAACTACCAAAACGGTTATAGCCCCTAACCATCGCAGCAAAAAGCGGGGCCGAGTCCAATGTCAAAAGCAACAATCTTCAGGAAATCTGCTGAAACAGAATCGACCATCTTGCAGCGGCCGTTCCTATTAATTGGTGCCGCAGACATCGGAATGCCTGATGCTTGCAGCCCTAACAACCGTCGGTCTATACACGTCCACATAGCTCACCACCGCTCTCTCCTCGCCCTCCAGCCCTGCGTGGTTCCTGCAAGTGACCGGTCCATACAAAGCCATCGTATCCACAATAAAGTGTTTTGTAGCTGTTATTCTACTCCTTCTGCGTACGCATAGGCTCACTCAAAAAACATCCGCGGAATTGATGCGATCGTGAAAATCGGTGCTGCGCAGATATGCCGGAATCCATACTTATGGTCTTGAAACAGCAAACATGGCAACCCGAAGTGGTATGAACAAGATCGTTGAGACGGTACATATAACTTATATGGCTTGGAATTGAGATGTATCATATATTCAAAAGTATCCGAGAAATCTCACTGGCCTTGAAGAAAACTCTATGCCCTAACCAGGCTGCGGCTGCCTGTCCCCATTTATCAAAAGCCAACTACACTAGTGGAACCGTGGATGAAATGTGAGACCGTGCGAGTTGGTCATCATACGATCGATGGTCTTTATATCTCAGGCTTTACTCAACGACGGCTTCTTGTATTTCCATACTTTCAAGGTATTTTGAAGTGTGTTTTCACAATAGAACGCTTTAAGCCAGTGACCTTATACCAGCTAGAGTGACGGAGGTGAAGGAAGGCGGCCATAACCACGTGACTTTCCGATTTTTTTCGGTCACGACTTCTTGGTGAATGACACAACTGACAGTGACCCGTTCGGCATACGCTACCTCAAGAGACCAGACTCGGCCAACCTTCATCGCTAAACGACGCTCAGCGAGTGGTCGAGACGTGAAGCCTGGGTTTATTGTCCCAGAGTTGAATTTGATTCTGGCCAATGCGGTACATGTGTTCTTTGTCGCACGAATTGACCTCCTTGCTTACTTGCAGCCTTCTACAGCTGACGAATGTTACTTCGTCGCTATCTTCACTCTCGAATCCACCCCCCCAAAATTAATGTTTCTGTCTCAGCGCCGAGGAGCAATCACTCAGATGGACCCCGAACAAGTGGCCCTTTACGGCTTCATTGCCTCAGCGACGTGTCGACGCCAACCAGCGCACCGAGAACGGAACGCGGACTGTCTGACCAAGCCAACAGGTTTTCCCCCAGCATTGGGGAAAAGGTCCAATTGGGGACTCAGTCTCCCAAGGCTGATGCCGCCTCCGGAGAACTAACTAGAGGCCAATTTCTAGAGGACCTCAAGCAGGCACTAAGCTCTGGCAACCCCACCCTCATTGAGGATAGTGTAAAGGACCTTCTGCGGCGCAGGGATAAACAACGGGACAAGTCACAAACTTGGAACCTTGTTGTCCAGGATTTCGTCTTACGCGTTCTCTCATTACCGACTCTTCAAGCTGTCCTCTCCGCCATCAGACCTCGCACCGTCCATCTTTCTGAGACCGCCATCACACAGCTTGTACAGCGATTACTGTCACCAAGCCAATCCGAAGACGTTGAACGATTGTTGACGCTTCTTCAACCTCATGTGCTCCACCTCCTACGACACTCGCGTCGTGTCCGGAGCCATTCTGTCACCTATACTCCCCCTTGCATCATACGGCCCTCCTTCATTTTCCTCAACGCATTTCTCTCTGTCGACCAGAAGAAAGCGATGGCCATCTTCCACGCTCTAGTCGATTCCGGCCACATTCCGTCGGAAGCAATAGTTGATTCGTCCTCGTCGCAAACCCTCGAGCAAATTATTAGTATGTCGCTCGTTAAAGCAAGCTTATACTGGAATTGGAAGGACATTGCCGGAGACATCCTAGAGCGTTTGCTTCAACCCGCCTCCGCTCCCGACTCTTTTACAGTCAGACACGCTACTGATTGCTTATACACACTTCTGATATCACCCTCGCCTAGTGGCCTTCATCGTTGTTTCAACCTGATTCGTCTTCTCCATTCTCACTCTCCTGTCCCCGATGCTCTGGTCCGCCAACTCTATCAGTGCGCAGTAGACATTGACGCTCCTTCTGTCGCTGAAGAGATGTATGACTTCTCACGGGAGTCTACAGTTCTCGACACCCACGTTTATCCGGCACCTCAAGGAAGGGCGCTGACCTGGCTCATGACCTACTTGGCAGAGGAAAGCAAGAAGGCGTATCTTGTGCGGACTTTGGCATCCGATGTCGTCCGAAACGACATACCTATCCCAGTGGACCAACGTTCGAACTTCATCACCACCATCGCTGAAAAAGGTCTTGCATCTCCGGCTCGAGCATTGTGGGAGCGATATTCTGTCGGAAAAGACGGCTCTATCATCCTTGGAGATTCTTCTCTAATGCTACGCATGTCCAGCCTCTTCACCAACTTGGCTCGCCATAAAGAGTCTAAGGTGGATAGCCCGGAGGACGATATCTCATATATAATTGAAATGCGGAAGGTAAAGGAGTTGCGGTCGTTCGTGGAGCATATCATCATGAAGTTCAAGGAGCATCACGAACCATGGGAGAACGCAGATCATCGAGCTATGACATCGTATGCTAGAGCCTGCTTCATCGTCGGAAAAAACACGGAAGGATTTGACATCTTTAAAGTCCTTTTGAAGCGGTTAGAACTCCCCGATTTGTATGATGTCAATGTCGCGTTGAGCGCCATTGCCAAACAAGCACCAGAAGCTGCTGGAAGGATGGTTGGGAAGATGGAGAAGTATGGCGTGCGGCCAGACGCTGTCAGTATTGGAACAGTGCTACATCATGCATCGACGCAGCGGTGTAAGGATGTCGTGGAGGAGATGATACAACGGGTTTTGGCGACTCCGCAGATTCACTCTGACGTGAAAGCATTCGGCGCTCTCGTTAGAGCTGTGGTACAGCCGGAGAAGGATGAAGCGAGAGAGGCTCGTATCCTCAAACTCCAGAGCGCCTGGGAGCTCGTACACCAGTTCACCAAAAAGAAAACTCTGATTTCCACGCAACTCGGCAATTACCTCGTTTCCTTGGCTATAGAAGCACAGGATGCCTGCTTGGCCTTCAAGTTTTGGGACGCGCTGCTGAAGGACAGCGCAGAGTATGATGATGAACGGCAACGTCGGCAACGCAACGCCATTGTCGTGCTCACCTTGGCGCAGAACATGCGAGCAGAGATCAGTGGAACGCACGCTCGTATGATCATCAACCAGATAAACAAGCGAGGTGGGAAATAGGAATTTGGATGTACTGCTTGTAGAGTCTAGCTATTAGACCTCTTTCGAGCGGAGGTGTCAGATACTGTACATTGTTTGGGCTCTCACCTGGTTATGTCACTCAGTGACACCGGTATCGAGGGTTATAATTAGAGGGATTCAACTTATTTTCACGTGGCACAAACCTGGAAGTGTTGACGGTCTGGGGGATGGTTCGCAGCGGGAGGAAAGGATCCGCGGAACCCCCCGTGTCGAGCAGATTGACAACGAGTGGCCCAAAAGATAAAAAGAATTCTTTCCGGACTTGATGAAAAATGCCGACGAGTCGCTTACGGTGGCATTGAAGGGACCGATTGATGAGATCAAACACAAGAGGGGGATCCAAAAAGGGGCGGGTGCGCCAGAGTTCTGGATCCGGAGATTGGCCGAGCCCTGGTTGCAGTGTGAACGGACTGTTCTCGTGACATCGATCCATGTTGGGATCCACGCGTCAGAGATTGGACTGTTGCTCACTCTTAAGTGAATGCCCCGTTTTTGATCTATTGGATATAAATCATTGGAAGAACGCATTTTGAGTTTACACAGCGCCCGAGCCGTAAACAACTGTGCCACGGGAACAACAAACATTCCATCGCCTCAAAACTCGAGACACAACTCTTCGCAAGTCTCGTCTACCCCGCATCCCCGTCGCATCCTATAATCGTTCCTCTCCCCCACGATCATGCCTGCAGCTCGACCAAAGAAAGAGAATAGCTCAGCCACGCCTCCTTCCGACGATGGGCATCTGAAGGAATCACAATCCGAAAACAGCAAGAGCAAGAGAAAGTATGTCTAGATTGCCCGATCTTTTTCCGTCCCCTTTCTACGTCCTCGTCCTCCTCACCCCCGCATTCCCCACCCTTTTATCACCCCGCACTTCGTCGTCTTCTGACGTTGTTGTCAACGCCTTATATGACTCTTTGCCTTCCTATCAACACAATCTAACCATCTGTCATGCTTTCTATTAGGCGTCAATCACAGAGTTCGTTTTATTTCTTGCTTCGCTGTGTGGTCCCTCTAATCCAAACTCTCTTAATCCAGGCTGTGATGCTTGCAGAGCCCGTAAGGTTCGCTGTGCGAGGGAGAATCCTGACGATCCCAAGCAGTCCTGCAAGCACTGCATCACACTTGGTATCCCATGCACATATGACTATCAGCCCAAAAAACGGGGCCCTCCCAACCTGTGAGTTGAAATTTTACGTAGGAGAAGCTTTTAGTGATCGGCTCGCCAAGCTATCTACGACGTCTGCAGGAAGCCGCTGCGGCTGCGGCCGCGAATCAGTCCGAAAATCAGAACGAGCCCGAAAAATCCCCTGTCTCAAGTGTAGCCAGCCCTCCCAAGAGCGTGATTTCACCCTCCTTGGGATCGAAGAGCCCTCCGGGATACCTCGAACCGTCGCTGAATCCGCTCCCACCTGCATCTGTCCCTTTACCCCCATCTCGGTATCCCATAGCTGCGGACTCTTACCATCCTCACTATAATCAAAATCAGGTTACATCGACATATCCCAGCCTCCGCTCAAGTGAACCTGCCACCAATGGAAACTCCTTGCTTAGCTCTCACGCGTCGCCCAAAACGGAAGAACCCCATTCCTACAATTCCCAATCTGATCAGTATAACTCTTACCCCTTGTATAGTTGGTCATACAAGCAACACCAACCAACGCCTATCCCACCGCCCAGTACCGTCCCTCCTTTGTCTTACTACTATAGGCCACGGCGACTGGAAGAAATCGCGCCAAGAGATACTATTTCCCTCATCATCGCCCTATTTTTTGATTTCGTATACCCCTTGACTCCATGTATCCACAAGCCTTCTTTTATGGCCGATCTTCACGCGCGACGGGAAGAGCGCGACCCTCTTTTTTTCGCGCTGGTCATGTCTACGGTGGCGTCAACGCTAGTCCAGGTCCCTAGATCATACCTGCCTATGGAGCGACCGGTTGTGCGAAAACTGGCTCAAGTATGTTCTTACTCATCGGGGTACGCCTAGAATACTGACAGCCTGTGAATTAGACTTGTTATGAAGCCAGCCGACATATTTCGGTTGCTTCTTATGATCCCCCTACTTCGATGCATGTGGTTATCCGCTACTTGTGGGTCAAGTTTATTATGACCGAGATCGCTGATTATTGAAGATTCAATCAACAGTGATTGTATTTATCATTTCTGCGAAGGACATGATGCCACCCAGCATGCGGCTTTCGGTGAAGCGGCACATATCGCTGTCACGCTGCGCATGCATGAGGAAGCTTCTTATGAGGGACTAGATCCCATTGAATGCGAGGTTCGGCGACGCACTTTCTGGTTGCTATTCGGAGGTAAGCAACCGACCCGATTCCTCCTTTCCCTCATTGACTGTTTCCCACAGCGGATAAGTCCATGTCGATTCTGCTCGGTCGTCCAATCTGTCTAAGGGACGAGGATTGCACCGTTCATTTCCCCAAAGAACTTGATGACGAATAGTATGTTTCATTTATTTCATTTTAATTCATTATGTTCGCTTATTAACCGTTCCTTGTGCCTTAGTATCACGCCCAGCGCTTACCTGCCACAGCCCCACGGAAAAACGGCGATTGTTTCGGGCCTTAACTACATCTCCAGAATCTTTGCGCTACTCGGTGAAATCCTAGTCCGCATCCGGGTGGATAAGCGCTCTCCCCCTCAGGGCCAATTTGCTACCGCCAGGCTAGAGGAAGTGCAGTCACTTCACACGAGGATCCTTGCTGCTCTCAGCCACGCGCCAGAGCCTTTACGACTCAAGCAAGTACATTCCCAAGCCCACATTCCACCGGAATACGGAGGCGCGGGTTTCAGGCAAGCTACCTTTGCCGAAGTCAAGGATTTCTTCGACAATCCCAACGCTTCCCGCGCCAATGCATTGAATCCGTTCCTTGTCATGCAGGCGAATCTGTACGTTACGCAGGTGAGAGTATCCACATTGATGAATATCACGTTCTTTACCGACCAGCCGCGTAGCAACTGGTCCGATTTGTCATTGAGCAATATCGTGATGAGCTCCTCATGTCGCTGCAAGGCAGCCTCGACGAGCAACAGGTTGCAGAAGATCGCGAAGTGGTTGCGAGCGACCTCTTGAATATTCTGCACAGGTAAATTGGTCTGCTGTTTTCCTTCACCGTCTGATATAGCTTCAACTACTCTTATAGTATTCCTATCCAATCTATCGCCACAAACGGACCAAGCTTGGTTCATAAAGTGCGATTCGTCGCGTCAACGCTGCTTGACGCTGTACGGAAGGCGGAGACTGCTCCTGCCTCGGCTGCGCGGGCGCATGCCTACCTTTGTGAGTGAACGTTCTTTCTATCATAAATAGACGCAGCTTTCTAACTCGTTTCCTCAGGGGACTTCCTCAGCATCCTTTCTGAGATTGAGCGAAATTATTTGTGAGCCATTTGTGATTTGTGGGGCCATGAAATAAAGCTAACTTTTATTCCAGGCTTGATGACGACCGAGATGGAACATCGAGTGGTGACGGGATGACAATGGTCGGATGAACTAATGTTTGCAAACTTACGCGTGTTGGACGTCTTTTTGCTTGAATAATACTACTGACGATCTTTTTCATATACCCTTGATGAAAGAGCCTTATGTATTTTATATATTTTGTATTTCGAGTTCCTTCAACACATGTAGCCTTGATTAACTTAAGCTTAATGCCAAGAGTCATGGATTATGTACAGCGTTGACCGCACCAGCCTCTACACATCTCGGGAATTGCCGGTCTCGATCAATTGCTGCTGCCAACGCAGTTTCGTACAAATGATACATAAGACGACGCGTCCCTCAAGCGTCCCATAATCTAAACGACCGGACAACCTGACTATTCGTATCTGAGCTCGCGAGCGACCCGTAGGACATGGATACTTCGAGCGGCCAGATGTCACAACCATCTAACCCAACAAGCATGTTAACGGAGGAGGAAGCAACACGCTACGACCGTCAAATGAGATTATGGGGGATAGAGGCACAACAAAGGTAGTAGTTTTACACGCATAACCATACTTCATCGGCCTTCATACTCTAATGTTATGTACAGAATGAGAAATGCTGTTATTCTAGTCCTGAGACTCCGCGGCGTCGCCACCGAAGCCATTAAGAATATGGTACTTGCGGGTATTGGGAAGTTGATCATTGTAGATGGTGGAGACGTTGCTGAGGAAGATTTAGGATGTGGGTTCTTTTTCAGAGATGAGGATGTCGGGCGAAAAGTAAGGTCACCACACATCCTCTTCGGACTCGGATATTCAATGGCGATTTGTCGGGACATTTTTTGTTTTCAGAGACTTGACGTCGCCAAACCTAGAATTGAAAGCTTAAACCCCCTCGTGAATGTGGAGACACTCACCGACCCGTCTGTCTTGGAAGGCCTGGCTTTCGAGGATGTCGTGCGACAAGTTGATCTAGTCTGCGTCACAGATCACGATAGGGAGAGTCTTGTACGTCTTCTTTCTTCTTTTCGTGGTGACTTGACTTCTGATATCCATGGCAGGTTGGCATTAATGAAATATGCCGCCGCTACAGAAAACCCTTTTACGCAGGGGGTTCTTACGGCTTTTTTGGTTACATATTCTGTGATCTTCTAGACCATGAATACCTTTCACCGTAAGTGCTTTATGGCTGTGGTTATGCCAGAGGCTCGTTTGACCCTCCTGGTGCCCCTAGAGACCGTACTGCGCCAAAGGAAGCTCCCCGTAATGTCAAAAATAAGACTACATACTGTCAACTTGCGGACGCCCTGCAGTACAAATGGACAAGACTGACCAAGCGGCAAACAAAAGAGGTTAATCCTGCTTTACTTTTTAGCATCCTTGGTACGATTATTTCTTTCTCTCGGTTGCGATGGTCTCTGATATTACCAGGGCTCTGGCAATACGAGTTCTCACATCGTGAACTGCCAATAGATGCTACCTCGGCCGCAGAAATCCAATTCATTGTAAACTCCCTGATATCGACGGCCGATGTTAACAAGCAAGTGTTGCGGGAAGTGCCCCTAGATCTCATCGAGTAGGGTCCTTCTCGAGTCACCAGGATTGCTCCACTGATTCCGGGTTTTTTCCTCAGGTCGCTATCTGACGGTGCTAGACACGAGTTCAATCCCGTTTGTGCAATAATTGGAGGAGTCCTCGGCCAGGACATTCTCAAGGCTCTCGGCGGTCGGGACCCTCCTATTGCCAACTTCTTCATCTTCGATGGAAATACAGGCGGAGGCACTGTTTGCCGTCTCAATATGTAGCGAGCAAAGTCTAAAATGTATGGAGGTATACACGTACTTGATTGTCTAGGAATCATTGAACTTCGCAGTTTTTCCGACATTTCATATCATCTTGGAAAAAGCCGCATCAGTGAACCCTGTTAATTTTTTCTCCGGAGGTCTGACCTTGGGTTGACGTAGGTACTGGGTTCTTCGGCGTGACTGCTAACTTCCATGTGAAGCCGATCTGATTCTGAGCTCCATTGTATAGATCATAAAATGACCTCCAGAATACATCTTCTCCAGATCGAATCAGAGCCATCTCCTCAGGTTGAGTGTGAAAATCTTTTCAGATTGGGCTTGTTCTGACATTGGTATGCTCACACATGTGAATAATAATCCATCGCTGTGGCGGAGCTCATCTTCTTTCAAGACCTGCTTGTTCCGCTCAGCTCGCCTTCAAGAACCACGTTTCGTAATGAGAGCGTTCACGAGGTCTGACGCGGCGCGACGCACGTTCGTTAAAGGCACGACAGTGCAAAGGCTGAAGGTCATGTCAAAGGAACATCACAGTTTTACGGTTCTACGAAAGGATCCACGATGAACAAATATTGGGGAAGCTCATCTTGGACGACCGTATATTTCTCCGAGGCTACTGAAATGGCCTACATCCGCATTCGCCTAAAGGGCTTTGACCACGGAGATCGCCTCGAGCAGAATGAGTTTAGGACGGACTTGCCGTTTCCGGATGAAGTCTATGGAAAGATGGGATCCTCTTGCCTACAAGGAAAGTCTACCTCATGCCATGATACATGATGCCACCGACGGTTGGCTAACCCCGCAGGCATTCACAACCGACCCTAGTCACTTCACAGCACTGGTTTTTCTACTTCCATCTACTGATGATGGGAAATAAAAGTGGTTGAATCGATTTCAGACCCCTCGTCTGGAGCTGACATTGCTATAAGCCGCGAGCCACTAAGGACGACACTTCAGGGCTCTCTCATCTGACAATTTTAATAACTATCAAGTGATTGTTTGTACCGAGGTTTGAGGCCGATAACGACGCAGGTAATCCCATATTTGATTCCTTCCCAAATCTACTCTGATGGTCCACGACCTGAGAACGTTAATCGAAGCGGGCCCTGCTCTTCTGATCACTACCCCAGACCCCGGATTTCGCCTTACTTGGAACAGCTTGGAACCTACGGAAGCGCAATCCCGTTTTTTTTTGTTCCCAAAGGGCTCCAAGGGGCAGTCCGTATCAGAAACCGATAGGCTGTTCAAGCTCAGGCCGGTTCAGACGTGGCGTGCCTCCCTTACGATTCATTATACAAGACTGCCGAATGGGTAAATAGTTTGAGCAGGAAATTCCTTGGTTCTCCAGAGTATATGGTTATTACCATGGTTGTTGATATTAGTTCGGGATGACTTTCCAGTGTCTTAAACGTAACGAAGCGGCGGGAAGCTAGAATTGATGTCGAATCCCTCGGAGGGCGCTGCATCTTCGGGAATACTTGCCAGGCGGTAAAGGACTCAGGGGAGTAAATCACTTCGATGCCAATTGCCACAGGGCGGGCATCTACAGGTTACTATAAGGAGCAAAGACGGCGTTTGGGACGGTCAATCTCCAGCGATTGCCCAGAGGTAATGCAAGGATTTTACACTCCAATCCCTGGCATCGCGTCGTGCATAAATATGGGGTGATGCTTATGCGCCCTGTGGCGGCGTTACAGCCTGTTGATGATGGGTGACCTTATGCAAGTGGTGCAAGGAACGTTTACGGGACTGACAAAATTGCGACTGTCTCAGTAAAGCGACCCATCGGCTTCGGTACTTTTATTCTATGCTATGCATCAGCTGATCGGGCCGTTTGGCACTTCCATTTCGACTCGTATGAACCTCATGGAACTCTGCCCTCAAGAGGATATTGGAGAAGGCAATATAGTAGGTGGAGATAATAATTTTGTGCTCGTGCTTCTTTGCCCTGAGACTTTGAGGACTTGCGGTCGGATAAGCTCCACCGGTATCGTGGCAAGCAGACACACGACAAAGGATTGCTTGAAGACCCCACGTCGAGCGGTGTCTTGTGGGTAAGCACCCAATATTCCTTGCTTCTGATGTACCGGTCAGAGACCCAGAAGGCTGGCGGGGTTAAGAAAACGCATCGGCGTCGATATGGCACGGGTAATTCAGGCTCGTGACCGAAGTCGAAAAATCGGTTTGTGTTCGGTCTCAATTGTCATAGCCCGAGGGTGATAAGAGATACGCTGTGGTACGCCCTGGTACGTCCCGTGCCCCCTCCCTGGTGGCTACCACTTGGAAAGTCTTTCAGCTGAAATGCTTGTGTATGCCCCTCAAATCAGAAGAATTTCAATCTTCATGTAAATCAAACGTGCACTTAGTCATCTTTTTGTCTGTGGGCACGGCGGCCCGCGGGACGTCAGAAAAGTATCCGGTGAGACAGGTCTCAGAGGCGCAGGGTCGGACGCTGAAGGATCGGCACCGATAAAAAGTTTTGACAAATACATAGTTGCCCATACTACGGGGGTGCCCGATATTCGGATGAGCCCAATATTCGGACGAACATTTGTATCGTCCTTCATGCTTCACATAAAATTCAAAAAAAAACATATATAATGACTATTAAATATTCTACTCATTGTGCGCGCATTATTTAACAAGACACGAAAATGTTGCAGAGAGCGACAATTGAGGTCGAAGTCACTCTCAGTCACGCTGGTTCGAAAAACCATGGCTGGGAAGCAGTGACCGATGTGACATCCGAACGTGAGGCTCATCAGGGCTCATCCGAATATCGGGCACCCCATAGTAGCCCATAGTATGTATGTACGGCAACTTAACCGAAAACCGTGATTGCGTTTGTTCGGCATCTTGGAGTCAGCCCCTGACGACAGTTTCACCAAGTTTCACCGTCTTCCGCGTGCATTCTCCAATGTACGTGGCGTAGTCTGACCAGTGACGACTCTCTCTCTGCGTCCTCACTTTGCGACTTCAGATCTGCCTGACCGTTACTCGTACTCATGTATTTATTCCTGGATTTGTGAACGATTTAACCACGTGGAGGACTTGGGCGTGGAAACGACTTGTCAGATGTACTAGACCTATCCACTAACATTACAGGTATTGCTAAGTACTCTCCGGAAATGGCACAGTTTGTGTGTTACTGTGAGAAGCGAGGAAGAAATTCGACCAACTCTGACCAGCACTTGACACAATGACGGACACGTACGACTGTATCGTTGTGGGCTCGGGCCATGCAGGCAGTTGTGCTGCTTTTTCTGCAGCTCAATCAGGCTGTAAGAAAGGTATAGCGCAAGTTCCCCCCATATATCATAGTCTGAGGTCTTGCTATTTAGTCTTGATTATCGACAAGTGTCCTCCCGAGTGGGCTGGAGGAAATGGCTACTTTACCGCGGGAGCGCATCGCACCGTGCATGGCGGTTTGGCGGACGTACTTAGTCTGGTTTCAAATGTCACACCCTCAGAGGCCTCCAAGATCGACTTGGAACCTTATACTGCCGAGCAGTTTACTTCTGACATACAAAGACTTTCGAGCGGACGATCGGACCAACACCTTGTTGAGGCAGTTGTCGATGAATCAAGGCAAACTATCCAATGGCTTAAGGAGGATATTGGAGTCGATTTCACTATGTCGTTCAATCGGCAGGCCTACGAGGTCAGTGGTCGACAAGTATTTTGGGGAGGAATGGCTCTGAGCGTGAGGGAGGGAGGAAAGGGATTGATTCTAGCTCATTCTGAGGCCTTGGCCAAGATGAACGTTGAGAGGATGTTCAATGCCAAGGCTACGGACTTGGTCGTTCAGAAGGGGCAAGTGGGAGGCCTCAAGGTACGGAAGCTTACCGACGGCGGTCAGACTTTGGACATCACTTTCAAATGTCCTTCTGTTGTTCTTGCCGCAGGAGGCTTTGAAGCAAATCGCGAGCTGAGAGAGAAGTTACTAGGAGACGGATGGAGAATGGCCAGGGTGCGTCAAGCTTCTGAGGTTCAAGTTAATTCGTTAGTGAAGATGCTTTTAGGTGCGGGGGACGCCATATAATACTGGAGACGGCTTTGATATTGCAAGACGTGTTAGTGCCAAGATGACAGGCGATTGGGCTGGTTGCCACAGCACATGTTGGGATGCTCACGCCTCAGTTGAGCGAGGAGAACGCAAGCTCACGAATCAATTTACGAAATCGGGATACCCTTTGGGCATCATGGTCAATGCTCGGGGCGAACGATTTGTGGATGAGGGGGAAGACTTTCGGAATTACACATACGCCAAGTTCGGTCGCGCAATATTGGCGCAACCGCAAGGAATTGCGTTTCAGATCTGGGACTCGAAAGTAATCGGTAAATTAAGGCAGGAGGAGTATGGAAATGGGGTAGTGGAAAAGGTCTACGCTGAAACCCTAGAGGAGCTTGCGGGGGAGCTCCTCAAGCGAGGGCTTGAATCAACAGCACGAGATCAATTGGTGGAGACGATTCGAAGCTTTAACAAAGCCGTAGAGGCCCATCAGGCGCGGAATCCCCAGATACGTTGGGACCCTGCTATCAAGGACGGCAAGGCAACCTTAGACCTGCTGCTTCCTAAGTCGAACTGGGCTCTCACCATCGATGAGCCGCCGTTCATGGCCGTCAAGGTCGCATGTGGAATAACGTTCACGTTCGGTGGACTCGCAATTGATCCCAACACTGCTGGTGTCATAGGCGAGACTGGAGAAATAATTGAAGGATTGTACTGCACTGGAGAGATGGTTGGAGGACTGTTTTATGGAAACTATCCCGGTGGAAGTGGCTTAACTGCGGGAGCTGTATTTGGTCGCAAGGCAGGTCAGAACGCTGCCATGCGCGCTTTAAGAATAGAGCAAGTACGTGAGCTGTAGAGACCGTTCTTGTGACGTCATGAAAAGTACCTGACAGCGGCGTTTACAATCACATTATTTATTTACCTTACGAGTTCAAGCTCCCCTCGCACCACTTCTCACTCTTACTTTGAGGGTGCTAACTTCGTTGGTGTAAGCACTCTCTGCACCCCATGTCGCTGGCAGGACTCGTTCAGCACGTGGTTACGCACCACCACAACCATTCCTCGACGAGTCCAGATAATGTTGAACCAGGTGCCAGCTTGCATCATCCTGGGCTTTCTTCGAGCCCAAAGCGTGGCCATGACAAGGGCGCTGTGACACCAGAGGCCACTGGTGGCCCATTGGTTTCGGAATGCATTTCCGTTGGCGATACGAGCGGCTACGTCCATCCTGACACGCAGTCACACGATAGCCAGGGCCAAGGTTTCAACCACCGCCCATATTACAAGTCCCCACCAGACACACCTGCCACAAGAACAGGACCACCGCGCTCTCTATCCTTTGCGTATTCACGTTCATTCTCGAACACGCCATCCAGGCACAACAGTGGCCACCAAATCGAGCCCAACGATCTCCGCCCGACCTTTCCTTATGACAACACAGACGTCTCTTTGTCCCCTACCAACGCCGAATTTCGGGGGGTTTTGGAGTCCCTTCCCTCGCGCGATCAAGTTTCCGCCGATAGGAAGGGCAAACGAAGGGAAAGTCGTAGCCCCGATGATGGGTGGACCATAAATCCTATTCGATGGTTTCATGAATCACCAAGGGATGAACACCCGCGAAGTGCTATTCCATGGAGGTCACCAGAACCGGAGAGCATACAGGAAGCTGGGGGAAGTGCGACAGTCCAGGAGACGAATCACAACTTACGCGAGGAGGGATCCCAGCGGCCGAACAACAAGCTCAAGTCTTCCGCCAGACGTCTTACAGATGATGGGAATCATTCTGATTCAGCACCTCAGCCTCGCAAGGGCCTGCGCCGCGCATTCTCGTTACCCCACGCTCCTTTCGAAAACAAGACGGGAAAGGCCAAGTGGGCAAGACTGCGTTCTTTGCTCCCCAATCTCCCAAACCTTGCACATGACCAAGGCAACGACAACTCGGTTGGTCCGTCGGTGGGAGTTGCCTCCCCAACCGTCAATATTACGGACGAGCTCATCGCCGGAGGTCTTGCTACTCTTATGCTCCGTCTCTGGTTTGAGCGAGATGAGAAAGGGCATCGGAGGGTTCCTATTTTGCTTCACAGATTGAGGATCCGGATTAGCGATAGCTACCATCCGACTGAGGAAAAGAGGACGGCTTTTCGGATCGAGTGTGAATACGCTAATGGTGCTGCAAGATGGGTCATCTATCGCCAGCTTCGCGACTTCTTTTCCCTGCATACTCATTACGCGGTATCGAATGTCTACAACCGTCTCGGAGATGAACTTCCCGAGTTTCCTTTAACTAGTGAGTATCTCTCTATGAGCCTGATGTGTTCTGACCATCCGGAACAGGTATCCCGTACTTTAAATTTTTGAAAAAGGAGGATGCACACATAGATCAAGCTTCTTTTGCGCGACTTCAACGGCAGGCCTTAGAAACCTATCTTATCAAACTTATTCGCGCTGTGGTATGCTAGAAAAAAACATCAATGTCGAAAGTGTGTTACTGATACTTTAGTAGATGTTTCATCCGTCATCTAATAGGCTTTCGGCTTTTCTGGAAGTCAGCGCATTGTCGATTGCTCTCGCGCAATCTGGAGGGGTTCAGTATAAAGGAGGTTATTTGCAAATTCATGCGGTCAATAACGGCGGTGGCGGGTTTGGTAGAAAGGGTCTCAGTTGGGGGGTGAGGAAGGAATCCCGATGGTCCGCTGTCAGGGAGAGCTATCTCGTCGTTGTGGACGAGCCTGGGGAGGTCGGTCCTTTGGTTTTAGGCCGAACTACCGTTATTGACGATGAGTAGCTCACGGTGTGGGACGTTTTCCTTTTCGACCCCGACTTCAAGATTGAAAGACCAAAGAGGTACTATCGTCAGGGCCTCAATAATATTCTCCACAATGAACTCGCCATGATCGAACACCATTTCTCGTCTCCAGCCAAATCCCAACCCGTGGAGAATCCTGCGCTCGAGCAGCAGCCTCCACAACACTTGCAACCTCCCCGCAATCCACGCGATAGTGATGGTCACTCTCTCCTTGGATCTATAAAATCACGAATTTCCAGAATCTTCCACTTAGACTCGGATACCCCTCAGGGAGGAAGCTATGACCCACGACGTGAAGGGCGGAGAAGCCAAGGGAATGAGCATGCAGATGATTCTGATTCTTCAGGCTCTGTGTCCCTGCCTCCTCGTGCACGTACTCCGATGCTCGATCCATCGACTAACCTCAACCCAATGGCGGTGTCAGAAGATCATCGGAATCCCAATGATGAGAGTCAACAAGCGGGCCAGGTAGCGAAGAAAAAGAAGAAAACCGAGGATGTTTCAAAACATACATTTTACATCGTGAACTCTCAGATGCGGTTGAAACTCTCTGCGCGAAGTGAAGTGTGTACTCTATCTGGATTGGTCTATCCATTGCTCAATTAGACTTTCCTCAGCGCCAAATGCTCCAATGGATCACTGCACTCGAAAAAGCTGCGTCTGCCAGTCCCTACACTGGCCGGAATAGGTTTGATAGCTTCGCCCCGATTCGACTGAACGTTGCAGCTCAGTGGCTTGTCGATGGCGTAAGTTCCATCCTGATACCATCTAAAGAGCTATGATGATGTTAGACTAGCGAGACTACTTCTGGAATCTTTCTCGTGCCATTCTCCTCGCTCGGGAAGTTATCCATATTCATGACTGGTGGCTGTCTCCCGGTACCTTTTCTTTTCTTTTCTTTTTTTCTTTTAAACCTTCTCACCTGCGACACTCAGAATTGCTCATGCGAAGGCCTAACAAAGAGAAATATCGGCTCGACCACTTGCTTGAGAGAAAGGCTAAGGAGGGTGTTAAGATATATGTTATTCTTTAGTGCGAAGTATAGTCTCATTTTTCCACTGTTAATTTGCTCACAGTTTGATTAGCCAGGAAGTCTCCAATCGGACAACACCGACTGATAGCAAGTGAGTGCCATTTAGCATGCCTGCTCAAACAACTGACATCCTGTCTAGTTATGCCAAGCAACGGCTGATGGGCTTACACCATAACATCATGGTCCAGAGATCGCCTTCACATTTTCAAACTGGGACCTTCTACTGGGCTCATGTATGCTCCCTCCTTCGAAGGTTGCCGAACGTATTTAATCATCTCCATTTTAGCATGAAAAGTTCTGTGTCATCGACCAAGCGATTGCTTTTATGGGTGGAATAGACTTGTGTTTTGGACGGTAAAACTCTCGTCTGCTCCTGTCTGTGTCGAGAAGCTGACAATCCTAGATGGGATACACCACAACATGTGTTAGTAGACGATGTCGAGGGCACAGATCGACCGGAAATTTGGCCAGGTAGCTTTGTCATTTATTCCACCTTTTAGCGCTAGTTTCTCATATGACTGCTCAGGCAAGGATTACAGTAATCCGCGTCTCTCGGATTTCTACAACCTCAACAAACCTGAGGAGGATATGTATGATCGGACGAAGTCTCCCAGAATGCCTTGGTTCGCTGAACTGTCACCATCTGACTGCCTTGGAGCTGACTAGGGAGTCAGGCATGATGTAGCGATGCAAGTGGTCGGTCAACCAGCGCGAGACCTTGCGCGTCATTTTGTTCAGAGGTGATTACAGCATTTCATTGCACTTTTATTCCTTGCTAATCGATGTACCCATAGGTGGAACTATTTGCTGAGAATAAAGGTCCGCCTATATACAGCTCTCGGCCATTGACGGTTCATCATGGCTGAATTGGCTTCCATTCCAGAACCACACGCGAGTTATGCCTTGTTTATTGCCACCGCCAGAGTTCAAACCTGGGGAATTGACTCAGATGGGCCTCACAGGAACGTGCGAAGTGCAGATATGTCGGTCCGCTGGCCCTTGGTCCATGGGCACGCCCGCGAAGATTGAACACTCCATCCAGAATGCTTATCTCAAGGGTCAGTCAGCATTTCCTACCCCCTACCCGAGGAAAGGGTATCAACTTACAATGAGGGTCGTGCAGCAATCCAAATGTCAGAACACTTCGTCTATATCGAAAATCAATTCTTCATCAGCTCGTTCGTTGCACTTGGGATATTTATTTTGTAGCGCATACTGAACCTAGGTGAAACAGGACCGTCGTTAGCGATGTTAAGATTGAAAACAATATTGGAGATGCGATAGTTCACCGCATCATCAAGGCGCATAGAGATGGGACACCATGGAAGTGTTGTATCGTAATACCACTCTTACCGGGATTTACCTTCCCGGTCGATCATAGTGATGCTAGTGCAGTACGTCTTTCCTCTAGGTTGACCAGTCATGGAGCTGACCATTCCCAGATTCGCATAATCCTAGAATGCCAAAACCGAACCATCGCTCGCGGTCCAAATTCCATCTTTTCGCGCCTAAGAAAAGAAGGCATTGATGTACGTTCACGAGGACACACTTGGTTGGCGCTGTTCTGATAAAAGTCGAACAGCCCGACGAATACGTGACTGTCTTTTCGTTGCGCAACTGGGCAAAGATGCGCGGGGGAGTGCTAACAACGGAGCAGGTATGTAGTCCCACGTGTTGCACCCGTAGGGCTTGACAAAACAGAGTAGGTGTACATCCACGGCAAGGTCTGTATCGTCGATGATCGCTTGGCGATCATAGGGAGTGCCAACATAAATGAACGGTCCCAACGAGGCGACAGGGATTCAGAAGTAGCCGCAGTAATTAGAGATACTGATATGGTTGAGGGGTATGCAACTGTTCCTTGTCCTAACTGTTTGTGCTGAGCCTTTACTGCCGTGACTTATTAGGGCTATGGCTGGCAAGCCATTTAAAGTGGGCCGGTTCGCACATACTTTGCGAGTACGACTAATGAGGGAGCACCTCGGAGTCGATGTCGATGCGCTTGATGAAGAGGACCTCATGGCAAATGACCCTGCCCAACCGGAGCATGAACAACAACCATGGGACCCAGAGCGGGAACAGCAGTACGGACAAGAAGAGGGTGTAACGCAAGTTAAAAAGCACGATAGACATACCGTTGCGGGTGTTCTTTTGAAAGCGGGCTGGGACAACGCTAAACAAGGTCCTTAACACTTATCGCGATTCAATCTATAACTCACAGCATGACCTCATTAGCTTGTTTTGGTGTGGGGGAAGACGTCTCAAAAGTCATGGCGAAGGAACTCCATGAGGTTGGCCCGACACACGATGCCCTTAATCAGAACGTGGGGGGTGCCACACTTGAAGCAGAGCGCAGAGATTTCACAGCGGGAGGGAAAGAGAGGACTGGTTTCGCGAGCTCGGAAGTGCCCACTGTTGAAGAGAAAACGGCTACAGAGAATCGACCTCCTACCCCTCAGGCCGACTTCGTCTTGGAACACCAACCTGATACTACATCTGAAGGCTCCGAAGCGCCCGACGACGAGAAAGCCGCCAATTCGACCAGAGTCTTAGACAAGGCAGATCCGCTTGCAAATACTTTGCCCAATGAACACCAACCGCCGCCCCCAAGACCAGATGGCGAAGGGCAGGAAGGGTCTTCAACACACAAAACGATCCGAAAGCAACGGACGGGCAAGCTTGGGACCAAGTGGGCTGTACCAATACCTAGACCGCACGTGGATCCCGATGGGTTCGAAGACCCCATCTCGGACGCTTTCTGGAAGAATGTTTGGGTTGCCAGTGCCGCTTACAATGTTTGCTATCTCCCTTACTCCGGTTCATGATTGAATTACTGATGACTGTCGTGGTTAAGACGGAAATATATCGTAAGGTCTTCCACGCTATTCCTGATGACACAGTGACCACCTGGAAGCGGTATAAGGAGTTTGTGGCCTATCATGATCGATTGAGGAAACCAGTCAGTTGTTCCCACTGTTATCTCTCCATATCCTGATCGGACTGTCTTTCAGACTGCTGAGACGGGTGAATCCGTCGCCCGCGTTCCTTCGGAAACAGAAGACGAGTCCGCCGCATATGTTGAGAATGCTGTGTCGGCCTCAGAGGCTAATGACGGTTCTTCTGAAGTCAGCAAAGAGAATGGTAGTGAACAGCAGCACCTTCCGCGTGATCATTCACCTAACGCTGCCGGTGAACGAACTCGCAAATCGGCAAAAGGCAGCGAACCTTTTGAGAAGCGAGAAAGAGATGAGATGGAGAGGCTGTTAAAACAACTAAATGGACATCTAGGTGATCCAGAGAAAAAAAATCTAGTCACATATCTGACTCACCTTTCGCGATACAGTCATATACCCCACCCGGTTTCTGGAGAGTGAGGACATAGCCAATAACTTCTTGTTTAACGCAGATAGGTTCGTGCTCGAGTCACTGGACAGAGTATAAATTCTGATACAAGACTTCTAGACTTCTGCCACTCCCTATTTACAACTAAGACGTTTCATGAACGTTTGCGCAGGAGCATTCTATCAGCATTCTATCTTACCTATGACCTGATCATTTCGATTAATTCCGGACCTCTTGTATATTACGATGATTTACTGGATTTACTGGATTTACGTCTTTGAAATGGTTGAAATGGCAGGACATCTGATCCGCGTCGCTTCGTACATATGATATCAGTGTTGTTTGATTACGACTATCACCGACTTCACTGATCATCTACATGCCCCTTGCGTCTAATCACATAATCCCGATCCTCACGAATGATAAACCATTCAACGGGCCAAACACCCGTGAACCTACTTCAGAACTCAGACGGCTTCATGCTTTCTTAAACTCGCAGCCTGTCCAGTCATTGTTACGTCTGCATCCCAACGAGCTCGCTACCGAGGAATCGAGCGTCCCTCGGGAATGGCACGAATGGTTCAACTGCAGTAGTGAAATACCACGGGGATGGTTAGAGCTGGTTCACTATTACATGACTGGCGACGGGGGGTACGTTCGCCTCCTTTACGCTCATACGCTCAGCGCAACTACTCAACCGATTACAGGCAACTGTCCTCACTACTAATACCTTTACAAGGCCTCCTTGACGAGATCAGAATATTGCAGCTATGCCGTCGGCCTATCACCTTCAGATTCGTCCTGCCACCTATCAAGGAGGTAGGCATGTCGCCAAAGAAGGCGCACGAAGTCTCTCGCATGGCCGCATACATTCTCGAAGTAATCCAGATCAACAAGTGGAATCCTTCCGCACTCCGAATTGTAGATGTTGGAGCCGGCCAAGTCTGTAACCCGTTGTCTCATGGGCTGCAATTGAACTCATAACCCTAATTCTTACTTAGGGCTACCTAACGCGAGCACTCAAGGCACATCTGCTGCCCACGCGTATCCTGGCGCTAGACGCTGATGAGGAACAAACTGTTGGAGCACAACGATGGGAGAGTCGCCTGTTGCCTCCACCTTCTGAGGAGAACCCACCGATCAAGCATAAAACGATACATGTTACGCCTGCAGCATTATATACTACTATTGACGAGTGGATTGCAGAGATGGGAACCTCGACCTCCGCGACGAAAGAGACTGACGACATACCAGTTCTACTCATTGGCCTGCATGCTTGCGGATCTCTCACGCCTGATATCATGCGGACGTTTTACCGGTCGGGGGAAGGGCAAAGGAGGTGGAAATTCGCAGGGGCCGTTGTCGTTGGATGTTGCTACAACCTGATGAACCCTAGTGGTGAGCACGTTTTGAGTGACCGGATTAACGTGTATTTATTGAGGGCTCGGATAGACTTCCCACTATCCGAGAGCATGAAAAGCCTTTTCCCGACAATAGACCTCCCAACATCGGCATACCACCTTGCCGCCCAGATACCAACTCAATGGCTATCTAAGCTTTCACCCCCTACTTCTGTTCCCTCGGTTGAGCTGGCGCTTCGCAAGGTAACGTGGCGAGCTTTGCTTGGCAAGAAGCTTCGACACATGCCAAACGACTCGACCTCACCCGATACGCAGCTAAACCTCAGCCTAGTTCCCGGACGGCGGCTTCCGTGGTCACGCCTGCCGGTGGCCAAAACGCAGAATTTCACTGTGGATGAGGCCGGAACTGGCGCCACACCTGAGATGCGTCGGCTAGGGAGACTAAGGGATACCGCATACCAAACCTGGGAAACGTTTTTGGACATTGCTGGGAAGAAGATGGGTGTGGATTTCAATGCTACCGGCGAAGAGACTGGCGCAGTTCGAGACCTTGCACTGGAGAGGTCTCTTGAAGTTGTCCACACACTGCGATGCTTGTTGGGGCCCGTAGTAGAGACTGCTATTATCCTCGATCGTATGGCTTGGATTGTCGACAATTTACGGGCGAAAGGGCGTGCAGATGTACAGACCTCGTTGGTCAACTTGTTCGACCAGGCCACAGGAAGTGGAAGGAATACTGCAATTGTTATAGCACCATTAATACCTCCAATATCATGACTTGTCTGCGTGCATGAGCCATCAGGTTCCCGTCAAATGTTTAGCACGGGACTTTAGAAACCTCGGATCAACTTCTCATCTCCGTACCTCACAATGTCTGTAGACCTGTCGAAACTCACTGTATCACAACTCAAAGCTCTTTGCAAGGAAAAGGGTATCTCTGGATATTCAAAACTAGTGAAGGGCGCACTCATCGAGATACTCTCCGCTCATGTGAAGGGTGCTACTGGAGGAGGAACACGAACAGCTAATCCTATCCCACAGTCCGAAAAGCCTGGCGTACGGAGCAAGGCACACAAGAAAGCATCCCGGTTTAGCAAAAATCTACCTACGGTTACGCAGGCCCCTCTCCCAGTAGAATTGGGTGTTGCACCTCGTGCAGAAGGCTGCCCTCAGGCTAACAGGACGAGTGAAAAACTCAGTCTATTGCCGAATCCTGTACAGAGACAAACAACCGCAGTTACACAGCAGAGTACCGACCCACTGGAATCTTTCAAAGAACCTAGGGACGTCTTTCGAACACCTCGGCCTCTAAAACAACCACGAGAGACGGTCGAGCCGCTGAAGAAGAAACAGAAATTGGATCATGCACAGAACAAGCCGTCAAGAGATGAGAAGTCGCAGCAGTCGGTACGAGTCCACGAGCCAGATGTTCCGAATGTGACGGTAATTCTGCCGGCCAATAATGACAAGATACGAAAAGGCACGCATATACCAAGAGCGAAGATGGTTACAGCGAAACGTTATATTCCCCTGGCAGTTAGGCCAAAATATTCGGTACCAACGATAGGAGCGACACATCCTTCGGCCACTGTCCAGTATCTCCCCCCACCTCCAGCCGCAGAGGAACAGACCCCAAGTGGATACCTCGACTTTCCCCTTCCAGATGAATCTAAGCTTTCCTTCGAAGCTATAACACTTCCGCCTTCGCTTGTCCAGCGCAAGCATGCACCCAATCTTGCACTGATATTCCGAGATGTTGATATTGGGGATATGCCAAACCTAACGCTATCATCAAAATTGTTCAGGTATTCAGGATACCTCTCCGCGGCATACCATTTGAAAAGGTGGTATCCTGGGAAAAGGCTGGCGGAGGTGTTGAGTAGAGTTTCGACTGATCGGGTGAGTTTATGGCCATATAGAAGGATGAGGGAGGAAGAACGTAGGGTGAGGAAAGAGACCTTTCAGAGATCGGTTTTGGGAAGATTGCTTGGTGGAGATGTAGACATTATTGGGGAGAGTGTTTGGACAAGTGGAGATGATGTAAAACAGGCGGTCATTGCTGTCAGGTATGTCTCTCGATATTTCAGTAGCAGAGTTGAATAGCTAATGTCGTTTACGGAGGTTTCTGTTGACGAGATGTCACTTTTGGATTTCTTTGAACCGTGATTTGGCTGAGGTGACAAGAAACAGACTGATCAATGTACAGGAGGTCGTGCAAGATGGGATCTGGCGTGTTGTGACTGAAACAAGAGACAGAAGCAGAACGGCGATGAGGTACTACGTCCTGGAAGCCACTTGCGAAATCATAGGAAGTCCTAGTAGCCCAGATGGTGGCCTTCCATTACGGACGGACTGGTCGACATACGTCCACAAGCACATTTACGAGAGTGGTGCGGCGAGGGCAGGCTGTATCATGGACCATATTCGGTGGAGAAACCACGAAGAATATGACCGGGGCATTAGCAAGATCTGGTTGAAGAGGACGTGGGGAGAGGGAAAGCTCGGGGAGCTCAAGAGGATCGTGGCGAAGAGGTATATCCTAGCGTGCACGATGGAGAATAGGTATGTAATTTATCGTTTTGTTTAACGACGTGTTAACCCGTTGGAGGAAAGTTTGAGTGGACGCTACATGACCCCAAGGGAGATGGAGCACGAGTTGAACGGCCTGCCGACCAGGACTGTGGTTCACCAGAACAACAAGGATCCAAAAGCCAATCTTTTTGTACCTACGTAAGTCATCCCAAAATCGCGGCAGATGATGAATATTTATGTGGGTTTCCAAGGCACCATCATGTTGAAAGTGTTCACTTCGCGATAGCGTCGAAGCGTCCAATGCATCCGGCGTTAGCAGTTATACAAACGCCATCACGTGAATATTACGTCTTGAAGGATAATGGGATGCAGATAGGGTGTGAAGAGGAAGGCATTTCCGAAGTATGGATGGAGATTATTGGATGTAACGCAACAGGAGAGGCCAAGGAAAAACGCTAGGGGAATAATAATAATAAACACTTCCGATGGTTGATCGGCGTGACCCTGAATTGCTTAAACGCAATAAGCTACATATATTTATTTCATTCTTCCACCTTTGACCATCATCTCCAGCCTCTGTGGTATACATCTACCGCGCTTCTCGGCTCAGTCCGCGTCCTGACACCAAGCAATTTTCAAGGACTCCGAGTCTCAACCACAAGTTTATCTGACAATGATTCTGGAGAACGGAGAATATGACCTCTCAAAGCTGTTTGCGTTGATTGCAGAGTTGGGCGAGTCATTGAATGAGAATAGGAGTTTGTCGGTATCATTGTACGCGCAGGCCGCCAATGTCAAGGTGCGTAGGATATAGAACCTACTAGGGTAGTGTTGGCTCACATGGAGTATCTTGGATAGACGCAGGCTATTCATTCCCAGTCAGGATTTGTCTTACGGAGGTGAGTATCGCTTACGGATATAGTCTGCCGCTTATGTTGAGGCCCGAGGTGCTGTTAGATTTAATTTGGACAAAACACAAGGTTTAGTCTCTTTCCCTGGGCCGAGACCTGCGCATTGACAATCCTTCTTAGAGGAGTATGATGCGGAACTGGAGCGGATGAATGCTGCCATTGCTGCTGAGAACCAGAGTTTGCAACATGACAATAAACAACTGAGTTCACTCATCAAAGAGTATGAGCAAACGTTGGAAACGGTGATGAGTACGCCATGATCTGCCTCGCCCTCGTTCTTTTACTCATCGCAAAGCACTCACTTAGGCGCATTCCGCAATCGAGCAGTGCGTATTTTTCTTCGAATAAGTGAGTATGTATATTCACCGGTACCTCAGAGAGACGTGCAAGAGCGGGAACTCTCATTAATACGGGAGTACGAAACAAAGTTGCTGTCACGGGAGGAGGCAAACGCCACACAAGAGCTCAAGGCAAGTACAGCAATTTCCGCGTCGCTCGCTCGGCTATCGCATGCACTGCGGCGGCTGCTCCGAGCAGAATCTGGTGAGGATGACGAAGAGCCCCCTGCATCACGGACACAGGAGGAAGAGGAACAAGAACCATGGAATGCATCACTTGCTGCGAAACATTCGATGGAGCGGGAGGTTGAACTAGCACGGTTACAAGCGGAAAACGAGCAGTTAAAGCAAATGTTAGGGTTGTTGCCGCGTCGGATGCCTGAAAGTAGGCTGCAGGGTGACTACAGGCCTACGTTAAATTTGACGCGAGACGGCAAATACGTGCCATATGGACGTGGGCCTCCCAAGAATGCAGCTGGAGAACAGGATTCATGATTTGTGGAATATTCTGTAGATAGATGGAGTGAATGTAGGGAAGTGATCCGGGGTGCCGGTGAAGCTTAATAACCAAATTGAGGGAATGCAGAATATCGTTTGTTCAATCTGCCTTTATGCAGGGACGCCCTTATTCCCAGTCAACACATACCCACCACCACCATCGCCCCAATGTCTGCCTCAGCATTGCTGGGCAGCACTAGGGCCAGCGGGAACGACGGAGTTGAAGGCCAGCGACATAAGGTACGTTCAGAAGTCGAGCCTATACTTAGCAAACCGGGGCTGATCCCATCCCCATCTCCAAACTCTCAGCCATTCACTCGTAACTCCCATCTCAGCTTCCAGAATCCCCGTCCAATGACTCCGACCCTTCTCTCTTTCCGTTTCGGCTCCCACAACGATGCCCCTAGGTCGCGCTGGTCGTCAGAATCGAATGGCACAAGAGGAGGACGGAGGGCATCGACGCAGTCCATACCCACGGACAAGGGAAAGGGGCCTGCCAGGGTCGAGGGCGAAGATTATGCTCATCCAGTATGGTCAAGCCATGGTTACGGTGAGCATATCCAGCGTTGTCTACGTCCCATGTGACTGTGCACTCGCATGGGATATTCATAAACCAACTGACTGACCGGGTCTCCAATATCTTTCCTTAGGGATCATGGATCGGGATCCATTCGCATCTCCCGGCGCTGCTGCCCCCTCCCACTCTTCATACAACGCTCCTTCATCTTCTCGTCCTTCTGCCCCCTCTGCTTCACCCAGTACTTCAAGCAAGGGCTCCCGCGGAAGTATATTCATGGCCGCATCTGACGCTCTCGGCTTCAAGTTCGGTCGACGGAGACATTCCATACGCCAGCCCCCCAGTCCCATCGTTCTTCCCGACGTGATCGAAATTACTGCGCGTAAGAGGGACGAAGAAGAAGAGGAGCGTAATCGCCTGCGGGCAGAGGCTGCGCAGGCCATTGGCCTGGACCCACTTCTTGTTGATCCTGACGCTCAGTCTCGCCTGAATACCACGGACGAGGAAGATGAGGAAGATGAGGAACTGAGGCAGAAAGAGTCGAACAACGCTCAGAACCTCACAGATTCACAACACTACCCCGGTAACGTGCGCAACTCGGCATATACACCGCATACAACTACTCCTTTACATGGTTCAAGCACGTCTATTCCAATGCCAGTTGGAAGGTATCGTTCTGGTTCACTGATGGGTCATAGTCGCACCAGCTCTGTCAACTTGACACCAATACCCACATACCCTTCCACCGTTTCTTCCTTGAGCCAATGGCAACAACATTCTGGAACGTTACCCAAGTATTATCACCCCTCTTCGCTTCGCATATTCGCGCTGTCAAACTCAAAGAATTGGAAGGCACGGTACATTATGCTCACATCTCCGGCTGCGATAATTACGCGGACCAAGACACCCGCTGTTTCCTATGTTCACCTGTTCAAGGGTTCAGGACCGGATGAAAAGGAGTTGGAGAGGTTGGCTATAAATGAGGATAGCGTCGTGTTTGTTTCCGATGACGAAGTAGGCGGCCGTCGACACGTCGTTAAAATTGGCGGTGTTGAAGCTGGTGCATTCAAAAGGGAACTGAATTACGAGGAGTCTGGAAGGACAATGTGGTTCTTGCAGATTGAAGACCCTGCAGAATCCCAACAATGGATTTCTATTATCAAGAATAGTATCCTCAACCAACGGTGATTTTAAACCGTAACTTTCTTATGGCCGCTACTGACATCTTCTTACTCAGCGCTATTCGTGCTGGTCTGATGCCCGCCACGGCGACGAGTTTTGGCGTCAATGAACCTCGTGGAGATATTGATGTAATGCTATCCATGCGCGCCCAAGGCTTCATCACCTCTCCCTCCAACTCTAATGCTCGCCAATACCTAAGCGCATCACCATCAACGGTTGCCCAAGCTGAAAACAGTTATGCTCCATCTATTTCTGAACATTCGGTCCGTACACAGGCTTCATCACCCAAGGCTTCCATCGCCGTTTCCACTATCAAAACCCTCTTCTCAGGATCACGCCCTCGCTCAGCCTCTCGGGCAACCTCTGTCGATACGACTAAACTACAGCAGCAACACGATTCCAACGAGGACAGAGACACCTTCAGTAGCATGGGCAACAATCTCATGAGCATGTTGCGTTCCACTACTCCCGATGTCCAATCACAGTCGAGCGGAGCTACGGTCGTTCGCACCAATTCGCCATTCCTGCCATCTGTCACTCCGGACATAGGCATTGATCGCAAAATTTTCCCTGATCGACAATCTTTGCAGCTTGTGGCAAATGATCCTCCAGCTTCTCCTTCAGGAACAAGTAGAGGAACAAGGGCGCTTTCACCCGGTTCTCTCCAACCTCCTCCGCGCAAACGCTGGACATCTTCCGCTGTGACACCGGATGTTAACCAAACGAGCCATCAACCTGCGCCAGAAGTGTATCAGAACGCTCAATATAACGGCACAACTGGTAGCCTTGGTGCCCTGACGTATTACAAAGACCATCAAGAACCTGGAAGTCCAACACACACAACAGGTTCGATGACCGGTATATCAGAAAACCAACCTCGCCCGCCATCACTGCAGTCTGTGTCGACGTACGGTTCCAACGAGAACTCGTTGAGCTTTGATCGATCGAGCACAAGCACGAAACGCACTAATTCCAGTAGGAAGCGTTGGTCACGACCAGGTTCTCTACCTCCCAGAATTTCGTCTTCATCTGGTCCTACAACGAACCCGCCGGCTTCGAGTTCACGTTTACTCTTGACAGGGGACACTAACAGACCCGCGAGTCGGGCGTCATCCGCCATCTCGACACAGAGCCAACAAAGTGTCATTTCAAGTCTTCCATCTTTTTCCAAACGAGCTTCTGTCTCAAGTGTTGGTACGTCCAGCAGCCACCATTCGCATTCGGCGAATGGACATACGATTGGGAGACCTGGCCTTGGCCCACATCGGGCCTCAATGCCTCCCCCTCCGCGACCTGCACCGACATCTGCACTTCCCCCTGCACCTGGGCAACGTGATCATGATCGTCCGCGGTCAGTTGACTCCTTGCCGAATCCGGGTTCCAGTCCGTCCAAGACAAAACGGGCATCGATCGCGGGGAGGGGTTTCAGGTTGTCCATGATTGCACCCAGTAAACCTCCTCCGTCGAGTGATTTGCCACCTCGGCCTGATGAGGTGGAGTATGGTCAGGCTCTATCAGGAACGTCGAGTGCCGTTAGTTCGCGGCTGTCGCGGTTGAATCCTATACCTGCTTCGCCTGACCCGGGTGATGCACCTTTCCCACCTCCTCGTGGACCTTTACCACCTACACCCGCAGAGGGTAACACAGACAACAACAATCGGCCTTCAACGAACGTCTCAAGGCATACATCACTCAAACAGCGGCTACGCATTCGTAGTGCCCCTTCGCCTCCCCAATCATCCTCCACGCCTTCCACGAACGGTCCCGATAATGCTAATGTCAACCATAACCCTATGTCTGCACTTTCGAACATCTCTAACAGGAATATAAACGTTTATAATATAAACGGATATACAAATACCACAGCGGACTCACATACCCACACTCGATCCAATTCCTCTTTTACACCTCGTCTCTCGGGTTCGGGGTTTCGTCATGCCCGAACGTCATCAACGGGAAACAGCACACCCCCCATGGATTCATTCTTGTCCCTCACGAACAACACCCGTAACGCTAAAAATCACGATAACAGGGCATCTGTCCCTCCACCGCTAACTTCCACACCTTCGTACCTCAGTATGATCAATTCGTATTCGCAACCCACAACACCTATCGGCGAGAAGATCATGTCGTTCCAGAACGAATCCAGCTTCCTGAACCTCACTACACCTGTTTCGCCTCTGGACCCACCTCCATCTTCGTCACCGCCGCCGCATATATCGATACCAATGAGACCGTTACCTGCCATACCTGTCGCCCAGGAGATAACATCTTTGTCACCCCCTCCACGTAGAAACTCGAAGCACCTGGTTGTGGTTGAGCGACCTCCTTCTCATTCACTACCTCGGACGCCTACGACACCATCCATTTTTGAGGAGAAGCTTGAGACCGAGTCTAAGCTTGACTCTCAACCAGAACCTCCATCTGAGCCTATCATCCCTACTGACGCATTTGGTCCATCCACATCCCTTTCGCCCCCAGACCCACAGAAACAACTGCCGCTTTTATTGTCATTGCCTCCCTCGCCGTCACTTCAACCAACGCTGGAGGAGAGGTCCGCCACGTCACTGGACAGTCCCGCGTATGAGGCTCACAGGATGTCCCCTTCGCGTTCAGCTTCGGTTCTCTCTCTTGGTATGGGCCTATAGATTTGTTTCACCATATCGTCTGCATGTTTGTATTTTTTCCTGTAACTTTGGGAGTTGGCTTAATGATCATTGCTTCAAGCTAATGAAGATGATCCAGTCAAGTGTCACATTGCAATTGAATGAAAAGACGATTGGAAGATTAAAGTACAAAGGTACTGCCTATAGATACAAAGCATGAAAGGTCCATTTCATATTCTACGATTACGCAAAGCTATTTTCAACATCAGCGCTATCTTCACCTTGCTCTAGGTTGGCAAACTAGATAGTGATGTTAGCATCAGATGTGTGGAGACAAGGGTACAAAGACTCACTGTCAAGAATGCAGCAGGACGATGTTCTTCAGCCCAGAACAATAATGGTGTATCCAGTGTCACGTTATAGGCAATGTTTTGCGACCACAACTGGGTCAAGCCGATTCCATAATTCCAGACACGTCCTTCAGGAACCAACGTCATACCGAGGATACGGTCAGACAGCAGCAATTGTACACGCTCGGACATGTTAGGGTTGAAACCGGGCGGGTTGACGGACGTGTCCTGGTTCTTCCTACCCCATTCAAACCCAGCAACAGTCAATGAGTGAGCTGACAATGACACGGAACCCGGTGTGAATGAGGCTGTGATGCAGATGGACGACGATCCCCACTCAGGGTGCTCCACCATGAGTTTTGCCTGAGTGGTGACATCGGTGGGTGACAGATGAGGAATTTCGAGGGCCTGGGTCTTGACCCACCCAAGAGGTTCAAGGTCCTTCAGGAGGAAGTCATCCTTAGGCAAGCGGGATGGGAGCTCGACGCTGTTGTTGCTACCACGCTGAGGAACCCAAGCGATGGCCTTGATCTCCTTCACCTGCTTGTTGTCCGGTGGTGAGACACCGTACAGGAAGGCAGCAACTTGAGTTCGAAGATCAGAAGCAGTGATGAATGCGCGTAGGATATTCTTAGGAAGGACATAGGTGAAGGAACCTGCGTCGTCCTTAACATCGTCGTTGGAAACGTATATGTGCTGCAAGCGGAGGGGAAGGTGTGTGGCGGAGATAGCCCGAACACGCCAGTCCGACTTGCTGCTGAAGGTTTGCTGCTCATAGTTCGTCGTGGTCACGGTTTGAATAGTATCACCATGGACGTTAGTAGTTTGACTAGTGAAGGTTAATTAGCCATCCATCCATCAAATTTAGATTATTATTGACTTACGTTTGAACAGCGGTGACTTGACTTTGAGCCTCTGTGCTCTTCTCAAGCTCAGCCATTTGCTGGCGCTGGACTGATGGCGCCGCAATTTCTTGACCAAGAATGATATCACGGATTTCGCTGACGGTCAACGAGGCGATGTTGACACTATTGCGCTTCCCGAAGTCCTGAAGGATAAGATCCTTCATTGCAACCTCCACCTTAATCCACTCTTCATCAGAAAGCGACGGCCAGACAAAGTGGGGCTCAGTGATTGTAGACTTATCCGGGTGAAGGATGATTTTGGCCTTCTCGTTGTTAACATGCAAGCCACGGAGGAGTAAAATGAGACGGGAGAAAGCGGTGTAGCTGGATATAGACTTGAGCCAGTCATCTGAAACAAGGGTCAGGGTTGTTTTGATCTTATTTGACTAACTGATTACTTACCATAAAGACTGAACAACACCATCTGGGGTTGAGTGGCGCGCTGAATTGAAGTCAGCATCCCAACAGCAGGCAGGTTTATAGGAATATATGCGTACTAAGATCAAGTCACCGAACTTCTCCATCTTCATGCAAGCCTGGAAGGGTAATTGCAGTTCACTACCCTTGATAACAATGTTCGGGAAGTCAAGTAAGTGAACCTCGAGGGGGTCTACGAATGAGCATATTAGTGAAGGAGCCAACCTGGGGTTGAGTCATACTTACCAAGCATGCCCTTACGTGTAACAATGACCTGCTTTGGCTGTTCTTCTACAGGGAGGGAACGAACGAGAGCAGCAACTTCTTCGGCCGTTTTCCACTTCGCCAATTGGCCAAGACGCTTCTGACCAGCCCAGACACTAGTGTGGATGATTTTCAAGAATAGCTGGCCAGAGCGAGGGTTGAAGATGAAGATGGCGCCATCTGTAAAACGTGATCAGTTTGTTGAATTTGTATAGGTACTGGTTGGGCTTACTGATGGGCTTGGTGGTCAAGTTTCCTTCGAACGTCTTGTGGCTGTGGGTGATGATTAGAGTCACAACGAAAAGAGTCAAAGAGGAAGTACGTACATAGTCACTCGATACACGTTGGTATCATCAACGAACCAGATGATTTGGTTGGAGAACAGTTCAGAATAGTTCTATAACAATATAGTCAGAAGGAACCTTCAAAAAAGTTACAATTTACTTGCCTGGCTATTGAGATATGGCTCGGTCGGTTCGGACGAATAGAGCTGAAGACCCTTGCGGATACGTTCACGGAGCACGTGGCAAGCAGGATTGGCCTTCATGATTTTGGCCATGGCTTGTTGGATGAGCGGCTTCATACCCGGGAACCAGTTTCCATAGGCAGACCACAAGTTGTAGGCCAAGTCCATACCAATCATGACACCAGTGGGCGAAGGATAAATACTCATCGAGTCAGAGACCTAACACAGTATATTAGCCCAACAGTGCACGAAGATAAGGATGATACTCACATAGTCCAAGAACTTGGCACGAGTGTAACGTTCAATGTCATGAGTATCAAAGTCGCCCCAGCGCAGCTGAACGTCAATCCAGTACTTGTTGCTGGTAGTTCCATCAAGAACGTCTTTAGCATCCGTGACTAAAGAAGGACGAGAGATGTTCCACTTGTACGAAGAGAACAAGAGAATGTCAGCGCAAGACGAGTTCATCTTGTAACTCTTTCGAGGGTGAATGGTCTCCTTCTGGACAGTCTCGATCTGAAGGGGCTCAAGCTCCTGGTCAAACACTTGACACAAATCCATGACAACGCTCTCATGAACTGGAAGAGAAAACCATTTAAATAAGGTTCAGGCGACGTTAAATAAACGGCACTTACTCTTCTGCCACAAGTGAGCACGGAAGATCTGGATCAAACTGATTTTCAATGTCGGGATTTTACCGTGCATGAAGATACCAGTAAGATCCAGTTGCACTTGGAAACCGACATAGACGTTAGCCCGGTTAATAGTGGGACTCCACCAGAGTGTGAATCGACGGTTGGGAATCTGGTTCAAACCGGAGCGTTGGGCGTTGGTCAACTTCTTGTATCTCATCGACTCTTCAAATCCAGACGCCTTCTCCCAGAACAGACCTTCCCAAGTCGGGAAGTACGTTCCTTTGAACAATGTGTGCTCGAGAATACCCTCCACACCACCAAGAGCGGCGATAACGTCAACTCGATAGTTGTTAAGTTGCCAGAGTTTACCATCGTGTCGCTGAGAAGTCCACCAGAATGGGTTGCTGGTTGGGTATGTCAGAAAATTCGAGCGCATATAACCAGTAGAAATCAACGTACTGCTTGAGCAGTTGATACTGCTTCCAGTCCGTACGCACTCGCCAACCACGATCATATGCCAAACTAACAACAAGAGTCAGTGCAAAGAAAAGGGAGCGCATCTCAATCCCAAACTTACGTGTGTCGATCCTTCTGGAACAAAGTATTGATGCGAGGAATACCGCGATCCCAGCTATCCTCCAAATCTTCCAGGGTCAATCTACGATTCTGTGCGTTGGCTTCTTTCCTCTTCATCGAGTACTCGGACCAGACACGCGCAGAGTCAAGGAACTCAGCTTCCCATGGCTGGAGGTAGCGATACAAGTTGGGGATCAATTGGTCTTCCTCATGGGACATACCAGCACGGAAGTGAGTGACGGCGACGTCAGTTTGCTTCGACCACCGGAGGTCACTCTGAGGAATCAAGACATGACCCATAGACAACATGCCAAGACCACCCAGTTCCTATATATATTCAGATAAGTTGACAATATAAATGCCAAAAAGACGGATGGGACGAACCTTGGGTGTGTAAAAGACCACAGGAGGGAAACGCGAAGGCATCTTACTGTTCAGGCCAATCTTGACACGCGTCTGAATCTTGTTCTCGGCCTTGACAAGCGCATCCAGCAACTCGTTGGTGTGGATAACGGCCTCGCGATAGTAGGTCATCAAACCGATCAGCGCTGTGTTCCACTTGTTGACAATCTTGGAGAAGGTCGTCGAACCAGAACTCATGAGGACTTGGCGAATGCGGTTGTTGAATTGCTGAACACCTTCATCTGAGACACGTAGGAAGGCTTGGGCGGTACGCTCTTTAGTCTGTTCATTGGTCAAATTCCAGACAGCGTCCTTGAGAGAGAATTGCTCTCCGGAGAGCGTTCTAATCTTGGGCAAGATCCGGACTTCGAAACCGCACATGGAGAAGAGCAACTGGGGATTGTTCTGCGAGTAAACGCTGACGAATGTATCTTCCCATTCGATCGTCGTCAGTGAACGAGGCAGGCGCTGCTTGATGTTCCAATAGACTGCTCTTCCAAGGTTGACATCGTGCTTGATGAGCCTCATGCGACAGTCCCGAGGCCAGCAACGTTTGTTGTTGTAACCAATGACGTTGTTGTTCGTAGGATCAGGATTGGCAGAGAGGTAGCGTTGAATCAGGTCGCGGGCCTCATCAGCAGTGAATCTGAAGAGGATATGCAGCCGATCGACGTAACGAGAGTAAAGACGAATAGGGTGGCGAGTCTCGGTTGCTGAATCACGATACTGCAAGAAGTTGTTCGGCATCTGGGGTGGACCGGCCATCTCGCTAGCACGTTGAAGGCCAAGAATGAGGAGATCGAGGACCAAGCCATAATACTGGAAGACGAAAGCCGAGAACTGGAGACCACGAATAAGGCCATAAGCGTTTGTATGCGCCATATCCTTGTAGGTCAGAACTAAAGCATCAACGTCAGCAGCGTTTTTCATACCAGTAATAGCTGGACATACCAGTGTTGTTCTTAGCTGTAATATAATCAGCCAAGTTGTGATCAAGGATGAGGCGCAAGAGACGATTAAGAAGAGTGAGATCGATCTTCTCATAGACCTTCGAAAGGACGGTTTCCATCATGACAACGCACTCGCCCTCGCTAGTCTCCCAGATGTCGGTCAAGTTGTTGATGCCTTGACACCACTTATAGACGAGCAATGGAGGAGGTTCCGTATCCTGAAGGTAGTTGAGTATATATACACCCTTTGAAGAAATTGGCAGCTTACAGCTGGCTTGACCCAGGCAGGGAAGAGGCCACGTTTGTCCGCTTCAAAGAACAAGAATTGATCAAGGTACTGAAAAGATTGTCAGCCCAACAACGAAAAGGTCGGGAAAGATGAAACTTACAGCATCAGTGATCTTCTCAACGGGTTCGATATCATAGCAAGGAATCAGCTTGTCGTATGTATCGAAAAACTCAATACCAGCTTCCTTGAAGGCACGCTGAGTCAACAGCAAGCGCTTGATGCGAGAAAGGCCTAAATTCAACAATTAGAAGACAATAGGAGCGCGTACGGCAAGACAGATTCTCACATTCATGCGGGTTGTCATAAGCCTGCTCAATCAGAGCAAGTTCCTCACGCTGAGACTGGTTCAAGCGTCCTTTAACCGAGTAGGCCTCCTTCAACTTCTCGAGGGCGAGTACGAGTAACTTGGTGTCATGCTTGTACGAAAGTGGACTGGATGTATGTATCAGCAATGTACCCTCAATCCATATGTCCGAATACTCACGGAAAAGGAATGGGAGAGAACTTGCGAGACTCGAGCCAGTGGACGGTAGCGGTATAGATAGCGACGGCTTCTTCAGCACTGATGTAGGGTCCATCCTTAAGGTAGGCATTCTGACGCTCCTGCTCAGCCTTGAGGTAAAGTCGAGTCAAGCGACCAAGGTTTTTCTTGACAACAGCCTTGTCGACGGTGGCACCGCGACGGATGCGTTCACGATTATAGTGGGCAACTGAACACCACCAGTCGGCCTTGCTCTTGATGTAACGAAGAATGATGTTCTCGATCGCAGTCGGCATACCAGGAACCTTCCAAGGAATATTGGCCTTCCAACATCTCCAAGCCTCGGACAAGTGCTGAAGGATGGTCTTCGACTTGTTCTGCTTAATAGACTCGGGCATCATGTCAAGGATATCATGCATGACAGCAGCTCGTAGCTCTAGGTCGTAGTGAGACTCGACGCGCTGCTTTGTGACAGTCTTTGCGATGCCCTTGCTGTTTCTACCTTCAAATTGGCGAGCAAGTAGATTGCCCAACCTAGAGATGATCAACACATTAGAAAGGCAAGGGAACAATATAAAAGAAAACGCACCATCTCTCTAGTAGCGGTACAATACCACGCATGAAGAAGAGCCAAACCCTCCAGCCAGGAGCCCAGAAACCACAGCCAGGACCCTTGCCAACAGGGCCTGTGTTGAAGCGGTAGTAGATCAAATGCTTCAAATCCTTGGTCATACGCACTTGTCTCATAAGCTGTAACGTACGGTTAGCAAGCAATCAATAAGACAAAATGCAGTGGCCAACCTTGTACTTGTATCGGTACATACCCGTTAGGGCACCGATATGAGCAAAGATGTACTGAAGTGCGTCCGCCAGCTGGAAGGCATCCACATTGCCAAGGCGGAATTGCACATGGGCATCAACAACAAGCTTGGTGAGGCGAAGGATTTCACGACACAAGTGGAAGGCATTCCCGAAACGGGACTTCTTACGCTCTTTGGTTGTAAGCGTCCTAGAAAAACGTGAGATGTTGCAATCCGCTGGATGTAATAGCGCAACTCACTTGACTGGCTTCAAGTTCATGTTGTAATCAAGATGGAGATAGTTCAGGTTCTACAATCACAATCAATAATGATTTTGATACCTCGTATACCCAGCAAACTCACCTTTCGGTGGATCAAGAGGTTCAACATGTTGTAGCCCTGTCTGCAAACTTGCAATCCAGCCTCAACCCAATCCAGCCTGGTCGTCTGGAAGAACTTGGTGGCTTTGAGCTGACGGAATAGATTCTTTTTTGACATCGCCTTCTCGGGCCGCGTATGCAGCTCATTGAGGACATAGCATTTGAGGAGCTTTTGGTACGATACGCGGACCTTGACAGGTTGGTTAGGAGGGCAATGCTCGAGATACCAGTTCTTGACGAGCGGAACATCCTGGGCCCGGCGCATGCGACCAGAGCGGCGGTTATATGGCTCGGGCGCCCACCAAAGAGCGATACCATCAGCGGTGAGATCGTTTTCGAGGTCTTTATCATACAGGAAAGGCTCCAGCTCTTCAGGTAATTCGAAACTGTCATCGTCGGCACCATTAGGACCGAAAATGCTGTCCTCATGAGAAACAAGCGGTGCATTCTTGGGTGTAAAACCACGGAGAGAAATGGGATTAATGAGAGGGTCAAAGTAGAAGGCGGGCAGGTCGGGGTCATCGGTGCGAATGTAGACGTTCTTGGGGTAATGATAAGGTGAAATATGCACAGAGCGAGGGAGGGAGTTGTAGAGGTGGGGGAAGGCGACCTTGTATTCCGTGCGAATTTGTTGGCGAATAATAACCTTGTTGATATCATTGAATTCATTCCAGTCCTCGTCAAAGGTATCCATATCACGGTATAAGGGCTCGAATTTGGGTCCTCCTGGGATGGCCATGTTGAGAGCCTTGGCGGTGAAGAACGACTTCTTATCGAACAAGTAACTGGCATTTTTGTCTGCCTGGTCCGAAAGGAGTGTACGACCAAGGCGGTACAGGTTGGCCATGACTGGCAACGACAGCGACCAATACTTGTAAGAAGGGCCATTTACAGCCTTGGTGTCGATGAGTGGTTTCGCGTCGTAGAACCAATCGATGATAGCAGCGTCTTCCTCTTCATCCAAGTCTAACTGAATAGCTTCGAGAGGATCGACGTCGAGCACGTTGTCTCCGTAATCCAGGGGGGGTTCTTCATCGTCGAAGGGCGGGAAGCGCATTCGTTTGAAGTGTCGACGGTCTCTCTTCTCGCGGCGCATAGCAAGCCACATGGTACTCCATTGTGCATGATACACCGGTTCGATAACACGAGGTATCTCGTTCACAAACGTAATGGCACCAGTGATATGGTACAGCACAGGAACTTCGCGAACCTGCTCCCAAGGGTAAGGGATGTTTTCCAACAACTTCATCACAGCGTGCGGAACGTATTTGAGGGCGCCAAGGTGAACGCGCTTGTCGTTTCTAAACTTGCGGTTGCTCATGTCACCATGATCCTTGATAATTTTTCGGACATGTTCAGGTGGCAGATCCTGATACACGGTCATAAGCACCTCCAAAACTTGGTCCAAAGACATAGATACCACTCACCTGCTTGCCCATGTCGACATAGCCCCCTTTTCTTTTCTCGCCATATCGCTTCCTCTGCATCTGCACCCATTTTTGAGCTTTCTGTGCGATGACTAACGCGAAACGAGTATGTCAGTTACACGAAAATATTACACGAAATACAGACACACCTTCGGGCGGCAAACGAGAAGTAGAAGCAACATTCTGTAGCGGCATGCCTGGAGGCGGAGGCGGCACAAAGCCTGGGGGAGGAGGAGGAAAACTCATCCTTGTCGTTGTTGCTGGAGGTGTTGAGGAAAGAGTTTGTGGCTGATGTAAGCGAAGCCTGCATCTTTACCGCTTTGGTGCACGGACCCTTTATTAAGTATGGCAATGTCACATCCTCCCTCATTAAGTCAACGATCGAAGGTGGTGTTGCGTCCGACTCGACTAGGTCCAGTGCTCTGTCAGCCACGGCGTGCCATTGTAGAGCTGTAGAGTCCATTACCTCCTCGCCTACACGCCAATCAAGACAGTAAATCAGCTCAACAATGTCCGATTTCCATATGCGATCATATTCACTGTTGTACATTGATATCATTGCATCCAATCTAATAAATGAACGCTTTTCTACGTGGAATAGCTCTCCTTGCTTCCAGACAACTCTGCACCAAGCTTGTATCCCAAAATCTGGCAAACTCGCTTCAGCTGAAGACACTGGCTGAAAATAATGGACGCGAACCTTGTCCCAATCCAATTTGGAGCGGGTCATAGGTAGAGCTCTCCTCAGGCTCTTGAACGTCTTCTCCGACATCTCTTGATACGTTTCGTTGAGTGAGATCTGATACTTGCCTTCCTCGTCTTCGATAAGTGCAAGGATCTTCGACGCTGCCGAGTTATCAGCAGTGGAGATTCCAGGAGGCAGATTGAAAGAAATGTTGTGCGTCGTTGTTAACTGCACCTGTTATATCGTCAAAATAGGCTCCTATAATCACTGGACAGACCTAGCATACATTTCCCTGCTCATAATAATGCACATGAACTAGGATCCGGCCCGTCACTTTGCCTTCGTCGAAATTGATTGTATATTCTGAGCGCCAGCGACCAGACCTATTGAATGCTTTAGGGGCTACCCAAGACGGAGTGAATACCTCAAAAGCCGACGACGCACCAAAAGTTTGCAGGATTATACTTATTCGCGACGACTTGAACAGTATATTCTCGTACGCCGTTGCCCTTAGAAAACACGGACGCCACACCATCATAGAAATGAGCCTTGAGATATATCTGCGTCGCAGCTTCTAATGCTGATCTATGTTTCCATAAAAACTTATAAAAGAGTGTGGGCATAACGGCACTTCACTCACCGTAATGGCTCTGCCTCCGCGTCGGGTTCGTAAGGCTGAGGATTCGACGCTTCCTAAATCACCAATCCCATGGCCATTCAGCCCTACCAACCCAAACCAAAAGGAATGACATACCAGACTCAAGTGATCAAACACAAAACTCGTCTTCGATCTAGGATCCACAAACCTCTCTTCCTCTTCATCACTACCACCAATTCTCGCTGCCTCGCTGATGATACACTGACAGTGTGTTCGTCACTCTTCTTTACGCAAATCAATGAAAATGACAACCAACGGTTTACCTGATGGCTCGTCCCAGGGACTTCCACCGTGATAAATTGTTCTAGGTTATATTCCCGGAGCGCGGGTTTCACGCCCGCTTGTAGGGCATCATCGTCAGAAATGATGTTACGAACATCTTGTTGGCCATCATCAGTATTGTTAACGAGCCTTAGAATTCGAATACACCAAACCGTTTAGAACATCATTAATCTCTCCAGGAGGAGCTTGAAGAAGGAAGCTCGATGCAATTTGGATTCGTTCCAACGTGTCCATGCTGAGGTCGAGATAGTTAATGTAGCAAATCCGTTAATAAAGCCGCACTTGTAAGCATCAGTATCGCTCGGCGTTTGCCGGCCCCCGACATCAATCCATCACCCCATCAAACTTGGCGAAGTCGTTCTCAGAGAACTCTTTCACTCAACCCTCACACCCTACTCTCAAGAATAATCACAGCAGTCGAACAGAAAACCCTAAGCATAAGGTATGTATAAAGGCTTAACCAATGCGAATATCAGAATAAATATGTGTACAGGGTACTTTTACACTCAGAATTACAACTCATGTTCTGGCACCTAGAGCTTGGCAGCGAACTGGGTCTCGGTGACACCAGCGCCCATGGCCGCCGTCGAAGAAACGCCGCCGGTCACAGTCTTGATTAGACTGTCGGCATAATCAGCGCCAGACCACTGTTGTCAAGTCAAGAGCTCGTCAGAATGAACTGCGCGATTTTCAACAAGCAAGAGTGCATACCTTCTGATGTGTGAGAACATCACAGCCGAGTTCACGCTCCCTACGTTGGACGATCTCGACGTAGGCTTTCATGCCTGTCTTGGCGTAGTTCTTGGCGAAGAGGTCAGAGATATAGGCGTTGGAGTGGAGACCACCGAGCTGAGGATCAGGTGAGTAACCTATACTAGGAGGCACCAAACTGTGACGCTTACAGTGATGAATTGCCAGACAAAGCCAAGCTTGCCGAGCTCCCAAACATAGGCCTCCATATCCCTCTCTGTGAGACCAGCAGCCTCCCAGTTGAACGATGGTGACAAGTTATAGGCCAACCACTTGCCCGGGAATGCCGCATGCACACCCTCGGCGAACTCCTTAGCCTGGGCAAGAATGGGCTTCTTGGTTTCCATCCAGAGAAGGTCACAGTAAGGAGCGAAAGCAATGGCACGGCTAACAGCACACTGAGTACCGCCCTGGTAGCGGTAGTAACCCTCGCGGGTTCGTGGGCTGTCCCAGTTCCAGTAGGGGACGTTCCTGAGACCGAACTCCTTCTGAGCGATGGTGACGGCCTGAGGATAGGAGACGTGGGCAACACGTGCAAGGAATTTGTCAACAGCGGCCTTGTTAGCACCCTGTTGGGACAAGGCGTTGGCAAGGGTGGTGGAGAAAAGCTGGAGGTTGGCGGAGGCGATCCACTTGTCTTCGATAGCTTGGAGCTCATCACCGAATTTGCCAGCAGCCTCAGCCTCAACCATGACAGCGTTCAAAGGAGGAAGAGAGGGGTTAGTGGAACCGAGGATGAAGGCATGGTCACGGTCATCGATGTTGGAGGTGATGAGGGTAGCAGCCTCAGAGTCGGTACGGGCAATGGACAAGTTATCGACACCCATGATATCGAATTGAAGACGGATGGCGACAAGGCGGTTAATGTGCTCCTGGATGGGGACCAACACTTTACCAGCCATATGACCGCACTTCTTGGTTCCTGGAGCCTGGTCCTCAACATGAATACCAGCAGCTCCCTTCTCAACGAACATCTTGGCTAGCTTCATGACGGCAGTCAAACCACCGTGACCAGTATCGGCGTCAGCAATGATGGGACGGAGGTAGTCGATGATAGGGGTTTGCGCAAGCTCAGCATCAGACATACGGGAGCGGGCCTCACGTTGCTTGCGATCGTGGAAGAGTTGGGCCATGAACAAGTGCTCGACCTTGTTCGGCACGGTATTGGAGGGATAATCTGTGTTCCACTTTAGGACCTCCTTCACATGCGGACGAATATGTTCGACCCACCAGCAAGGTCCGGACCAGGCTCGTTGGTTGAGGAGGCGGTGCTCGACGATTGCCATCCAGAAACGTAGACGGTGTCGAGGTACTTTGCCATCTGCGTCACTTGGACGGGGTCAAGACTATCCAAGAGGTAAGCCTCCACCCCAATATGTTTCATTAGAATATGACTCACGCCCCGTAGGTATGAGAGGTGGTTCCCCTCTTCGCATGCTCACTGAGCAATGCCCACAGCTTCTTTCCCTGGACGTTGGAGGGATACTCGATCTTGATGGTACCGCGTTTGGAGACGACATCAGCAGCGGTGTAGGGGCGCTTGGTCTGAGCAAAGCGAGGACTCTGAGGAGGATGATGAGAAGTATCACCAGGATTACCGGAATAATGAGAATACCTTCCACCACTGTTCAACCTCGGCGACCTCCTGGGCGAAACGGGCTCTTTCAGCGGACATATTGGAATGGGATATAGGAATGGGATATAGGAATGGGTTGTAGAGAGAAACTAGTGGTATATATGATAACTGAATCATACTTTCACCTGCTTTCCGGACCAGTTTCCTGCGGAACATGTGATTTCTCCGAACCAGTCCGGCGCCTGCCGTGCGGGCGACTCCAAGTTAAACCCGTCGGCTTCCCTCATAATCCCCCATTCGTCTATACTTAAGCCCGCTCTCCCGAGTCCATACACTGTCCGCGTTGTAGTCGTGTCACAACCCCTACTAGCGTGTAACCTCCCCATCCATCCTTTACATACGCATTATCTCCTCAATCTACGCAACGCTTTGCTCTCTTAGCATGATCGAAGCGGATTAATGCGGATTTTCTGCGGTACTGTTGTTAGATTAGCCAGGCGTTTTTATACGACTCTGTCGAACGCCAAGCCGGCTCGACCGTATGCATGCTAATCGGAATATCATTCAGTATGTAAACCCGGTCACCTACAACGACGACTGTCTCGCCTACTCGGCCCTCAAGAGCACGCACTTAGCGATAGGAATCTATTTTAATTGAGGAATCCTCATACCAATCACCGTCGATCACCGTCGTACACTAACCCAGCCAGACCATAACGAACAACGAATGCTACCATACTCCCTGCAACCTATTGCATGCCAAAGGTGATGTCAGCAATCCGAAAGCTGACCAAGTATATCACGTTTTCACAAACCTGGGAACACATCAGCACTTGAACCAGCCGTTTCTCGTTCATCGGACCAAATCGAACAAGGAAGAAATTCAGAATGGTCAAATTTGTCGCCTCCAGAATTATCCCGCTTGTGGGATGGACGTTAAGTTCCGTCAAACCAATAGCAGCGAGAATGCGGAGAACATATGTCGTCAGTTGTGACGGGGGCTTCTCAAAGAGCACTTTGGAAGGATACAACAAATTTGTATATGCATCAAATCTATGCGGATCCCGTCACGCTCCTATTCCTAAAACACTTATAAACCGGCTCACCTTGGTACCCTGTGCCGAGGGCACGGGACAAGTCCGAACAACTGGGGACAGGAAAGCAGAAAATTGAAAATCTGGGGTATGAAAAATAGCAGCAACGTCTTGGAGAAGTGGGCCTGGATTCCGACAACCGCAAATGCCATACCGGTAACATAGCATAATGTGTCACCAGGGAAAGCACGCGCGGGATACCTGCGACAACTTTCAGCTCAGCGGCTTCGAATGTACGCAAAATAAACCGTACCAATTGTGATATATGAAACCGACGCAAACTGCGACGAGCGGAAGCATGAAGTAAAGACTGAATAAGTGACGTTCGACTAATTCACGGCTTCCATATGACATGCCAGCATTCCAAACGCCTCCGAACTCAACTTCTGCCTTATTGCCGAGCAGGTGGAGAGGGACCCGGAAGTCAATAGGCCACGGAAGATAGAGAAGATCATTTAGGATGACAGACAACGCGATAATGAGCGCCTGGCCGACTTCCGAACCGTTGATGCCAGCAAGGATGTTGATGCTATTAGTCGCAAAGGTCGATAGCAAGGACATGTATATATAATACAAGGGCCCTGTACCAAAGATTAGCATGGTTCACAGTAACGATTGCGTAGAATTCCCTTACCAAGGTTGACAAGCGTGCCAAACAATGATCTAAGAGGTAGCGGCACAACGACGTAAGTGTTGCCTCGTTCTGCATAATAAACCATTAACAGAGGAACAGAGGCGATTATAGGTATCGGCAGTTTGTGTCTCCATCGAATATCGAAGACGTCGTCAAGGAAGCCCAACATGGTCGCTGTCAGTAGCGAGAGAAGAGAAGATAGATAGACAGAGAGCTGGAATGACCTTCAGACACAGACGTCGTAATTTGGGTGCAGAAAGTACGCACTTGGTGGTGAGGGAAATCGACGATTTTGATACCTTCTGGAGGTTGGGTTGTGCTTGAGCGATGCATTATAGAAGTTGAGAATGCGAACGGGATGAAAAGCATCAACAGCAAGATGTATACCGCCGCGCATACAAGTCCCATACTCTCTGGACTGGAGATGTTTCAGATTGCCCAAAGGATATAGTAAGAGCAAGCATACATTGGATCACTGTAGATTTTGAGCAAATCCCGTCCTTTCAGATTGGCCGCAATGAACACAGGTCCAAGACGCGGTACCAAATGTATGGTTGCCAAAAAGGCAAAGATGGACATTCCAACCGATATATACAACGCCGGTAACGGAGGTATAGGATCCAAGAGAGGTCTTGCAACGAACCAGGCTGCTACTGGCACTAGTCCAACAAGCAGGACTGTAGGCAGCGGCCTGGGTTTGAGTGCCATAGTCGACATTGGTGAAGTAGAATGATATTGTGCTTTAGGTGATTAATGCAGAGACGGTATTAGAGACATGGAGAAGAGTAGAAAAGGGTAATCAACGATTGGCGCACGTTCGGACACGCAGGACGTGTCGCTGTCACGCGTCGCCTAGCCTCATCAACGATTTCGGCTCCGGATCACTATGCCGCAAATCTAATCTTGCTCTTTTCTATGTCGGGCCCTGCTGAGTTGTCTCCTGGTCCTCAGCACCCCAACACAACAGGATGCCTCATCAAGGTCTCTCCAGGAAAGGGCAGGGGTGTTTACGGTGTGTCTCTCTTCTTAGCTGTGTTTCTGCACATCTGATGAACCTCCACTCCAGCTTCGAAGGCAATCCCACGAGACACCACGGTCGAAGTTAGTCCAGTTTTATTCTTCCCGAAATCGGAGTATGAGGAGCACGGTATTGTATCTATTACACTTCTTGTCTATATGCCCACATACTCATGCATGAAATCCAGGAAAATACACCATTCTTGACCACTATACCTTCAAATGGCCAGACGGGCGAATGGCCCTCGCTTTGGGACTTGGTATACAATTTTAACTCCTAACCCAAAAAGCAGTGGCTCATTCGCTCGGCGGACCACCAGGCTCCCTGTTCAATCACTCAGATCCTCCAAACGTCTCATTCGTCCTTGACACGTCCACGGACTCCATTCGTTACGTCACAGCTCGAGATATTGAGCCCGGGGAAGAACTCTGCATCTTTTACGGCCACAAATTATGGTTCTCCCCAGTAGGAATCGTCGTTGATGGTCACACGAAGCAAATATCCCAAGAAGACCCCAACGATGAGTGGGGCGGCCTATCCGCTGTCGATTATGACGAATCGGAAGAACATATGCTTCCCATCAACCCGTTCGCAGAAGGCGATCCAGATGAACTTATACCCGAGGAATATCTGCCGTTTACAAGATATAAACTACCTCCTGAAGAAGAAGAGCCTGATAGCGTCAAAACTAGTACGTCTGCCTTCCCACTACCGAAGATCTCTTCTCAGATCCTGTGCCCTCAGTTCAAGCATGGGTAGTTGACGTGCCCGACCAGAGATTGATCACAACCCTCCTCAAGTATGCCCCCCTCCTCCATCCTTTCATTTCTCACGACGAAATTCTTACTCCTAGGTGGCTAAAGCAAAGCAACCTCGACACATCCGATCTTGCCCACCTCAAACGCATCCGCAAACAAAACAACACAACTACCTTCCTCATAGCACCACAAGCAGCCTTCCCACTCGAATCACCTTCCCTCCCGGGAGATCTGAATCTTTCCCTTCCATATCTCCACACAGTCCCAGCCTCATCTGCCCTCACACCCATACAACTCAATTTAAAGAATGTACTATGGCCGACGACGTACACTCCACGCCGGAAGGATGAGCAGGAAAAGTGGAGTCGCGGGAAGACGTCATGGGCCTGGGAGGCTATGGAGAAGACGATACGGGCTGCGGTCAAGGCTAGTCGAGATGGAGAGGTGGGTTTCCGACATCCTATGTTACTTTCGCAATTAGTGATTTTCCGTTACGTTTTCGCTCACTTCTTCCCATCCCTCGACATTTTCCTGACTACCGTTCACCTCGGACTCCTACAACTTCCGACCACAGTTTCCCATTGCTGCGCATATCCCTGCTCCTTACGAAGAAGCATCACCCACGGGAAACCAGGAGTCACAACAATCACGAGAGACTCCGAAGGAATTCACGGCGCTTGACACCCGAAAATCAACTAACCACCCGCTCCGTCACGCAGTGATCAATGCTATCCGAAAAATCGCTGACTTCCATGCCTCAGCCTCGACATTATCAAATGGCAAAGATGAATCAGATGTCTCAAAATCACGAGGAGAAAGCCCCGCGGATGGTCCAGTTCCCCCGCAAAAAAGGTCCAACTACCTTCTAACCTCTTTGACGATGTTCGTGACCCACGAGCCGTGCGTCATGTGCAGTATGGCACTTCTTCACTCTCGAGTCAAAGAAGTCATCTATCTCCGCTCGATGCCTCTAACAGGTGCTTGCGGAAGTATCGCTTGTCTTCCAACGTTGAAAGGCGTCAACCACCGATACTCTATCGCTCAGTGGAAACAGAACAGAAATCAAAGAAATAGCATTGAAACGACCACAGGGCAGGGTAACACTACGCATATAGTAGGCATGGAAAATGCGAAGGTCGATAGTCTTCTCGACATTGAGATAACAATGGATGCATGAGAATGATTGCAACGATAGCACGGGGGAAGGTGGACAAAATGATAGTTCAGACACGAAAATCAATCAGTGAGAGGAAACATAAAGACAACGCACGTGAAATCGCGCACTGACTACCAAAGCGTAAGAGAGCCGTACAAAGGAAACTACAGACGAGGAGATCGTTGTGCAGTGGGCTGCCATTGCTTGGACTTGACAACTTCCAGGAGAGCATCGTCAGACAAGTTGCGGAAGAGGGTATTTTCGTCGACACCCTAGAAACAAAACATAATTCTCAATATATGCGTTACGAGCAAGTCCAAGAGGACACCCACATCTTTCTGGGCAGCACGGATGACAGCAAGAGCAATCTGAGCAGAAATATCACGAATGCGTGCAAGACGAGGATACACGAGATCCGCATCCTTCTCCTCCGATGTCAGGGAGGCAGAAAGGGCGATGGACGCCTGTTCGACCATAGAATCTGTAACATGCCTTGCCTTGGAAAGAATCGTGCCCAATCCCAATCCAGGGAAGATGTACATATTGTTGCCTTGTCCTGGCTCATATGTCTTGCCACCAAAGTCGACGGGTTTGTAGGGGCTGCCGGAAGCGAACACGACAGAGCCGTCCGTCCTAGAAGGCGACCATCAGGCTTTATACGTACATCGAGGGAGCAGTAGACGTACCACTTGATAGCGTCAGCGTAGTCGACCTCGCAAAGAGAAACGGGGTTGGAGAGAGGGAAGATTATAGGACGCTTGTTCAGGGAAGCCATGAGTTTCACGACCTCTTCTGAGAATGCATTCTGTTTTAAAATCAGGCTTAACGTTAGATCAGTGAGCGGGAAATTTGGCCTACCCGGATAGTACTAAGACCAAGGAGAGCGGTGGGCTTGACGTAGCTGATGATATCGGCCAGATTGGTCAAAGGAGGTCCGCTGTAGTCAGTGCGCGCGAAGTCTAATTTTAGGGTGTTAGGATGATGCCAGTTGATGCAAGGGGTTACGAACAAATCTTGTGCTCTTGTAAGCCCTTCCTGTCCGCAGTGATAAGGCCCTTCGAGTCGACAGTCTACAGGGAGTCGTCAGAATCACAAGTGAAAAGTCGGGGAACACTGACGTAAATCCTCCGCTTGGCCTCCTCTTCAGTCAAGCCAAGGAGAGTAAAGAAGGACACAAGCTGTTTGGCGACTCCAATACCAGCGGAACCAGCACCAAAGAAGAGGATACGCTGTTCCTCCAGGCGAGTACCAGCGGCCTGCGAGGCAATTTTCGCAGCATTGATGAAGCCGGAAAGAACGACAGCGCCTGAATTAGAACGAATCAGAATGGTCAGCACTAAAGCCAAGGAATTCTCGACCACGAGCCCGACGATCCTACCTGTCCCTTGGATCTGCACGTGAAATTTGACTTCAGATCGTGGGGACAGCACCGGATTGAACATAAAACACGTACATCATCGTTGAACACGCGGTATTTTGATCTGAACATACCCAGATATCTGAACGCGTTATCCGTGGAGAAGTCCTCGAACTGGACGAGAAGTTGAGGGAAGACGTCCTTCATGGCATCAATGAACTCCTGCATGAAGGCATCCATCTAATCCAAACAGTTAGGCTCCAGACAGATCTTACGAACGGCACATATTACCTCTTTCGTATCGGGACGTTTGCGGCGCACACCCAGATAAAGCGGATCATCGAGGAATTTTTGGGTATTGGTACCAAGATCGAGGCAGATTGGAACAGTGGTAGACGGTTTAATACCGGCACCGGCAATGTATAAATCCCTAAAGGGGGCTAAATCAACTGATGAGTCAGGCATAATAAAGGAATCTTACAGCTTTCCGATGGCAATAGGTAGGCCATTTGCACCGAGGTCGCCCAGACCAAGGATGCGAGAGCCTAGAGTCCGAAAATGGTTAACCAGAGAAAAAGGGCGAAAGAAAGTTATACGACCATCAGTCACGACCGCAATCCTAGCTGCAGCACCTGCAGGCCATGTGTGGAGGACGTCTCGAATGTGGCTCTTGTGCTCAATGGATACATAGAGACCCTCGGGACGTCGCCAAATATGCGAGTAATTTGAGCAGGCATCACCGACCTGAAGTGAATGTTATATGGATCAGGGGCAGGAAAATATGGAACATACAGTCGGGGTATAAAGGATAGGGATAAGTTCCAGCATATTGGCGAGGAGAACTTCGTAGAAGAGGATGGGGTCGCGCTCCTTGAGGCCGCTGAGGTAGATGTACTTCTCAAGGCCAGTGGTCTTGCTTCGAAGTTGAAGAAGGCATCGCTGATGATGGTCAGTATTGAAGAAATAAGGGGGAATCCGGGGTGCGATGGCGGAACCGACAGCGACGAGAGACATTGCGTAAGGTTAGAAAGTTATGACTGAGACTAGAGTGGGGTATTTATACTTAGGGGCAGAACTGAAAGTAGGTTTTTGAAGCTTCAAAGTTCGAGGTCTATTGACTGCTTTGGGATGCACATGTGAATTGGGAACATCGGATAGCCAATCGACCCCCCGGCTGTGTGCCTCACCTGAGTCACTTCCTCTCCTCCCCACTTGTGTTCCAACGTTCTACTTCCTTTCTCGGACACCGGAACTCCGCCACCAATCACGGAACGAGCCCTTCCGCTCGAATGCTACATTATTAGGACATTTCAATAGCCAGTAACAACAAAACGTGAATCTGAGATATGTTCTCATTCGCTCGACCAATATATCCTTCACCACATCTCGCGTCTCTTCTTGCGAATAGCCTGCACCAGTGAGTGCCTTTCGCTCCATTTCGAGCGTGCTTCTGCGTGCTCCGCCTCCGTCCTTCTCACGATCTCCTTCCGTTTCTTCACGTCCAGAGGTGCAACCATTGATACGAACGACCGTGTTACATTGAACATCCTCGCCAGTTCACCTCTTGAATATTTCTCCGGATCAGTTTCCCGCAGCTCGCGAATCTTCGCGACGACCTCGTCCGAGGCGCGTTCTGGGACCTGCTTTTGCAGTCCTGGTCGAGCGAATGGCGGTAGGGGCCCATCTACGGGCATGACGCGGCCGGCAAGGAGTGGGGATGCGGGGGAGGTGGTATATGAATGTGGTGTGGCAGCTGAAAGAGGTGGTCGGTGGATGAAGGTCAAGTTCTCGTCCTCAAGTGTTGTGACGGCTGCCTTCGGGTTGTTGACCAATGGGTCAGGCGCGTGGTATGCCGGTCGCTCTGCAGTGCCAGGTTTTGGGCGAGGAAATTTACTCGCGTGCTTGGTTGCATACCCGCGAGCAAGCGGCTGCGACGTCGACAAAGCTCGACTGAAGTTCATGGTGTCGGTGATGCACCTCGGCTTGCAGAACTGGTCTCAAATTGTCATGGACATTTTCCCACGATTCTGTTACAGTAGTTCCTTAATATCACGGGATCGTAAAGTCACTCAAGTAGGCACAAATAAGGCTGACATTCAATCTACAAGCGGATGCATCCACTGGTTTCTGTGTGATCATTTCAGGAGCATTCCCTTTATTGCGCGGCAGGTTGTGCTGACACCCGGTCAAACCAACGCTATTGGTCATGAAGAGTCGGAATTTGTATTTTCACAGCCACTCAACTTGAGTCCAGACCATCCATCAAGTCCTTCTTTTCCCTATGCGCGGTCACCCCTTCGCCGCAAGTACGGACGTATGACCCAACTTACTAGGGATCGTATTAACCTTTCAGGTAGTCAATCCTAGGCGAAACTGCACACGCACACTGCACGTACCCACCGCCTCTAAGGAACCTCCCAAGTTGATGTAAATGATCGTCCCTATTGGCTGCAGGAATAAGTTCAGGCGGAAAGTTTCGAATATGACTAGCTAAGATTAACCTCAGTGTGAATTGTCAACGTATCTTTGTTTTCCGAACTATGATTGCCTTGGCCTTAGATAGGTCCCCGCGCTGCCGCATTCCAATCGTTACACAATATCATACCAAAGGAAACAAACATACTGCACGGAAGATCCGTTTTAATGTGTGCCGTACTTCTCTGCATCTCGAACGTAATCTAAGCCAGAGATACGGTCCTGATGCTCCTCCAGTTCCAAGTATACCAACACTAACAACACCACCTGCATTGTCAAATACAGCGAAATCATCCTGTTCCTGTCCACCGACACGGTGCCTGCCCGCTTTTACTCAACCGGAAACAATTTTCATGATTAGCGTGTTCGCAAGGTCAACTCTGTTGTGACTGTTGACACGGAAAACTCGAAGATCCGTGATTGACTGATCCGAACAATAATGCTTTGATATCACTTGCTCTATTGACAATCTTGGCCGCATGCCCTCTCCAACTCCCTCAAAATCATACAAGTCTGATTTCCGTTAGAATTCTAGCCGGATGGCGTAACACAGGGAACAGGCCGGCCTTCAAGCTGTCTCTCTCTCTGAGTTCTTCCCGGCCAGTGAAACCCGAATCTGACGCATGTCCTCTCCCAGGCGTTGTAACACCCCTACAACCGGACAACCAGTTCTCGCAAATGGCGCACCGCATCTCTGGCGGCACATGGGAAGGGCAGAAAACCCGCATGCTTTCTGAATGCCAAGTCTAATAATAATAATGGGCCAACAACGTCGGATGGATGTGTCCAAGCGAGACAGATTGTTGCAAGCAGCAAGAGCAAATGTCAGAGAAGCCCCAGTATCCCATTTGCTCAAACACTAGAGAGTCGGGCGCAACTAATCCCGACCCAGCATCCGCCACACAGACGATCACTACACCAGTCACTCCTGATTCTCTAAACCCTCCCACAATCGAAAGTCTTACCAGCTTCTACCAGCGGCCTCACCGAGCCCATAGACATTTTAGCTTGTCTCATCTCGTCCCGCGTACGCCTTGAGACGCTGGTGGTTCCAGCCGACGCTGTCCTCTGTTGTCCTCCACTGCCTCAATCAATGGTTGACGTTGATTGAGTTCACAGCAACCATCCGCACCACCTGTGAGTAGACGGTCTTTCTGAAGTTTCTTTGCTTGGTCTTTCTCAGGCTGACTATCCGGATAATCCCCCCATACTAATTACTGTTGTCCCACCCTATCAGAGCTTCTCCTACCATCAGAAAGATCAAAGCACCGAAGCTCTCCAAACAACCAGGGATCAATTCCAAGATAAAAATACCAATCTCTTTTCAATACTCGGCATTGAGCCCCCTTAACACAGCAGCACACAGCTTCTGCGCTATACCACGATCTCTAAATGACAGGTTTCATGGAAGCCATCTGGTTTGGGTGTTCTAGACACACAAATCAACCGCTTTGTGTGCTTCGCCTCCGTTGGAAAAAAAATAGACACCTTGATTATTTAACATTACCGGCATCAGCACACCAGCGATATACCGAGGCTTGGTCCCATATGCTCATTCTTCAAGCCCCAGTACGCCACACTCAGCCACGCTTACGCTGTCACGGCTAAGTATATAATTGCGAGGCAATTGCAGCGCGTAGCTCCTTCTGGATACCATTAACGACACAAGCTCCATGCGGAGCGACCCAGAAATACTCGGCAAAGTACCCACGAATTTAACGAAACTGATACCATCAATTAATAGACCCGTCGAAGCCTGAGATTCTCAACAAAGAACTTCTCCCTGTGAATATGAATTAGCCAACTAATCCTACAATGCAGCAGAACGATCTATAGTTCGGAGAAGCCAGTAACTTTATCCGAGGACCCGACGGAGCCTACTTTCATGGCGCTGCTAATCTCTTAAACAACGCCCATAACGCTCACCTCGTTCCAGCGCTAAGTTGGTTAATGCTTGTTAGTCAAACGAATTTGACATTGGAATGGTTCAACCACCCGTGCTGCGCAGTATGTAATGTTCTCGTAAATCACCGCCAAATCTATTCCCATAAACCCCTGGTCGATAACACTGTCCCTTCGGTATAAAGTAGATACATGTCCCGAAACGAAATACGCGCAGTTTGACATGTTATAATTTTATCCTGCAATTGATGTTAAAAGAAGCCACGCAATCAGTATGCCTTCAAGGAACTAGAAAAGAGGGAAGATGACGAGGAAGCATCAGATTCTGTCAACCAACGTGCGGTACAAGGTGGGGATGGATAGTAAATACATAATGAAACGGAAAACCAAAAAATCTCGGTTTAAAGTGGAAGCCGTGTATATTGAGGAAAACCCAATTTTGCGGGGGAAAGCCAAGCCATAACTATTGTGATAGATAGTGATCCGAAAACAAATGTGGAAGACATTGAAGTCCAGGTGACTGTAACTCGAGGGAAAAGGAGAGGCAAGGAAAAGTATATAAATATCAACACGAGAAAGTCCGCGGGGAAAGGGACGGAAGGAGTGGAAGGAGTACAGTAACACTTCAATTAATTCAAGTCCAGATGAACGAGAGGAAGGAGCGACGAAATAAGAAATTAAAGCCGCTTTTGGTGTAGCTCAGCGACACTCCCTAGGAAATGGATTTCATGTGCGCCAGAAGATTCATCGCATCGGCGGAGAGGAAAGGAGGAGGACGAAGGCGGCGCATCTGGGAAAACGAAAGAGGGAAGAAGGGACAAGAGGGAGACGAATAAAAAAAAACAAGGAACGAAGGTGACCAAGTCCGTGGAAAGCATAGCAGCGTCCAAGATCTCATACGAGTTTCATGAACCAACCAAAAGACACAAAACAGTTAAACAAGATTTTGAAGCGACTGCGATAGACAAATATTTGAAAAGTTTTACATCGACAACAACCCATGCCCAAATCAACAAATAGAATACTTGATTAGCAGTAGAAAGGTCAACTGCTTTCGCCACTGGGTCCATCAGGAGGTGACATGACAACCGAATTTCTGCGACTGCCCGGTCTTCGTGACGACTGCTGGCGCTGTGTGGAATGAGGTGAGGCAGAAGATGGGGTCGGTGGGGGAAGGGAATTGGGACTACTGTTGCCCTCAGTATGCGAAGGTTGTCGGGTGAGGCCAGGTCTTTGAGGTTCTCTCTCCTTCTCGTTCCTGACTGTCCTACCATGGGAGTCTCGAACTGAAGCAATATTCTGATTTGAGGAATGATCTCTATACGGCTGAGGTGGGGACGGCAAGTTTACCCCCGGTCTTTGCGACTCTGTCTCACGAGAGCGTGGGGGATCTAGTCTAGTTGCAGAAACGGCGGCTGGCCGCCGGGAGTCGTAAGGTGGTGATGGGTGTCTGTCACCGTTACCGGGGTGCGGAGGGGGTGGGAGAGGGTGTCCACGCTCCTGCGCCCAGCCGGGTGATGGGGCACGACGGATTGGTTCGGCCCGATGTCGAAGAGGCTCATGAGAAGGAGGGGGGAAAGTATACGATTCCAGCGGTGCAGGATTCGCGCCATTTCGAAGAGGTTGTTTACCTTTAACATTAGCACTTCCAGTCATATCGGTGCTTTGTCGGCGGCCCGAAGTGGCGTTCCGCAGAGCGTCTTCCAGGTCCTCAATTCGGCGACGCAGTCCCATCATTTCCGTTCTCATGCCAAATACTCTTTTCTCCACCGCTGCCTCAATTGTCTCGTTTAGCTTCTCCTGTTGTTGTGTCAAGCTTTGGACAAGCGCATTTGATCGCTGAAGTTGTTCGCCAAGCCACGTTTTCAGCTGCTTGGAGTCGTTCAGGGCATCATAGAAAATCTCGAAAGGCGCCAGGAATGCACTCTTGTCACCTGAATACCCTGGGTGATGGAGCGATGCTGGGGTGGGTGGTACGAGCGTTGAGGCGATAGGAACGCTGGCTGCGGGTGGTGACCGTCCCGAAACCGAAATCATTGGCGTAGCAGTGGCAGCGGGTCGAAGCATGGACAGCCTTGTGGGTGTCGGGGGAACATTTGAAGCTACCCTACGGATGTTATCGGTGGCACCCATGACAGGTGGTAGGCGAGGCAGGGCCATAGATAGACGAGATGATTGAAAGGCTCCTTGCCCGGCGTGCGGGGCAGGCGGGGCACTCTGAATAGAGGGCTGCAGCTGATCTGAAGATTGTGCTTCCCGAGGACTGATTAAAATGTCCGCGGGCTTTTTCTTGCCTGCACCACCCAAAAGACCAGCCCGACGGCGAGCAAAGCTGATTGGAGGGAAAGGCAGAGTTTGAGTAGCAGCGGGAACGGGGGAGTTCTGTATGGGAGGGTGAAGTTGGGGTTGGGCCGGAACCAACATGGGGCTAGGGCTGGATGGGCGTGTGGATCCTGCTGGTTGACCTGAAGGAGCGACACGGCGGCTACTTGTGTTCGTATTTGGGCTTCGGCGGGAAGACCGAACGAGAGCTGTGCTCTTGGAGGTTGGTGCAGATATGCGTTCTTCCGATGGTGGTGGGGGTGGCGGATTTGTATTAGAGGTGGTAGCAGAGGACGGGCCACTAGCATGGCTGCCCCGTCGTTGCTCAATCAAAGCTTTCTGTTTCTGTTTGACTGATATCATCGATCTGACCTGCTCCATGGCAGCGGGGTTATCAGGGTTAATGGTGAATCCCATAACAACTGGGGAGATAGGAGTGGAATTTGTTTGGTCGGGTGGTGGCCGCACGTCCGTATTGAGTGGATGGGGAGCACCACTAACGGTGACACGCCGTCTTTTCATAGGAGAAGCCACAGAGCTCGGCGACTGGGGCGCGCCGGTGTCATCAAGTGGCATTCGGTGGTTGATGGATTTGTCTGGCGGGGGTGGAGAGGGTTCCAACATGTCGTGATCTTGTTCCTGCTTGATTTGGGGCAGACGGGGGGATGCACGTCTATAAACGGAGGCGCAGAGCAAGATCGTTGAGAAGCAGGCAGAATGAGCGTGAGTAAGAAAAAAAGAGGGGAAGAGAACGCACTCTGAATCGTCGGGGTCGCCATCGCGTGAAGAGGACGTGATGTCTTGGTGTGTGCGTTTCCTGCTGGTTGTTTTTTGCTCCGAGCTGTCATTGGAGGAGGGGCGGGAGCGAGGGTGGTTAGTGGGGGAGTCGACGCGGTAGGAGTCGGATGGGATGCGAGACTGGATGGGCGGGAGTGCGTTGTTGGCGGTGGATATGTTTGAGAGGGAGTGGCTGCTGAATGCCTGGGCGAAGGGTGGGAGGGACTGGGAGTGAGTCGCTACGCTGCCATGGTTTGTGGACATGGCTGGTAGATGGTGGTGGGAGGAAAGAAGGGAGGGCGGTTGAGGAAGGTGGAGAATTAATTACAACACAACAATTCCTTTTCAGAATTTGTAAACCACTGGTTTGCTAACTCTTGCCAACATACGCAGATAACAGCCACATCTCCCTCATCAGCACCGCTGTCAGTCTGAAACCATGAATTCTATCAAACATATCTCTTTCTTTCTTCCACAAAGCCTTGCGTCCGAGACGTTCTGGGGTGCTCCTCCAAACTCACACAAACACTTGCTCAGCCCTGTCGACCAAGCTCCCATGATCCCCACCCATCCCACCTCCCATCAATATTATCACTGACAGTGTCCAACAACACACCCGTGGGTCCTGCCTAAGAATATATCTCCATCCCGGGCTGTTTCCTCTCAGCCCCTGCTAACCCATATTATCCCAACCTCACCTCATCATCCCCCCGTCCCAAGATGTGACTTTTACTATTGCCCTTACGGCATTCTATTCTTCTTTCTTGCTCCCACATTTCTATTGGAAAAGCACCACATGTATCCATTATCTTACATCGGCTTGTCCTTGTTTTCTTCCCCACTCGCTTGCGCTAATCCCGTTAGTCATATGGCCCCTCCTCACTTTGTCCGCTCACTTAGCTCATCTCTCACAACCCTGCCTTGTCTTCATACCACCAACCCTGATACCCCGCCTCTGAACCTGACTTATCAGATTAATCAGGCTTCCTGGAAGATATGCGAAGATACCACCTTCCATCTGATATTGATCACCTCGAATCCGCTCTCTCGTCAGAGGCTAGCCGCCGTGGTCGATGGAAATGTCCACGGGAACATTCTACCTTCGTGACGCGGGCCATAAATAGCTCTCTCCGACAGAACTCCTTGTCTCTAGAAACGGCTCCCAACCAAACCAACAGATGCCTCCGTATCTATGGCGATATCCCCAATTGGTCCCCCCCCTAATTACCCCATTCCTACCTGCCGGATCCGTCGCTCCCGTTTTCCTTCAAACAGAGGTGCAAATGCTTCACTAGTGCTACGCATTTTAATCTGCGAGATACGCAGTACGTCAACAAGATATTACAATACAGAAGACCATGAGCACATTCAACAATTCTTCACAGAAGATCTGGATACCATCACATAAATATGAGCGTTTCGCTCACTTCACCACCACGCCCCACCCAGGAAAAGGCAAAATAATTCCACCCCAAGCACCCTCATTCTACTCGTTTCTTCTTCTTGCGGGCGGTAAGCACAGTCACAACTGGTGCTGTCCCCTCTGAGCTTTGTTTATCGCCCCCTTTGCCACCGCCTTGAGGCGTTGCCTCCGGAATGGGATTACTCACACGCAACGATCCATAGATGTACGACTGATACGTCTCCAATGAAACTACAGGCTCCGGGAATGGGTTAGGCGTAACATCAGGAAGTGGTTGTTTTTTGTTATTACGTGGTGGGGTGCTCGGTGGAACAGGCAAGCTTGAGTTGGTTCTTTCCCTTGGTTCGGGTGTAGAACTTCGTTCGCTCGATTGCGAATGTGATGTGTTAGGAAGTGTCGATATTCCCTCACAAAGTCGCTTTATCGTATTCTCCACGGTTTCCGTAGCTTTGATCGCTCTTTCCGCAGTAGAGAATTCTACTCCAGTAGTCAGCGCAGTCAGGATTCGCTTATTGATCTGTGACGAGACCTGGCCCGGTTGAGGTTCAAGGGGCGAAAGCGCCACATGTTGAAGCTGAGGTTTCGACTGTCCTTCGCCCTCGATATTCTGAGTTTGAGCCATTGTTGAAACGACCAATGTAAAAAATCCCGTAACAGCACCCGCAACACATTCCTGCCGGAACGACATGCGTTCCCAAAACTCGTCAGGCGTAACCTTCCCCAATTCTCCGAGTGGTCGATCATCCTTCTCCTTCTCCTTCTCCTTCTCCTTCTCCTTTCCATTATCCCTTTCCCTGTCCTTGTTATCATCAAGACTGTCTCGCTGCTTTGCGTTGTCTGCCGAAGTCGCCGTTCTGGCACGTTTTCGTATGGGTGACTTGACCTCGCCCCCAGTCGTGTACGCAATCTCGTCTAGGAACCTCGATTTCGGATCATCATCAAAATAAGGAATGTAATAACCAAGGTTCCGGAATTGTGTATCAGGGGGACAAGGTAAGCATGACTTTTGCAGGTTGTATGGATGCCCATACTCCCAAGCAACGTCAGATGAAACGACCTTCAGGGAGTACTCGGCCTCGAGTTGACTGTATCCAGGTAAGACATAATATGCCTTAATGGTCGTGGTCAAAGGGGAAGCTGGAGAATTAGAAGTGCTTGATGACGACGAATTCGCAGCATCCGCAATATCCAATGCTACCTGTGACAGAACGCGTTTCCACCATGCACAGAGCTTGACGTCGTTCAATGGGCGTTTGCCCTCAAACTGCGCAGAATTGGGAAACAAGTACTGTCCCTGCGCACGAGCAAAAAGTTGTATCCATAGGTGACGCGTGTTAACAGGTCTTGTAGTAGGATTGGCGTAATAATTCAGAAAAGCGCGAACGAGTGCCCGAGTCGGACTGATGCCACCCGTCTGGCCCGTTGAATCGACTTTGCACACGTACAAAATCGCACTGGAGGTAGAGGGGATGTGATACAAGTTCCCTTCAATTGCCGTCACGAGTACGCGTGGGGCATCCGGGTTGGCTTGCTCAGAGAGTAGAACGAGGATATCCTGAACGTATGTCCTCGGTCGGGGTTTCGCGAATTGGAACAGTGAGGTGTTTCTGCGGGGCGAGGACTGCAGGACGTGGATGTGGAATTCGCGTGTGGCCGGAAGGGTGCGGAGGGCGTCGAGGAGTATGTCGCGGAGGATCGGTGTTGCCTCTGCCATTGGAGTCTCGTGAGAAAATTTCTGCTTGCGACGCCTCGACGTCGAGTGTTACGTTGATCAGCGCCTTGTTATCCCCAAACCACGTACTGTTGATCGTGGCTGAGGCTAGATTCTGTGGACTCTATCATCGCGGAACTCATGATGAGCACCGAGTACCTACTGAACAGTGAGCATTGACATTAGTTTTCCACGTCCACCGCGTTGCCCGATGTGACAGTCAATTTCAATTGCGCGTACTTAATAAGTGCAGACATAGCGTCTATAACGGGTTATGCAAGCTATACATAATATCAGTTCCTGGCCCCTCGATAACAATCCAAACAGAACCCTGCTGGCTCCACTCCTGCACTGTCCGAATCGTGCACAACAACCACTAATGCCTCTGTTGCCAGTTAGGGCACAAGATCGCCCGGGAAAGTCAATTGTTCTTTCTTGCAACGGACCCTCTAGTGCTCGTCCTTCGAGCCTTGATTCTCGTGTCACAAAGACACCGGCAAACCCTGTTCTCTGGGGAAGGAGGAATTCACGCTTACCATTCTGGTGACATGAATGCCGAATCGTGTCAATGACACGTCAAAATGACTCGATCTAATTGGGGGCACATCACGATGCACACCATGTATCCGTGCCGGATTCCTTCGTGTGGACCAAGTTTACCTCTTTTTTTACACCCACTTTCTTCCGAAACTAAGCCTAACACGGAGTTCAACTTCTGTTCCGACTGTTCTACACCTACGTGCAATGGATTCTTCGATGCCTAGCGGCCGACCCGGATCCACAACTGCCTGCACCATTCTTATTTCGCTCGGGTTCCACTTTATCTGCTCCACCGCCCTGGGCGAAATTCGGTGAAGGCTATCCACTGAGACAAAAGAACCATACACTTCTCGCGAATTCCCGCCCGGCTCCGAGCCAGGTTGATAACAAGGCAACGGCATGGTTAGGCTATCTGAGGCTCGAGAACCTCGGAGGAATCAGAGGAAAATCAGAAAACCTCGTTCAGAAGATGAGGATATCACGGCTGTCCCAAGAGATTCAGAGCCATCAGCGAACAACATCCGCGACCTATTCTCGAACAAACCGGTGTTAGGATGGTCAGATCATAACCATAGATTGAAAAACACAGTCATGTTTTGTGCTCGAGATGCGCAACCTTCAAGGACCAGTGAAATTGACGAGCCATGGTTGGGCGAAGTCGAGAACTTCAGGTTGCACTTCCTTCAATGTTCTTCCACTCCTTATCATTACAGTCCACAGTCAACTTCCGAGGGTCCATACCTCGTAGTCAACATTTAAGAAAACCCGGGAATATACATTAGATCGGATGCGCGCCTCACAAAAAGGATCCAAAAAAATATGTACACACATGCTGTCGTAGTCCCTTCTACTCCTTGCACTGGGTATACATGGTCCGAAAGAAGACGATCAACCACAAATGTGCTAGCGTGGGTAGTGGGCGACACACTCCACACCCCGGAACGCCTTGAGAAGTAGAAGTCAAGTTTAGGAAAGGCGGTAATGAGATGGCCGTAAGCTAAGGAAAGCCTGAAGCGGATTTGCTTGTTGCAGGCGTGGCTGGCTGTTTACCACAGACCCCGGAGCGAGTTCGAGAATGAGTGAGAACATGCGGTGGTGCTAAAGCAAAACGACAGATAACGTACTGGATCGCCGTGGTCAAAGTCGCTCTTGCAATAAGTCTGTGTATGAATATTAACCGCAAGCGACCCTGCCATCGCTTGCCTCGAGACGTGCCGAGAAGACTTGGAGTCAGTGTGAGTAGGTGACTCTGGATGTTGTTCTGCCGTAAGGTGTGGGAGTTGTGATAATTGCAGGAAGGTGCCCTCTCTGGGTTTGACACGTTCCCTTAACGAATCCCGGCTATTCAGTCTAACCGTCATAAACACCCTATGATTAGGATTCGAAAGAGCAAGAGGCATTAGGCGCTACTCAACGCTGCCAACAGTGAATTAACGTAGCCTGTCAATTGTTCGCGTGAGCTTTCTGGATCTCCACGAGGCCAAATTACGTTCTCGATGGTGAAAGCAGGGAAAGGTCGGATGAAGAGACAAGAAACGGGGTGGTGATAATAGCCGGGGGTACTCACACTTTCCCAAGATCCAGAAGAAGGCAAGCCAGATGTAGGTGGTGGGCAAGGTCGCGAACTGAAAGGGATAAATTCAGCTCTGTGACCGGATAATTCGGGGACATACGCCTACTGTCACCACACATATGAACGCCAGGACACTGCGAATGTTTCAGAATACCCCAAATAGAATGGCACTGAGCTAGAATTAGTATATGTACCTTGTAATGAGCCCGGTTGTCAAGCTATAAGCTATGAGTGTCGCGATCAAGGAGTCCGTACTATGAGATGAGTTCCTTCAGCGGGGAATTCCGGACATTAGGTGAATGGATACCTTGAAAATCCTGTCCGGCTCTTTAGAAGATAGTAACACAAGGCACATGCAATAATGATATCCGCCGCCGCCGCACTGCCAAGACCGGTACTGGTGACCCACTACGAGACGTCGATCAATAAATATCAAGAATGATTGCTTCATGGAGAGAGTTGACAAACAATTAATTTTGAAAATTGGGTGTTTCCCACGAGGAAGAACCTTCATTTTGCACCAATTTTAGTGCGTTTCAAGAGAGGATGAAAGCTTAGACACACTCTTCTACGGTAAAAACTGACGGAGGTGAGACTAAGGACCGGCGGCCTGAGGTAATCGGACACCTACCAATTCCCAACCCTACAGCAGTCACATCTTAATCAAGTCAATTTTCTCAGATCCTCGCAGGCTTACCGAAATGAACACAAGCCAGAACGACCTGAGTGCGTGAGTTTAGGGAATGTCAAACAAGAAAGCATACTTACAATGATGAGCGTCAAGATAGCATTCCCTGACACTGGAATCATATCAGATGGAAGCCTCAAACGCTTTCGCATAAGACATACTTCTCCAGACTCGACGTGCAAAAAAGCTATGGAACTATGCTAAGCCGATAGATCGAGCCGACCGACCGAACACGCACCATTCCACTATCAAGCCTATCAGGCCCTATGTTACGCCTCAGTAAAAGTCCCAGCAGCACCCTATCGCCCGACGCACATTGCAATCCGTTTGCAGCTTCAGACCGACACGTCAGCTTCGGGATGTTCGAGAAACAGAGACGGCGAGACACGGACATTCATACTCCTAAGAAATTTTGAGCCATTGTTTTTCCCAGATGTATGAGTGTCACCTACCAGGTTGTTTTGTTCAGAGCCTCGGTATTTGAGAAGTTCACCACGAGATACCTGCCGAGTTGTGGGATACAATTTACTGCTAGTGTTCGATCACTTACGAGTACATCGCTACCGTACACAACACTAAGTGCACGGTATCGAGGAACCTAGAAATCCGTGAAATTCGGAAACGCAGATAAAAGCGAATGTGGCTAGTACCAAACCACAGCGACCTAGAGCAAGTTCTGAGTCCATCGTCACCATTGCGAAAAGGGGGTGGCGTACCAAGGCTTTGATTGCTTTCGAGTCCTTGGGGTAATTTCTAGGACCTGTTAGCAACTGGGGTATATGCGCGCTTCGTTCACCTGACCTATAATAGAGGAACCTGGTAAATCTCGGTCAGTGCCCTCGTTCTGACATGCTGGGCCAGCCGTCAATATCGAGAACGCACGTCTGCAATAGAGTTACGCCGTATAGCCTAGTTAAATACCAGTTATTTCATTGCGCAGGCACAAAGGATTTTAGATGACAACACGCACACAGAAGCGACAATCAGGCCGATGAACGCACTTCCGTAGGTCGCGTCGAGGGCCATCTCCGAAGGCGGACAATGCACGCCAAGACCTATCAACCAATTGACGGGAACAGAGCCAGTAGAAGGTGAGAAAGGAGCGAAAACTCAACGTCCTCGTCCTCGTAGAAACGTCATGCATATAACTGGTGATCAAGGAAACCATTTCTGTATGTTCTGGGAATTATAGAAGCACCCTCGTGGGAGGCGGATCCACTAAACCCGTAGTCTCTCCACGAAAGAGTGCAAGGAGGATCGCCCGTTCTGTTTGTAGTCGTGATTCTATGGAATCGGTTGTGCTCGATGCCCAAATACTGTAGTGGTACTCGCAAGAGCGTGGGAGTAAAATAGCATCAAAGTGATCAGCTTTGGAGCAATGAGAAGGGCCTTCGGCGGGAACAATACATGGCTGGCGTGTTCGTGTTTCGCCCTAACGTGAGGTCCTGTGGGTAATGGGAATAGCCGAAGTGATAATATGGACATATCAGTGGGGGGAAACCATTGTTGAGCTACAATTGACTTCTTAAAACCACAGTCAGCTTTCCACCGAATCAAATCATGGCCCAACTCTCACCAACTTAACAACACTAATTCTGTGCAAAAGATTAACAGAAAATATGATACATGAATGCAGGGGAAGGAGGTACTTAAGCCACATAGGCGAATGTATCTCGAGTGTTCTGCACGCGCTCTATGTACTCTTTTTCCATCAGTGTATCGATAGCCTGGGAGGTGGCAATGGTGAGAACCATCGTCAAGATTCAAAGGAAAACGGAGTAAGCTCACTTTCTTGATGTCTGGTATCTTTGGGGCAAACTTCGGCGAAAGCTGGGTGATGACTTCTTGGATGAGCGCCTGGTTTTTCATCGTCTTACGAGCCTTCATTATCCTGTGTGCACGTCCTTGATAAGATCGAGTCCGACCAGAAAGAAAACTCAGAACAAAGCATACCGAACGATGGTCGCCTGAATAACATATTTACGGTCCTCATCCACAATCTTGAGAACTTCGTTTGTCTCCGCTTTTGTTTCAGACTTGATGGGAAGATTCAAATTCACGCGGATTTTCTTCGACTTGAAACCTAACCAGTTGTTCGGTTTCAGAATGAAGCTTCTTGGCGTGAAGAAGCATGACGTACCCGGGTTCAAATCATATTGTTCTTCTTCTTCATTGATGAGAACCTTAGCTTTCACAAGCAGCGCCAAGATTTGCGTGAGCGTCTCTTTAGGAATCGATGTCGCAGTGAGGAGCTCTGAAAGCGACAAGGTATCTTGGGTGTTATACTGCAAGAGAATTGCAGTCTGGTAAGAACTCGTCATGAGGATGTACTTCTGATTCAGATAGTTCGTCCGAAGTTCGTTTTTGGAATAGTTCCAAAGCCATGTGAGCTTTCTTCCGGAATGTTTCGACTGGTAGTAACGCTGGAATCGGTCGTATGTTTGTTGCATTTCGGTCGGAATTATGAATTCGTGTCCGGGAGGGTTTAGAGGCCAAAAATTGGTACCAAGGACCATTATGCTGAAATTGATATCTAAATCATCGGGATGGTTTGCTTGCATCCGTTCCTTGAACTGGTCAGTCAAATCCTTGCTCAGGCTCATGTCTGGATACCCCTCAGCGTTGCAAAGTCAGATGCTCGTGAATTGACTTACCGGTAAACATACGTTGGAGCTTGTTGGTATACTCGAATCCACACGCCTCTTTCAGCTTGGATATCATACTCGCCTCACTTTCGTCTGATGCAGAAACACCATGTATCAGGCGTTTTGATAGACGCGTGGTGTAGAAGGATTGGAAGACATCTTTATCCTCGATATATTTGAACAGTATCATCTGGCGTCCAGCCATTAGGTCGAAGTCACGAGATCCCAAAAAAAAAAGAGACAAACCACGCGATTCAAAGCGCCTTCGAGGTCGCCCTCCTCGGCGACTTTGTTATTCTTGCGCAGCAATAAATCTGTATGCTTGGCCAGGAGTTCTGGAGACCTCGAGGTTGACGTTCCCGTCGCTGGGTTTTTGTTAACAAACTCGCGGCAGGCCTTGTCCAAACTCGCTAGGAAACCTGCCTCCCCTCGGAAACTCCTGTTCACTGTTTCTGTGTTCTTGTGATGCACTTCCAACAAAGCATCCACGTATCCCTTAGGGTCGAGTGCATCGGCACTATTTCCTGCCTCCTCAGTGAGTCTTGAAACGGCTTCCACTCCTGCCTTCTTCACATGGTCCTCAAACTTCTTCCGTAGCGGCTCCAGACCCTCTGGGATACGAGAAAGAAGGGCATACATCCGCTGAAGGTCCTCATCCTTGTCGTAGTCGAGGAGTGATTGGAAGTTTTCCCACATGAGGTGGGAATGTTCTCGGATGAGGACATGCTCGCATTTAGTGACCAGGGGCTTCCTTGTCTGTGTATTGAGATAGCGATCGACGCGATCCTCCTCCTCTTTTAACCGTTCCTCTGCTCTCCTCAGGTAGTCCGACACGGTGTTCGCTGCGAGAAAGGTTTCGGACTCGTATTTGTAGTACCTTTCTGTGGTCTCGATGAATGGAAGTTCGAAATGGTCTCTGTAAACATCTAGACACGCTTTGTTCGTGTCCGTCTCATCAAGACCAAGTGATACGAAAGAATCAACTACTTTCTTCACAAGACCTTGGTTAATAACCTCTCCATTTCGTTGCGCTTCAATAAGTCGCAGGATCGCGCTGGCAAGTTTGTGTTGTTTATTCTGGATCGGAATGAAGAGGTCGTTCTTCCACTGTACGAGCGCAAGCTGCCGAAGAGAACCAATAAATGTCCCTGAATCAGAAGATGGGTGCAATGGCGCACTGTATACACGGGGTAGATGCCCTTCCTGCCTTCGTCTCGTTCCCGTCGTACCCAGTGGCGATTCAGATAAGTGAACAGGCGGTTAATGTAATTGGCTCCTGTTGTATAGCGATCCCATTCGGCGGCGTAGAATTCTAACAAAGCCTCGTCCTGAAGGGATTCAGCTTTCTAAGAAAGCCCTCTTCAGTGCCCATAGTCGGAGCAATCAGACTGCACCGTACCTCACGAAGAGATTTTAGGTGGGTGGCGAAATAGCGTATCAGATGGCTGTACAAATCGGAGCCCATCAGGTTTGCTCCGGCTGACATTCGTGAGGCACGCGGTATAGGAGAGGCAGTCTGAGTACGTACTACGGGTGGTGTGAGCCCCTGATTCTGGCAGGGAATGACCCATGCGCGATGATGTACAGTAATTATATGCAACGGTATATAGTGACATGTACTGGGTATGAATTAATGAGATTTCGCGATCCTGGGACCGGATGAGCATGTTCACACCTTGGAGAACGACACTCCGGTCTGCAGCTTGGTCATGATATGGTCTACGCCCTCCTCGAGAAAGGCCCACGTTGTGGCAAGGTCTGACGTCGCAACAGGTATGGGCACAGGGTTGCGGGACATGGTGGCAGTGGTAGTGGTGGTGGTAAGAAGGATACGCGTTAATGGTGTACCTGCAATACGATCTGTAGCCAGAATGATCGAGCAAACAAACCCATATATGATATCACCCCCTGTTTGTCACTGCGCCTGGAACAATAAATTGCCCTACATCTAGTCTGACTTATCTACGCTCATTATATCTTAACGCCCGTGTGAATGCAAGCAATACCTCCCCACAAATTAACCCATGCAGCCCCATCGACATCCTTGCCGGTCTTGAACCCTGCGTCTCGGATCATCTGGGCAAACTCTGCCTGTGGGGGGAATTTTCTAATGGACTCTACCAAGTACTGATATGAGTTTCTGTCTCCGGCGAGTATCGTTCCAAGAAGAGGAATGACCATAAAGGAGTATTGGTCATACAAACTAGGGAATGTTCGGATGTTGAGCATTGGCTACAGACCATAGCCGAAGGTGTGCGACTTACGTGCCCAAAAGTGGGTTATCAACCCGGCTAAACTCCAAGCAAGCAAAGGTACCTCCTGGTTTCAGAACACGGTAGGCTTCCTGAAGGACGGCGGGGATAGACGTGCAGTTACGAATGCCAAAAGCAATGGTGTAAAGGTCGTACGTATTGTCGGGGAATTGGTCTTTCGGGAGTCCTTGTGCGTTACCCTCTGTGAAGGAGACCTGAGGGGCTATCATGCTGTTCAGGACTTGTTGTGCCAGTTGTAATGAATACACAAACTGTTGTGATACATAGTTTTCTTGAACCTCTTGAACCCCTCTTTCAGCATTTGAGCATTAATATCCACAACGTCCACGGTGGTCTCCCGGCACGCATACTTCTCCCGAGCAAAATCGAGGATACGAAGTGCTATATCTCCCGTCCCACCGGCGACGTCAATGCACCTTTGAGGTCCGCGTCGTCCAGGTTGTAACGAAGCAACGAATTCATCCTTCCATAGTCGGTGAACTCCCAATGAAGATGCATCATTCATGAGATCATATTTCGCAGCGACGGAGTCGAAGACCTCCCGCACTAGGCCCTCCTTAGCCTCTTCCGGGACATTCTTGAAGCCAAATGAGGTTGTTCGTGGCTCTGACGAAGGAGGTTCTTGGGTGTGCACTGAACGCAGAGCTAGCGTTGTTTTGCGCAGTCTTGTCTGCGACTGCCAGAGACGACGACAGAAAGTCTGCATGGTGAGTTTGGAACACTGTAGGAGTGTGCAGCAGTCCCCGGCGCGAAGAAGTCGCGCCGACATTGAAATCTTTGGTCACGTGCTACATTCAGGTTTTTCGACGGCCAGATAGCCCCAAGTCGAGTGCTCGTATTACCTTTACAATGATTGCGACGGTCTTGACGCCATCCTCAATTCGTGGAAAGGGCAAGGAGAAGGCGACTGGTGCGAACAGTGAAGTCTTACACCTCTTTCCTTACTTGTGATGATAACAGAACACCCAGAAACCTCGGACTCAGGACCTGAATCCGAATCCGAATGGAGCGATACTGACATATCATCCGACCCAGAAAGCGACCGGGATGACAGTTCTCCAAGTGATTCTGAGGAAGAAGTCACGGAAGAATACCTCCAGTTACTTTTACAACGAGCCAGAGAAAGCGCTGCAGCGGTAGAACCAGGACAACTCCAAACGATAGGAGACAATGAGGAGGTTCTAACACTAGACGATGTCGAACAACCGTATGTCCCATAATACTTACTAAACAGAGTTACTGCTAATTTTCAACCCTCCAGACCACTCCCGAAACTCGATCCAGGAGCACTACCCCCTCCATATCTCCAGGTCGGCGAAGTAAGGGGAGAAGCCGGCGCGCTAGTGCGAGACCCAGAAGCTGAGGAAGTCGAGAAGAAGACGGCATTGCAGAACACTGTTTCGCCTCCACTTCCGCCCCCAGAACTCACGAAAGCGGGGAAACCCATTACAAAGAAAGAAAAGAAAGAGGTGCGCTCACCAACAATTTGAACAAGACATAGTGCTGAATTAATTTAGCTTAAGAAACAAACTGCCGGACCAGATTGGTTCGACATGCCAGCTCCTGCCGAAGCCGACCTTCCCCGTCTTTACCGCGAAGTCGAAGCACTGCGTTTGCGCAACCAATTAGACCCAAAAAGGTTCTATCGTAAAGATGAGGGCGAAGGCAAAGGAATTAAGGGTCTACCGAAGTACTTCACGGTAAATCTCCTATTCAGCACGAAAATTACTGAGGCTCATTACCTGCTTCAGGTCGGTCGAATTGTCGAGACGAAGTCTCCTTTTGGTGGTCCGAGTGCCGAAAATCTTCCCAGAAGCCAACGCAAACGGACATTGGTGGACGAACTCGTCGACGACGCAGAAGCGAAACGTTATGCAAAGAAGAAGTTTAACGAGTTACAGGCCATTAGAGGGGCCAAAGGCAAAAACACCCTCAGGGCGAAGCAGGCACTTCGGAAACCTAAGTGGTGAAGCCAAATCCATCATATCCTTCAAGGTGTCTCTATCCCACCCCATGCTACAACCGACCCACTCTTTTTGTCCAGCGTTTCCATCTACCCCATGGCCAATGTATACAACTCGTCTTTGTCCGCACTGATATCGACCATGCTCCTGAAATACCCATTTTCCTTTTCTAACAATACTTTTGGTCTATCGAACTCGACAATCCAACCCTCATTCAAGACCATCTATCAGGCATTTCAGTCTCTGTGTCTGCCATAATGATACAAAATCTGAGAAGCTTACAATTCTATCAAAATCCATGACTGTGCGGAGGCGGTGGGCTACGGTCAAGATTGTCACATCATGCAGCTCATGTCGTAGAACCTTCTGGATAGCAGCATCCGTCTCATAATCTAGCATCTTGCGTTTAGCAAATGAGAAGACGCTTCTTGCCAGATCCCTCACCTATTGCAGATGTCGCTATCAAGAAGGCGTAGAATAAGCACGATATGCCACTCGTACACATCGATCATACAACATACCCTCATCTAGGATGAGCACCTTGTTGCCTTGGACTAGCGCCCGAGCGAGAGCTATAATTTGCCTTTGTCCGACGGAAAAGTTATCCCCTTTGCCTATGACTCTGGTATCCAACACACTTGGAGACATGTCAACCGTTTGCAATAACTGCAGTCCTACGGAGCGGAGCGCTGCATAAAGTTCCACATCATCGAAATCGTGAAACGGATCCAGATTGTCTCGAAGAGTGCCATCAAAGAGGTCAGGCTGCGAAAGTATTAGGCTATTACAAAGAACTAATACAAAAAACGGATCCCACTGTCTGGGGTATAACCGTGAATTTGGATCGCAGAGTCGTGACATCGAGTTTGCTTGTTGGGATGCCGTCGTAGTATACTTCGCCTCGTGTGTACAAACACTGAAGGACGGCAAGAGCCAGCGAGCTCTGCAAGGACGGCTTGAGTCCTTGGCGCAGCACCCCTTGAATCAACTACTCACTTTGCCCGCCCCCGTCCGCCCCACTGACTTGAATCAGCAACAAGGCACAAGCGATACAAGATCTGGGTCATACCTATTCCAATTCTTTCGCCGCTCTTAATTAAGAAATTGAGGTCCTTGAGGACATCTTCGCTGTCCTGTTCGCCAGGTTACCAGAAGTAACATTGTTAGTGCATGATAAGCTACCTTAGAATATTTGGCCGAGAGGTTGACGGCCCTCAGTTCCCCCCGTGAAGGCCAATACGCGGGCGGGAGAACCTCTGACGATACACGTTCCTGCTCAAGCCTTGTGTAATCATGGATACGTTCAAGGCTTCACGAGGTGAATCGTAGAAAGAGGATTCAAGGCGGTACTCATACCTGTTTGCTGCACAGGCGGAAAACGGTGTCAGCTTCTATGAGTATTAACAACTTGAAAATAACGTGCCATTGAGCTCCAGATTGTTGACCATGCGGACCCACGTTAGTATCATGGAACTGAAACCGACTGTGATGCCCCAGATTGAAGTTATAACACAAGGAATCAAATACAACCTACCGGCCATGGTTAGGCTGAAACCGGTATCAGATGCTGTAGCCTGTTGGCTCCCGTATACCAGATACGTCGAGAGCCCAGTAGTGAAGAGCGCGCCCAAGACGTCGGAACGAATACTAACCCATCTGGTATTTATAATCAGGATAAATCCACAGCTAATTCACTCGGAAAATATGCAGTACCTGTTCATTGCCCAATACGTCGTAGCCACCCGGGTATATGCATCGATATGCTTCATACAATCCCTCAGGTACCGTTCTTGGGCACCGTATGCACGGATCGAGACTAGCACAATCACACAGGTGAGATATCTGCACAAGGCAATTGCAGGAAGTCGAGCGCACCTAAGCCATCCATAGTCTCGGAAAGACTATGAGAAGTTCAGCCGTATACACTCTTGAAGGAATGCTGAATCGCACTGTGTTAAGATAGGAGACTTTGAATTGGACATCATACGTCTGACAGGTAGTTGCGCCCGCATGTAAAATTGTCCATTCAAGAGCCCCAGGAAAGCGATCAATAATGCTGGAATTATGTAGAATGGACTATAGACGGTGATAGCCACTAGTCTCCCAAGCATGGAGATATTCAGCTCTGTCACTCTGCGGATGGTGAATGGAAGTGGGCCGTCAACTGCAAAGTGTTCAGCTCCACTGCTTCGAATGTGTCAGTGATAAAAACTCACTCGTCCTTATGTCTTGCGTAGCCCGAACGATGACACGAGCGGACGGTGTCGTGTCCAGCCACCTGAGTATCCGTTAAGGTGGTTTCCATGGTACAGAGAATCGGGTGACACTGACCTCCAGCATGACCCCAGGATGGACCTGAATAGAGAGGAATGGATAGTTCTAGACGCCCTCAATGAGCCGAAGACAAATAGCATATAATTTGAGTCGTATAGGGCCACAGATAAGGCAATCATACTCATAAGAACCGAGAGGTAACTGGGCAATCATAAGTTCCACGTCATCCAGAAAGGTAGTATAGTATGCTCACAATGACGCAGAGATGGCCGAAGGAGGGCGCGTTCCATATTGAGATGCCCATAACCCCATCCACCATGCCTGTGTTATGAGCGATGCTTCATTTCCAACCAACAGGAGCACAACCACAGCCCATAGCAGGACCGGACGGTGGCTCATATTCCCCAGATATAATCCGACTAGAGCTTCAGGTAAGAGATCCACATAAATGCTTGTGTGATAACTCACAAGCATCTCGTTTGACATGATCATGATGCACTTCTTCCGGGCTAGTGGCCTGTGGAACTACATCTATCTCATTTGAAACAGGTTCTGAGGACGTGCCCGGTATCTCTGGATCATCCTCGGCCAGGACCACCTGGGCTGAATTGTAGGCTGAGTGAATCTCTTCATAGTGACATACCCCGTTAGGATTAATGGTCACAACTGCCACCGCCAGACTCTTTAATAGACCGACATTGTGGGTCTTCGGCATATTGAATACGCGTTTTCGGATTAACGGTTAATCGGGGCTCACCACGAGTATGACTGTTCTGCCACTCATCAGACTACCAGCAAAACACTGTCGGCAGATCCATTTTGCCGTGTGAATGTCCAAGGCCGCTAGGATATCATCTAATAAAAGTATCTTCGCAGTGGAGTATACAGCACGGGCCAGAGTTATGCGAGCCTGTGTGCAAGGGATCAAATATCACGCAAAGGAGATTGTTCCAGAGACCATAGACATACCCTTTGCCCCCCACTTGGTTTCCCGCATCAATTCAATGAATACTCCAAAAGTAACAAGACGTACCTAAGCGTCAAACCTCTTTCTCCAATTTGGGTCAAGTCACCACGAGGGAGCTGTTTAAGATCCTGGTAAAGTCCACATTGCAGAATCACTGGCGTTTGTTAAGCCTCAGCTTTCGTCGTAGTTATACCGGCAGTCGCACCTTGTTGATACCGTGCTTCGTCGCAAGGAGCACCAAAAAGGATGTTTTGCTAAAAATAACTGAGTGTATTGTTGATCGATGACATATATGCTTACTTTAACGGTCCCACTTTGGATCCACGAATCCTGCGCAGCGTAAGCAACGCCTTGTTTACGAGGGAGCACCACCTGAGAGCCTTCCCGAGGTAGCAGATACATTTCCCCTGGATATTACGACCATCAGTCTGCGGTAATGAGACAGCAGAACGAAGTAGCTACCCAAGAGTGCCATTAACAAGGATGATTTTCCGGATCCAGTAGGGCCAGTAACGAGAGTGAGTCCGTTCTTAAATATGATTTCACCATCGATTCTCAAACGGAAGGCAGAAAGATCTGTCAGAGACCAAGTGAAGTGGCAGTCTGAGAACCCAATGAAATCTGGAATGTGTCCCTGGTCGTCGCTAGTCACGAGCTCCGACTACTGGATAATTAATATCATCGTGTCATTTGATCTGGGTTGTTAGAAAAACCTCACATTTCGTATAAAATTGTCAAAGCGGTCAAAAGACACCTTCGCTGAGTCACTGGTCAGTCTGAATGAAAGCTAGAAACTTGAAGAACGACCTTGGGTGAGAACTGGGATAGTGTTCAGAATCGTCCGGATGTGGAGTCGTAAAGATTCAAAGATTGCCATTGAGGCGAATACACGTGATGCTGTAATAGGATCGAACTTAAAGGCTCTCGAAAGCACAAGAATTAGCTCACATGTAAGGCTTTTACGGAACATGACGGTCTGAAATGAGGGTCAATAAGGTGGTATTGGGGCGCAACAATTACTCACGTAGGATGAATAGGTTACAAGCATCGTGATCAAAGGTATCAGAAAGCTGACAGAACAGCCCAAGTCAGTACGAAAGCCATCAGTCCAACATAGTCCATACTTGAGGGTCCCAGTCAAAAGCTCGACGACTTTGAATCTTTTCAACAGATCCAGTTCTTCTTGTCGAATTTGATCTATCTGCTCTTTCGCTCTGGATCCCCAGCCGAGGAGTTTGATCGTTCTAAAGATGGACATCACTGGTACGTGCGCCAGTGAGTGTCGTGGTGGTGGGCAATGCAATCGTGACATGCCTTCTACAATCCTTTGAATACGAGAATCGGTCTGTGTATCGGCACAATTGAGTCGTCTGAGAACTGAAAACACAAGAGGGTATGATTACCTTCTTGCTTCTGTCGTTCTGCAATCTTCGCATAGTAGTAGCAAAAAGTGCAGGGAGAGGCAACATGAAAATCATTGCGACGAAACCCAGCACCGCACTTTCAAATCAGATCAGCGAGAGAATTGCGACATTCAAAAATGTAAAAAAAAATAACCTCCATCCCAGTATGCTGAAGAGGAACCACATAGACAAAATGATCATGACCGGAGAGTAAAGCGCTGTCATGGAGTGTCAAACCTCGTAATTGTTGCCAAAGTTAGCATATACACACCAATAAAGAACATTTCAACGCCAGCAGCGACGTTGGCAACATCAGAAGCCACTAGGTTGTTGATCCTACCGGTCAGATTAGAAGAACCATGCGATTTGCTTCGAACAAGGTCACTCTGATAGCGTGACCGCAAGCTATAATCGTATACGGTGCGCATGAGGATGGCCTCAAATTGTATCATAACGCCATTCTGTAGGTGGTGTAACTCAAGAGCCGCCGTGCATTCCATAAAAAAAAAAACTTACGGAAACGTTGTTGTATAGTTGCAACATGACAGAGCGGGCTGAGGGGCCAAGAAATAAGACACATATCCACACCCAGGGTCTTAGGCCTGAGCTTCCGTTCGTTCCTTCGAGGTACCTAGTATCCTGTCAGGCAGCGACCAAAAGAGGATTGAAACTTCCAACCTTAATAGTCTATTAAGGCCAACTGGACCAGCGAGGAAAAGCACAGTCTAAGATCTCGTTTAGATATGAGGCTACTTCTAGGGTCACAGACGTACGTGTGAAAGCTGCAGAAACGACAACTGTGCGCATTCTTTTCCTAGAGAACATGCCAAAGTTGGGTTAGCAATTCGCGGAGAGGTGTGATAGACAACGAACGGTACTGATAGAGCATGTGCCAAAAGATGTGGCGCTTCGTCAGTTTCTGACGGTCAAGAATGAATAACGCGCGATGCGTGAGATTCTCAGCCTTATCCCGTGAACGAATTGGTGGAATAGATTTCTGGAACGAGTCAGGATCACAGTGATAGATGAGATAGTCCAGGTAGCTGTAGGTCAACCGCGACCACATGGAAAGACCTTCACGTTGCAAGATTAGTTTTGGAGTATGTTGACAACATCCGTGTCCAAACCTCGACCTTGCTGATCACTCGATTCAAACACCTTGAGGTACGGAGTGATGAGAGGCAAAATGCCACCCCCCACGAGGAGCAATGCGATCTTTGATAAGACGAGAATATTCATCGAATCAATAGGTTGGGGGCAAGTCGTCAATGGCCAGACATCTTGATAGGCATAGGCGACGAAGATCAGAGCTATTATAAAGTCATGGTGCAGAAGAAATCTCCGCCTCCATGGAGCCTTGGCCTTTAGTGCAAGGATGACCAATATCATAGTATAGACCTGATAACAAAAGTATCTCAGTGCCTGGGTCGCAGCTTCTGCGAGGTATAAAAAGGCGGACTCACATAGCAAGTCGTTTCAGAATTTCGAGGTGTCCAAGTGAAGTCAACCATTCCGAAATAGTCCGAATCGTCATGAAGTTCAAGGGTTGAAAACAAGAAAAGAGAGAGGCAACACAAGAGCCTGGTAAAAGCGTATATCTTGCGTATGGAAGGCCCCGCGTCTGGTATCTCGGGCTCTCTATGCGCTGCCAGCGATCCGGGAGGGCATCCGCCCCCAGCGGTTTCTGCAGGATCTTTCCTCTTTCGAAGCTTTTGCTGGCCGTAGCGAACGCATAACGCAACGAACGAAATGGCGATCGCGTACACGAGGTATTTTCGTACGCGATTGTTCTCATCTGCCTGTGTCAGCACCTGAGCTTGGTCTTGCAGCACCGGGATCTGTTGGAAGCTTTGGCGTTCCCTCATACTTTGAAAAGTTTCGGTCAAGCGACGTGTTAAACTCGACGGATGCGGTTCCTGAATCACCTAAAACCAGGGGTTAGTGGAAAGATAGAATAAAGGGATCCGCTAGCCACTGCTTCTTAAGGTGTTATCCTGGCCACTGCTGACAACAGTGACATGAAGCGCCCCGAACTTGAAGGAGACCCTTTCCTCTAAATCGACCCCATATGGGGCTGAGGTAGCTATTGTATTCACACGCAGACGCATGCCGGTTGTGGTCCGTCGATGCCAAGTCGATGCTATATATCCACAAGTGTTGTCGAGAGCATGTACACATGTGTGTATCATGACCCTAAATTGCTATGATACGCGGAAAGTACACAGGAACCGCAACGTCAGTGGATAGAATCTCAACCCAACTTGACGCTCTTAACAACCTTGGATATGCCCGACTTCTCGCCTTCGTATCGCCCTCCAGTTTGTAAGAGGCCTCCCTTGTACACAGCCTTTTGAGAGGCGATCTTCTTCTTCGCCTTCTCGTACTTTTGGCGCTTTTTGACACGGGGATTGCGCACAGCTTTCGGCCGGTGCGGTGTAAGACCCTTGTTAGTAAGGATGGCGCGAGTGAGTGATCGAGGTCCATCAATTGTGTCTTCTTCCACAGCACTATGAGCCATTCGTCAGTTTATGAGCGAACCCAGGTTATACAATAAGCTTACCGTTCGGCGGCTCGGACCGCTTCATATTCGGCTTTCTTTTGTTGCTTTTTTTCTTTGCTTTTCTTCTTGACAAGCTCATAATATTCATCGGGGTTGTCCGGGTTGCCGTCGTCGTCACTGTCAGCTCCCCGTCTCCTCTTCTCTGACGAACGTTCAGGCGGTTCCGAGTCATCAAGGTCCGCTCCACCTTGATTCTGAACTCTGTTCTTCGTTTCTCGCAGCAATCTTGCCTCCTTCTCCTTTTGCCGCTCGCGGTAAGGGATATCGTCATCGCCTCCCATGGCCAGATTCCGTGCGCCTTGCCGACGCGCGCTGGTACTTTCGATTTTGGAAGTGTGGAAGCGTAACGACTTCTTGCGAGCGCTTTTGTCAGCAGCATCGACAGCTTGCAGGCGAGTTGCTTCTCCATATGCATCGTCCACGTCTGCGTCGCTCCGCGAACGGGGAGTCGTCTTGGCGGACGGGGCGAATTCTGGTTCTTCGAGGTCAAAGATGAATTTAGCAGCGGCCTTCGACGAGTCTGAGGAAAGTTTGCGCTTCTTCTTGGGTGGTTTGTCTTCCAGAGGTTGCACCGTAATGGGTTTTGATTTTGGTCTTGCAAACGAAACGGATTTCTGTGCATCCTCGAGGAGATCATCCAATTCTCCCGGTTCCAAACCTTTCTTGCGATCCGCCCGCCATAAATTTTCCGCGTTTCCCTCTTCATCAGTTAAGTCGAGACTCTCGTCATCATCTTCATCAAATTCTGGTTCTGAGTCGGAGAGCGTGAAACCGAGGTCTTCTAGGGTGGAGACCGATTGCTTCAAAGTCAAGAGCCGTTGCATGATGGGGTGGGAGGTCAGGAGTTCGGGGCGTTGTGCGTATTTTGGGCTTGCTCGCAAATGGAGGTAGAAGGCCAAGGTGGTTGCATAGGTTAGCAATGCCTCTGACGACGTGGTTAGATGATAAGATAGGCCCAGCCTCGATACGAACTCACGGTAATGGAGGTGCGCCATGCCTGCGCTAAGAACGTCGGGTTCGGTTGCTTGCAGTCTGTGACACTGTGAGTAGCAGAACACATGAACTCATGGGGAGAACGACTGACTGCGCGATCCTTTTGCGAGTCTTCATCAACGACCACACAGTATCATCCCAGTCGCGAGCCAAAGCGAGCGCCTCAGGATTTGTTTTCTCGAGATGTCGCAGTAAGGATCGCTTATCCTTTGTTATTGACAGCAATATACTCGATGGTACTTCAGCGGCTTCCCTAGCACTTCTGAGTACAAGGCCTTGACAACTAAGAACGCGTTTACGCACTCTAATGGATCCTCTATTCGGGGAATTTCGTGCTTGTCTTTCAGACCGAAGTCATCATCATTCATGCCCTCCAACGCTTTCTTTTGCAGTCGGTTTGCTTCCTGTTCTTCGAGTTCATGTCCTTCTTCGTCGTCGGACTCTAACTGGGCGGCATTTGAGGAGTAATACGCGGCCTTGCCACGTCCCCATGTCTCTTCTTCCTCTTCTTCCTCGTCGTCTGAGCTCTTCTGTTTTCCCTTTTTCTGTTTCTTAGCCTTCTTTTTGGACTTTGAAGTTGTATCTGGAGTCAAATCCGTGTCGCCCTCGCCCTCGCCCTCGCCCTTGTATTCCTCCTCTTTATCGTCTCCAAAATCTTCCTCTTCCTCGTCGTCTTCGTCCCTTTCCAGCCCTCTCAGCGCAAAAACTTCGTCATCGTCTCCATCGTCGCCTTCAGGATATGTGTTGTCGTCTAATAATATTTTGTCTCTGGAGGCATGAACTAGACAGAAGCGTAAATTCAACGGCCTGGGGATCTTGAGAAAAGCCGAGCGCACTCACAGGCGTCTTCTTCATCAGGTGGAATGTCATCAGCAGTCTCCCATCGATTTAGTGTAGCGTCTGACCTCTTGACGGGCCGTGGTTTGCTTCCCTTTGACTTTTTTGACGGACGTCGAGGCATTTTGGGTCTAAGTAGGAGATACGCAAATCAAGGTTTGTAATGAAAATTCAATCGAATCTCAATATTATGTAATAGAATCAGAATGCCTTCTTGTGATGTCCGCGGAAGGCTCATGGCTATGGCTCGTCTGAAAATACGAAAGGACCAGCAAGACATAGTTCATATGTGTTATGTTGACCACATGGCCATAGGGGTCTAGGGTAGTCACACGACGTATGGGGGACCATCCGAGTTCCAAGAATGTCTTGTTTTCTCAACCATGTTAAGCCGTCCATCAACATTCCAATGGATCCGAACACAGCGCATGGTTCCGCAGTCGAATGCAGCCGCTGCCGGACAAATGACCTCCAACTATCAACAATATCCAGGCACAATCTCCGCAATCTCCTCTGCCAGTGAATTCGCCGACACCAGATGATCACCCGCAGCTCATCAGGCCCGGCCGACCAAAATACAGAAGTGTTTGTAGGACCTAATTCTGCTAAGAGTTGCATCAGCTAGCGTTGCACCTAGCGTCGTCTCTGGAAAACGCACATTCGGCCTTTGCCTAAGTCAAGGGAGAACTGTAGTCATTTCGCAACTTTCTTATCTTTGGAAGTCGAGGATGACCTATTCGAGGTGAAAATTGGTCGTTAGAACGCGAGACATGGATAGCGATACAAAGGCAAGGTCCGTCCGAGGATGGTTATACTCACCCGTCCGAGGCAACGTTTTTCATGATCGTAAGCTTGCCGCCCGAAGCCACAGAAACCATTTGCTGTTCGATGGATTTATTTATTTTTGCGCTCAGAGTCTATACAGTTAATTAAGTTGAATCGAGCGGAAATGCGGGACAGGAGTATATTGCAGACTTTGTGCATCTGGGCTTGCTTAATGAGGGCGGGCTTCTTAGGGGGGATATACTTCTTGCCCTTCTTCGTGTTTGCTGCGGCTTTTTGCGCCTGTCGTGCAGACGGCGCTTTGGATTGTAACCCCTTCGTTTTACCTTGGGCCATTAGTATCCGAATACTCCGCTAATGGTAGGGAGGGATGGAGCAGTCACTGGGAGATGAAAAAGAGGATCATTTTGGAAAATCCGCGATCTGATTGGATGACAAGCGTGACGATGGTCACGTGGATCCACACCATAACTCTTCCCGCCATTCACCGAAGGGCTCAACATCGTCAACAACGCCAGACACTACTTGGTTCTCTTCCTTCGTTGAGGTGCGGGTATGCTGGCGTCCACTTCGAAAGCATTGCGCCTGTCGCGCGTTTCCGGCGCAGGAAAGGTGCATATATTTGCACGAAATTCAGACCAAAAGGCTCACCTTGGTTGACAGCGGGCGTACTATGACCTCGTTACACTCCCTACCCAGAAACCAGTCGTTTCTTATGGCCCTCCTGGATACAGCGCTGTCTCGGGGCATACCATAACTGTATTTGGTGCTACCGGTTTCCTTGGCAGATATTTGGTCTCGAAGCTCGGTGCGTCCACATCTGTTTTTTTTTTTTGACCTCTGTGTATATTTTGAATGTGCAGGCAGGATGGGAACACAAGTCATTATTCCTTACCGTGACGAAGACGACGCACGAGTTTTCAAGCCCATGGGTGACTTGGGTCAGATTGTCCGAATGGTACACTTCCATTATCACTCGGTGTTCTACCTGTGACTTATTCGAGGATTTTATTGTTCTAATAGGAATGGGACATCCGCGACGAAAAGCAGATTGCAGAGTGTGTCAGGCACTCCGATTTAGTTTTCAACCTCGTCGGCCGGGATTACGAGACCAAGTGAGTGGTACCATCATTTTCGGTCTTCCTCTCCGCATCATTCTCTCATTGGTGCCGGACCTTTGGGACTGTGGCTTAACATGTCAAAAATCTATACCCACAGGAACTTCAAGTTTGGTGATGTGAACGTCGCAGGTGCTGAACGCATTGCCAAAGTTTGTGCGGAAGAAGGCGTTCCACGCTTTATCCAGATCTCTCATCTCAACGCGTCTGCCACATCACCGTCGAAGTTTTACCAGACCAAGGCGGAGGGCGAAGAACGGGTGAAAGCTGTTTTCCCCAACGCGACTATTATTAGGCCAGGTGCTATGTATGGTTACGAGGACAAGCTATTGAATAATATCGCAAGTGGGTTGTCATTCCATATTCATACACCAATGAGAGTCGTTGATGTCGGTCCCCAGTCTGGCCTATTTGGTGGAAGCTGAACCAGGCGGACACTAAAATACGCCCCGTTCATGTGAGTATCGACTGCGGCGTAATCTATCCATGTTAGCGAATAATTAATGGCCTATTATATTATAGGTCCTTGACGTTGCTCAGGCACTCGCCAACCAGGTCTCCAACACCATCCCCGGGCGCACACTCTCGCTCCCAGGACCCTCCACACTGACATACGAATACCTTCTCGATCTTGTTTCTTCAGTGACCCTTCGTCCACCGTCCCGCGCTCCTATGCTACCCAAGTCCCTTGCGCTTGCGGCTGCCAAACTAGCCCAGAACGTATGGTGGCCAGCCCTTAGCCCTGATGAGGTCGTTAGGCGCCACATTGATGACGCCAATGTTCCCGGTGACTGGGAAGCAGTTGGCGTGAACCCTTCTGAAATAGAATCTCATGCAATCACATATCTGAGGCGCTACCGCTCCGCGTAAGGTTTTGGAAGTTTGAACCCCAAGACTGGATAATGACGCCTGAGTTTTTCTAGGGAAAACTACATCCGGCCCACCGTGATCCCTTCGAGACCATCCCCCAAAGCCGTTGTAAGTCCGAATCCGCCTCTGGACCGTATGGTAATTCCTGACACGAGGTGATTTTTGGTCCACAGGTAGAGGAATACTAGTCAAATACAGCATCTTTGCGTGTATCTTTTTTTTATTAATAGACAACATTGCCCTGAACCATAGTAATGGGGCTAGTGACATCCGCAGTTCATGGGATGTTCAAGGATATTGCGCACATCGACCATGCCTGCAAACAAACACAAATCACACATGCGGTGGAGCGACCGTTGACGTGATGTGAACATGTTAATCCGAACATAGCCTGGCTTCTAAGGGTGCGATGAAATGCAAGAAGATGAAACAAGGTCATACGGCAGTGGAAGAGAGGAGTGGGGTGTGCAGTATGCGATATATTAAGTAAACATAATCTGTCATAATTAAAACAAGAGGAAACCCTAAAAGCCAGGCGGCACGAGTGCTTTTGGTTGCTGTTGGTTGGAGTTCGGCGGGTACATGGATGGCGCAAGCATCTACAGGAAGCACAGTCAGTGGGAGGAAAGGGGAGGGAAACAGTGGCCCAATGCAACACCAGCTAGCATCTGCCAAACGAGACAAACGTACCTGTTGCGCGCCCTGTTGTTGTTCAAGCATCTCCTTCTCCTGGGCCACAATTTTGGCTTCGTCTTCCAAACTAAGGGCAAGGGGTAATGCCACGAGCAGGGCAGACGTGGTCACAATCCACACAATGTTCCCTGCGACTTTGCCGCCCTTCTTGATGAATGAGGCCGTTTTTGAAAATTTGGAGGAGATAGAATGACGCGTGGCAGGAGGAACGATATCGACGAGGGCAGCAACGCGGTCAAAGAAGGACTCTTCAACGGAAACATCGGAAGCGATGGAGGAGAGGGAGTCTGTTGAGTTTGTGCGAGAGGAAGAGGGAGAGCCGTAGGGAGAGTTAACAACTTCCTTTTCTTCGACAATTTCAACCTTGACCATGATGTGTTGCCTGTTGCTTGGGTTCTCTTTGGCGGTGACGCAGATGGCGAAAAGTTTGAGAACAAGTGACGTTACGGCGCCGTGACCACTGACATGATGAATGGTGGCAGATGGTGACGGCTCTGTGACAAAGTCGGGAGTGACTGAAATTCTCGGCTCCGAAACGGACCCTGTGTGACCTTGTGACACCGTGCGAGGAGCAGTGGTGTGTTCTGGCTTGGCAAACATAGTACGGTCTGGTGAATAAGAAGACGAACGGTTCGACGATCCTCACAGCGATTCTGTGATAGACGCGAACGGGAATTTTGGCAGGGACGAGCAATGGAAGTGACATGATCTGCGGACTACGGGATTTGCCATCCCAAGTTGGAGGACGGGAGAGGATGCGGATATATAAGTAGCTGCCTGTATGCGTTGTATATATACTTGTCCTCTATCAATTTCATTTCCCCTCTCCTCGTCCTCTCTTTCCCTAGCGCTTATCCACCATGCAGAGCGATAATCCTCACCGGGATAACCCTTCCGCTCTACCCGTACACCAGCAAAGTATGGTCTTTCGATGCTCTCGGTTGTCCCCGCTTCTTATCCCATCTCTCCTCTAGACCTCAGCCTACCAAACCAATCTATGCAGAATCACATCCATGAGCTCGCCAAATCTTTGCCAGTGCCTCAGCCTGCACCGCGCAAACAGAATACCGCGTGCGATGCTTGCAGGTTTGCCAAACCGTCTCGTCACTACGCTCGACGTCTCAAACTACAATAGATCCAGAAAGGTTAAGTGTAACAGGATTCCTGGCCAAGAGAAGGTATTCTATCAGCCGCTTGTCTCCTCGCAATTTGCTCAACCTTTTTTCTGGATACATGTAGTGCCAGGTACTTCTCATACTCGTTCTCGGCATACCCTTGTCCTGACTCGTGCGGTAGCATTGCATGTCCAAGAATTACCCTTGCACGTCAGTCATCATCTTTGGCCCAGGGGCCCATTCGTTCCTCACCTCTTACTATTTTCTCACAGACATTTTGTGCAGCAAGCTACCAGTGAGAAGAAGCGCATCGCCGTCAATCGGAGAAGAAACCTTTCCTCCGCCAATGCAAGGTATTCTATTCTTGATCTTACCAGCTTTGCCCGAGTCTTCACTGATGCACGAATTTGCAGTGCCCCATACCCCGGTGCCCTCAAGCAGTAAGTCTCGCCATCAGTCCCTGAAGATGGGCGCAACTTATTCTACAATCCGCTAGATTGTCTCCACCTACTGAACAAGCCAGTCCAACCTCGTTTCTCGCAAGCAGTTCTCAGCACCAACCTCTTTTTGTGAGATATGGACTACATCCCAGCATCACTCTCAACACCCCGACTCGCGATGTCCTTAAGTTCATCTTCGCGCCTCCAGATAACACCAAGTATGTCACACAACTGATACGAGGTGCTTCATATCTCAAAGTTCGGCAGCGAGCCAACTCCGTACACGTCACCTCCTCTGATAAAGTCACCGTACGAACCATGGGGTGAATTAGCCCACAAATTGGATGATGACAAATTCAAAGCCGAGTAAGTCATCGTACTAATTACTATTATGGGAGTACTTCGCCCCGCCTATGTTGTAATTTCGAGCTGCTGATCGTGTTCTCCCTTGGCATTCCTCTTCTCCCTCATGATTTGCCGAAAACTGCGATACTGACTCTTATGGGCTAGATTTGCTCTTGATCTTGTTGAAGTATTCTTTCAAATAGTCCATACTCGGCTCCCCCTGCTTAATCCCGCGCAATTCCGAAGTCGTCTTCAATTATATTCCTCGAATCATTCCGGCTCTAACACTGGTGAAAAACCCTTGCATCCCGCCTTGGTCGCCACTGTCTTAGCATGGGGCACTAAGTTTTCTGAACATCCATTGCTTGTAGCGGATCGGAGACGACCTAGTGGCCAGAGTCTTCTCGCGAAGGCGCTCATAGATCGTGCACGCGATCTCGCTGAAGCTCTCAAAGTACATCGCGTGGCTTCCCCAGAGCATGTGGTCATTGGTCTTCTCATCGAGCCACTCCAAAATCGTTAGTATATTATACCCTATCTGAGAACTTCGGACTAATGTTCGCGTATCAGAAAATCCGGACGACCCTACAGGTGTGCTTCCCGCCGTCCCAACTACGACTACCTCTTAATGAACGTTGTTTCCAGGTTACCATGGATTTTGGCTAACGTGTGCGACCCGGCACTTGTTGGAACTGGGTGTAAGTCTGGATCTGAGTGATGGGGCATTGCATCCTGACTTTTATGAAATAAGATCAATCATAAATCTGTAATGGCAAACATTCAGGACCCAGAAAGCCGAGGGACTATGATTTTTGCCTGGTGGATGGCCTGCATCTCTGATGCCTACGCATCCGCATACTACCGTCGAAAACCGGTTCTTGATGACTATGACTACGACATCGATTTTTACACCGTTGACCCAGTTAACCCCGAACTTGTCGATACTCATACGGCAATGCCCTCACCTCGGGAGCAGTTGGAGGTACGTCTGGTCTCTTGAGACTGTTTATCGCAACTCTTCGGCTGATGTCTTGATTGCAGTTTCTCGTAAGATCTTGAACAAGCAAACTCGGAAGAATACTCACCTTCTAATACAGGGATATTATCGGGCAGCACACTCATTGGCACGCACAGCACGTCATATGTCTAGGCAGCTGTGGCGTCCATCGACAGATGCAGATGGTGTACCATTTGAGAGCCTTCGCGGCTTCGTGCAAGAGCTCATCTCTTGGAGGGACGACTTTCTCAATCTCGTCGGAGTACCGAGTAACTTCGAAGGGGAATGGGATTTTGTATCAGTCAGTCTAATCTCAGGACAAATTAAATGACCTCCGTTATTCGCGTTCCTAATTTTTTCTCTTAGGCAGTGTCGTCATGCGCGAGCGACGCGACGTACCATGTCATGTGGATTATCCTCTTCAACGCACTGGATGATTATGGGATCAAAGAGCTTAATGCGGCCATGGCTCCGCCTAATCTTGCCGAGATTGAATCGGTTAAGCGAAAAGTTGCAGATGAAGCTCTTCACGGGGCATTGCGCATTGCCGGCCTCGTAAGTGATGATCTACTTTGACAGTTTGAAAATGTCACTTAAATGCCAACCACCTTCCTACAGGCTGGAGTCTTGACATCCAACGGATACTTGGTATGACGTTGCTCTGACATTCTCAAGATATATGTTGACACTCTCCTTTAGCGACTTGACCCCGCCGTCATGCATGTGAGCTGTATTCAAGCTGGCACACTTCTGGCGCGCCTTGGTCGACCTGAAGTCCAGAACTGCATTGCTGGACTGGAGCAATATAGTTACTCGTACGAAGAGGCTGGGGATCAGGCCACGGAGATGCGTCGGGTATACAACGCTGCACGTTCGGGTCACAACGAGCTCAATCATATGGCGTCGGTCACATTACGCGTTACTTCTACCCCGCCTCCATCTCATCATGGCAACCACCTCGAAGACCAAGTGATGAGGAATGGCTCACCCCACCAGCACCATCCACACCATCACCAACATCACACCCATACCCATCATTCCCCCCATGATGTCAGTACTCCTTGATTTTCCTTGTTTTATTCCCACCCTTCGTTGAAGTGTAGCTCACTTGGACGACTTCTTCCTGTTCGTGGTGTTCTGTCTTCCGCGGACATGATAACCTAATGGCCGATTGCATCTATCCTCACAAATATGCTTTGGAGATAAGCTGACCCGGAAATGCTTTCCCTTCTTTCCTATTTTACTAGACCCATCTGCACAACAACTATGCTCACGGAATGTATGGACGCTAACATCGAACGACTTGCTTCCTGGAACTTGCCTCTTCTTTACTCTGATCCCTATTGTGATGCCGTTCTCTGTAACGAACACCGAATCCTTGTAACAATGGTTTTGAAGAGCTTTTTATTCTACATCCAATGTAGTGCTACCCGTGCTTTCCAGCTTTCCTCTGTGCTTGTATCTGATCTCCTGCTTGTGTATACTCAGATCTCTCCGAACACCAATTTGGATGGGTTGTGCTCTGTAATACTATCAAACTCGGAGAAGAGCTATCTTGGTGCAGAATACGCGTGCACATCACCCTCACCTAAAGTCCGTTTGGATAACAAGAACTGTCACGAACACCAATTAATGTGGGCCTTCCTACCTACCGTTGAATCTACGCCTCCATCGACGTCTTTTGAGCGCCCTTGGTCTACTTTCTCCTCTAGATCCGTGCTGTGTATGGCAGCAAGCTTGTCCGTCAATCAAGCTGTCTTGATGCCCACTATCCTGAGCCTGAAGCGTTGTATCTTACGACAAATCGGGGACTCCTGGCCGCGAATCTGGCCGGAACGTTAACAGCCTGGGATCGTTTAGACATGAGAAACGCATGTGTGACCATGCATATATATTAGACAGGACGTCCTATGAGTTACAGCAGTGTGTGGCGAAGCAACACGAGGGTGTCACGGATGACCCAGCCACTTTCGAGGGACAATTACAAATCAGTGTAGAGGTATTACCTTTACCTCACTACCTACTCAATGGTGAGGGAGACAGGCAGAATAGAAGCAGCGTAAGTCTAAAGAGAATGCAAATCATGCTGTAAGGGTTGCCACACATCTCTAGTGGGCGTCCAGTCTTCTATTTGGATGTCAAATCCCGATACGCAGTGTTAAAACCGCCGAATCGATCATGCATGAACGTTTCTTGGGACTTGGGAAACTCGGTGGAGTTGGGACAAGCTGTTAGGGTAGGGCTCCATGAGGACCAAACACGTTTTGTTGTCAACCGGGAGTTCTTGATTTCATGAAATAATAGCGCTGGCTGGCGCTGATGAATCCTGAATTGTGGCGCACTGGCGTCCCATGCCGGTGTAGTGGCGCTTGACTTTCTTCCGGGTCTTCGGCAAGCTTTGTTAGGCGTGAGAGGCCGGCTGGTCAGAAAAGTCAGTATTTTCCTGCCGACTGCAAGCGCGTACGATCACCGATACTGGCCTAACTGGAGCCAAGAATGGTTGCCCAACCCCTCGCCCGTTGCGGGCTGACGCTTAGGTACTCCTATTTTTCCTGGAGGAAGTTCCACCCATCTCAAAACAGGCAGATGGAGTAATTCATTTCGTCCTAAGTAACTCGGTGACTCTACGCACCTGCATCGAGCTTGCGCAGACGATGGTAGGAAGGCCTGTAACGAGAATGGAGATAGATCTATATTGAGTTTGGTGACGATATACGGCTAAAGTACATGAATCAAGGCAACCAGAGAAAGCAGGTGACGGGTGAAAGCTTCATAGTTTCGGGCTCGTAAACAAGGACATAATGCGGACATGTACAATATAGTTCAGCGGATACTGCAAGGGTGTAAGTGTGGTATGCGTGTGTGGGATGTTAGGGAGGATAGGACAGAAAGGCAGTGGTGACACCGGGTTCCAGAGAGAAAGCACATAGCATGACAAACATGGAGGACTGGGCGAAGAGTGGATACAGGAGCGCGAGTGAGAAGCAAAGAAATACAAGATATTGTGCAAAGCGACGGGATAAGGCGGCCTGAGGATGTTACGCCTGAGCAGACGGAGGCGAAGTCTTGAAAAAGACATGGTGGAACATCTCATGAAGAGCCTGACGATGCTCAGGTTTGTAACCAAGACCCTCCAGGGTCTGAACGTTAGAGTCGAGATAGTGCGTTAGAATGTGGTATGCCCTTTCCGCTTCCTCCTTGCTGGGCACACCCTTCGGGAGCTCATCTACTGCGACGACGTCACCGTGATGCGTTTCAATCTCCATGGGATGGCTGAGATCGGATTGGGGGTGGGGCATATATTGTTGCTCAGGGATGGTGTGTATGATTTCAGGTTCCTGGGAAGTCATCGGTGCGTCCTCGATTTCAGGCTCCTCCGGCTTAGGCCTGCCGTGCCACACACCGCCTTTCACATGGTGGCGACGCTTGAAGTTCTCAATCCAGCCGGCACTAGCCTTGAAGCTCTCATCCTTGTCCTTCCCCTTCTCCGAACCAATGGTACCATGTTTCTTCCTGAGTTCGTCGGCAATCTCCAAAGCCTTCTTCTGAATCTTGGCATCTGTGATGGTTTCGCCGACTTCACTGAGCTCCTCGAGCCACAATAGCATCTCCTCCTCGAGCTTGGGATGCTTCGGGGGACTAGATGTCGTTCATGAGCAGGAAAGTTCTGGCAGATCGGGAGTCACTACACTCACCGGTGTCGTGGTGGTTCGGCAATTCCATCTTCAATATTGAGCCAAGTCTTCTTCTCCTTTAAGATTTTGCTGACCGTGCTCCGTTCTACGCCGAAACGCTGCGCGATCTCTTCCTGCTTTTGATGGGCGTTTTGTTGTTGATAAAGACAAATCTCTTTTCTCAGCGCATTGGTTAACTTAGCCTTCTTGGGTTTTGGTCGTGTCGAGGTGAGTACATCGCGATCTGGTGAGTCGCGGGTAACGTCTGGAGTATCTTGATGTCCTGAATCAGAGCGAGACGATACGGTGCTAAGAGCGGGCGAGGGAGGCCGGTGATCATAGGTGTGAGAAGTGGCAGAGACCTGCGAATGGTTGGGATATTGGTGATCAAAAGAGGGATAGGACATGATGGAATTCGGCGTTAAGGAGCTGGGCGTCAGTGGGCGATAGGATTGATTTTGTATTATCATGGGTACTGCTGAAGCAACGTTCATTCCGTATTGGTCATCTCTGGAACTAGTCGGCGACTGTGGTCGGGACGCCGATTCATAGGTGGAGGGATAGTGGCGCTGGTGAGGCACTTCAGATAAATGGCCACAATGATGCAAGAGGAGAGGTGCGTACAGGACTTAAAGCAGAATTGGTTCTGGGGTAAGGGCTTTGCATGCCGTCCCGACGTCTTTGCCCTCTGTACTCGAGGCGCGACAGCCTGCCCGAAAGGACTCGACCTTCATGGTCGACATTGGAATCGACATAAGATGAAGAGTAACAGTCGCTGGTCTGATGATCTTGGGCACTTGATAAACTTTGCTCCTGAGAAGATACAGCGTCTGGTTGAGCAGCTCGTGAAGGTGACGGAATAGAAGATGCGGGCGACGGGTAGCTGTCGTGAGCCTGACGAGAGTTGATGGTCGGGAACATTGATGAAGAATCCACTTGCTCAAAGGATGAAGAAGCCGAGCAAGTATAGCTTGTATTCCACGAAGAGTCACTCATGATAGCGTTCAATTGGTTTGTTTGAAGATGCGGTCGTCGTATCGGCTGTCTAGAACATGCCGGAGGATAGTTGGGTGGAAAAGGGTAGCTGTGAATGAGTTTGGGGAGCATTGGAAGTGAATGAGCAAAAGACAGATTTTCAAAGAGGTTACAAGCTTACAGGGAGCTTTCCCGGGCTGTTCAAGCTTATAAACTGTGAAAGAGGAAAAAAAACAAGTTCAAGCAGTGTTCGAGCACCAGACCTCATGGACAATGAATTCATATCCAGGGGTTTCCTCAATTAGTAAACCATATCCATTTCTGGAAATAAATGACAAATCCTATTTTAGCCAATGCTCTCTTCATCCGTTCTTCACACTTACAATCTTGTCTTCGAGCTTTGGTCCTGTTCTACAACTGCCAGGCAACGCACGACACTTCTTGTGCAGTATATGATCCATTTCCGTACACACTTTTGTTTTTTTCCTAGTCACCACTCGGTCATTATACTCCTGAATGGATCCTCGGCCGAACAAGAACTACATTGAAGTTGACGGAACGGAGCCCGATTCGTGCTTGGATCTATTCATGCAGAACTAGGTCACCCATCGGAACAGTGTAGTTCTATGTGTGTATACATATGCTCGGTGTTTATACGCGTTATGCACCCTCGGCACGGCCAACACGCGTAAATGGGATGGTAATGGGCTCTTCTTGTCCGGTGGCAAGCTACACGCAAGCTGTCTACACGAATTCTATCGTCGCCATATGATGCTTCCGCCTTCAGCGCGAAAACTCTCTTCCACAGTGTCACTTAGGCCATGTTAAGCTAGGAACAGAAGGATCTCAGAACCCCACATCAGGTGCTGTTGGAGGTTTCGTCAGTCGGAAGCGAGAAAAAGAATATACAACGAGGTTCCCTGCTTCTTGCGGGACTTCCATATCAGCGCTAGGCTTATTTTAACGCCTGTGTCTCTCCTCCATGACGTTTGGGACCATGATCGAAACACGCGACTTTCCTCTGTGGGCTTGTCCAACTGATTTGGTTTCGCGGGAAGCTCTGTCAAAGCCCAAAGTTTATTGCCGCCTTGGGCACCACAAATGGGCCAGATCTTGCCCCTTTTCGTTATATAGATGATCGTGTTGGACCACGTACCATGTCAGCCAGGGCACTCCTTCCGAGGACACCACCTGTATAAACGAACTCGCGATGACTCCAAAAAAGTCTGTTGCCATTTTTGTGGCCCTGGCTTCATGGATTTATCCTCGGTTGCCCCCTGTCAGAATAGCGGAGTCAAACCGTCTAATGAATGCGTATAACTTTGTCACTCGGCTTGGATTACAACCCAATTCTCTTTCAGTCTGTTCATCGTATTGAACCATTTGATCGAGTCTTGAGAATCCCGTCGCAATGTCCATGAGTCATACTGTCACGCTTCCCCAGCTATTGCGTCGTTGTTAGCTCAAAACTGAGCACTTCCTCGTGTTACCAGACCCCTTATACATCATGACCCCTGACGTTGATGCACAAATACATTAGAGCTTATATCGCCGGAAAACATGGTCCTGACCCAGACCTTGGGAGTGATCTCTGACCGCTATCGAGATGGCCGTCGATTTGATCTATGATTTCGATATATTCCTTTCCCCAAACAATCCGTACAATCTGACAGCGATAAAGGTTCTGTTCGCTATACTGCGATTATGAACTTCTTGATCGTATTCCCCTGACTGGTACATTGACACAAGACCCTTCAAGACGACACCGTGTTCGCGATAAGGTTCCGAGAGACCTCGAAGCGGTCTAGGCTAGCCACAGTACAAAGAAGCGGGGAAACAATATGCCAATCTTGATTTAATCCTCATTGGCATGTTGACGCCATTTTATCAACGCTGCATCTGTTTCAAGTGAATTGAACGCCTGCGGAGCGAAGGCCAGTGAACATCGACTTCGCGTGTCTAATTCGAGTTTCTACAGTAGGGAGTATCTTTTGAGGCATATCGATTTTAAGTAATTTGTCTAGAAGTTCGTGGCAAGACATTGAACCTTTTTTTCCACGACAGGGCGTGAGTTGACAGTAGCACCACAGCATGACGTTCGGAATAGGGCGAGGTTGGGAGTTAGTTGGCGCGACGCCTCCCACAACAGAGCGATTAGAGAGGATAAACTCGTCTAACGGTTCGTGGGACAACTCCTGAGGTTGTGCAGGATTCCGGCCTGCGAAACCACTGCGAGTAAGCTGCTCCAGTCTGAAAGAGCGGCGAGGTTGCGCAACGAGGGACAGTGTCACTTTCATATTCGATACGCTGGAGGGCTTGGTGTTCGTTTGCGACCAAGAGAATTTCCGTTTTGTCATGAAGTGATGCACGGTGCCCAAGGTTAGTCATCTGTGTTCTCTTGTTCTCTGATGAACTGTTTCCGACCATTGCTCAAAGACCAAGTCGGGAAGGGGGTCTTGAGGTACGTCACAGAAGGCCTAAATCTCTTGGTTGCTCCCTAGGAACATAGCTAACCAGTGGAGAAGCGCTAGCAAGCAATCGAAGTCCTCTGCACATGACCTGAAAGGTCATCCCTGGGTATCTGAATCATTGTTACATCTGTCCTAAGGTTATGTTTAGATGTTAGAAACCGCCTTTCAACGATCCTCAGATTTAGGCACCTGTGTTTCGGGTCGCTTTGCTCTAGGGAGGACTCGTCCTCCCCTGACTAGGGCGTTGAGGGCGATACAAGGGTAGTTGCTCGTTGCCAGTGAAATAAAAGTGGTGATTGGGATTGTAGAATGACTGAGGTACTATGGGGTGCCCGATGCTCGGATGAGCCCCATGTTCGGACGAACATTTGTATCGTCCTTCACGCTTCATATAAAATTCAAAAAAAAAATCATATATAATGACTATTAAATACTCTGCACATTATCTAGCAAAACACGAAAACGTTGCAGAGAGCGACAGTTGAGGTCGAAGTCACTCTCAGTCACGCTGGCTCGAAAAACCTTGGCTGGGAAGCAGTGACTGATGTGACATCCGAACATGGGGCTCATCCGAATATCGGGCACTCCATAGTATGGCGGGTCATCTTTGGAGGGTGGGTCGTAACTTAAATGTAGGCCCGAATGTTTCAGGCTTCGAACATATAGCGCCGGACTTGAGAAAATATGGGTGCTCAACATGTATGATGGCGCACTTGGCGTTGTTTCGCCCTGCCTTGTGATTCGTGAATCTTCGAGAGGCATGAAACCTGAATAGGGAATGGTTATGTTGGATGCTGCGGAGTTTGAATATCGGATGTCGATGTCGAACTGCTTGAGATCAAGTTACCGAAATATGAAATCACAGGAAATGTGTCCTCTCTGGTATGATACTGAATTCTCAGTTCCGGTTGCCTTAATCGCTGCTTTACTGACTCGTAAGAGTCGTAAAACCGTATACTTCGGGGCTCCGGTGGTAATCGGAATGGTGACTCACTCACTCGGGATCTCTCGGAACTCGTCAAGCCTGGAGCTGTGCAGAGCGCATCTATATAATGGGCTAAAATCGCAAGATAATCTACTCAGTGCAAAATGCTTCATACTACTACTGCCGTGATAAATCCCTCTATCATACGCCATGCAATATTGCCGGCACGCAATGTCGCTAAGGCGTCTACGCTACAACATTTCATGCGACCCTGTGTCTATACACTTACCGTTGGGGCTCGACGTACCCTCTTGACTTCAAGCAGTCAACCTGCTTCTCGGAAGGAAGCAGCCGAACATCATTACCGTGGGCGTTATTTTCACTTTTCCATTGGTTTAGTTTTTACTGATGTGTTTGAATTGCAGGGGATGAGATTACCTCGTCAACCTCGGATGAGAAGCCGTCTGAGCTCACAAAGGAGAGCGCCGCTAGCACTGTACCGACCATGGTGCGCGGTGATTGGGTGCTCTTCCACCCCGTCTACTCTCCGGAGGAGCTAAAGGCTGTGAAGGTATGCGAGTGATACGGATCACTACCTATTACTACCCGAAGATTCTAATTAATGGGTTGGCTCTTCCAGGTCATCCACAGGGAGAGTCGGACGCTTTCCGACAAGTTCGCATATGGTCTTGTCAGGCTGGCTCGGACTATGTTTGACTGGGTATCAGGCTACAAACATGTTGATGGGCCTCCTGATCCAAATATGTCTCTCGCTGAGCTTCGTAAGGCCGGCTACCTATTGGATGCTAACGCCTGGTTGAATGTACGTACTCGAGTCTTTGATTTGGTTGGCGTATGCTTATCATTGTTCACAGAGGATCCTATTCTTGGAGAGTATCGCTGGGGTACCAGGAATGGTCGCCGCAACATTACGTCATTTGACCAGTCTCCGTCTCATGGTAAATTCGGTTTCTTCACCAGAAACTTGCCTCACATCGGCTAACTTTACCTCAGCGTCGTGATAGCGGATGGTTCGTGGCCATGGCCTAGTCAATCCTTAGTTGTATTAGTGGCTCATGATCGGTCTAGGATTCATACTTGTCTCGAGGAGGCGGAGAATGAGAGGATGCATCTCATGTGCGTCAATTCTCTATCCCTTGTAGGGACGTTATTGACGGTATAATATAGGACGTTCATGCACCTGCGCGATCCACCATTCTTCTTCAGGGCCCTTGTCCTCGGCGCGCAGGGCGTCTTCTATAACCTCTTCTGTACGTTTAATTCTGTTTCCGTCCGAGTCGTTGTCTGACGCTAGTTCTTGTAGTCTTGTCATACCTTGTCTCGCCTCGTACTTGTCACCGCTTCGTTGGTTACCTCGAGGAGGAAGCCGTTGTGACTTAGTGAGTGTTGTTGTTTCCCCTCCATCGCACTAGTTCTCACCAAGTCTCAGTACGCGTTGTATTGCCGATCTAGAAGCTGGTCGAATTCCTGAATGGTAGAATCTTCTGCTTTCCATCGTTTAAACAGTCTCACACTCGTGTAGGAGCGACATGCCAGCACCCCAGATTGCCATTGATTACTGGCGTCTTCCCCAGGACGCCAAAATGATTGATGTGATTTATGCTGTGCGGTCCGATGAAACCACCCACCGCTTTGTAAACCACAGTCTGGCTAACCTCGACCCTCACACTGACGTAAATCCCTTCGCTCTCCGAGAGCCTGATATGCATGTCAAGGGGAATAAGATCGAGTGAGTAGCTTTCACGATCTGTCGTGATCATAGCTCTTAGCATTGTCTCTTAGATTTGAACGTCACGAGTCTGAAGATTATGTGAAAGGTTCTCATGAGATCATGGAGCGGCAACTCAACTGGCGTGAGGGGCAGGGTAAAAACTGACGGGATTTTCTTCGATGGATTTTCTTTTCATAGACGGTACATATAGCAGTACCCTTTTTGTGTATCATAGAGTAGCCTTGCCATCTACTGTACATTATGCATTATAATTCCCCACTTATGGAACTCGTACCTAATCAACACCTGAACAACTTCTGTTTGCACTCACGTGGCTGGCTGGCTGCATCGTAACTACACTCGAACCATGACGTTGTATTAAACCGAACATCTAGCCTGCCCTTCGGCATCTTTCACACCTGGGGTTCCCCTGACTTTTGCTGTTGGCAGTTGTGTTATCGCTATGAACACTTCTACAGCATCCCTAAGATCCCGTCCGGACGTCGGTGGGACCTCGGAGAATCCAGATGGAACACCCACAGCAATTCATCTTCATCGACGAATATTCATAGGACCTTTGCCTGAGCGAGTGGTTTCTCAGACCGAAGCCCATGCCCATAAGCACCACCACAAGGGTATTTTTCTGGGAAGGACATCCACTCAGGAAGGCGACCCGGACAGCCGTACGGATATATCACAAATCATTAAAGATCATGCTTTCCATTTCTTTACGTGCGAAGGCGGCAGAGCGGAGGATTGGGATGATGAGCAGGAAAGGGGAAGAACGGAGGAACTATTACAACGTTGGAGGGAAAGTGAATGGGGTCGTATATGGCATAGCAGGCATCGGCAGCGACAGGAAGGACTTCGAGACTCGGCACCTAACCGATGGATTGGGGGGAGTTTTGAGGTTGGGCATCTTCTTGGTGTCAATGTCTTGGACGAACCGGCACTCTTCGACGTCCCTACACAAGAGGAGGAACCTCTCCTGGATGTCCCGGCAGCCCCAGCCGATGACCAGAGTCACCAGACCGAGAGAAGCGATGCTTTCACCAGCGCAAAAAGTATGTTCGTCACCGCTCCGTCGCAACCTCAGTCCTTCCCTGCTTCTCCAGAGATTACCGGAGATATCAATGCCAGTCCTGCAACCTCCCATACTGGGCTTCTGACGTCACCAGAACAAGCTACGAAGAGTGTTTCCACGTTAAACCTAGGACGGCCAAATGCGCTGGAATTTTCTCCGTCTCAAGGAGGAGCTAGCACCAAATCAAAGGGCAAAGGGAAGAAACAAGTTCGTTATGCCAGCAATATCGAGGAGGTTGAGGAGATGGAAGGCCCTGGTCCTGTCTCTCCTGCAGAAGTCCTTGGCAGGACTGCTGCGACAGTAGAGGCCACCACTAGCGCTGCGGCCAGCGTCCAGTTATCTCCCGGTATCCCAGCCCAGGATCTCGTCTGGGGAGACGTTGTTCTCAGAGGTGTGTATCTGGTATCCAAATCATATCAGTTACTCAGTCAAGCTAAGGCTTTCCTTTTGAAAGATCGAATGCTCGTGAGGGTCAGCACCACTAAGGTCGAAAATCCCAGTCCCAATTTTGACGAGTCAACAAACCGCACCACGCGTGGCCTGCAATACCAAGATTGGGCAGAGTTCATGGTCGTATGGCGGAAAGATATTATTGAGGTTTACGAGGACTATGTAAGCTCATTCTAACGTACAACGAAACACGACTAATAGTCTCGGCTAGACCACCTCATTGCAGGAATGGGCGGCCGGGCACAAACATCTTGCCTACATCATACCCTTGAAATCGCCCCGGACACACCTGTCTTTATATTCATTCGTGGACATGACATTCTGCATTACCTGCAAGCCCATGCGGACCTACTTCAACTCTAGTAAGACTAAGTGGAACTTTAGTAGCGAGCTGGAGGGGACCAATCTCTATATTTTCAAAATCAAGAGTAGATCCCGTGCCTACGATTGGACATGGCAATTATGGTGTGTATTTTTCGGAGGAACCCGATCTGGATTGCACTGATGAATGGGTGAAAGGCGATACATTGGAGGGGAAATCCCAAGAAGCATCGATATTAGGAATCCTCGCCTCGGGTTAAAGGTCGCCATCGAACTTCCAAGTTTGGATCTCATGGACACCAGCACAGCAGCCAAGATGTTCAGCAGACGAAACATCATTGCATTGTGTATGAAATCCCTGAAACCGGTGCCAGGTTGGAGCAACTTCGTCGAGTACGAGAGGAAGAGAGGGAGAACGTTGCAGCTTGCATGGAGAGCTGAAACGCATGTGGACTGGGTATGGACCGACCAAAGTGCGGAAGGCGAACAGCGGGAATGGTCCGTACTATGTGGACTTGCTTTCAAGAATGTAGGTCCTTTGTCAAACAGTCCGCTGCTGGCTTCTGATTAGAAAGGTAGTCACCTCAAGCACCCATTCTCGAACTCCGTGTGGCAGAACATTACCCCACTTTTCTATATCTCAAGAACGGCAGGGTTCTTGTTCAGCCTCCAGCGATCGAGGGTTATGTCGAACGTGTTCGGCCTAATACACAAATGAAACAATCCTTATACCTTGTCAGTTACAACGGCAATCTCTTCACATTATCCCCCCAACAGGCACAACCTCCTTCGCCACCCGGCCCTGCGCTGATGTTGGGTAACATAGAAGAGTATAAGCAGACCTTGATGAAGGTGGAGATTGAACGAGGGATCTATCAAATCATGCGTGCCAACGCAGTCTGTGATCTCCGTAGCATTGTCGCAGTCCGAAGAGCTTCACATGTTGTTCCGCAGCACCACCACGATCAGAAGGATGATCATGTAGCTGAGGAAAGCTCTTGGTTCAATGTCTGGTCTAGGGTGGACGAACGAACGGATAGTGACGACGAAGACGAAGGTGGAGAAGAGGGTCTCAACAAGACAGGTGACCGACCCCTTCTCAAAATGAAGCGATCGTTCGAGCTGTTGCTCACTACTGGACGCGTCGTACGTTTCGAGGTATGTGATTGTTGTGAGTTTATTCTTGACAATGGGGCTGATGTTTGTTGGTTTGATTGGTTGCATGTACAGGTTCACTCACGCCGCGTGGCTAAAGAGTGGGTGGAAAGGCTACGGGCACTTGTTGTGTACTGGAAACAGCGGCATAGAGTGAACGCGAAAGATGAAATCGATCTTGCGCAGGCAAGACATCCCCGTGTGACGCCCCAGATCAGAGTCTGCGACCATGAAGTCCCACCAGAAAATCCTGATCTTTCAGCGCCATATCCTGCTTTGGATACTCTGTTCAACTGGTGTATTATCGATGGGTGCCGGCCGATCGCTAAAGAAGGGAAACTTTACATGAGAAAAGGTCTCCGCGGACAATACAAGTATGCTTTTCTCACTGTCAGGTTCGATATAAAACTGATTGGAATCTGGTTCCCAGACTGGTGCAGTTGTTCTTGGTGGATGGTCATTTAATCTCGTTCCGCGTCGCGCCTCACAATGCTCTGCACGGAGTGATGCGAAAGAAGATTAATTTGTTGGATGCATATGTTTGCTCAGGATATCTCGCCGCGCTTACTCTGCCCAAGGGACAATATATGCCTAACGCACCAACTGCGGCTCGCCGGTATGAGGACGGACTCGAAGCGAACGATCGAGACGAAGACATGCTGTTTGTGATCTCCTATCGCAAACATCCAGCAGTGGTTCCGCGACCTACGCTCGCTTCCGTTCCGAATTCGCCACCCAATAGCAACACTTCAGGGACCCAAAGAATACCCTCGTTATCGGAGAAGCACAAGCTTCTCGTTTGCAGGACTCGCAGCAAACTTGAACGGGACGCATGGTGTTGGGCACTAAACATTGAGATCGAGAGGTTGACAAGGAAGCATGGGGCGAGGGAAGAGAAGCTGCGACAAACAGGAAATTTGCGGAAGCTCGATTGAAAACTATATTTGTCATTCGTGTTCCGTTGTGAACTTTGGGACTCTCTTGGATTCCGTTTTACGATAGAATTCTATTAGGGTTAATATATTGGAAACAAGTTGCGGAAATGACGAGAAATGGAGGATATGCGGCATAAAATAGTGTTTATGACTTCTTAGGTTTCTTGACACTGCAAGAACATTAGCGGATAGGTCCAAGAACGTCAAATAAGGGACATACCCGTATCTGCTGCGTGCTGTGCGACGACCCACAACGCCGTTGAAGTCTAATGCACCACGGACAACCTTGTAACTGCGTACAGGGGATTACCGTCAGCAAAATTGTAGCAACCGATCAATCAGTCACATACCCAACACTGGGCAGATCCTTGGTGTTGCCGCCTCTGACTAGGACCACGCTGTGTTCCTGGAGGTTATGGCCTTCACCGGGAATGTAAGCCAGTACAGTGTTTCCATTGGACAGCTTGACTCGAGCAACTTTACGCTTGGCCGAGTTGGGCTTCTTGGGTTTGGCAATAATCATACGCGTGCAGACGCCCTTCCTCTGCGGGCAGACGTTGAGCAGGGGAGACTGGGATTTTGAGACCTTCTTGGGTTTTTTGCGACGCATGGCTTGATTCATGGTAGCCCAAGTAGAAGGTGTCGAATGGAAGGAGCGGAAGGCGGGAATGGCAGACAGCATGGACGGGGTTGGTTGGCGAGGGGCGAGGAGGCTGCGGGTGAAGGCGGGTGCCCATAGTTGGGTTGTGCGGGCAATAGCCCGGAGACCTGACAACATGGCCACTGAGTGTGCTACTTGTTGCCTCTCCAAATCCAGAAATTGTCGGAATCGCAAAGTTTATTTGGTTCACATACCAGCGCCAAACACAACGCGTGGGTGGCTGTGCTTTCGCCTCATTAAGATCGCGTTTAAGCATTTGCTACTGCTTCACTCAAAATGGCCCCCGTTACGTCCTCTCGCCGAAGGCTTACGCGTCGTAATGACATGTCTGACATTGAGGAGGACCATACACCTCTGAACACTACTAAGGATGACGTCGAGGAAAGCGACGGGGAGCCGGCAGGTCGACGGGTGAAGAAAGAGAAAGGAAAAGGCCGTGCCCAACAGGACCATATCGACAATGGCCCAGACTCGGACTTGGATGAAGCCATTGATCTGGAGGACTTTCCCGATCAGCCGCTGAAGAGGGAGCAAATGAGCAAGCTACTGGGAATGGCCGACGACTGGGAAAAATTAGCAGAAGTCGTTAGACGACCTTTCGAGATGTTCGGAATGTCTGCAGGTGCATTAGCGGATCTCGATGACGAGGATGCTAAAGAGGTGCAAATGAATTCTCAGCGTTTCTGTGTTTGGATCCATCTAATACTATTATTGAACAGAAAGTAGAAGAAATTGACGGTTATATGCGTGAAAGCCTGGATCTCATAGGTGTCATGAAAAGCCACGCCAATGCCTTGACCAATATACGCCAGAAGGGCCTACAGGGGGAGGAAATCGTATGTATGCGTCTATATCAAGGAACCTTGTTCACGATTCCGAACAGGTCAATGTCGTAGACTCCTATACCAAGGCTGCCAAAGCTAATGTAGCGAATTACAAGAAGAAAACTACGCGTCAGAAGTACGCCAAGGCAGAAGCCTATGTCGCGTTCAGATCCACCATATGGGTAAGGGCTTTGCCCGCCGTAATATTCTTCTTTCCGGAAACTAAATTCTTCGTGCAGGAATCCCAGCACCCTGGCACGCCAATGCCCCCGATCACGGAGCAAATTCCTCGCGGTGCGTACGTCTCACATCGTGCTCAACTGACCAAGCCATCTGAAGAGATTTACATTGTTCCAGAACAAGGGGACAACAGCGACGAAGACGACGATCTCGAAATCGGAGGTGTTACCCAAAATTATCTCTGCCCCATTACCCTTACCTTACTTGTCGAACCATACACATCGTACGTACACGCCCCTTACTTTTCTTCTTGCGGGGTCCATGGAAGACGTTTCTGACGGGAACTCTACCATTCTATAGGACTGTCTGCGGACACTCGTTTTCGGCTGCTGCCATAAAAGCGACATTTCGCAGTCCCAGTGCACTGAACAAGTGCCCTGCAGCAGGCTGTGCCAGGTCGTTCCGATTGGCCGATTGCAAACCAAATAAAGATTTAGCGAAGAAGGTCAAAGCGCATAAGCGACGAATGGAAAGAGAACAGGAAGATAGTGACGCTGAGGAGGTCGTTGATTGAGGTGCCGTTCCTTCACAATCACATTGACAACCATTTTGAAACATTCCTAGGTATTTTCTATCCATGCACATTGTTTTATCATCTTGTATTTGGGGCATATGCTACGCTTCATACATAATAGGTACGTACCCATTGCCTGAAACCAATCACGGCAACGACATTGAACTTTAACTTTGAACGTTATCTTCCTCAGTTGTGCCAACATTTCGGAGCATTTCTGGGTTCACAGGGCTTCGTATGACCCCCGAGATCCACCGGACTTGTGTATCCAAGTTGCGGGACCGCACTTCTTCCGAATTTGATGAATGTACGTTTCTGGATATTGAAAACTCGGTTTCGCATGCGTGAGACTACGCTTCATGACGCCCAAACATCTTCTGCCATCGCGGAGTCCGAGATGAAGACGAAAGAAACCATCTGAGACGAGTTCGATGTAGATGGGTTGTTATTCGTGGGATTTCTGGAAACCGCCCGTGGAACACCATGCGCAGTCCATACCCACATTAACTCGGCGTGAATCATCATGGCCTCGAGGCTAATAGCTAAAATTTGCGTATCGGACTCCGCGTGTCTTTCCAAATCTCACGGGAAGACAGAGCTCGACATATGGAGCGGTTCGGGGTTCGTAGGAAGGCCTTCGGAACTTGGGTTCTTGCCTTGTACGCATTCATGGGGGTATCTGTCTGCTGCGTCTCGGACATTCTCTTCTAAGGTGTTAAGGCTCCAACAGGGGCGTGAACAGCGAGTTAATCGTCGCCACCCAACGAGAGATCTTAGCTTTCCAGAAAAACATGATCAGGGAAAGGAGGCGAAGAAGCGAAGTGCAATTAAGACCGATACCACTACAAAACAGGTATACGAGAATCCATCATGCATCAGCTGTTTAATCTGTCTCCATATTGCTATCTGAAGCCGAACGCTCCCTATCCGCCTGTTCTTGAATAGCGCGGAGAAAGGGCAAAATACCAGTCCCGGCTTCCTCGGGGAGTCCGAGACTGCGAACGAAGCCACCTAATAGTCCCGTGCGGAGACCTTGGTCGAAACTCGATACTGCAGCCCTAAAGTGCGGGGAACTGGTTGGATTTGGGGTTTCACCACCATCATTACGTTTTTTTTTTCGTGCAGATAAGAGACAAAACGATTAGGGACAAGGGCAAAGTTGGATTAACGGGATAGGGATTGATTAATTAGTAATTGTTTGGTGTGTGCGTGGAGGATGGTGTGAGCGTACCTGATGACGCGTTGTAGGGTCTCTGGTGAAGGTGGTGTTGGAAGGTCTGGAGGAAGGTGAGGGAAGAGTGTGGGGATGAGTTCAGGGTGAGAGGTGAAGAGGGGTGCGATGTTGGCAGGTGTGAGGATGTCGGTTAATGCGAGTTCTGTTGTGTGAATGGTCAGTTTGTTAGATTGAGAAATTGTTTCCAGGTTCATTTTTCAAACGCGGGAGAAGAGCTCTACCTGGAGGTGCGGAAGCGGCTGCTGCGGCGAGAGCGTTACGGCCTTGAAGTGTACCAAGAGCATTAGAAAGAGCAGCAATTTGTTCAGGTGTAGCTTGGAAACCGGAAGCGGTTGTTGTGGAAGTTGAAGTTGTTGATGAAGTTGATTGTGCAAGGGTGGAAGAAGATGCGGGAGCAGCAGTGGATCTGAGAATTCATGGGTATGATAAAAAAAAGTACAAAATGGTAGGTTGATCATGTTATTATTGTGTCCTGGTTCAATGGGGCCTGGAGGGAATTGGGGAGACGGGGTAGGAGGGGAGGGGACCTACAAGGAGGCTGAGGCTTGGGGTTGAGAGGAGGGGGTGGACCATTGGACTTGGTAGTCTGGATCTTCGAGTAGACCGTTTAGGTTGTTTACGAATTCGTCGTCACGAGCGGAGGATGCGTCTTGCAGCCAGAACTATTATGAATGCATCGATTAGATGCGTGAGTGTATATGCATACGAAGATACACACAAAGTGTCTTTGATTCGAGGAAGAAAACTTGAGGACGTAGACTCTTCCAGGGGATTGTGTCACTTTGACGAAACTCGCATCGGAGGGAAACAAAATCAAGTCCTATGTAGCATAATTAGCACAGCGTTCCAAGTGTTTTCGAGTACAAGATCCAGGACGTTGGACACACCTCCTCAATCTGTCCAGAAACCCGGTTTTTCCATTGAAAGTGCAACAAACCATCATCGCCATTGATTAGAAGGATAGCACCCTTTGTAGGAGATGGCTCGATGGTGTTGGTGCCTTCACGACGAAATGCCCTTCCTGCCTTGAATGCTAAGAGTGTGTCCGAATCTGACATGGGTCGACGATATAGATGAGAGATTATGGAGTGGAGTTGGAAAGAGCGCGACGCGTCAGTGCTTTCCTTTTGTGAATCTAATCAACCTCAGAATTTGATTGGTCGCCAAGTCCGAAACTTTCATCATTCCGTGTTTTGTGATCCAGCTTTGCTCTCACAACTTGCTCACTGGTTGAGGACCCCCGTAACTCTTGACTTGACGAAATCCTCCCTGTGGAATTAGAATGTCATTTGCGGGTCTTGGTGCAGATGAAGAATCGCTAGGCTGGGGCGCTATTTCGCCTCCGGTGGAAGAGGTGGATTTGGTCAGTCAGGCGATTCGGAAGGAGAAACTCATCAAGTGCGTTCTCGCTCTCCTATACTGCTCACTTGGCCTAATATTAAGCCTGTCGTCTCTCAGGGAAATAAAGGCGAGCCAGGAAGGTCTTCGTGGTTGGTTTTTCATTCCTACTGCCAATGTCTCGAAAGCTATCCATTGACAGTTATCATACAGCTATGCTCGCCAAGGTGCAGAGTGTGCAAAAGGAGGTCGACAAGCTTATATCAAGCAACGAGGTGCTGCAGATGTACATCGACAATTTGACGAAGCAGATGGCCCAGCGGCGATAGCTTAGCATCCTCCACTACTATACCCTCCTTTTCCGGGATACCATACCCTTTTGTCGGATGCAGTCCTTGTTCCTGATGTACAGAACTGTATGATGATATATTAAACCGACTACAACAGCCCAAGGCTCGACGGAACGAAAGGAATAACAACGGGTAGCGTATATGTACAACTGCATGGTCCACATGCCAGAAAGTGAGAGGGGTGTCCTGTATGAATAGGCAACTGAGCCGAGGCGTTAATGACTCCTTCCTGCGAGCCATTGGAGCACGATATCTCTGCCCAGGGGTATTAACAAGGCAAATGTAGTGGAGAAGATGGTAAGTACGTACAGGTTGTGCTGGCTTTTCATGGAACACTGAGATGAGTTCGTGAGTGCGGCGGAGTAAGAACGGGGTTTCCATGGTTCCTTACAGAATAGCACTACATCCCAGGGTAGTGAATGAGCAGGTTTGAGAGCAGAAGGAAGGGGGTACTCACCGACACAGGTCGATCTGAGATTTTGTCCAGTTGCCTGATTGCAATAGCATGAGTGCTCATCACCAACGTTAGCGAAGAGAAGACATGACGTACAGGCTCTTGATGAGTTCCTTCACAGAGGCATGCCCGTCAATGTCATTCTTGTTACCCAACTACAAGGAACAACGGCATCTGAGCTTAAAGCTTCGTTCTAACAAGATAACAAGACGCACCACGAGTAAAGGTACACCTGAAAGTGTAGGTTGGGACAGCAGCTGATGTAGTTCAAAGCGCGCAGTGTTGAATTTTTCCGACTGGAACGGCAACCGAGGTAGGTAAGAAGGGAAGCGATGAGGTTCTGGGGCATATAGGGGTCAAAGACAGGTCACATACATCAACCGAGTCGACAACGAATCTGTCAACGAACGAGTTATTCCATTTCAGTTATATGGGCGGAGGCTATCAAGGATAGGGGACGTACACTATTGCATCTACACCATTGCAGTACCGCTCCCACATTGATCGGAATTTAGGCTGGCCTAGAGTAGGAGAGAGGGAGAGGAAGAGGGTTGACGTCAATAAGTGTCTGTCCGCAGCAGATGATAACCGCAGCGAGGTATTCAAGAAGAAAGACAAAGACAAAGAGGGAGGGGGACAAGGGTGAAGGAGGGGGAGCTTACCAGCTACATCCCAGATCTTCATCGTCACACTCCCCTTTCTTACTTTCCGAAAGTTGAACGCTACTGTCGGGACAACATCTTCGCTCCACTGCACCAACCCTACGCATTACGATTTCGGCAGACGAGCTTGATGGAGGGGAATGCGCACCTGGCCAGAGGTGATAACATTTACAAACGACGTCTTTCCTGATGCCTAAACATGATTACAGCAGTGCGTAAGTTGTGGGGAAGGATGAGGATGAAGAACGGAGATGGGTTCTACTTGGAGGCCGACGACAGCAATTTCTGCCGATTTTGAAAAGAAGAGGCTGGACAGGACTGAGTTTATGGTTGCAGACACTGTGCGGGGGAACGTACCCAGTGAGCCAGTAAAATATGGAGGAAAAGAAACCAGGCATAACGTGGAGGAAGGTGGAAGAAGGTGATGCAATGCTCCTGGCCCAAGTGGACTGCCCATTTTGGGAAAGAAGGCGGGATCAGACAGCATTACATCACACCCCTGCCCGCTTCTCTCTCAAAATTTCTTCCCGCTCATTTGCTTCCGCATATCCGGGGAGTCGCTGGCGTTCTCTCGCGTTTGGACCTGGCACTATCAACTTAGTCCAGGCTACACATGACTATCTATACCCCCCGCGCCTTGGCAAGCGCGTACAGGACACTACACCTCGCCACGACACCCGCATACCGACGTTTCTCACATGCAGGCCGTACTCTTCTCGCGCAACGTCGCCATCCCCCGAAAACGCGACCGCAACCGTACCTACAACAACAACGGTCCCAATCCGAGCAGGCTGGTGGCAGTGGCACCACCGAGGTGACCGATGCAGACTTCGATGGGGAATTGCCATCCGAAACGGAAGCGATCCTCTCGGAAGACCCAGACGAAGATCATCTGCCATTACAAGACAACACACTGCAAGCAGTCGTTGCTGGTCTGACTGGCAAGGGAGCGGTGCCAAAGAAGAAAGCCAAGAAGGTGAAAGTGAAGAAGAAGAACGGGGAAGACAAGGCGGAGAAAAAAGATGGGATAGATGAGGCAGTGAGAGGGCTCTTAAGCTTGATGATATCAAACAGGGGAAATGACACTAAGGATCCGCATTCTCTGCAGGCGAGGAATAGTGATTGGGAGACCGGGTGGGGGCGGGATGGTGCGTATAAGATTTGTTCGTTTGCTGCTGCGATGACTGATTATTTCTTTATCATGAAGTGTTTCAACCTAGCTCTTTGGCACCCAATCTTGATGCTACCGCCCCAAAATCTAGGAAGATGCCAAAGTTGGATTCCGATACAGACGAGGATCTACAAGATGGCCTACCTCCGATTCCTTTCGAGAAGAGGCCTTCGTGGTTGTTGTTTACTCGCCGTATTGATGGCGTGATAGAACCTGACAAGTTGCCTCAAGCATTAGAAGGTACGACAAAAAAATTTCCATTGTAAAAGGATGCTGTTAACGTCCTGCGCCACAGATCTTTCTCCACCCTCACCCCAGCTCCCCATCGCGCAACTCAAACACAATCTTGATCGTGTTCTCTTCAAGTAAGCATTCACCTAAAACAACTACTTGCTCTAGTCCCTAACTCTCCCTCTATTCAGTCCCGGAGTTCACTGGGTCCAAGACCCGCGTTCACGCGTATACAACTTTGACCCCTACCTCCAAGAAATCCCAGCCGTAACCGACTTTGCCTTTGAACGCGTCAACCGCTTCCTCCCCCCCTCGCAAGACACCGACCTTCAAACCCTCGTTCAACAAGAAAACAAACGCTTTTCAGGATCGACGTCATCCCTTTCCGGAATCTTGTCCCACATATACTTCCTGCTTTCGTCGGATAGGCTTTTGGATACCTTACCATTGAGTCGAAATTTCCACAATGAGGTTCGGAGGTTTACAGCCGGGCAGAGGATGCCGTGTTCGGTCGTGTTTAATTACAAGAATGGACGGTATACGATTAACGCGAGCGCGGAGAAGAGTGGGGATGCGCAGAAGAATATCTTGACATGGATGGTGAGTGGATTCTTCACCGATATTGTGTGGTTATGCAGGTGTTAAGGGATATTTGATTTAGGGAACTATGCTGGAAAGGTTTCTTACGATGCCAAAGGAAGAGTTTAGCATGTATAGACGGTCGAATGGGGATGCGGTACTCCCGGAGAAGAAACCGATGCGTGAAGCGTTCCGGTTTGCCAAGGTACGAGCATGTGCCTTTTTTGAGGTAGTACGTTTCAGCTGATGATTTTCTGCAGTCGAAGAACTTTGTCATGCGTTCGCAATTGGATTGTCATGACCCCCGTCTCCCAGGCACCGGCGTATTTGACATCAAGACGCGCGCATGTATGCCCATTCGCCTGGACCTCTTCAACTTTGAAGAGAATTCGGGGTACCTCATTCGGAAGCAGCATGGCAAGTTTGAGAGCTTTGAGAGGGAGTACTATGACCTTATACGCTCCGCGTTCCTCAAATACCAGTGAGTCCTGTTATTGATTCAGCGTTATTGCGGTGTGCCTTAATGTGTTTGCAGATTCCAAGCCCGCATCGGAAACATGGACGGAGTAATCGTGGCCTATCACAACACGAAACAAATGTTTGGATTCCAATACATCCCCTTGGAGGAGATGGACCAACGGCTGTTCGGATATGGCAAGGGTGTCGGAGATCGGGTGTTCAAAGGGTGTCTGGGCATCCTCGAGAACGTGGCTGAAGAGGTCGTAGGCTGTTTCCCGAATCAGGTAAAGTGCATCTGATTGCAATGTTCCTTATTGATTGCTGAAATAAGTTAATTGGGATATAGTCGGTACGAGCGATGTTCGAGACTCTGGAGGGATCTGGTGTGATGAAGGTCTGGGTAGAACCGCTGGAGTGGGATGGAGAGAAGGAGGAAGAGAAGAGGCCGATAAAACAGTTGCAAGTGCGCACGTGGAGTTATTTGGATTCGACAATCGCGAAGCCATGGGAGGCGTTCCGTGATATGAAATCCAAATGTAAGTGTGATAGATTAATTTGGACTCGGGGTTTTGAGGAAGCAGAACTGACAAGTGCGGTATCCGCGGCAGACTCTGTGCGGTGGTCGATAGCTCATCTAAACGCGAGCAGAGAGATTATAAGGAGGCAGTTGTTCGGGGCAAAGCAGCGGCAGTTCCGGGCCTGGGTTGTTCCGACTGGAGTGGATCCGGATGATCTGCAGGAGTGGTATGAAAGTCTGAACTTTGGTGGCGGGGAGGAGAGCACTGGGGTATTCAACCCTAATAAGTTCATTATAAAGGGAGGGCCGGGGCTTGCGCGGTTGCGCGAGCTAGCGCGAGAGGGACGTAGGGAGACTGAGCGGTTGCGTGAGCTCGAGGAAGGAAAACCTCGGCACGTCCTTAGTTAAGTATATCTGATAGATTATTCAAGTTACTATATAAATCAAAGGCTTGGCTCTGGGCACCATGCGGAACGACCAAGCCCCTCTGCAGCGGGTGTAGGAGCGGGCCAAATGCTTGGCGAGGGCTTGTGTATTAGGTGAAAGAATAAACCAAGTAGAGGACACTATGGTCACTGCTCATCATAGGGAACAGCGAGGAAAACTGGGATGAGTGTACGTACAGCGATGCCAAGCCCAGTGGAAGACTGATGGAGTGCGTTGGCAGAGCCTTAACAGTCACAGACTGGCGTTGGAGTCCTGCTGGTTGTCTTCTTCCCCCCAACATTCATGGCTGTCCACGACCAAGTTCCTGTAAATGCACAATCGCAAACACAATCGAAGAAGCGCGGCTGGTCGGCCTACATCCCCCGCCCAGGCAGCAGCCACGGCTCGAGCAGCAGGCCGGGCAGTTCCTCTGGTGTCAAACCCGGCTCTGGCCCCAATCCCAGCGGGTCATCTACTCCGCCCGTCACCCCCCGCTCCAACAGCTTCGTCGGCAGCTTCGGCAAGCGCCCAGGCAGTAGTAATGGCTACAAAGTCAAAGAGATCATTGTGCCTTCCCTCGCAACACCCCAAGAGGGCAAGGAGCTTGACATCTCTCAGCCACCGCCGCCGTCCACTTTTGTCTACGTCCCTCAACCCACTCGTCCACAGAGTCAGCCAAACAGCCCTGCGTTTGGTGGTCCGGTCCGTCTACCCCAACGATCTTCGACAATGGGGGCCGAAGATCCCGCGTCGCCACCGTCTTCACGGCCCTCCTCCCGGCCCAATACACCCAAACGGTGGTCCTCGTCGCTCTTGCTGACGTCATCGTTCTCTCCGAAGCCCGCCATGCAAGAATTGAGTCAGGAAGCAGACAGACTCGTTCTCAACGCCATCGAACGCACTTCCTCAAAGCACTCTCCAGAACACAACCTCAAACAACAAGAATCTCGCATGTCCTCTTCCAGTTCCTTTGGCAAGTCTTATCTCTCCTCCATGATAGGCAATCTCTCTCTATCCCTTTCGCGCACCAGCACCCGCGATAGCATCAACGGCAATGCTGCACACGAGGAAGAGGAGAGGGAAAAGGATAAGGAAAAGGAAAAAGAAAAGGAAAAGGAAAAGGAGAAAGACCGCGGAAGGTCCTTGTTCAAGTCTTCAAAGCGCTCCAAGTCGTCCTCCCAAGCACCACCAGACACCGATACACCAGCCAATTCTCGAAGCCGATCCCGTGCGCGCTCCCAGTCTCCATTCCTCTTCCGCCGCTATCGGCAGCGTGACCGAGACACATCTCCCACCCCTCAACCACTCCCCCTCGGTCAATCTGAGACAGACCTCTCCGACACTTCCTCCTCCATTCACCCCCGCAATGCTTTCACCGACGATCAGGACTCGGGTGACGAGACTGTCGGCGAGACCGATTACTCGGACGACGACGACGATGGTGCCAGCGATTTCCTTGACCCTGTCACCGAACGCAATACCGAGCAAAACGCGATTGTCACCCCCGTTGTGCCATCTGATACCGTCAATGGCGTTGACGAGGCGGAGCCTGATCCCCTTGGTGAAGGGGTCAATGTCGTTGTTCCCCCCGAACCATACTTCCCCAGCTCCCTCAATGCTTTGGGGGGCTCAAATCCTCGGAATAGACGCAACCCTCGCCGTCGCAAGTCTGTCAAACATCACGATCCCCTCCCATTCCAAACTTCTCGCCCTGTGTTCCAACGTGATCGGTGTACCATTACCGTTACCCAGGGTGACCCCGCGGCTAAGCTGAGTAATAGGAAGAAGAGAAAGTATGTCGTCGCGAGTGATTTAAGCGAGGAGAGTCGATATGCGGTCGAGTGGGGGATTGGAACGGTCCTGCGGGATGGTGACGAGATGCTGGTTGTTACTGTTGTCGAGAACGAGAGTAAAGGTGGGGTACTTTACTGGATATTTTTGATATTTTTGAATTTATTACTCACAAGTCCTCTAGTCGACCCTGAGATTCCCAACTCAACGGACCGTACACAGAAGTTGAGGAGCCAACAAGAAGTAATCGGTTCTTGGGCATTTCTTGGGGGGCAGTTACTGATACACACCTAACAGCGTCAAGGCCTGTCATACATCCTCGTCCGCCAAGTAACCAGCCTCCTCCAACGCACACGACTCAACGTAACCGTCGCGTGCCAAGCCTGGCATGCGAAAAACGCTCGACATATGCTTCTTGGTCCGTCTCCCTTCTGTTTCATCGACAAATTGGGCGTCTAACGGGAAAGCCGAACAGACATCGTAGATTACACCGGGCCTACAATGCTCATTGTCGGCTCTCGCGGTCTGGGGCAGTTGAACGGGTAAGTGAAAAAGGTCGGTTAATAGGAGATAGTGCGTGGTACTTATATCTCGCTCCTTAGCATTCTACTCGGATCGACATCCCATTATCTCATCCAAGTACGTTGTCTCCCTGTATTCATTCGACACGCCATGACGCAAACTAACCAATATTCTCGTCTTCTATCCCCACCACAACACGCTCACGCTTATGTTTATAATCTCCACTCAATTCATTCCGTCTATTTTTATACTTATCTGACACTGACCTTCTTTCTGTTTTGTTCTCTCCCTTATCTTAATAGAAATGCTCCGTTCCGGTCATGGTCGCCCGTCGGAGGCTCAAACGTCCACCCAAGAGATCTGCGCACCTTTCCACGCACAGACAACACGTCAAACTCTCCGAAGCGGGTATTGATCGTGTGGCTGCCAAGGTCGATCAGGACGTCAAGGTCATGCGGGATGAGATCCAGAAGGAGGACAGTAGGAGGGATGGCGGCCCTGGTAGCAGGGATGATCGGCGCGGATTGGTTGGGGGTAGTTCTCCCTCGACGTTGGAGGAGCAGGAAGATGAGGAAGAAGGTGAGGAAGGGGATGTTGAAGGTGAAAATGAAGGTGAGAATGAGAACGAGGGAGAACGTGGAGCGGTCAAAGAGGAGGCGGCGGAGGTCAAGGTGACTGGATGACTAGATTCTTCCCCTTTTGTTGTTTTATAAATTTCTTTACTTTCACTTTCCTTTCCCGCTCGATATTTATGTCCACCCCATTCCATCCCTGCGCTTCTTTTGCTCTGGTTTAACATATGACGCATATATGTTCCATTCTGTTGTGTTAATGCAACCTTCCACGCTCCGTAATTCCGTAAAAAACCTCCATTCTACTTTGCCTCATGTTCCATGGTCTTCGGTATATGATATATGAGCCTCACGCTCTGTCACTTTCTATTTATCACATAGACAAGGTCTTGAACCAATCATCCATAAACCCAGAATAACCGTCTGCTTGGCAAGAGCCGATCACCTTGATTTTCGTTAAAGTACAAATTATCGTAGTACTAAGCAATATGTCGCTCCAACTAAAGTAGTCCCCCGATCGAAAGCATCACTTCAAAGGTTGGAAGAAGGAACATCGCCAAAGAGCTCCTTGAGGAACGCATCGCTGTTGGGTGGGCGACCGAGGAATCCCTGTGCAAGAGTCAATATGGCACAAATCTCTATAGAATCAAGGAGACATACCTTGAGCGAGTCGAGTTCTTCGCGACTGCCACCGGGGAGGAGAATCTCCTTGCGGTAGAGGTTTCCACGCCCGGGATCGAGAGGATCAGCCTTAAAGACAGTGGCTAGGACATTCACATTAGCATAAAATAGTTGATATGATCAAAAGACTGGACGTACCATACATATCCGCAGCAAAGACCAAAGAATATGTGTAGCCGTAATAACCAGCATCGTATCCGCCGGTGATATGCCCAAAGGTACCCTGTCCGGGAGCAGCGACCTTGTACTTGACAAGGGAGATCTTCTCCCTCAGGTCATTCCAAAGTTGTGTATAATCGGCGCTCTCTGTAAAGCCAAATCAGCCACACCACCACCGATACCAAATAGACCCTAGCAACTCACCCTTGTCCGTATGCACTTTATAATCAAACTTGGCAAAGAACAATTGCCTTAAGTAAAACAACCCAACGTTCACATATCGGCTCTTCACAATTTTCTCGATTAGCTCCTTTCCAAGTGGTTCTTTCCTCTCATAATGGCTCGACATCTTCTCCAACACTCTCGGCTCCCAACACCAATTCTCCAACATCTGTGAGGGCGCCTCGACGAAGTCACGCGCTACGGATGTTCCGTGGAAACGCGCGAACTTCGTGCGGGAGAGGAGTCCGTGGAAGACGTGTCCCATTTCGTGGAAGAAAGTGACGACGTCGTCGTGCCGCATGAGTGCTGGTTTTTCGGGTGTTGGTTTCGCCAGGTTGGCGACCATTGCAGTCGTTGGGTAGCTTCGCTTCCCGGAAGCGGTCTCGTAGCCTGGGAGGATAGGCCAGACTGCTGCATGGGAGTACTTGGAAGCTGAAAGAACGACATAAGTGGTAAGTACGAAAAGAACGAGAAAATGAGAAGACAAGTACGAACCGCGAGGGAAGAGGTCAAGGTAGCAGTATCCTACAAAGCCAGATTCGTCCTTAGCATCTTTCTCCCAAACAGCGAACTTCTGAACATCTGGAGATTGTGTTAGTCCTCGATCATCTTACGAAAATACGTCCACGTACCGGGATGCCAAGTAGAAGTCTCGATTTCGATGAACTTGACACCAAGGAGGTCCTGGTAGATTTGCAAGATTGTAGGCACAACAACAGAGACAGGGAAGTACTCTTTGACGAGCATGTCATCAAGGTCGAGGGTCTCCTCGATATACTTTCTGTCGTAGTAGCGGTAGTCCCAGATGTAAAATTCGCCGTCAAATGGAAGGCCTTTCTCTTCGTGCTCTTTCTTCTTCATGGCAAGGAGGATCTCACGCTCTTTGATACCGACAGGACGGAGTTTGGCCTCAAGATCATCTAAAAACTACCGAGGCATGAGTTTCTGGAGGTGGAAGAATTGGGAGGTAACCTACGTCCTTGATGCCCTTGCCAGACTTGATCATCTTGACTTCAGTGATATAGTCTGCCCTATCTCGGAAGAGTGAGCAATCTGTACTCTGCCATTCCGGGAGTGGGCCCACCAGGTATCGTATCCGAGAATTTTGGCAATCTGGCGACGAAGCGCAAGAGCTTTGTCGAGCAAAGGTACGTTATTGGCCAGGCGTGATTCATGGCCTTCAAGGGCACGTTGACGAGTCATTGGGTTCTCAGCAAATTTGAACTATTTCATGTTAATCAGTATTAGACTTTTACGGCTGACGAGGATCGTACGATAGGGAAGATGTCAGGAGTCTTGAAGGTGACATCATAGACCTCCTTGTCTCCCTCGGTACGCTTGGTGTAGCCAGAGATAACATCCTTGGGAACGCCTTTGAGCTCCTCAAGTGTGAAGGTGATGACTCCCTGCAAATCGAATGAGCATGGAAGAGGACATAAAGATGTTACGACGAATTACATTCTCTTCGTTGAAGTTTTTCTTTGGTCAAATATCAGCTCCAAGTCATGGGCACTAGACAGCATACAGCATACATACACTGAAATCAAGGCAAGTCTTGGACAATTCCTTCTTCAATTCCATCAACTTTTCGCGCTCCTGGTCATTCAACGCAAGACCTGCGCGGGTACCATCAAGAATCTACCACCCGCCCAAATCAGCTCTTCTTCATGCGCATATACCGCCCAGGCCAACTCACCATCTTCTCAACAAGCCTCTTTTCCTCAGCGCTTAATCTCTCCCACTTCCCGCTCTCCTTCAAACTCTTCTGCGCAGCGACTTTGGCCTTGTAGACATCAAGTCTCATAGATGACTCGACGCCGTAATTGCGTACAAGTGCCTCAGCCTCATTCGAGGCATCACGCAGCTCTTGCGAAGGAGAGACATTCTGATAGAACGCGAGAGGCTCAGTGACTGCATCAAGCTTGGTCTCCGCGTATGCGAGTGCACGCTACAAGCGAGATGATGCCGATGAGCAAGTGCGGAGATTACATCAGGGGTTATATACTTACAAAGACCTAAACTCGATATGAAAACTCGGGTGATTGGAAAGGACACGACGTGCTTACAGAATCAAAATTGCAGTCCTTAGGGTCGAGAGCAGCGACCTTGTCCTGGAGGGCGCGATCCTCGTCTATGGCCTGCTTGGTGAGACGAGCAATATCTTCTGCAGAATGATTCCATTCAAGCGGTTGTTGTGGAGGTACGAGAGTCATGTCTGAAGGAGTCGACGAGAGTACGTGCGAGAAGATTGAGGCAAGTGTTGTAGCAGAGGAGCGGATGGTTCTGCGAGAGATGTGTTGATAGACAGGGGGAGTAGAGATGGACTTGGGAGCTCTGGTGATATGCCCAACGTGACCACTTATTGATCTGAGCTGGATTGCGCGTCCTCCTCGCAGAGACCGAACTACTCGCAGCGTCATCCTCGTCGTCCTGTGCCAACTCACGCCGCCCTGTTTGGCGCGCAAACACCCGACGCCGACTCCCTTATCTTATCTCCCGCCCCGTTCCGCCCTGCATAATCGGGTATTGTCCTTTACCAGATGAACTCACGTCCATGTACTGACATACAATTCATGACAATACAAATACAACCAGTGATTACAGTAATTACGCCTTTCCTGAGTACGAGTTACCCTTGCTCGTCATCTCTGTCTGCCGCTCGAGGTCAAGTGGAGCATCCAGAGCTGGCATTATCACCTCCACCAGTTGGATCTTGTCCGCAGCCGCAAAATCGCGCTGGTCCAAGAGCCGGTCCAGCTCAGCGCGAGTGTTCACGGTATATGAACCGTACGGGTGTCCGAGATTGGCCCCAAATGTGTCCAAAATGCTTGTCCACTTCCAGTTGTCGATATCATTGTATTTTCTGCAAGTAGTCTATCAGTTACGTAGAACCATCACAAGAATTTGGTACGGACCTCCGCTTTCCGTGGATGTACTTCTCGATTGTGTATCCACTGTTGTTGATGACGAAAATGATCGGCTTCAAGCCATGACGAATCATAGGCGAAAGTTCTTGCACAGTTAACTGCCTAATTCCAAACTAAGTGAGAGCCCGAAAACCAGAGGTCAACCGCTCACAAGCTTCCGTCGCCAACGAACAGGATAACACGATCCTTGTCAACCTCTCGTGCTGCAAAAGCTGCACCGAGGGCACTACCAACTGACCAACCAATACTTCCCCAGAGTATTTGGTTAATCAGCTTAGCACCATCGGGCAACGGAACGTCCAGAATGCCAAAATTTGAAGTCCCTAAACAACCGGTTAGCCAGAAACATGGACATAAATTGTGTTTTCAAACCCTACCAGTTTCCGTGACAATAACATCGTCAGGCCGCAAGAATTTCCCAATTCGTGGCCAGAAATACGCGTGCACAATCGTCTGCTCGTTGTCTTGCGTTGTAGGAACAAGGTCGGTGAATGGCGCGACTGGGATCTTGCTTGCGACAGGATAAAAGTGTTGCAAGCGCTCAGTCAACTTGGGAATCAATTGCTTCATACCAATGTCTTGGAAAAGCGCATATTGGACTCTGGTATGGTTCGAATGGAGCTAGAAAGCAAGTCAGTCCTTCGTTAGGCCAAACCCACGTCTCTACTCGCCTCGATGTGACGCCTCGGGGGGATATTATACGAAAAATTGCCGGTATTGAAGTCCGATTGAAGCAATCCAATAGACAGAATCAACTTTGCAGACTCCACTCGCTCCTTGATTAGGGGTTGTGTAATGGTGCCAACATAGATCTGATCCAAACGTCAGCGCGACCAAGTCTTTGTTGGAAAAATACTCACTCCTCCATAACGCTTGTAGTTTTCGTCAATTGCGGATTTGCCCATGGGAGCCGCATACACTGGGAACCCTGTCTTCCTGAGGAATTCATGGGTCTCATTTTGGACGTCGAAACGGATAACACAGGCGTCGACGAGGACGACCGCGTCGCCATCGACCTCTTTTACACGCTCGTGGATTAAATCAAGCACGAACTCCTCTGTTTGAGGGTCGTTGAGAGATGGTTGGCGCGTCAAGGGTATTTTCAGACGTTCGCCTGAGATTTCTTGATACACCATATCTGTGGGGAGCGTCATGTAAACTGGACGTGCCTATCCAACCTCGGTAAGACGCCAGCATTCACACCGCGTGGGTTGGAAAATCGTACCCTTGTGATACACTCGATAAGAGTTTGATCAATTTGTTGGGCAACCTCATGCTTGTTCATGAGAGCCGCTTGCAAGATGGTAAATTGCTTGGATGCAATTGTGTACGCGTCATATCTACAGGTTGTTGGGTGTATCAATAAGTGGCGTAATACTCGCTGGAGACAAAATGCAGACCTTCCATCACCAAGAGTATGATGCAAGATGGGCCGCTTCTTTTGTTGAGTAGTACTGGGTACACCGACGAGATGGAGTACAGGAACCATTTCAGAAAAAGCTGGTTATGACGTCAATAAGGTCCGTGACGCATCGGAAGGGACCATACCTCCTGCGATACCATTCATTGCCGATAGTTCACCAACGCCAAACCTGTGCCTCGTAGTTAACATACAGAGTGTCTACATGCGACGAGGACATACGTCGTCAAGACGACACCAAGTGAATTCCGTTTCACTCGAGCATATCCATCGGCAGCATACGCAGCATTTAGTTCGTTGCTACTCCAGATCAGATTATGCTAATTCAATCGAGAGCAATAGTTACCAGTTCCCAACCCAATCGATTGCCGGGTGGTCTTCAATGAGATCCTGTTGAGAATATGAGCATTTATAGTCAGGAGAACTATATATGGCACACCAAGAAGCCCAAGTTGAAGTCGCCAGGCACGCCAAACATTTTCTGTCTCGTGGTTAGCCAGGAATGATATTGAGTATTGGAGACGGGCTCACAGTTACGCCAAGCTGAGCTAAACGAGTAAGAATATAATCCCCTACTTTGATCTTGCTTGCCCCTTGACTAGTCTGCAAGCTCTCGAGCTCAAGCTTAAGGCGGTCAACTTCGCCTTGAAGAGCATCCATGGCTTGTTTGTGGGGCATATCGCCAGCAGTGAAAAGTCAGTGAAGAAGAGGGTGTTGGTGCGGTGCCAGGAGTGGAGTACGGTCCAGTAGGATATATATACCCAGTGGTGGGCCTTGCACGTTCCTATATTGGAGAATGTTTCAATTGGTCCATTGGTAGAGTCTAGAAAAGAGTCTCGGTAGGGTGTCAAGATCAGCGTTAATAGGCTCTTGATGACGGAACACATGACATATACTACCATGATACTCCATTTTTATCTTCCCCTTTTCTGGTGAAGAAATCCGGGTGGATGTTATACCCACGCAATAAGGTGGACTGGTTGGTTAGAAAGCATGCTTAAACGCGCGGCTTCAAGGACAACAAATGTCGCGAAGTCTCCATATATACCTTGCTTTTGTGTGCTAGCCTCTGCGATATGTTCCATCATGCCAGCAGAAACTTGCCCTAGAGACACCAAGTATCCTGACTCTCCATTGGGAGGACCGAACGTCAGGTTTGCGGGTTCACCACCGTAGGAAGCCCACAATGATGCAAAATCCTGTTTATCTTCGCAGCAGGTTGATAGGTGCAATAAATAACCAAGGCCCAGAACATCTGATTTTAATGAAGTTGCACCGTATGAGACCGTTTGTCTAGACCACTGGAGTTAACGAGGAAAATCTAGACCAAAGCTATTTTTTCGTTGGATAAGCACTTCCGAACACTCAGAGTACGAGTACTTGACGTTAGTGAGGAAAGACCAAATAGACGGCGACCTGGCGCCGACATGAACTTAGCACGTGACCGCATAGGGCGGACGCGTTTTCGACGCACGATCGAACCAATCCATATTCCCATTCCAATAACATCGAACTATCCTGCCTTCTACCTACGCTCATGCAATATCGGCACTGACACCCGCATATCAGCCTAGCTCTGCACCACGAGACTCAACGTCCTTCAAGATCGTAGACTCATTTAGCAAACGCATTAATATAACACCTCAACATCAAACCTTCCATTACCGACGGCTCCGTCTTGTCCGCCCACCATGTCCATTTCAGAGTCAGAGTCAGACCCCTCCAGCTCCGAGTCCTGTCACTCTGATGATCAAACGGCCTCGACCTCCACTGAGGAGCAAGTCCAGAAAAAGCCCCCCATACCCCAAACAGTCCAAAATTGGTGGCTCAACGAGAATCTGGGCTCCGGTTACTCAGGTAGGTCCCCAGTGTACTGTGAATTCCGTTTGGAAAGTCAGTAATGTTCGAATTTTAGGCTCAATTTTCCGCGCAACGAACATCTACACTAACCAAATCGTTGCGCTCAAGCTCCAATGGACCCAGCACCCATGTCCAACAAATCGTTATGAGCGTTACCTCTATCCTCTAATCCAGGGCGGGAAGGGCATTCCTCGGCTCTGGGCTGCTGGTGTTCAAGGAGAGTGGGATTATCTTGCTATCGATCTCCTCGGTCAGAGCTTGGATAGTATATACAGAAAGAGTGGAAAGGACGTTATGAACCTCGGGAGTGTTTGTTGTATTGCTATGCAAGTGGTATGTGGACATTGAAGTGGAGTGAGTAGAAGTGGGCATTGACTCTCGCTTCTAGATCCAACGACTTGAATTCATGCATGGCCGTGGGGTGTTGCATCGGGATATCCAGTTGGGGAACTGCGTTCTCGGGTTGCCCCCTAATGACAAGGTCATATATATGATTGATTTCGGTTTCTCGAAGCGCTATATCGACCCATACACAAACCGACATATCCCGAACAGTAACGCCAAACGAGACTTTATTGGCAACTACTGGTTTAGGTTGGTTGCATTTTCCGGACTCCTTACTGTTCCGAGGTCTAACATAGCTTCAGCTCGGTGAACGTTCACTGCCGCGGAAAGGGTGCGCTTGGACTCTATGGGAGACAGAACCTGAAGACTCACAGACCAGTCTTATGTAGTGCCTTCCCGTCGCGATGACCTTGAGGCCGTCGCACTCATGCTTATTCATCTCCTAACGCCTCGTGGCCTGCCATGGACACGCAATGGCGTTCCGAAAACAAGCGAGACGCATGACCTACTCATTCGCGAAAAGCGTAACGCCCTCCCAGAGGACCTTTGCAAGGGTCTACCAGCCGTATTCGAAGAGTTCCTGCGGTACACTAGGCGATTGAAATTCGACCAGTGCCCCAACTATCGGGAATGGATCGAGAAGTTCAGAGAACTAGCCGTGGATGAAGGTTACTCATCCAATGATGACTTTATATGGCCTCCACCATTGCCTGTGGGTGCTTTTTGTCCGTACCTCACCGACTCTCACCCAGTTCCTTCCAGGTTGTGAGACACAAGACAGTCAATACACCTCGTCGCATTCTCTCACCCGCCGTCAGGGCAGACGATATGGCTTGCATACTCGGTGGCATTGCCCAGCTGGATCTCGGCAGTCGTCCCGTCCTTGTCAATAACATGAACATCATCAATGCCGCTACTCGACAGTCCCGGGAGAACACCAAATCGGATGCGGATGCAAAGAAGGAGGCTGATGATGTCGGCAATGGTAGCCCAGAGCCTGCGCTTCCTCCTCGGTTTGCCTTGCAAAAGGCTCGCCAACTAGAGCTATTGGCCAAGAGGACGGCAACTGCCACATCCAACGAGGACCTCTCAAAACATGTGGCAGATTTTATCCGAATCATGCAATCTAACAGTGGGCGCACACTGACACGCCCCGCCTTCCAGTTCCTGGACATGCTATACAAGCAGCTGGACGACCCTTCGGTATTCGTCCAACCAGCCAAGTGAGTAACGCGACCATGTGGAGCAATCTCGGTTCAATAATAGCTTATTCCCGGATAGGATGTCGAAGACAAAGTCGTTCAATGAGCCAGTGCCGGAAAAAGAAAAACAGCCTTCACGCGTTAAACTAGGGGTAGTGGCTCGTCTGAGACGGGAGGTCGGGGCGGCCCGCAGCAATAAGGAGCTTGCAACTATGGTGGCCGACTTTGCGCGAATAACCAACCGCAGCACAGGGCGGACAGTGAGCAAGGTATGTAAATAGACAAGATTCTGGTTTAGAATTCTACCTGACGCGTGGCCGTATAGGACGGGTTTGCATTCTTGGAAGGCTTAGCTGAGCGGCTCAGAGTTCTGCATTAAGGGTCTATCTTTCTGTATCCGTATATTGTTGATGAAATCTTGGAAGTTATGGATGTGTACAGCAGTAATGTAAAATTTGATGTGTTGAGATTAGAGTCACGATCACAAAAAATAACGTGCTAAGCCTGGATGTTCTCGGCAGAAGTGGGTCGATACGGCTAAGTGATAGACGCGGACCTACGGGGACAACACATAACGTGCCCCTAAGTGACCCCAATAAAAAAATGCGTGCGGCATTGGCCGAGGACGCGCTGTGCCCCATAAATTGACGGAGTGCCATCACTTTTCGTTAGGTTCTCTTCCCTCTCCCTCTTGGCCGTCTCCACTCCTTTTTTTCAGACGGCTGTTTCGGAATCCACGATGGCACCCAAGGAAAAAACTGGCGACCTGACCGTCGAACAGGGCACTTTTGTTGTCCCCGACATTACCATCAAGGAGCTGCTAGGGGCCATCCCGTGAGCTGTCTCCAATCGTATACTCTTTGCAGTCCCCTAACCTCGATCCACGACAGTGCACACTGCTTCAAACGCTCCGCTCTCAGGTCATCACTTTATCTGTGGGTTCCAAAAACATACTATTTTTCGCGCCTTGCTTATTCACCGGTACAGCATTTGGGACTGCTTCGTGATTGGTTGCATCTACAAGACGGCAACCTACCTCGACACGTTCATTGATCCCGCCGTAATCGAGCTTCCCCACCCATACGCTTACCGGTTTGCTCGTTTCGCGCTCTGGTCCCTCTACGGCTTCTGGGCCGGTCTCTTCGCAACTGGTCTCTGGGTTATTGGACATGAATGTGGCCATCAGGCGTTCTCTGAATCCAAATTTATCAACAACACTGTTGGTTGGGTTGTCCATTCCGCGTATGTCCACCTGCATTTTTAGCATTATTTGATTTGGGGCGTCACAGCTAACATGTGATATTCGCTTCCGTTCCATATAGCCTCGGTGTTCCCTACCATGCCTGGCGTATCACCCACGCTCAACACCATGCTGCAACTGGACATATGACAAATGACCAGGTCTTCGTTCCCCATACCCGCTCTGAACTAGGTCTCCCTCCTTTGGACCCCTCCAAGGAGGACCTTCTTGGGTCACGTGTCACAGAGGAAGTGATGAAGGAACTCTGGGAAGCCCTTGGTGATTCTCCCATCGGTGCTGTTCTCGGTTCTGCTACCTATCTTGTGTGTGACTTTCTGGGCCCCTTCTAGCTGTTCATGTGCTGATAGAGACGGAAAATAGCTCGGCGGATGGCCTGCATATATACTTACAAACGCTTCTGGTCAAGCGCGCTACCCCAAGGGTACTAATCGTAAGTCCGAGCTGCCTGAAAAGCACCGCTCTTTCGATCTGATGGATGATTGCAGATTTCAGCCCCAATGCTGTGATGTTCAAGCCCCACCACTTCTGGCAGATCATGGTATCTAATGCTGGCATTGCACTTTGGCTCTCCGGCCTCGTCGCATGGGCTTACCACCGTGGTGTCTGGGACCTTCTCACACTTTACGTTGTCCCCTACCTTTGGTGAGTGCTCCGTATCTGTTTCTTCTTGACAATTTATTGAATTTGCTTCCAGGGTCAACCACTGGCTTGTCCTGATCACCTTCCTTCAACACACCGACCCCCTCCTTCCCCACTACCGTGCCAACGAGTTCACTTTCCCTCGTGGTGCTCTTGCTACTCTCGACCGTAACCTTCTCGGTGATTGTGGCAAGATCATGGCCTGGATTGGTGCTCATGCTACCAACGGTATCTCTGAGACCCATGTCCTTCATCACGTGTCCAGTAAGATCCCCCACTACAATGCATGGGAAGCAAGTGCTGTCTTGAAGAAGTTCCTTCTTGGCCGTGGTATGCGCTTGGAGGGTGGTCCTGGTGGCTGGGCTGAGGTTGTTCGTGTCTTCAGGGAGTGCAAGGTACGTCTTCCTCTTGGTACCATGGGACCAGTGCTAATGACACCATAGTTTGTTGAGGATGAGGGCGATGTTGTTTTCTTTAAGAATGCCTACGGTATCGCCCAAATGAGGCCTGTCTTCGCTGACAGCACTGCTAGCGACTCTGGCATCGAGCTTGAGAAATAGATGACTTGATGAACACCATTGCTCTAGAGATCTTATTTTTTGTCGTAGTATATACACCTGTTTAAACGCAACCTACTGGGATCATGACAGTTTAATGGAATGATACATTATTCCCCCACTTGCTATGAACCAACATAAAACTGAGGAACAAGACGTATATAAGGCTGTAAGGCATGGAGAAGGCTCAGATCTACGTGCTACTAGTCCCATTCGGTTTCCTGCCCTTTACCTGTGCCCTTTCTTCATCACTATCATAGTCGGTGCCGTTTTGCATGCTTTCTTGCACCTGCGCCTTCAACGCATCCGCAAATTCATCAACTGTCCTGCCGGCGCTTAAAGTGAGTGCTTCAAGCGGCACCATATTGTGTTGAAAGACTGGAATATTCGAGGCCGCAGCGGGGTGATCCGCAGACGGGATGACCCTGAATTCAGTTTCGGCGGCCGCATCTTCCGAAAGATCATGCAGTTGCTTGTATGAGAACAAGAGTGGATCCGTCCGCGGGGAGTAAGGGTTGAAATCGATAATGTGACCTCTTGACAAATCGCGTGTTAACAAGAAGTCAAAGATATCTGGAGCGGGCCCCACACCACGAGAATTCGGTTACTTCAAGCAGGGAAAGCCAAAGTCAAGATGTTGGAATGGCTTACAATCACTCTCAGCCCATTTATCCTTGATCTCTGTTTCCCAGAATTTCGTAACGGAATCGATGATCTTGTCCCTTGTCAACTCTTCGTTGAGGAATTCGTAATGGTTCATATCGCGTTGCGAGATTCCTGTCGATGGCCCGTCGTAAAACATCAACATCAGCAAAATGACAACAAAAAGACTCCAGGCGCCACATAAAATAGCATAAAAGATGGCATAACAACAATCATAAAGTCATGCCAAAAAATCAAGAGACCATGCTATGAGTCAAGCCGTAAGATGGGAGACTCACCTATCAACCGTCGATTACGCACGAAACACCGCACCTCGCGGTTTCGCTCGATGGGGTACCACTTTCGCAGAACGAGTTCAAGTTCGTAGGGCGGTGGTTCTTCACCTGGTTTGACGTCCACACAACCGCTGAAAACGTTTGTGGGATCAGTGTCATGTGTTGCAAAGTCTGATGACTTGAGAAGGATGTAGACATCCGATGGTGATGTACAGCGAAGTGGGTTGGCGTTAAAGAGAACCCAATATGCGTCCTAGTAGTATATCGCATCAACCACCACCATTGTGTTTATAGGAAGTGACGATATCAAGTTGGTTGAGCGTCCTGAAAGATGAGGTCTTGATGAGAGACTTTCATACCTTGGGCGACGAAAAGTTGAGCTTGGGAAAAACACCTTCGTATTCCTCTATACACTGCCGTATCCGGTTATCGAGGTCCGGAAACGCCCAATGTTTCACTCGAAAATCAGAGTTGGCGTCTGAGTATGTGATTTTAGTCTCGCCGCCGTGGTCGCTGCTATTGTCCGACTCGTCTGAGAGTTGACTTTGCGGCGGACTGTATCATTGTAGCCAGTACCAAGCGAGACCAAGCAAGGGTCAATCAATGGAGGGTATTAATGAGGAAATGAAAAGACAGACTTGTCTTCAGAGCCTTCCGGGACAAAAATTCCATCCGATGTGAGGTATTCCTGAAAGCCCGCAGGGACGGGCCGAATAATCGTGCTCTTGATTGTCTGTTTCACAAATATGGGATACCACTCTGAGAACTGGAATGACAAGATGTAGGAGCGAGTTTGCATCGGAAACCAGGCGGGATTTTCTTCCATAGCGTTTCTGCAGTTCAGTTGCTGTTCTTGTATGTTGAATGGCAGTGGTGGATCGGGATGAGGGTGGAATGATGATTGGCCCTGTCCCCCCCTCCTTTGATTTCTTGGAATGCGTTTCGGGATATAAATAGCTGTATATATCAGGGTCGCCATCAGACCATCAGTCAGTGACAAGTTGTCCATTCTTTTTTCGGCCGTGGCAGGATTCCCAAGGCTTATATTCTCTACAGAGCGATATATTATGAATATAAATGCATTAGCAGATACGCTACAGACATGGGTATAAATACCCGGAAGCTGGCAGTGGTATCACATAAGGTGTGACTGAACGGAATAAAGGGTTGGAGTTCTGAGCAAATATGGTTTAATGCTTCTGCTTATGGTTGCCCTTCTGGTACTCTTCGTACCACCACTGCTCAACTAGTTAGCCAACGTCAGCCAGTCATGAGCTGACCAGACTTACCTCAACCATGCGCTTGATGCCTTCCTCGACACCAACATCGGGCTCATACCCAAGCACGCGCCTCGCCTTCTCGATGTTATGCCACCGTCTGGCACAGCTGAAGGTGACTTTGAATCTAGTGAAAGCCGGTTCTTTGCCAACAATCATCCCAAACCATTCAGCACCCGTCGCAGCGGCTAAACCAACGGTCTTGGGCATCTTGAAAACAGACCTCGGTTTCCGATGATCGGGGAAGTATGCATCAAGTTGGTGCCATACCATCCGGGGGAAGTCCCAGAAGTAGCATGGCTCACCATTGGTGATGAAGAACACCTGGCCAGCAACTTGCAGAGGATTGGATTCCGGGTTGCGCAGCTTGGCTCTAACAAGGGATGAACTAGAAAGCTGGTCAAAGCGGTTGCGGATGGTGGGTCGGACTGAGGGAGGGGGGTTTGGATCACTGAAAGCTGCTTCGATCTCTTTAGCATTCAGTGGAGGGTCGACGTAGGGACCAAGGGGGCGTGCCACGCTTGTTGGAATACGGTGCTTTCCCAATGTTGCATTAACGTAGGGCAAAGGTTCCTGGATGAGTTTTTCCTCCGCCTCAGTGAAGGGAGGTACGTCCTCGGTCAGCAGGGGAACATTTTCTTGTTTGGAGAGGGGAGCAGCTGGCGGAGGGAGGTCGAGTTTATCGGCAGCGAGAAGGTGGGCTTTCGCAACATTGCCGACATAGGTCCAATCGAAGAGATTAGTGTTGTCACCAATCTGGAAATGTGTCTGGTTGCGTTCGTATACTTGATAAATGCCAGTCATGACTTGTCGGTCACCGGGACTAGGAAAATAGTCGGTAAAAGCAAGTTAGCCACGCATAAATTTGCGCACCCGAAAATCCCAGCTGGCCGTAGGGCGACTGTCAGCAGACCCCCTTTCCCATTGGCCTCGAGAACAGCTTGCTCGGCCTTGGCTTTGGAGTCATTATAAGCATCCAGAGGAACTTCGGGGTATGGCAGTCGTTCGTCAACGTTGATGATGTCGGCACCGTTGAAGATCACACCAGCAGAACTGGTGAATACCAGTTTCCGTACGCCCACAGCTATTGCGGCGTCAATCACGGTCTTCGTTCCATCAACGTTGACTTTATAGTACAGCGATGGGTCTTTCAGTCCAGCAGGGGGAGAAGCAGTGTGAATAATGCAGGTTGTTCCGCTCTGAACCATCCTCGGGATGAAATTCAACTAGCATAAATCCAAAAACGCACCTTTTTGAGGGCATTGCAGACGTCCTCAAGGTTTGTGATGTCGCCGGAGTAAAAAGGGACGTCAAAATGGCGCTGAACGATATCGAAGGACCACACGGTGTCTCCCCGATCTAGGAGCTGCTGAACGATATGCCGGCCGAGGAAACCGCTGCCGCCAATGACCATGTAAACGTCCCTTGCCTTTGCCATTTTGCTTGCAGACAGAACTGAGAGGAGCGCAGCGACAGAGTAGGAGAGGAATGGAGGCAGGGACGGAGAGCGAGTGGGACGACAAATATTTCGAGCGTCTAATTCCAAGAGACACGAGCCACGTGACACCGACTTCGAGCGCGTCCGGCGTCGATCACCAACGTTCTCGTCACAATCAACAATGGATCCTCCAGTCGCAAAGCGAAAGTACACAGAAGAAGAGAAGCGCCAGCTCATCGCAAACCTCGACATCGAAGGTTCATCTCCTTTTACCGCCCAATTTTACCCTTCAAACTCAAATCTCATTCTTGTCCACAGTTGCACATCGCACACGTCAATTTGAATCATGGCTTGCGGACAGACTAGAGAACTTTACCATCCACCAAGAGGGACAGATATCCCGTATACCGAAACAAGTCCGGTCCATGACGATGCGGGAGTTTGGTGAGAAATACCAAGGCAACATCCAGGCAGCTTTGCGCGGTTACCAGAAGGAGAGACTCGTGGCCGCAGGAACTGATGCAAACTTTGGCGAAATAGACAAGAGTATGCGGAAGAGAAAATGGGTCGAAGGAATTGAGGCTGAAATGGAGAAGAATAACAACAAGGACGGTGAGCCTCCCCGAGCTACAAAAACCGGTATGTGCACCAACTTGTTTTCTCAAACTCCGTATTGACCTTCTCTCTGTAGCAAGAACAGCCCCTTCACCTTCGCCTAAGAAGACCGCTGGCTCATCAACGGGGCCAGGTACTGCCCAACGACAACGACTAACCTCGGCGACAAATAAAATCCCTCTTCGATCAGCTGTATGTCCCTCATTTCCACTTTCGATCTTCGTGTACCCTAATCCTCCTCACAGTCACATAAATTATCCCGGGTACCAGCATCCCCGAGTCCTACGAAAGCAAAACCACCCTTCAACACCTACACATCATCGTCACATAACCCTCGGCCCCCTTCTCGACCCACATCCCCCATGAAATCCAATCTGGGAAAATCAACACCTCATTCGCAACAACAAACCAACCGTGTCCCATCAAGCTCAAGCTTCAATCCCTCTTTACCTCCCAAAACGCCGAAATTCCCTAATGCCAAAGCCGGAGTACCTGGTGGCGGTGGCGGTGGTGGAAACGATCCCCCGACGATGCGTCTACCAAGAAAAGATGAAAGCATGTTAAGTCTGAACGGATCCCCACTCGCGAACCCATATCAATTCGGTATGGGCTGGTTCAAAGGCATAGAGCAAGCAGAGGAGGCGGAAGAAGCGGAGGGCTCACAATCTTCCCAAGCCGGAACAACGACAAACGGAAAGCCACCACTCAAGCGCCAAAAAAGCGGTATCGTCGTCCGGAGAGATCCCTCCGTCGCATTTCCCTCAACACTCAACGGTCATTCCAGAGCGGACTCTCAAACCAGCTTTTACACCGCCTCATCGCAAGTACCCTCCACATCTCATTCCCGCAACCCATCAGTATCTCAGAACACCACAAGTACTTCGTTATATCCCACCGCACGATTCCCCACTACACATCCTCTATATGTCCCACTGGAAGGGCAACAGACACCCCGGCCCGTTTCGAAAGTTACTCGGTCATTCTCGGCGCTCGTAGCTATACCCACGAAAGATGGACATTTGTTAGAGTTTGATCCTCTACAAACCTCCCCTGGATCTATTGATGCCCTGGAAGGCATCACTGATAGCGCGAAAAAACAAGCAAAGATGGAGATGGGCAAACTCGTACAGGCCGCCGTGGACAAATGGAAAATTGGATAACAAAGTCGGAATTCGTGCTTGAATCGCTTCGGGAACTTTCTTTCTTCAACTTTTTATTATATCCCATTTCCTACAATTCGGACCTACTCACATTCATATCGATACAATACACTTCTCTCACTGCAGTCTCGATCTTTCGTGCCATCTGTTATGGGGTTGCTCTGACGGACTATTCGCTTTCGCTCGTCAAGACTTAAACACCTATGTAGTAGCAAGCAATAACTTCAATGCCTTCCCCTCATACAATTTCGTTCTTGTATCAACTACTACCTAGGCCATTGCGCCCTCCGCATGTAATTCATACAATAACCCGTGTAATGCGAATGCAGTTCCTTCAACTCCCATATTCCAGGACTTTGAGGTGAGCTGGGCGACATTGCTGGCCGTTGATGTTACGAACTTTGACAAATAAGGTCTGTTTATCGACCCCTCGATGTGGGTGTAGTCTGAAGGAAACAATATGAAAAACGTGTTTAATTGATGTAAAGAACAGACATACCGTCCTTGTTGTGTTTGCAACTCGAGTAACTTAGTCAGTGGTATCGCTCCAAGGGCGAACCCTTCCCCTCTAGACAACGAGTAATGTCCAGTTGTAACATAACCAATAACATCCTCCTGTGGCGGCCGTCTATTTGCCAACTATATGATGTCAGTCAAAGACAGGGCATCAACAACACACAAACTCACCTGCAGCACGTTAGTAACACTGTTACCCTCAGGCACTTTCTTCCCAGCCATTAACTGTTCCCAAGCCGTAGCTTCTTCGTCCGACACGCGGTAAATCATAGCCAGATCCTCCGGTACACCTTCCTTAAACATGATAACCTTAACATTCACCAAGGCATGCTTGAGGAAGTTATCCGCGTTGATCATGGGATTTAATGGCTCCAAGGACCTCTTGTGGCGTAATTTGTTGATCTCCTTCAGGAGATTAGCGGCAGGATCAAGTCCGAGAGTCGAGAGTATTCTGGTTGTCTCAGGCCCCCAAAAGAGCCATGGTTTGAGCCCTGACTCGTCAACGTCCATCTTCATCGAAACTTCGGGAATCTCAACATCCTCATCTCCTTCCATATCCACGTCTATGTCCATCCCGTCACCTCGTTGAGTCGACACGAGCTCTTGGGCCTCTTTATTTCTGCCCCTCCCCTTCTTCCTCTCACTTCTTTCCGGCTCGGGTTGAACGAATGGTTCCGCTTCTTTCAACCCGAGCACAACATCCCAATCCGCCTTCCAAGGACTTCTAACCCCAAGCTTCGCATAATTCACCCTTTTTGCTGGAGGCTTCTTAACCCACTCTCCCCTCTCCTTGTCTTCCCTCTCTTTCGCCCAACTCTCGTACGCGGGAGAGAAAGGGAAATCCCGAGGGAAATACGCTGTGCCAGCCTCATATGCTTGTGTTTGTCGCTCACGTTGTCCGCCGACGCGAGTTCCGGTGTGTGTGAGGGAGGGCCAGAAAGCCATTGACCACCCGGCAGGGAGGAGTAAGGTGTAGCCGTGAATTGCTTGGCTTTCGGCACCTGGTGTTTCCAGCGCACGTCGGATGAGTAGGAGGGAAATGCGATCATCTTGGCGTATGGGGGCGAGGGGTGTTCCGGGAACGAGATTCTGTTAAACCATGTCAGTTTTTTTAGACGAAGAATAATATGAGTATGCACCTTGGACCGTCGCTCGTCGAGATCTTTTTTCTTAAATCGCGGTTTGGATAAAGTTTTGCGGACATCTTGTTCCCAAATGTCACTCTTTGCGAGCTCCGTGCTTGGAAATATTTGAGGCATTTCTTCCTTGTATTCAATGTACGCGTTCTTGGGCGGAAAACTACATCACGGTGAGTTTGGTGCATAGGCATCATACTGGGCACTACTCACTTCAACCTAGGGTCAATCGCTGTGAATCCGATGACCGTGCCATGGGGGATTGAGCCAGGTGTTTGCACGTCTGATAGGGTAGACCAAAACTACAATACCAGTCAGCAATCTTGTGTCCACAGATTGAGAAGAAAAAAACCTTTTTAAACTCTTCTCTATCATCTTTGGAGACTGGAGACAGTGCACCCTTTAAAACTTGGCTCGATTTTGGACCCATGATCTCAAAAGCATTAACCTGTCCCCTCAAATCTGCGATCTCTATTTCGATCTCCTCAGTCGATGTCCGAGGTCGATCCAAAACCTGAGATGTCGCTTTTTGCAGTTCACGGGTAACGTCGTCGAACATTGTTGGGTGAATGCGTAACCAAAGGGTCCTTGGCCTGCTGGGATCCTCCTCTAATGCAATAGTTGTAGATCCCGCGGCAGTAGCCTGTTTACCTTTTTGTGATGAATTCTGATTGTTTTGTTGTTGATTTCGAGGCTGTAAATTTAAAGGACGCCATATAATCGTTGCCGGACCGATGAGGGCAATGGGATAGGAGCAGCACTCGTATAAGTGAGTGTTGAAAACTCGCGAACCCACGACCCAACTAATCCACCGTGTTAGTTCGAAATTACAAAAGATTTCCCTTATAAACGCACCGAAGTGCATTAGGACCCGGACCTTGAGGATCGCAAAGCAATTCAAGGATAGATACCAGTGCAGCTTGTGGCCCTTTCATTTCGAGGGTCGCATAATACGAAGCATCATGGAGGATAGATCCTTGGATTGACGCACGATGAGATGGACGATAAGATTTCTCGGTAGGTTGTACTGCCTGGGATGTGTTCAGAGTCTGGGGTATGACCAATAAGAATCTACTCACTAGACGGTATCCCCACAAGGTTTCCATTTTCATGCGTTTGGCATGCCACAGATGAGTTTCGAGCCATGACTTGTCGTCTAATAACACATTGGCACGAACGAAGAGTCCTGAAAACGGCTTAACATACGCTGTCGCTTGAGGAATGAAGCTGTTCTTGTTATTCTTTTATTTTTGCCCGCCTTGGGTAGCTTCCGACTGAGGAGCTTCTTTCGCATAGGGTCCATCTAAACGGAAAACCATGAAGGCAAGTCCAGGGTTTGTAAGATAAATTATACCTCCGCTTTCGCCTTTTCACGAAGTCTTGCAGGAACTCTCCGAACGTCATGACTAGCAGCTCTGCGACGCAAATGTCTAGGAAGGGCCTGCCATGCTCTTTGGGTCGAAGCATTGCTGGAGGGATCATCATCAGCACAGCATCCAAATCAAGCCAAGTTCGAATACCTAGCGGTCTTCATGGCCTTTTCCATAGCATCGATTTCAAATGCCCTTGCCTATTCATCGGTCAGGATCTTTCACCCATAATAAATCAACCCATCGACAAACTTCGGCAAATTTTTGAACGTCAATAGCGCTCGGTAGTCCACGCATACCTAGCCCACGTATATAAGGTTATAATTCAAGGTCACAGAATATACACGCACCGCTCACAACACCACTACCAGATCCACGAGCCACTGAAGCAGACTGGACAGGAATCGTCCTGGCAACATCCATCTTCTGCTTTTTCTTTTCGCGTCCCGTCATCTCTTCCCCTCGATTCTTGCGTTTCATGCCTTGACTGGTGGACATTTGGACAAGCTGAGGACCGGCTACACGATCAAATTCACCTTCAGCAGGAACGCGTCAAAATGAATTTCAAGTGCCAACCCCTATTTTAGAAATCGAGTGCCTCTTTTGGATGCACGTGATCGACGGGAACAATCGCAAGGCCCTTCTCGTCGTTAGCACACGCGACGTCGACCACTTGAATATTGTTTTCGCGGGCTTGGTCACCAATGGCTTCGACCCTACGTATTGCTACCTCACTGCGTACTGCTGCTACACGCACCTACGGCCACCGTCTGCTGTCCAACTCAGCTATATTGAGAGAGGAAGCTAACTTGGGTTCTGTCCAAGCCCAGAAGAAACCCATTGGAGGAATTCGAGGAGGGTGCGTATCTCTGTCCTCCACGTCGACCTCGGAGTCTAAAATTTGTGCTTTTCCAGAGTTGTTGGCTTTCTATTCGGGTTCTCTCTCGCATCATCCTATGCTGCATACCACCTCTTAGATGAATACCAGAGGGCTTCAGCTGCGCTGCAAGCTAGTGTTGAAGAATTGAAATTGAGCACGGAAAAGGTGAATATCCCGTTTCAAATCTCGAATGCTCGAATTCTACATGAAACCTGATGTCGTATTCCAGGTTTCCGCTCATGTTAGAAGAATCGAGGCGGTAGAGAAAGACCTCAAGGCGTTGAATGAAGCTTCCGCCTCGAAGGAGGACCTGGGACGCGTCAGGGCAGAGGTCAAGAAAGTGTTCGATGGACTACATGTCGGTTAGTTACCTCCTTTCACTTTTGTAACCTAACACTGAAGCAACGGCGCAGAACTCCTTGACCTGCGTGCACATGTTTGGGGAATGCGTGAGTCCATCAACGTTATCACTGCTATTTAAATACAATCCTTATAAAATGCCGGCCACAGAACAAGATCTACATAAATTGTCGAAAAAGGAAGCAACCTCTGTCCGCATATAGGATTTTCCGCACCATCGTCGTTGTTGCTATGCTCTTGGGAATTCATGAGGTCTTTTCCGCGCTGCCGTTCGATGCTCTTTGTGTCGACGTAAATTCATTTAGCTGTTTTTTTCTGCAGTCGGTGGATGTTGATCCCCAGTGGGTGAGTTGGAGTCTATCTCATGAAACCCTCAAAAATCACAAATATGTTGTTGGGGGTCATGACTGGTCTGCAATACGCAGAAAATACAACAGTAGCTTCTCATGAATAACCTTCGGTCCCTTTAGCAGCCACGCTATCAGAATACTATTCGTTATTCCTTCGGAGGTACAGGATCAACAAAACCAAGGCAACTCTGATATTCCTTTCTCTACCGTAGATCTGGTATTGTTTCTTGACAACACCCGTTATCGCCAGCAGACCGATAGCCGACCTCTTCATGGTATAAAGACCCGGCTACGGGAAATATTTTCGACAGGTCCTTTTTCTTCCCTTTCTCTCTTGCATTTCTAGACTTCGGTTCAAGACTGGTTCTTGATTCCACTTCTTTTCTGCCTTCTTTCTCTTCTCCTTATTCTAGCAGCGGGTGAGCTCCCTTTACTTCTAACAACACTCATGAGGTGCTGATGCCGTCATTAATTAGCCCTCTTTCAAAATGCAATTATCTTTGAACCTATTGTCTTTCCTTTCTTTATCTAGCGTGGCTTTTGGACTTCCTATCCGCCGTGAGGTGCCTCAAGGTTATTTGCCATAACTTCTGATCACCACGTCCCTTCTAACTTCATTTCTAGAACACTCGCATGAGAAATTCCTGACTGCTGTTCGAGCTAGCCTCAACCTCAACAACCCAGCCCAGATTGTTGATCCAGTTTTCGCCCTCCTCGGTAACGCAGCTGCGACTCGGGGCCTCGGAAAAATCGCTGTAAGAACGCCCATACCCTTTCATCTACAATTCTGCTCATGAAATGAGTCACTCAGGATCCCGACTGCCTCCAACAAGCTGTGGCCGACCAAGCATTCTCGAACGCCAAAGAGGCTGGCGACGTCGATGGTCAGGTTGCCGCCCTCATCTTCCGAGCCCTTGAACGCAACACCGGCAAGGTTGGTCTTGCAAGTGCACCTTGCACCAGCATTACAGCCGTGAATCCAGAAATTGCTGCCATCCAACAACACCAGGTACATTCTTAACTCAATTATCCCATCTCTCCAAAGCTGGTGAACAAATTTATGTAGGACCCGGCATCCGATAATGCAGCTGCTATTAACAAAGCTATCACACTCGAACTTGCGAAACAAATCGCCGCTGTTGGTGGTGACCCTCTAGAGGCTTTAAATGCCGGAACATTCGCACCTGGCGACGTCAATGACCCTACTGCTGCAGGAAACACCTGTGACGATGCCAATGATCCCGAGGGATGCATTTTCACACAGAACTTAATCGTGTTTGATGCGACGGAGGACGAGGTTCTGGCGGCTGTTGGTGGAAGTTCTGACTCGGGTAATAGCACCAACACAGGGAACAACGCTGGAGGCAATGACACTGGAAGCAACAATCCCGACAATGACAACTCAGGCACCGATGGGGCTGCGAATGACGGCTCCAACGACAATACTCCCGATGACAACACGTCTAATACCCAGAATCCTCAGAACAATGGGTGCGTTTTGTTGAACAGGTCTTTATGATACCATCTGACTTGAGTTCTAGTGGTGCCAGTGGAGGTAGCTCTGCTTCCGGTCAAAATCTCCAGAAGTTCACTGGCGCACGTAAGCCACACCATTTCTAACATCGCACACGTGAACTCAAGCCATGTAATATACAGTTGGCGGTGCTGCTGCCCCTGCTGTCACACCTGGTGGACGTGGATTCGTTGTTGAGGGGTCTGATGATTTCCTTAATGTCGGTGCTGCCCTTGGTCGCTCCTGCGACATTCAGCACAACCAATGCGCAAATATCGCCAATTCACAGGTTGGAAGGGCTTCAGGTCTCACGGTTGGACAATGCGACCAACAAAACAACGATTGCCGCGCTGCTGCTCAGAACTAAGTAGTACTTGTGTGGGATAACTACTGTATTGTATTCCTCCCTGCCCGTTGTATTCATAGTTGCTCTGTAGAATCTCCGTATTCCCAGTTCATTTAAACTACGAGGGCCTCGGACCCTATTGCTTCTCGAGCCTCGCACGTTCCTCCACAACCGGTTGTTGGGATTGGCTAAGCTTCTTGCCTTGACATCCGAATGGAAGGTTAGGCACAGTCTGCTTTTCGACAGGAGTTGATGGTCACCAGGAACGTCACAGAGATAGACATTCCCTCGCCTTGCATCTGTGATAACGCTATAGCTCCCGTATCATTTGCTAAGAAGCTGCATTATGTGTATCCTACTTGGGTGAACAGGCGCTCGATGCTAAAGCCGGCTTGGCAAGGGGTACCCTCGAGCCCGTATTTGGAATGGTCCGGTGCGCGGTTAGCGTGTCGTTGTAAATCCCCCCAGATCCCCACTGCTTACCACCGACACCTTCGCTTGTTTGTCAGGCTTTTGTCCCACCCTTTGTTGATCTTCACGCGGTGCACATCAAAAAAGGGCCCATCAGCCACCTAACAGAACACCCGGCCAAAACGTTGGCGAAATCCGACCAATTATGGAATTAGCGACAATCGCAACATGTGCTCAAATGGTGGCAACTTTCTCTCCCATGTTGGCCGGCGGGATACTTAAAGACCACATGGACTGTTCATCTAGGTCGCTTGGTGGGCTCATTCCCAGTACGAAGCCCTGAATAGCCTAATGTTGTTCACGATGAACCGGCTGTACTCGTTCCTGGTCGCTGTGACTTATCTCTCGGCGGTCTCGTCAACCACAATTACCGAGATTCAAGGCAATAGGTTTATAAGCCCTCTCGTCAACCAGTCTGTCAAGAATGTATCTGGTATAGTCACTGCCAAGGTAAGCCTCCACCAGAATGACGCGATGTTTCGTTGTTAAGCGCGTTTTAGGGCCCGAGCGGATTTTATCTCTTAGGTGACAAATCAGACGACATTCGCGTTTCAAACGGTCTCCAGGTCTTCACGACATCGGCGTCTGTTCTTAATCAAGTCAGCGTCGGTGACTTTATCACCCTCGATGGCAGGGTTCAAGAATTTCGTTCAAGCACCTCCCCGAATGACTTATCTACGACTGAAATTGCCTCTCCGACTAACATCGTCGTCCACTCATCCAACAATTCCTTTCCGATTGTCGTCCTTGGCAAAGACCGCATCCTTCCTACCCAACAACTTTCAGCTCTCGACGTTGGTCCTGATGGCTTCTTATCCAACCCCAACAACGTCAGTCGCGTTGATACCGTGAATGCCGAACTGCAGCCCGACCGCTTTGGGCTCGATTTCTGGGAGAGCTTGGAAGGTCAAATTGTGACGATTCCCAAGCCTGTTGCCACCAACTTTGAGAACCAGTTTGGCGAGTTCTGGGTCTATGGTGATTGGCCCGTGACTGGCAAGAACAGTCGCGGAGGCATTTCTATCACTTTCGGTAGGACGTCTTCCTCGTATTTTATTCATACCATATGATAGACTCTCACTATTCCATAGGTCCCGATGGAATTCCAGATGCTAATCCGGAAACCGTTATTATTGGCTCTCCTCTTGACAAAACAAAGAACCCGACAACCGCAGTTGGCGTTGGTTTGACCGACATCACCGGTCCCGTCGTCTACCAGTGGGCCTATTCTTCTGGCTTACTACAATCAGTTGCGCTGACGTCAAAGCCAGATTCGGGTTCTTCTACGTACTTCCCCTGACTGCACCTCAGATCATCTCGAGGCCCAGCAGCGAGATCCCTCCGACCACTATCACGTCGAAGGATAATGATCCATGCACAGTTACCTTTGGGGATTACAATGTATGAATCCTCTTTCCCACTCACTCTCGCCTTAACCTAACGCATACACTCAGGTCGAGAACATGGCACCAACTTCAGCGCACATCCCCAACGTTGCCTCACACATTGTCGACCTCATGAAAACACCTGATCTCCTCTTCATCCAAGAAATTCAAGATAATTCTGGCACAAGAAATGACGGAACGGTCTCTGCCAATGTCACACTCGAAACTCTCATCGGTGCCATCGAAAGTATCAGCGGCGTCAGATATAACTACACTCAGATTGATCCCGTGGACAATCAAGATGGCGGTGTGCCTGGTGGTAACATTCGCACAGTTTACTTGTATATTTCTGTTCTCTTCCATCTGTAGATCACCATGCGCTGACATAGTCCGCTTTAGGTATCGATCTGAGAAGCTCCAGCTTATTCCGGGTGCACCTGCCGGAGGCTCTTTGGATGCTATCAAGGTTAGGACCGATACCAAGAAGCTGGCGCTAAGGTGTGCCTTCTTCACTCTCTTGTTATCCCTAAACGCTCAGTAGTTCTCAAGCTTGAATCCTGGTCGCATTGACCCTACCAACTCGGCCTGGAACGCCACCCGCAAGCCCCTTGTTGCTGGTTGGCAAACCCGCAACGGAAAGGAATTCTTTACTGTCAACGTCCATCTCAGCTCTAAGGGCGGTAGTTCTTCAACACAGGGTGATGCTAGACCCCCTGTCAATTCCCCTATTGATGCTCGCACGCAGCAAGTCGCTGTGGTTGCTGTGAGTCTCACGTTAAATAATTTCGCTCCTGTTGCCTGTAGAGAGCTCATGTCATTATCCAGGACTTCGTCAAATCTATGCTTGACCGTGATTCCAAAGCCAAAATCCTCGTAGCTGGAGACTTCAATGAGTATATTCAGACTCGTTCCGTCTTCAGGCCTTTAACCGAGCTCTTGGCCTATTTGGATGAAGTAGTTGGCATCCCTCCAGTCGAGCGATACAGCTACGTCTTTGATCAGAATTCGGAGCAGCTTGATCATGTTTTCATGTCATCAGGAATTAAGAGGCACAAGAACAAGGTTGCCCTTGAACACATCCATGTTAACAACTGGTCACCTTCTTTCGATGATCGTATTAGTGATCATGATCCCTCTGTAGGCAAAGTCTTCCTTTGTGGATAGATTCAGTCCATTTTATCCGGAGGAATCTGTATATTATCTATCCATATCAGCTTATATCAGCATGAGCCGTCCATAACTTCTCCACAAAGACCGGTCGCAAAAAGAAGGAAAGGTCCAATATTGTACAGAAACAACGAGCGCACTCCACACATGAGCTTTCAATGCAATCTTTCAGTAAGCTCAACACCGTTCTCCCTGTTTCTGAAGATATTCAGCCGTACACCCAATAAATTCAAAGGAAGCATCATACCGCAACCCTCGAAGGGTCCCACTGCATACCGATATGGGTCAAAACCAGATACCCACATGGAAACATCGGACTCACAGAACAGTTTGAGATATCATCCTCCACGCCTGGCAAGGGTACATCCAGTTTATTAGTGTTCCGGTCACCTTGATGCAGGGTTGGATCCTCGGTTCCCTCTGATATATGAACACCGGACTTCTTGTCCTCACGGTTTTCGGTGTCGGTGTACGCACTTCCGAGGGCAGGATTCACGAATGACCGGAAGGTTTTATCATAACCATCAGGGCCACGTTCTCCCTTGACAGGCCTACTGTTTAGTCTGAAGAGATCATTCAGCCTCAGACAAGGACACAGTGGTCAAATTTCTTACTCATTCAGGAAGGCATTGACATATACTGTATGCAGGGCGGTTAGAAAGGAAAAGTTGGAGGGGAGAAAACCTCAGCAACCTACACTTTTGGGCGCAGAGCTGAAATGGTAGCCAGAAGGCAGACCGCGGCAGGGTGGCAAACTGCCAGAGAAATACTCATGAGCGAAAGGACCTATTCACGTTAAAAGGTTACTCACTACGATGAGATATCCGAGTTGCACCGCATTTGCTATCCCAAACCGTGTGATCACATACAGCACAAGTTTGTCAAACCAATCCCGTTTCTCACTACTTCCTCATGGTCAGAACTCCGTATTTATTGTCAAAGCGGTTGCAAATACACACCCTCCACTGCTTGACGACCCTTGCATAGGGAAACGCGACTGCACCATCGATAGAATTAATCCCGCAACAAGCACAAGACCGTGACGCAACGCAATTTGGAGCCGAACAGAGAGAAAGCCGAGAAGCTGAAACTGGCGATGCTGAAATCTATTTGGGCGTCAAACGTTGTCATTGGCAACTTGAGGAGGAACATCATACACGTCAGCTATTCTCGCTATCAGCGACTTGAGTATGGTAACCATGATGGGATTGGAATTGGGACGAGCTCACCTATACCCAGGGCTTAGGGAGGAAATACAAATCCGGTCAGTCCGCTAGCGATCACAATCAATCTCTCTCACCAAGGGCACTAAGCGCGATAATCTCCTAAAGATGGAAATGAGTGCGTTCGATTAGACCAAACCACAGGACCACCCACCAATATCATCGCAATTGAGACTTTCCCATGAACTAGCCCAAGCCATCAGCACACAGAACGGATCCGTACCGAGTGCTGTTTATTGTCAACTCACCCGACCATAGACGATGCGCATAGTAGCTGTAGCACGTCAATGGAGCAATCAGTTGACTTGGCTTGCATGAGGTCAATCGACATTCCGTACCTTTGGACAAGGAAAACGCTGGTGACCTATTTGACATTCAGAGACCGTAGATCATCTGGCCGACAAAAAGACTTACTGCGACCAATATCCCCGCCTGTCTCAATGAGACATTCGCACCGAACAAAGAACTAAGGAGGTAGAACTTACACTTAATGTTCTGAAACGATAAGCCTCAGTTAAATATTGTTATGTAACTGCGACGAAAGTTTACATACGCTGTGAAATTGACCAGACCAATGGTTCTCGGAAATAGCTCGATGAGGTATATATATAGGCTGGAAAATCTGTCAATCGAGCACCCAGCACAACCCGAAATGACCTACGCATGCGAGACTAGAAGCAGGATACTGGTCAATCAAGAGATGACGACTATGTAACACATTACTGACCCAGCGTCACGTTCGCAAAATCCACCAGACTGCCAGCATTTCAGAGATTCGGGTTCAGATGGGAGGAGAGACATCTTAAACTTAGCATACCACACTATCGCAACCTAAGAAGGCCGGTTAGTATGGAAATCCTCACTAGAGATTCGATGTGATACTCACAAAAACTTTGAGAGCCGCCGGGTCCGATGAATATCGCGATGAATATCTCCAGGTTTCTACCCGTCATCGTCAGCCATCACTCTTCGAGCGATCACAACTTTCGACCCATACGGAAGAAGTTAAACCCATATATTACAGAGGAAAGCACATAACCTGACTCGTACCATTTCAGTGCTCGTCTTCCCGCAACGAAGCCAACCACATACCAATGAAGAACACCCCAAGAGTCTTCACCAACTCCTCTTTTGTAAGGCTCACGGGAACCAGTTGCTCTCCCATAACGATAAGGACGATGTTAAAGGGAGAGAAAAGTAAAGTGAAGGGCACGCTGTTAACGTGGGCGAAGGAGAGGATGCCGTCTTGGGTTATATGAGGAGAGATGAAACGCGTACATCAGGGTCTAATCGAACCCCTACGTCCAGGGACAAGCTCCTTCCCGAAGCCCTTTTCCATTCAAGGCATAGCTCGAGTTGTTGAACCCCAGATATATAGACTCATAACAGACCCTGACTGGCGATCCACGGATAACCTGCCCTTATGGGCTTAGCTGGACACAAATTGGCGATACACGTCTCATCATGAATGTCTTGGAGTAAGTATAGATATTCGATGCATGTCCACATACACGTTTGTCATAAATATACTGGCGTAGTCGAAATAGTCAGGGGGCTCCACAAGATGATCTGAACTGTTGGAAAATCGCAAGGATTAAACGATTGGAGTGATTATGCCATGATTGTAGTGCGCTTGCTCGAGCCGGCAGAGAAAGTGAGCCGTGGCCATCATGATGACACTCCGGGTTTGAGGAAATATGCCGAGGGAGGTTCAAGGTGAAGTTGTTTAATTCACCGACGTAATAAGGTATCCATGGACTCAGGTCATTTTAGGTTCCGCATTCCTCTGGGTCGCCCTGGCGGTCGAAATTATACAGCGTTGGTTCCAATTCTTCCATTGCCTTGCAAATCTCCGAAAATCTTATCAGACGCGCCAGACCATCCTTTTCGAGCTTGTCCAGTCTAGCCAGTTCTATGTGAGGTATTTCCTTCAGGTTTGAAATGGACGTCATGCGCTTCTTCATCCAGATCTTGCCATTAGTCCCTTCAGCGTATCGTCTGAGCTCGACCAAGCCTTGGCTTTCAGAGTAGCGAATTCGAAGTGTTATCTCATCCACGTCATCTGCTTGTTTAAACATGCGAGAGGCCTCGACCAGTGAGAACGATACCTCAACGTCGCCAGGTGGTCCATTCATCATCAGAGCGTACTTGCCGTCGTTCGTATGCATTACAAACTTGGGTCCTTCAGTAAGGAAAGTAAAGCAGAATCGTGCACATACCTTGGGCGTCCGCCGCTTCATTTGATCAATAGTCACCGATGCTATTTCGTACTGAACCCAGAAGGCGGTAGGCAGGTTTTCTCTAGTATACTGAGCTGAAGGTGTGGTGCGGCATAGAGATTCCTGTGGGATGGCACCTTCATAGGTGCTAACCTGGGGTTGCGTCAAACTCGTTAATAAAGATCGAGAAAATAGTAGTTTACCTGGTTCTGCCTGGAGTTAATCACCATAGCGTTGGTTCTTATTTCTCCTTTCGGACAGCTATTGAACTCAACGAATATATGCCCGTTGCGAAGAACAGCGACGCAACCGTCCTTGGTTTTCTGCAATTGGGGTCGGAGACCAGACGTGTCAATGAACTGGGGCCGAAGTTCAGTGGCGTTACTCTCATAGTTCCTTAACAGGAACCTGATGGTTTCACCGGATTTCGGACACGAATGATTTTCCCGTGCTGGGGGACTCGCAACCTCTCGCACGGGCTCTGCTGCATTCCTTACGGCTGGAACAGTACCAGAGCCCCCTATTCCCCTTGATGTAAGAGGATCTGATACCACGCGTCTTGCCGGCCGAGTCCACTGTTGCGTGCCACTTGCCATGAGTTGCTCATGACCCGGGTCTCCGATCGAGACCCTTCTCAATTTTGTCTTCTGCCCTGGAAGGTTAACAGTTGGCGAAAGTGCTTGTTCTGCAGACGGTCCATCGATAAGTGAGGTTGCCACCCGACCTAAGGGAAGCTTCGCGAGATGTAGGAAGATTTCCTGTGTCACAAGAGCGCAGGCCTCTAATCGATTGGAAGGTGACTAGTCAGGCATGATTGAGAACTAGGAAGCGTGTAATGAGTCAGGAAATAACCTACGTAATGGAGCATGCTAGAGAGAACTCTACGGAGTTGGGGGGTGCAGTCCAGGTTTTGTAAAATACAGTCGGCCGTAATCTTTGCCTATGTGGAAGTCAATTATCTACGGCATCAAAACACACGAGGTGCTGGATGAATGCCTACATTGGGCGATTGAGCTGAGAGAACGAAGAGAATCACACATGCCAACGACCAGATATCTGCAGGAAAGCTACCAGGTTGTCCGCGGTTGATCTCGCTATGATGTATATCAGTCTCGGCGAGCAAATTCGAGTGTGTAGTTTACGGTGCTGTGTATTCTGTTGGTGGATCGCAGGGAGGATGACGCGAAGGCAATCGTATAGCGCTATTAAAATGGGAAAGTTTCTGAGATAAGTGAGAACATGCACCAACCATCGGTCATGCAGTACATACAGGTGTTTCATTTATATCTAGGAATATATTCGTTGGTTGTATTGCCCGATGGACGATCTGACGATCTTGAAGATAGACAAGAGCGTTGGCAAGGCCCCTTAGAAGGCGGAGCGCCATCGGTTCCCGAAATGAATGACCTTTGATCGCCTTGTACTCCGCAAGGCTCCCTTTGGGGCAGTACTCCATAACTTGAACGTAATTGTCAGGCTGGGCGAAGGTGGAGTAAAGTGCAAGGATGTTGGGGTGATGCAGCCCTTGGTGCAGTTTTAGGGACTCAAGGGGCACATCGAACTTGCCAACGCCATGTCCTTGATGCGAGGCAACCTTGCAAAGGCTTCAATCTGACGTTCCCAGGGGAATGAAGGGCAGGTATTGGCAGAACATCACCTTTTTCAATGCCAATATTCTAGAGCAAAGCCTTCCTCGCGTACATATGACCTTATAAATAACGGATAGGCGGCCCCGCCCAACTTCCTTGACGAGGTCATAGTTCTACCGTGAACCAAAAGGATCAACATCACAGAAGTGGTGTTCAAAAATCGATACACACTTCAAGACCACAGCGATCCTGCGAAGATAGCATCGCCGCGACAAAGGGACAGTTGTGCTATATCCTTGACTGGGCCGAGTAGTACACGACAAGTGGAGGTGGTTGCATAAATGTATGCGCGTCGTGGTATGTTTTAGGTGATTCAAGTTGGTGAATGCGTTCTAAGTTTAGGACTCCGCCTCCGCCGAACTTGGACCAGCAGGTCCAAGCTCAAGCGATCACCAACGGAATATACAGCGTTCCCAATTCCGTTCACGTAAAAAGGCCTGGGTTGTCTCTATCTATCAAAAACCATTCATAGGAGGATCCAATGCGTGTCCGGAGCCCAATCGGCGACATCTATTCATGGGAATTTACCTCCATCATCAGGACGTATAAGGTTCGACGGTGCTTCCCTTGTTGTCAGTGTTCACCCGTCTGATATAATGGCCTGTGATTCACATATAGTCACATTATCATCATTTCCCACTCCAAGTGGCATTTTCTCTCAGGAGAATCGGGAAATACGCTCTTGCGGGAGCAATCTCAACGACTGACAAGTCATGGGGACAGAAATCAGTACTTGATAAATAGGAGCAATGAGGATCTGCCATTACTGAATCACGCAACTCCCAGCTTACCTAGGTCCAGGCATGTCTCGTTACTTTTCTTACGGTTTCCATCGCTGACGACAAGCTGAACAGGTGAACATTACGCCATGGCACTACCTCCTCCTGTCGAAAACCAACCCTACTGCACTGTTTCTGCCCTTGAAGCGGGTGACATATTTTTGAATCATGCCATGTTCATCGACAACGCAACTTCACAAGAACCCCAACGGACACCATCCCTTTCATTCCTCCTCCGGCACTCCACGAATAACAAGAAGCTCATCTTCGACCTTGGGATACGCAAGGACTGGGAAAACTCTCCACCGAAAGTCGTCGAGTGGATTGAGAAAGTATATAACGTCGATGTCCAACAAGATGTCATTGATTCGCTCGCCAAAGGCGGATTGTCTCCCCTCGATATCGACACTGTTTGCTTGTCCCATGTGCATTTTGATCACAGCGGCTACACCCCTCCGTTTGCTCGGAGCGAGTTTATTGTCGGTGGGGAGACACTCAAACTTTTCGAAAGTGGGCTTTGGCCTCAAAACCCAGATTCCTCCTTTGCTACGGACCTCTTACCAACAGAACGCACGAGGTTCCTTGACGAAAATACAAACTGGCAACCCATCGGTCCCTTCCCCCGTGCATATGACTTATACGGAGATGGGAGCCTCTACATTATTGATGCCCCGGGGCATCTCTTCGGTCACGTCAACCTCCTCGCGCGGACTAGTGCCGACGGGGGTTGGGTGTATCTTGCAGGAGACACTGCTCATCATTGGAACTTGATTACCGGCGAGTCTGCCATCGCGTGTGGTCATCCTGGTCATCGGCATAGCTCCGCGCATCAGGACAAGGAGTTGGCAGAGCAGACGATCAAGCGTGTCCGGGAGTTGATGCAGTTACCAAGGGTCAAGGTACTCTTGGCCCATGACAAACCTTGGTATGACGAAAATAGGGGGGGACGAGCATTCTTCCCTGGACATATTAATTCTCTTTGAGTGATATTCAATGTTTTACAAACCAACGGCTGTGGCCTGTACTTTAACTGGACGTTTGGCTGATAAAGCTTACAGTCTATCCACTTGTGAACCCTCAGGTCCTCAGGTCTTCTTTCGAGAGAACCAAACTTCCGCCCCTTCCTTCCCACTGCCTGATGGCTCTCTTGCACCTGCACCCATACCCCATATATTCCCCTTGAATGCTAACCCCTCCTCACCTCCGTCCGTGATCCATTCAACCACAAAATCCTGGACTGGGATTACCACATCTCCATCATCTGTCCAATGACCGTCCTTGTCCACAGACCCTAGCCCTTCTTTCAACCGTACTTCGGCATTTGACCATATCGCGGTACTATTGAACACGTCATTCGAGAAGTGGGTCAGACGTATGTGCGTAGTGAAGCTGCCTTTGAAAGGAATGATAAATGTAGGAACAGAAGGATCTGAAATATTGAGGATCCTTTGAACTGGTAAGGAGCTGAGGATTGTCGCGCAATCGTCAGCCGCCGCCCCGGAAATTTCTTTTGTCCTATTCCCGGACAACGAAGAGGAACCTGAAACAAAACATAGTTTGAGCACTCCGTAGGTCGGATGACTATATGCCCTCTGGTGGAGCTCAAGGAACGGTATGGTAGGCAAGGCCGGATGATTCGGGCGAGGCGTAAAGGCTTTACTCTCCTCTTCAATAATCTCGTCTATAGCCTTGTATCTTACAATTGTCCGGGGAATGAATGCCATTTCCAACGATCATTTTAGAAAGATGTACATACCTGGAAACCCAATCGATTAAAGGGCTATCAGGAACCGCAGCTTTGACGACAAGCTCGTCGATGAATCTCCATTTGATAGAGTTCAGGGCAAAATTGGTACTCCAGTCATTATTGAGAAGCGCGATCCCAAGGTTATCATTGGGCAAGCGAGTAATCCCAGCAGAGAAGCCGAGAACGTTACCGTCGTGTTCTACAACCTCGTAACCCCGGTAGGAGAAAATGCTTTGGCCTGCGCCGTAGACAGAGACACTCTGGAGAAAGCGATCTGAACGATGGACCAATCGTCATAGAAGTGATTCCTTTACCATCTCAGGGAAACTGATAGCATCAGTCGCTATAGACACCCCAGTTGCAGCATGTTCTATAGCCTCCATTGGTATGATCTGCTGGTTTCCGTGAGGGTGACGTCCGAGGACCAAGAGCGTGGATACCCATGTAGCCTATAGTGTTGACCAGACAGTTAACGAAACGGCAACCACTTGATCGTTGGGTTAAACAAGCATACCATGTCTCGCGCAGACGCGATAACTCCCCCAGAACCCGCGCCGGCTTGCTCTTCTCCGGGTCTGGCGTAGTACGGCACGATTGCTTTCTTGACCCCATCTAAACCATGCTTCAGATCCTGTCCACTGACTTGGAAGCCGTCGGCCACAAGTCCGCTTTCGGCTTTCGCAATCGAATATGTCGAAGTCGACATATTTAATGGTTCGAATATATGTTGTTCGACGTAAGAGCCAAGAGACTGGTTCACCAGAGCCTCTGGTAAATACCCCAATGTGTCGTACATCAGGTTATTGTATTGATAAGTTTCCCGGAATTCAGCGGAAGGACGAAGGTATCGCAATGTCTTAATCTATACCGGCGTCAATCATTGCAATGAACGAAGCTAAGAGCAAACATACTTTTTCAACAAGCCCACCCGTCCGGTTCACGCTACTCCCGTCATGCCGCGGCAATCCCGTCCTATGGGACAACATATCCTGAATGCCTGTCCCACGGCTCGCCTCTTCGTCCATCAGTCCCCACAAGTCCCCAAAGACATCCCTAGCTTTCGTTGACCAAGAAAGATCAATCCCTCGTTCCTTTTTCAACGTCTCGTTCGAGATCAACAACCCCGCAGTTAACGCAGTCATGAGTTTGCTATTTGACCCCAAGGAAAACAAAGTGTCCGGCGTGACTGGAGTCCCATCTGCCTTCGCCACCCCGTAGGATTGGATTTCCTGGTCCCAACCTGTCGGAGAGTCCGGATTCTGACGAACGACAGCGACAGCCAGGCCTGTGAGGTTCCAGGTCTGAATGACAGATTTGATATAGTCATCAATTTCTGGAGTGATTAGCTTGGTTTGATTTGCCCCCCAGATCAGGCGACTGTGCGAGAGGAGAGTGAGGACTAGAGTGAATCGCAGTGGTATCTGGAGAATCATCCTAACCAATGGTGGAACCTGAGCAACGAAGGCTCCAACAACTGTTCAATTTAAGGCCACCCAAACGTCTTTTACGTGCGCAGCCCGAACGGCCATGCAGTACCGGTATACATATGGGTCTTTGCCAACTCTTCTGATGACCCTGGACTAAGTTTAGATTGACTGTTTGAGGTGATAGAATGTATATGCAACCTTGTTTTCAGCGAGTTTTCAGTGAGAACTGAATTGAAACCGAATTGGTTCCACATCCGGAATCTCGCTGGAAACGTGTAACATATACACTCTTGATACAGTCCAATATAGCAATTGCTTGAGCAACATTGCGCAGCTCAGTAACAGTGGGCAAAAAGCGACTAGTACGCAGGTTGGATCATAGACGGTCGTGAGTTGGCTCATTGCATTAAAAGACATCTATTGCGCGTACGCCGGACGTAACCAGTGCATTCTTGGAAGGAGATTGGAGAAAGAGTGGGATCACTGTGCACTCTTCCTAACTTGCTCTCTGCGACCGCGTACACCTTCACGCAGGCGTTCCAGGACAGGAATCGTCGTTTCCCAGGATATGCAAGCATCGGTCACGGATTGACCGTATTTTAGACCAGCCGGTCCAGAGGCGGGGATATCTTGCCGGCCTTCGACCAAATTGCTTTCAATCATAACCCCCATGATGTAGCAGGCGGTATCTTCGGACTCCAGTTGTTTGGCCTATCGTAACTGTGAGTGCTAGATCCAAGGAAGTAAAGTTGAGCATACGATGTCTTCGGCGACCTCGGCCTGCTTTTGGTGTTGTTTTTGGCTGTTTCCATGACTGCAATCTATCTTTTCGTGGGTTCAGCAGTGTCATCTTCAAGTGAAGAATGGTAGTACTCACCATGACCTTTTGAGGAAGACCCGCCTTGGCGAGTTTCTGACCGGCATCGCGGACGTACTCAGCCGCATAGTTCGGACCTTTGGCACCACCACGAAGGATGATGTGGACATCAGGATTGCCCTTGGAAAGATTTCAGTGATGGGCCATAAGAAGCAGGGATGACCAACTACGCGCACCTCGGTCTCAACGATACTGCTTAAGCCTTCCTTTCCAACAGAAAGGAAGACATGTCCACTTCTGGCAGCACGGCAAGCATCAATTGCGATACCAATACTTCCGTCCGTGGAGTTCTTGAAACCAGTGGGCATCGACAAAGCCGAAGTCAATTCACGGTGAACCTGAGACTCTGTTGTCCTGGCGCCAATAGCCCCCCAGGTGACCAAGTCCGCAGTGTACTGGGGTGTGATGGTATCGAGGAACTCGCAACCAGCGGGGAGTCCCATTTTCGCAATTTCAAGAAGAAGACCGCGGGCAATGCGCAGGCCCTTGTTGATCTGGAAGCTGCCATTGAGGTCAGGATCGTTGATAAGGCCTTTCCAGCCAACAGTAGTGCGTGGTTTCTCGAAATAGACACGCATAATGATAAATAAATCTTCCTTTGCCGTCTCGGCATAGTCTCTCAGCCTGCGTGCATATTCCAATGCTGAATCGACGTTATGAACAGAGCAAGGGCTAGCATATAGATTGAACATCAGTACATCGTCCCTGCAAGATCGCAGTAGCACCGCACCCAACGACTACGAGGAGTCGATCATCATCTCCATGAAGGATTCTTTCGGCAGCGAGACGTCCTTGCAGGATCGTCTGAGCGGCCTGTAAAGTACTGTAGTGGCGTTGTTCAACACAAGTACTGTGAAGTGGGGATGATCTATAATTACTAACAGTGGTAAGTCTTCTTGAAGGATCTGGGGAGGAATGAGGGGTCGCGTAGATTTGACGCGTTTGTTCTCTAGACGAGCGAGAGCTTCTCTGAAAGGCATTGCCATGTTGAGGTCAACCACTGGGAGGAAAATTGTCAACCCAAGTACGAGGAGGATTCATATATAAATGAACGAACTGATGGAGACAACAATGATCGGAAAAAGACAAGCGAAGAGAAAACGCGACACGACAGATGCGATTGATTTCAAGGAGTTGGGAATACGTCTGAATGAGATCTACCAGGCAGGCGAACAGCGCGAGAGAGTTGGGCTTCCATGAATCTGACTCGATGGGTTCTGTAACAGAAAATTGGAAATGACGTGCACGTGATGTCTTACATCCGCGAATTTCTCCCCACGTTGGATGCGCTGCTCTACACTTTACCCACTACCAACCCACGCACGCTTTCACTTTCTTGCTGTTGCTTCTTCTTCCACATAGATAATGGATTTCTCTAACTTCAATGCCGCCGAGCAGGCCCATATGTCAAAAATCATTGAGAAGAAGCAGGTAGCTCCCTTTCTTTGACAATTAAACCACTCCTCATTCGCAAATAGATGCAAGACTTTCTGCGCATGTATGCTAACCTCGCCGAGAAATGCTTTAATACTTGCTGCAATGACTTCACAAGCAAGGCCCTTTCCTCGAAAGAGGTACCTTCGACCAATTTTCTTCCGTTTCTCCGGTTTCTAACGCAGTGGTAGGAAACGTGCATCATGAACTGCACCGAAAAGTTTATCAAGCACTCTGAACGTGTGGGTTCCCGTTTCGCAGAATACAATGCCGGTTAGTCCCCATAGCTTCGATTATCGTACCTGACCTCATGCCCGCGCAACAGAGGTTATGAATGCTGCTCAGAACCAATCATGAGCCGGTCTGGGACATTCTTGCACCTTCACCTCATACCCCAACTTACACTGCCGCTACATCACGAAGCCTTGTTTGGTGTATCACCGTTTCTTTGAATTCTCATGCCAAGTGGAATAGCTCCCCCCCCAGCTCCGCGAGCCCCTGTACCCCATAACCATGCCACCTAATACATGCCATCCTCACCTGCCTCGTCAATTTCTATGACATTCGCCTTGTAGAAATGACTACTAGTGGAATAAAATAAGTAGAGGTTGGTTTTACTACAGATGCCAATACATAAGTATACAACAAGACGACCAAAATATAAACAATATAAACCAGCATCCCTACCAGTGGAGGATGTACTTTAGAAGATATGCATGAAGACCAGATGGCAAGATGTGCAGGCACAACACTAATCAAAACGCAAACGGTTACGCAGCGTCCGTTCCAGCAACGCTTCGTGTGTTCCTGTGAACCCGTCGCAACCAACGATAGCAACCTCTGCTAATGTGCCATCCCGAGTATTTTTATCCGTATACGCCACGCGCGATGCCAAAGCACTGACAATAGCGCTCCCAGTGAGTCGCTGACAGTTGTACAACTTCAGCTGGCGTAGACGAGGTACTCGTAGTTCCACCGAACCATCCTCCCGGATATTTGGCTTTAGCAGTCGGATAACCGTATCCGACATATCCGACGCGACAATACGGAATTCCTCCAGATCCAGAAGCCTATCAAAGACATATCGAAAGTCCTTGGTCCGCATGTCACTAAAATCCATCTCCAGGACTTTTATAGGGGGTTTGCATCGCTGGATAAGTTTACGCAAACCCATCCCCGTCGCCTGATCACTCCATGGAGACTGCGAATAATCTCCGGCCTCGTCCTCGCTATCTCCCGGCTCGTTGTACTCCCCCTGTAATTTAAAATCGACATTCAAGTGTGCAAGGTAGAGACTTCGGAGATGAGGTGTGTCAAGGGAGGAGAGGTAAGCACGTGCGGAACATGTGCTTTTGAGGTGTAGGGTATGGAGGCGAGGAAGGTAAACGACAGGTAGTTTTTCTTTGGAGGTGTCTTCATCGTGGGGCCAGCCAGAGAAGTAGAAAGATTCTAGCGCCGGACATGCTTGTAGAAATTCCAGAACAGATCGTGGTTGGGCGAAGATAGTACCAAAGCTCCCCTCGGTGATTGAGACGCAAGTAAACCGTAGAGGAGCCAAGGTTTGGGGAGAGGGGAGTTTATACATCCAGACATTCATCATGTAACAGAACGGCCACACTGGATATGTGGGCATGAACGTTGATTTCACCTCTTCCTCTTCGAGGTATTCCGCATCCCACTCGCAGATGGATATGTTGAGATGGTTGAATGTGACGGAATTAAGGAGGAGTTCTGTCGTATCCACTTCCTCCTCCCGTTGACCTGTTAGCGTAAATGATCGCCACCGGTCGATGAACGGCAAGAGTGGAGAGAGTAGTGGAAGTATATTGTCCAGATTATTCGCGTTGACCTCGACGTCAAACCGTAGTGGGTAGGATAATTCAGCCCACATTTCTGATTGCCGTCGTTGTACGGATAATGAGCGACGCTCATCATCGAGCGAAATGTGTCGCCAGACTAAAGGGGATGTGTCGACTATGTCTCTCCAGCGTGGTGACACTGAACGTAAAGTGAGGGGTGCTAGGGCATCAATAACGGAGCAGTAGGCAAAGATTTCGATGAGGAGCTCCGCTGGTAAAAGGTTGATAGGTCTTGATGACGGTGGGGATGAGAGTGGACTAGTGGCGTCATTCCGGTCCAGCTCAGGAGGTAAAGTGAGTAGTCGGGGTCGCAGTGGAGCACTGGTAGGAGAAAAAGTGTGGTCATCGGGGTCGTATAGCAAAACGGTCCTCAACGGAGTGCCATAAAGCATTGTGCAAGCTGCGGACGGACTTGTGGGTTGAAGTAGGTTGGCGGTAGGATGTGAGCAGATGCGAGATGTGAGTGTGGGATGTATGACCCTCATGACGGCCGTGGGAAAATAATGACATCGGATCAACCTAAGTAGATAAAAGGCATCTCACCCACAAGCGGTGAGAATCGTACCGGGTGTTGGCTTCTTCGAGCCTGATTCGCCGACGACGTACAGGACAAGGACAAATGTCCCGCATGTCAAGAGAACAATACCAATAGACCTAATTTTAAGCAGAGGTCCTCATAGGCAAACAAAAAGAAGTGATAGGATTTCAGACGTCTAAAAATGCACGGAGAATGGATTGTACTCTGACGCAGGGGCCCGGGGCGATGCATGATGTGACAGAATGTTAAGAATAGTGATTCTTTTGAAGGAGGGGCGGGTGGAAAAAAGGACCTGCTGACTAAGCCATCATCCAATCCAGGCCCTTCTGTACAGTTTTTCGGGGTATGCCGAAGCCGCCAGGCCCTGTGCGTATCGACCAAAACTGATACACACAAAGCCCGTCAACGTCGTGTCCGACAGCCCTCGCGCTCGTTCCTCAAGACCACCAAAAACAACATGCCGGGAGTACGGGACATCAGGTGCGTATAGGCATAATCTATGTCCAAATGAAATACTGAACCTGTGATTTTTTGATCTATAGTGCAGACGCATTTATCGCCGCTTACGCCTCTCACCTCAAGAGATCCGGAAAACTCGAGGTGCCAACATGGGTTGACATTGTGAAGACTGGCGCTTACAAGGAACTTGCCCCTTATGACCCCGATTGGTTCTACGTCCGCGCAGGTCTGTACCTCTATCCCCCGATAACCAACCCTAAATCCATATGACCAACATCCAATCGTGATTTCCGTCTAAATAGCTGCTGTTGCGCGGCACATATACCTCCGCAAAGATGTCGGAATCGGTGCTTTGACAAAACTCCACGGTGGCCGCAACAGGCGCGGCAACCGCCCATCACACCATGCTGCTTCATCTGCCTCCGTTCAACGAAAAGTCTGCCAGTCATTGGAGAAGATTGGCGTGCTGGAGAAGTCGGATAATGGTGGACGAAGGATTACGGAGAGCGGCCAACGTGACTTGGATCAAATCGCCACCCAGGTGTTCGATCAGGCCAAGGAGGAGGAGGAGGAGGAGGAGGAGGAAGGTGATGAGGAAGAGGAGGAGGAAGAGGAGGAAGAGGAGTAAATGGTTGGCTCACTCAGGCGTTCACTTCCCCTCATCGTACGATCTTTGCATGTTTCTTCATATCATGGTATGCAGCATGCGTCCACTAAAATAATGCCTTTAAGCCTCATTCGTCTTTTTTCCCCCTAAGTTGCTGAATTCAAGAGTGGTGCAGGGTTCGCATGGAAACTGCAACTACAACGGAAAGTAATTGTTGTACAAACTGAGGACGGGGGCTCTGTACTTCTATTATTATATGCTTCAAGGCGAGTTATGAGAGACCATGTCACAAATGAAACTCTTCCTGCTAGTGAAGGTTGTCCTTTGGATTGTTCATTAGAAGGGACAACATCGGGGTGTCAATATTGTTCAATATTGAGTGGTGATATCATATCGCCACGTGCCGTGATAAGATTAGGCAAAAATCTACCCAGCGAGCAGAACTTGGAGTTTCTGCGCCAAAGCTTCCCCACCGTATGCAACGAGTCCGGGGACGGGTGAGTGCCTTGTTTACATTATTATTCTAACTATTGAATTGACCCGACCCAACCTTGTCCTCTTCCCCAAGGGAACGCTCAAAGATGGAAAACAACAACTTCAAAGACCAGCTCACCTCAGATATCAAATCGAAGCTCACCGCACTACTCAAACAAGAACCAGATCTATCCCCAGAAGCCGCGATGGTCAAAATCACAAAAGAGATGTTGGAAAATAATCCATTTGTTCCGCCCGAAGGAGATAAGTGTCCTATAAACGTGCTGCCAGATGAACTTCTGGCCTACATATTCGAGATGGGGATGAACATGGAATTTGAGGCGAAGCAGTTCGGAGAGGATGATGAAGAGTATGAGTCGGATTTCAGCGACAGCGAAGAGGATGAGAGTGATGAAGACGAAGAGAACGAAACGGAACCAGAGATTGTGGAAGTGGAGGAAGGTGATAAAGATGACGAGGAGTGGAGTGATGTTGATGAAGGGGAGGAGGTACTGCGGAGGAGGAAGGAAAAAAGGGGAAAAGGAAAGATTGAAGACAGTGGAGAGGGGGATGGAGACGACGAAGCAGACGGGGATGATGAAGAGAGTACGGATGATGAAGACGAAGCCGAGCTCCCATTCCAAGTACTCGTCTCCCATGTGTGCAAACGCTGGCGTGATATAGCACTCGCTACACCTTCCCTCTGGACACTCCTTGACTTTCAGAAAGGCACACCGTTCGACAAGCATATAGCCTTTGTTGAACGAGCCAAAAACGCACCACTCGACATCATTATCGACTGCACATATGCAGATGCATACGAGGACGAGCCAGAACTCCATGTGACAGAAGGCGAGAAACGAGATAGAGAACTTGTTGATTGCCTCAAAAAGTCGATAGATCCTTCGGATCCTTCGCTTCCCGATATCTTCGGTGACCCAAATTGGCACACCAGACCTGGCCTCGATAATCCTCCACCTGATCGTGAACCTCTGGATGACCATTATTACAGTATCTCCGAGTTGTCGGAAATCCTGGATCTGCTAATACCGCGCGTGCAGCATTGGCGGGCACTGTCTGTCAGTGTGAGTGACTACAGGTGGATATACCTCCTCCTTGCGAGACTTCATCAATGTGGGCCCGCGGACACCCTCGAGGTCATGGAGCTCTACCACTACGACGACAACGACAGCGGAGAGCTATTCCGACCGCGACACCTTGCGACCAGATTCACTCCGTTCCACGGTCAGACGCCACGCCTGCGGAATTGCACATTTTGGGGTGTCCATCTTGATTGGGATGCGTCCTTGGGTATCTTTAAGAACGTGGAAGATATCGAGTTGGCATATCATACGGAAGAAGTGCGACCGTCGCATAAGACACTCGAGACTATCTTGAAGTCCTCTGACATCAAGATACTGACACTTTGCCTTTCCGGTCCTCAAGGGACCGAAGACGACTGGCGAGCTGCAGGCGCGACACCGATTCAAGTACCCTCATTAGAGGGTCTCACCCTGCGATATCACAGCCCGCATTACGCTTGCTCCCTCCTCCGCTTCCTGGACGCACCCAACATCAAGTCGCTCGCCCTCGATTTCGACGAGCAGGATTACACTGACTTTGCGAAGGATCTGTGTAAAGCTCCCCATGGGCGATCCAAATCGCTGTTGTCTGGGTTGGAAAACTTCAAGGTCTCGGGGTTACCTTGTAGTCGCGCATTGGTGGATAAAATGTTGGAGCAGTTGGCGAATCTCAAGTCCCTAAATCTGAACTGCATCGGTGAGGGGGAAATGTTCTTTGAAGCGCTTCTCAAGACCAGCGCGAGCTCAGATGCTGGATCTTCGACAAGGAAGATCTATTGTCCGGTACTCGAGGCGATCACAACTTCTGGGATTTCGGGAAAGCAGATGAGGGAGTTCATTGAAGCGAGAGCGAAGGCTGGAGTACCGGTGAAGAGGGTGTTTATGAGTGAGAAAGACGACGTTGATCTTTCGTCCGAGCGGTGGTTGAGGGACCACGTGAAGGAGTTCGAGTATTTCGATCCTTCTGATTCTGAAGAAGAGGTGTTCGAGATTGATGACATGGATGATATTGATGATGATGGTGATGGCGACGACGAACTGTAGACACTTGCTCTAGAATAATCTATCTTCCTTGAAGACGGGCACGTAGGCTAGATTGGCCTTATAACATAAGTTGTCCAGTTACATCGTTGATCGGTTGATATCCATGTGGTTTTGTTGACTTAGCGATCGTGCGACTTCGCTGGGCGATCAAGATCCTCAAGATCGTAGGAAGCAGGTCTCCACGCGAGGGCTATTTTTGGCAACCAGTTCAATTGTTATTACTACATTCGCTATGCATACAGGTAGAGAAGAATATATGGGAATTGAAAGCGTGTATCTCCTAGTGGGATGATGAAAATCAATATGTGGGTCAGGAATCGAAATGAATCAGAGTGATGGGGTACGGAAATTTTATTATTGGGTATGATGGGTATTATTGGCCTTGGCTTCGGCATTGGTGACTTCTGTTATTGCATCCATCCACCAATATTTGTGACACCGAGCATAGCCTATTACGAGCTCTGGGAGCATCTCATTCTCATCGCCATCATTGTCGTCAATTGATTTGAGATGTGAGCTCTGATGCCCGTACAGGGTAGACCGTTCGGGAGAGGGCATCTCAATCAAGACAGAGACTTGTGCAATTTCGAATTTCGCAGATGTGCTCGTCTGGTCTATGTGATCCTGCTTCGCCGGACTCGCGCAGCTGGATGACTTCCAGGATTTGATTCCCAGCTTCCTCGCCTCGGCTTTGACTTCCGGTTTTGGATCCTCATTCTTCGAAGAGCGTTTACCGAATACAATACGGAGGGACAAAGGCTAAAAACGGTCATCCCGGCTATTCTCAGGGGGAAAAATAGACATGACACACCATGATGTCCTCCCAGCTGGAGCCCGCTGCTGGAACAATCCACCTGTCATGAAATTTTGGCCGGCGCTTGCGGCACCTGCATCGCGCAGAACTACCGCCTAGGCCCTCAGCAGCGAGTAGTTCCTGGATATGACGTCGAAAGCGACGACGCAGCATATAGGAACGTACTACGATGCAACAAGAACCGAAGAGAAGCAGGAAGAGAGTGGCAAGGAAGGTGGCACTGCAAAACGAAAGATTAGGTTCCATTGCAAGTCGGCAAGGGCGATTGTCGGACGTACAGGTAGAGATTGCTGCCGGCAGAGCCTCCCCATACTGAGTCCTTGAGTTTGGGGGACTGAGTAGGCTCCTCTGGGGCCGCTGACATGGGTGGGCGGCACTGTAGTCAACAGTGCGTCGAGGGAAGAAGGTATGCTGTTGCACGATGGCTCAAGGCACCCGCCGATCAGATCAGGGGCCCCCGAGAACCTACGTGACATGGTGACAGTTACGGTGTAACGAGAAGAAGGCAGGGCTATATATCAACCTGGAAGCAGCAGATTCGATTTCCTCACCCACCCATGGCGACGCCAGACATCACCGCCCTCCTGCCTGACTCCCTTAACCTGCCCCCCCATCTCAGCGCACACAAATACTTCCTTGTTTGCACCCTCACCGTCGCCGCCTGGGATACCCTCGTCCTCTCCCCAAGAACCTGGCGCCTTCTCAAAACGCCAGGATGGCCTACTCTCAAGATTCTCTTCCATTTCCTTAGGCTTTTCATGCCCGCTGAGTTTATTGTAGTGGGTACGTGATATGACAACTTTTTTTGTCGAGAACTTACTCATTTTCCCCAGCGGTCGCGTTCTTCGATACCAACTGGTCGCAGGAAGTGAGTACTCTCATTTCCTTCTCATTTGTCTTTAGTTAACAATTTTCTAGCGTTGTCGACACTTCTTCCTCTTTGAGCCTATCTGCACTGCAATCTTGCTAGCCGCCGCATCTGGTATGTATACCCCTAGTTTGGTCGGCGGTATTCGACTGATACCTCCGGTCATAGCTGTCCACGTTATTCGTATCACCGCCATTTATGACAAACACCGGGGAATTATGAGCATAATGGGGACGCTTTTTGCTATTCAGGTTGTCGTGACCGGTGTGGCTTGCGGATTCTACCGCTGTATGTGCTAACGCTGTCCCTGTCCTTGTACGACCGATGATCTTATTTATTTGCATAACAGCTGTTCCCCTCAAGGAGGGCCAGGGCTGTATCGCTGGGCCAAAGCACAACTGGGTTGGGATTTACTGGGTGGCTCCGACCCTCCTCTACACGGTTTCTGTACGTCTTCCCTGTATGTTTACTTGTAGATTCTGACACCTTTTCTAGTTCGGTCTGGCTCTAGCGCGTTCGATCAAGTCACTAGGGCCCAAACCACTCAGCCCATGGAAGCTAATGCTTCGCGATGGGCTCAATCTCTACGGTGTAAGTCCATTTCAAGTGTCAACTTGAGGTAAAATTTTGACATATTCGTAGGCCATCTGGCTCGTTAACATGGTCAACATGCTCTTCTGGTTTATCATGACACCCACGGGACCGGAAGATCCAATCAAGACCATTGTCACTAGCATGGCCGCTGTTCTCACCACCTCAATGACACTCCGTATCGTCCTGTCGGTACGTGGAAAATTGGACTACGGTGGTTCATTCGCCCCTTCCAGCGCCTCGGGCTCCCACGCTTCCCGCAGTACCCATGCCATCTCCGCTCGGTCTGGAGTTCAGACCAACGTTTCTCTTCATCCTCAAAACATCAATCTCAATGAAGTGCGCACCAAACCTGAGGCTGATTGGCCTGCTAAGCCCGAGCCAGAGTGGTCCGATAATAAGAGTAGTGTCAACGAATCCGAGGTGAAGCCGGCCGTTCTTGAAACCGGGAACCCCGGCGTCAAGATCACTATCGATAGAGAAGTTGACTATGGCAGGGCATCCTATCCCCACGTTGGCCAAGCTCATTAGGACCATTCCTCATACCCGTGGTAGCAGGGTGGAAAACTCCGGGTTTTCATCCGACGGGGAAGGAGGCTCTTCTGGCGTTGTGATCATCTAGCGTCTGCTGACATCACTGCGTTGCTATCCTTTTCATCATTTCCTACCTATTTCGTGGAAACTATCTCAAATGACCCATTCTTTCTCACCTGGTACGCCTTGCTGATCTATTTCCCATTTCTTGGATTATGGTCTTTTTTGAGTTTCGTCCTCGCTATTCCCTGTCTCGTCTGTAATTCGTTGCTCCGTTTTGCATTTGCTCGTCGTTCTGATATATTGGCGCTCAGTAGTAGCTAATGTGTACTGATAACTTATCATTTATGAAGTCTGTCGTGCGTGGTGGCTTCTCGATCAAGATGAATGGATGATTTGATGAAAGATGTGAGATCAGAAAACGAGGCTACATCTCTGAGAAAGCTGCATTAGTGTTCTTGCCGCCTTGCGAGTTGAGAACTTGTTTTGTCGCAGTTGAAAGTTGAATATTGAATGCCGGGCACTTTAATTTTGTAGGCCGTGGTCCTGCCCTCGGATCGGATCAGACTCATCCTTGCCAGACAACCGCCATCTAAATTGACCTTAACCCAAGATATAAGATCATTTTTAGAAATCAAGCATCATGTATCATCGGCTTGATCATCACTCCACTTGGGGTAGATTGGGGTGTTCTATGCCATATTGGTGACGAGGGCATTGTACAGCCTACTCTGTCTCGATGGTGTTTCAGCCAGGGGCGAGCTTGATCAGATGACAAGAAGTTTTAAAGAGGGATACGGTTTCTTGCGGTACTGCGTGAGATCGCGAGTTGAGCGCTGAGCGTCATGCACAAGTTAGTAACGAGAAGCAGTATCGCCGCGCATGGTGGGTAAGGCTCCACAGGCTACTATCACAGTTACTTAGGCTGGCAGCACCAAGTCCCATTCTGATGGGCAGCGGAGAATATCAATTTTACATGTCGGCGATACAATCTCATTTAGTATGAACAACTGAGCATTCGGTTTCTATACAACAGATACTAATTAGCCCTCACGAGTGCCACCACTGTAGTGAGTTGACATCTTGGCAAGTCATGAGTTGTCGTCACGGTGCGCTGGGACATGCCAACCTCATATGGACCTTATAACAAGTTAAAGTAGCACAGAAGTGTCGTATGTTCCAAGAACAGAAAACAGCCTTTGTCACGCTTGGCTAGGACCCAGGGGACCAGTGATACCTAAAAATAGACCTCTCCTTTCTTAATTCAAACCACGCGCAACACCGATCGAGCCCGATCACCCGACCAGATGTAGGGAATTTGGTTGCTTCAAGAGGCATTTGCCTTCACTTGGCACACTCTGGCATACTCTTCTTTGCGTGATACTTTTAATTTGTACTGTTCCAAGCAGTTGGTCGTCAAGTCAGGGTTAAGGGATTCTACATATAAGTACATAGATCTCTTCGAGTTACCATTTTAGAATGCACCAGTGTTTTGATGTGGGGGAGCACTGTAGACGCTAAGTGTTCTCCTTTGCACGTCCCCATGGAGCAACACACCCTTTTATATGGCGGCTTCGGCAAGATTCGATTTGATACATTTGATTTAAGGAAAGGGTAAGCAATAGCGGAATACCCATAGATAATATACAAAAGAGCGAGAAAGGCCATAAGTTTTTCGAAGGGACGACAATGCATAGAGTTCATAACATAGCGAGAGTAGAAGCCATTAAGCGATACTAGAAGAGAATGGTTAAGAGGTAGCTGGCAGCATGAAGCTGAACCAAGCGGAGGAAATAGAAACGAAAAAACCAACCCATCAAACAAAAAAAAATAAAAAGGGTGTGAGAAGAGAGCCTCTAATACAGAAACAAGAGAGCCGTACAGAATACACAACCATCACAGCAATATTTCCCACCGTTGATCAAAGATTTTGATCGTATAAGGTGGGAGGACACAAAGCAACGAAAGCGAGGTTAGAGGTAGGTAGATGAAAATGACGAATTCACTTGCAGGACGGAAGACAAGAATTGAGACGAATGCAGGAGATTGTTCATGGGAATGACAATACTACATGATGCAAATGGAAGGTACGGTGCGGTGGTAGTGGTATGTCGCGCTGAAACAAGTCAATGGAGAATGAAAGATGAGACAAGGCATGGCATTAAGGTTGGAGGGCTTTGAGCTCCGCGACCAGACGCTGTGAGGAACAATACATCGGTATCAAATGAATATGTGACAGCACGCTCACGTACCTCAGCCTCCCTCAAAAGGGCTTCAGAATCCATAGTCTCGCCCTGTGCAGCTCCTAGCTTGATGCCGTACTGGAGCAACTGCCGCATATAATAAGGGTTGATAATTGTTTCATCCGCAGCCAGTTGAGGTTTCACGGGGGCATTCAATTCGGCTGCAATCCATATCAGTTCAGTAAGCCTTGGAGGTCCACAAATAGGGAGAAAGTTACTCACATTCTTTCATCGACAACCAACTATGCTCAAGTAACTCTGGAATGGTCGCTCGTTCTTTAGAGTTCCTGATCAAGCATTTCTTCATACTGTCGATAACATCACTCCGTACGCGTCGCTTGAGGTGATCGAGTTTCGTTGGTGGTGAAATTTGGTCGCCATTCGAACCCTTTGATGCAGGAAGAATGGGAACAGAGTATTCCGGGAACTCGATAACGTGACTGTGATCGGGAATGGCCCTCATTTTCTGCAGGAAAGGGAGATGTTGGAATGGAGGCTGGCCATAAATCATTTGATAAAGGATGACGCCTAATGACCAAACATCGGAGGGTCTTCCAACCTTGAGGCGACGCATACCATCGGGTAATTCGATGGCTTCGGGACTCATGTAGTTGATGGTGCCGACCTATTTTCGTCGGTGCCTGCCGAGACTCAACGAAGCATACATGTCCTCACCTGATGGTCCCTTTGAATGTTGGTAGTATCGTTGGCAATAGCATTCGCAATACCAAAGTCAATGAGCTTGAGCTGTCCACGAACGAGCACAAAGTTGGCAGGCTTGAGGTCAGAGTGTACAATCTTCTCTTCATGGATTACATGCACGGCCTGCAACATCTATAAACCGCCATCAGGTAAAGAGCTCATCCTACGTTTCGCCACATACCTGTTGCCAGTAATATGCCACCCAGACCATGTTCAAGGGATACTTCATCTGATCTTGCAACAACCTCGCCAAGTCGATCTCACCGCACTCCATAACCAACAATAAATGTCCTTTACTCCCTCCAGGTCCCGCCCGAACCTCACTGTCAATCAACCGAATAATCCGACTATTCCCCTCTAACCGTTTCAGCAGCGCAATTTCATTCATATACCCAGACATCATTTCATTGTCTGTCCTGTCCAACGAAACGCGCTTAATAGCATATAGCTCATTATTATGGCTCATCACCCGGAAAACGCGTGATGATCCTCCCTTTCCTATCATATCAAGACGAGCATATGCTTTCTTGTTGACCACGATGTGTCGGGGTGATTGCATGGGAGGTGGGGGAGCATGTCCGGTGGCGGACTGCGTGAGAGGAGGTTGGGTGGGCGCTGCGGCAGGCGTAGGCTGTGGAGGAGCTGCGATGGGTTGCGTCGTGTATGCCGGGGGAGGTGGAGATGCTTGACGTGTGGCGGAGAGTTGCGCTTGTGATCTTCGTTCACGTTCACGCTCCCTCTCGCGTTCGCTCTGGTACTCCTCTTCTCGCTCACCAGCTGCCCACGTCTTTCCAGACGAAGCAAGGGAGGTACCTGCGCTCACCAAATTGCTAGTGGTAGGAGGATCCGGCGCTGTAGGACTACGACGGTGCTTCGGGTATTCCTTATCAGCATGCAAAGCGGGTAGACCGTCGGGGGGTGACAGGCGACCTTTGGCACTGGGAGGGGAGACTCGGCCTTTCGGTGAAACGCGAGCTTGTAGTCGCGAGGAGGGCGGCGAAATTCTACCTTGCGAAGTCCGTGCCGACGGAGGCGAGGTACGCCCGTGACCCGACTTGGAGGGCACTCGAGATAAGTGCTCTACGACGGTTGGCGAGCCCACGGACGAAGGCAAAACGCTCTTCAGCGTATCTGACTCTTGTCGGCGATGGCCATGATTTAAGCGAGCTTGATGTGCATTTAAATGAGTGGGCGAAGGGGTCTGGCGAGCTTGAGGTTCTGATTCTCGATGTTCGATTTCGAGCTCTCGGATGTATTCTAGATATTATTAGCCTGGGAACTTATGATAGAGCGACGCGTCAGAAGCTCACTTTCACAATCGCTCAAAATTTCTTCCTGTTGTTCTCTCTCCTTAATTGTGGCCCGTCTTGCACCGTCTGGGTTCTCAGCAATCGTGCTCATACCTAAGATCCGAGGTAAATCTTCGTCTCAAAAGATTGCATGATCAAAATTCACCCAAGCTCGTGCCAGGACGCGAGTGGCCATTCACATATTGTTGCTGGACTTGTAGTTGATAGTCGTCATGGGCTATATAAAAGATACCGTCAGCTATGTTTATCCGGTGATACGATTTCGGGACGTACCCAAAGCGTCGCTTAGGCTTGCTGAACGTCTCGGTCGATTACTTGACGATTGACCAAGCGAAGCTACTGCAGCATTCCCCAGAGCCAGATGGCTCTTCTGCCTCCCAAACATACCGGACGTGGCAGAACTAGGAATTGGGTTATTCGCAGGATCAACTTCTGCATCTTCCCCGATATCACTCTCCACGCCGCCTTGTACAAACCTAACCGGTGAGTTTCTCTCTCCATAGTTTGCTGGGGCAGACGTGGGGGGTGGCCCATACTCGTTCTCACTCACATCGGTTTCGTGATACCGATCAAGTGTGGCGCTGGAGTGTTTAGATGCAGAGGACGTCGATATAGACTTCAGTATCCGCCCGGCACGAGTATGCACAGGCGCTATCTGACGCGCATGTGAAGCACGTTGTGGAACATCTGTCAACGGTCTGGTGCCACTGCTGGAGGAATATGTGGTGCGCAATGCCGGGCGTGCGGAGGGTCTTAAACCCAACGGAGGCGAGTGCCGTCGTTTTCCAGGTGCGATTATCTGGTGTGGGTTCTCATCAGATTCACTGATGTTTTCCTTGTCGTCCTGATGGGCATGGGACTGCGAATCGAGAGCCTGCCTTGAGCGGGATGAAACCGCAACGAGGTCGTTCTTCTCGGAAGCTTCGTCGAGAGTAATTCTGCGGGGTGCGATACGAGGTTTCGCTGTTGCCGATGCAGTTGGTGTTGCATATGAAGTTGCGGCTGATAATAATGGGCCTGATGCGACACGACTGAATGAACGGGCAGGCCGTTCCGATTTGTCTGATATGGGGACGGAGCCTGTTTCTAGAATAGGATACGCGCTTTCTGAGCGTGATAGTGACGAACGTCCGAGTGGAGAATTCAGAGAGATTGGTGATGGTGGTTTCTTCAGGTCCTTCGGTTCAATTGCGTCGTCGGGTGGTGTGGGTGGTGTATATGTCTGTGGCGAAGCTTTTGAGGAACCTTTCGATACCCTTTGCACGCTCCCAGATTCGCCTAAGACATAGTCGAAGGAGAGATCTTCGATGTACGAGTCGTCGGACGGTGTTGCGGATTTCCGTGCAGTATTTGTTGCTGCACCAGTGCGCAGGTCAACTGGTGTTCGCGGGGGCGACGTGGAAGGGCTCGCTGAGGCCATACTAGGGTATTAAAGCGAGAGCGAAAGAAAAACGAAGAAACGGGGAGAACGAAATGTGAAGGTCGGCGCCAACGTTGTCGAACAAATCACACTTCAACCAACACCACGATGCTGCCAAGACCCGGTGCACTCCTCCCGAGATCACCGAAAAATACCCAAAACAACAGTTTTTCCGGTCGTACTCTTCCATTTCAGGCATTCCCTCGGAACTTTAAATTCGGGGTCTCACCACGTTGCGGCAACGCGATCACGGGACTAGTCGCGTCCATTGCAATCCCATCCAGCCCTTAACCAAACCCCTGTCTTCCCAGGACGGCGCCCGCGAACCCTTCTCTAATGGCGCGAAGTCGTGGTCCTGGATTCAGCCTACAATCAAGTATGTGACACATCCGAAGGGCAGAACTCAAATATATCTTGACTTGGATATGTTCACGGTGTCTTGTAATAGAGTGTATTCGCCAACCATTTCCAGCGAGATTCAGGGTGTGGAGCAATTCAGTTTCAATTCAGTTTTCGCTGAAAACTCACTGAAAGCGGGGTAACGAATACACTCTAATAGAGCCGTTCAACTCACCATTGTCTCCGTATGTAACATGCAGCTACTATGTGTAACTTTGTTAAGTATACATTCTATACAGAACGCACCGACACTTGTATAATCTTCAGTCGAATAAACGAATAAAGAAACGCTAATCCTACAGCTTAGCCTTAGATACAGGGCATTGCTGTTGGACGCCAACAACAGAGGTGAGTCCAGAGACGATGCTCTCAGCATCGCGTTCAAGTCTCCTCAGAAGCTCTTCGCATGTAGGGATATCATTGATCAGCCCAACAGCGACACCTGCCGACCAGATCCCATAGTCAGGATCGCCAAGTTCGTAGACCTTACGCCCTCGTTCTCCAGTAACCAAATGCTTGATATCCTCAAATTTCGCGCCACCAGGCCGCCTTTCGATATTGACGACCTCCACGGAGACCTTGTTCTTGTATACGCGAGCGGTGTTATGGAGAGTCCTGAAGATATGGATCGTATCACGCTCAGTGGAAGCGACAATCTTGTCTTTGATGTTCTGATGGATGGGGCTGCAGGCTAATTTTAATTTTCAATACCACCGGCAAACAAAACTTCCCACGAACCTTTCAACAGTGCACATGAAGCGAGTTCCTGTAATGCATTCACACAACGCCACACCACGCGTCAGATTCGCAATGCCAAGCGTGGTAACGAATCTACACACCCATATTCACACCCTTAAACAAATCATTAAACGTCGGATTTCAGCACGAGGGTATGAACCACTTACAGCAGCACCCAATGCGAGGCATGCAGCAAAGCCACGTCCATCGGCAATACCGCCTGACGCGACGTAGGGGATCTTCAATTCCTGGGCAGCTCGTGCGAGCTGGAGATAGTCGGTGTGAGATACTTCGGGGGGTGATTAACAGCCTCATACCAAAACGAGTCCACCGATGTCATCCTCTCCGGGGTGACCAGCGCCTGAGAGAGCATCCAAGATGTACTTCAGAGACATTGTTCAACGTCAGCAGAAGACTTTCCTCACACTCAAAACCGTCAATACTCAAAATATCGACACCGAGTCTTTCGGCACTCTGCAATTGATGTCGGTGCGAGCGTACATCACGAATGTGGTTTCGTACCTTTGCATGTCGTATGGTAGTGCACTTGTGGATCACGATACAGCCATTCTCCTTGAAGTATTTGATAAGAGGTCCAGCTACGTGTCTCGTCAATCTGACGCACAATAACACAAGAGATATGGACCACTACTCACGGTTGTTTCCTGCCGTCTCGAAGATGCGTACACCCTCTTCAACAGCGGCTCTAGCGTAGCCAGGATAGTCAGGGGGGTTGATACTGGGCAGGAGGGTGATATTGACCCCAAAGGGCTTCGACGTGAGCTTACGAGTCTCACGGATGGCTTGGCGGAGTGCATCGGGTGAGGGTTGTGTCAGAGCGGTGAGGATACCTATTATGCGATAAGATAGAACATCAAAGTGAGATATATGGAAGGAATGCGTACCCAGTCCTCCCGCTTCAGATACAGCAGCAGCAAGTCTCGGGACGCCAACCCTATGGACGGTTAGGCAACATCATATACACCGGGTAAATGCCCATACCATTGCATGCCACCTTGCACAACAGGCCTACGGGCTGTGAGTATCCTCGCGCCAGCAAGACAGTTTTGAGAAACACTCACACTCGGATCCCGAGTAGCTTGGTTACTGAAGTAACAATCGGCATTATCGAAGTCCTAGAAGTAGAGAAATGGCGAAGCTGGTTACAACTATTCCTTCTGCGAATAAGATGTTGTGGTCCAGGAATGAGGCCCAGGACAGCTAGACGGACCCTGCCGACAGACGTTATTGAAAGCTGAGTTAAGTTGGATCCGAAGGACCCTATTAACCGCGGGCTTATAGGCGAAGGAGTCGAAGGTGCGGGAAGGTACGATAACGATTTCAAACGGGGGGATATATACTGGATACGAGATCGGTGTAAAGCGCAGTGCATACGCCTTACGAACTGATCAAGGGATGCATAGGCCGGCCCATTGGCTCTAAAGGCCGGGGAATGTGATTTCCAGTGCGAGCCACGTGACGTCAGCAAATCATTCGAGAACGCCTTTTCGGGAAGCACTCAGTCTGTGGCGTCTCGAATTCGTTCACAAATGTTGCTAAACTCGCATCCAGTTAACTCTAAATCTTGAACAGTCGCCAGTGGCCTACGCAATACCCAGAAGCTACGCCTTTGCCTGCTCCGTTTCCGTCGCTGATGCTTCCGTTTCTGCCGAAGCGGCAGGCTTAGAACTTTCCGTCTCAGTTCCTCCCGAGTTCAAAGTTTCCAACCACTTCTCGACAAACTTTGCGTGTGCACCATAATTCATGGTTCCCTCGAATGCATCTCTGAGTGAAACTATCAGCCAGACTTCAGGGTCAGCTGCTATGGCAGGCGCACCTCACGATCCCCTTTTGGTCGATCACGAAAGTTACGCGAGCCACCTGAACGAGGCCCCACATTCCCTTCCCAATTCCATACAGCTGGAAAACCTCCTTGGTTTCATCACTCAAAACTGGGTACTGAGTATCCTGAGTATCAGCGAACGGCGGACTAGGAGTCGAATGGGCGGGGATGAAACTCGCCGTCAATTTCTCTTTCTCAACAAACGCCTTCTGTTTCTCTACCGGATCGGGGCTTATTCCAATGATTTGCACCTTTTCTAGAGAAAAGTTCACTTTTCCTGTCGATGACGATTTAACCCGACGCCCAAAAGAGGTCATGATCGTCAAGGACCACTCACCTGCAACGGCATCCCGAAATTGACAAGCTTGTCTCGTGCACCCGTACGACCCTAATGGTTGTCATGAAACAAGTGAGACGCTCCTCGTTCAACCTTCTAAAGGGCAGTCATACTGACCAGACTCCGGATAGAAGAAAATCACGAGCGGAAGGCCAGTCTCACCGGGCTTGACTTCAAGGTTTTCGCCATCATGATTCTTGAGCCTAAATGACGGCGCCACTTTTCCAATCAGTGCCTTATAACCTGACATAGCCTTGGCTCCGCTATGATCGTCGTGATTTTTGAGAGCTTAAACGAGATGTAGGCGAGTGTGGTGAAAGCAAAGAGATGATGTGAGTGTAGTCATGACACCATTCTGTGTATTTATATTCATTGATGGCTTCTGGAAGCCCTGACCGACAAGTATGGGTTTTCCGTTTCTTCAGCAGACATGGATAATTTTGACATAGCTCCATCGTTAACGCTGGGTCACGAGAATACCCCAACTGGCGCCTTCAAGGATACAAGTACTAGCCATTGTGTCAAGAATCTTTCAATTGAATCCATGCGTCGTGATAGGCCAACCCTTCCTAATCTGTCCCATTCCCACCCTTATCACCCTCGATGTCTCCGGTCGCTCTTGGCGCTGTCATCGTCATAACAAATTTCCTCTATTCGATAACAACGGAATCGCCAATAAATACAATATCCCCTTGCACTCTGTACTTCGCCTCATTCCCGACACCAACTTCGCACGTCATAGTAATATCGAAAGCGCCATGAGTGTCATCATTTGCGATGAAATTTCAGGCACCCCGAGAGGCACTTCGACGTGAAACAAGAGACAGTTTTGGGAGAAAGGCACCGTGGTTCAGTTGATAATACGAGCACGATGCTCGCAGCTACCATTGTGGCCATTCAGAAAGTACCGACACAAACCCTCTTAGAAAACAGGATGGACGGTGGTGCTCGAGCTACTTCAACCCCACTGAAGGCCATCCAGAAAGGCTCTGAAGATGGATCGAAAGTTGCGTTTCAGGTGTTCATCTCAGGGAGGGTTTCTCAGGACTTCGCCACGATGTCTGTCGTGTCCGTCCCCTAGGTGTCAATCCAACCACTTTGTTTGACAAAAGATCTCCGAACGCATACGTCATGTCTGGCTCTAGCCTCGGGATTTGGGGAGCTCAGGAGTGGGATCATCAAAGCAAGCCCCTTATCCCGACAACCTGCGCTCATTTCCCAGTATATTCAAGCCACCCCAATATCAGCCACTGTCGTGCTTTTTTAGGCACTGGTGTGACGGTTGAATACAACCTTCGGTTAACCTGAGCAGCATGCTCTTGGTGAGACTGCCGACCCCTTTATTATTGTCCAAATCATCGGGACCATCGTCATCCCCCTCAACTACTTCCTCTTCCCCCTTATCCTCTTATGTGCTGAGCCGATGCCTTCGTCGTGGTCTCTATGGTGAACGCTCAGAATGAGATACTCCGCCAGAATAATACCCCCTGCCCTTTGGATGGGATCTCGCCACTCCCCTCTCCAATAGATTCACCCAACTCATAACTACGGAATATCGAGACATTGTGTGCCGCTGCTTGCAAACCCGCAAGGTCAAATGTATGCTTTCTTGGGTCTTGGTGCTATATTTGGCTACAAAAAATTGTAGCGGTCGATAATCACACGGTGGATATGGAGGTATGGAAGGAAGGGATGCCACCACATGGGACCAGGTTCTTAAACACTTTCATATCAAGGTGGAAAATTGGGCTTCATTGATCACTGGGACGACAACAGTTATTGACGTTGAAAATGGTTCCGACTTTATGGTCGGTTTGACTTTGAATGTTTTGGCTTGCAGGCTTCACACACGTCAACCAGTCGGAAGGTGTAAGCCGAGTGCCGAAGTACGACTGGGCTGGCGTTTCGAGGAAGGTCAAATGATAGACGGCTCTGTTTGATCACTAGCTTGATCTCTCAGGCCTCAAACCCCACTGGCCCCAACCTCCCAGCGGCAACCAGACGCAGTTACAAGGGCCAGGTTACAATGATAAAGCACTAGTCAGTCATTCTGATTATCTTCGCATTGTTCGTGAGGCGAAGCCATTCTCACTATATGCCCGTTGGTGGATGATGCGATGGGGAACAGGTGCACACTCGTCAAATGGGGCGAGCACCATATGTTTCAAGGTGTAAAAGGAACCAAGGTATTGTGTCCGACCACCCTCAAGCAAGAACTGGTGTTTTTATACTTTTCTTCCCTCGGCGTCTTCTCTGGCGACAGAACTGCTGGCTGGCGCCCTCGAGACCCTACGGATGGTGCAACACCCCATGCGTATTTACCATTACTTGTGAGCGTGATTTCGTAGCATTTTTGACTATGCATTAATCTTACCTACCAATTAAGCTCAGTGCTGCCGAAAGAAAAAACCCCCGACATAATGCCCGGAATAGCCTTCTTGCACTTCTAGCCTCATTGATATTCTTTTAAACATACCCCTCTATCAGACATGCGCATCGCTTCTACACAAACTCAAGCTTAAGCTTCATCCAGAACCCACCACCGTCAACCAGTACTGTCAAGGGATGAATTAGGGTTGAAGAAGATAGACTTTCACGGGCCACGGTAAAATCGGAAAAACACACTAATGCCCTAGTCAACATCTCAGGGTCACGTTTGCACTCCCTTGAGGTCCAAGGTTATTCTAAAGTCCGTCCCACCTGCGTCATGTCCAACATCCTTTTTGTTGGCTGGGGCTTGCTGCACGGCCTCGCTTCTATGAAAATCGTGACGGCGACGGCGAGATATTTTTGGCCAAGATGCCAGACCGAAGTACCCAAAATGTAAAGTTTGCATGCTGTGCCACCCACTTCGCACGATAAATTCGCCCCCGCGATCTTGAAATCGGTATGTACATATGTTTTCCGGAGATTATATGTTGGCGGTGACCCTGACAAATTGATTGACTGACAGCTTGGAAGTCGTTATCTGTTCAGATTGGATGATCAAGGAGAGTCTTTTATTGGTTGCTATTGTGCGTGACCGGTCAGTGGGAAGTGGGATGCAATTGGTCACTATGTTTGGCTTCCCTGACCCTCGAGGCATCCAGAGCGGCCGGAACGGGAAATAACTGCGAGAATCGACTCGGGAACCCAGCAGAAGGTATAGCAGCCGCCCAAGGTGGTCTCTTCAACGAACGCTCGGTGCGACGATAGACAGGATATGTCGTTTACTAATTTAATATTGGCAGTCTTCCATTTTCCTTCCACCTTCTGAGGGGCGCGCAATTACCGCTGTGCTAAAAGAAGGATGATCCACAATGAACCTCCCACCCAATTGGGTTAAACGTGCAGGGGGAGTACATAAATAACCTTGCACCTCTTGCCTTCTGTCTCTGGAGCGATGGCTGCTATCCAAACCCAACCGTCAACCGTTGAGCCATCCTTCAAGTCCATCCTCACACTCCCTTTCCGCCTCTGCAACCCTCCTCCCGCCGTTGGCAAAGTTCGCTCTTTCGGCGTCACCCCACTTTTCAACGTTCGGCTCGATGACGTTCTCGACAGAAAGCACCTTCCGCCGTTGGGTTTGAAGGATTTCGAGGAATGGTTATTGTATGTGGAGATGTGCCCGGAGAATCTGTACGTGCTTCATCTACTTACTGCCATCAAACGCTGATCAGATCACGTCCAGTTATTTTATTCTCTGGCTCCGGGAGTACCGTGCTCGCTATGCGGAGTGGCAGAAGCAGCGTAATTCGCCCAAAGACGCTGTCTTCGCGCCCACTACCGCGTCTCGCCTCGCAACATTCTATTCCCGAGCAAAACAGACGTTTTTCTCCCCCAACGCCAAATATGAACTCAATCTCTCCTCTTCTATTCTTGGACCCTTCCAAAGGCCGGATCAAGATATCCATCCGGATCCCTCTCTTTTTCAGCCTGTCGAGGAAGAGACTCGCCGAATGCTGGAGCAAAGCCTTCGGAGATTTATCCAGGCTCAGATGAACAATGTCGGAAATCGTCGTGTTCTCTGTGGTATCATTGCTGGCATCTTCATCATCTTCGTTGGGTTCCTCCCACCCATCATCGCCAACTTTGTGAATAATGGGCCCCGGTGGCTCAGACTCACCGCATTCCCAGGCATGTGGCTTGGTTTGACTATCCTCCTATCTGCACTTCATGGGGTTTGCTTGGGCGTCTATATTTTTGGTGACCTCAGGCAACTTCGCAAGTTCGAGCTCGCAAGACCTGTCGCACCGAAGGCTCGCAATCCCGACTCTTTTCCACGTTTTCCCTCCCAACCCATTCCCCTCCCACCCTCACCGACAGCCGCGTACGGTCGCTCACATCGTCACCGTCAGAGGCGGCCTGGATCTCCTGTCTCCATTTCCGAGTTCTCCGATGCGACCATGTCAATGTACTCACGCGAACCTAAACCGTTTTCCATGACGCCGGGTTACATTGAGATGAATCCCATTGAAGGTCCCTCAACATGTCCCATCCTGCTTGAATATTGCAATCCAGAGAACGACGCTGAATGGTTACGACAACAGGAGCTTCAGAGGGAACAAGAGAGAAAGATGGACTTGGAACCCCGCTCTCCTGACTCGTTTACATCAACAGCCACTTTCATTGCCCCTTTCCGTTCTCCCTCGACTACTGATATCTCGGGCTACTGGGACAGCGAGGAGATTCTGTCTATGAACGCTCGGTGGTACCGCGTTCGTGCGATGGAAGACCTGGAGAAGTTGGGCTGCGAAGCCGCCCGCAGACAACCCTTGGCAGAATTCGATTTCGACGGATTGCCACCTCCACCCCTCAAGCCGGCGAAAGCGGCGTCGGTGAGGAGTGGAATCACAGAAACGCCATGGGACGACACTGCCCCCGACCAGAATCCGGAAACAGACGTTGAGCAGGGAAGGTCTGGTTGGGATGACGAGGAACGGAGCAGGTGGCAATGGCTCTTGGACTTCATTGACCGCGTTCAGACACGATGTAGCCTCAAGAAATGGGGACCCACCCCAGGCGCGGAAGGCTCTGGCCCCGTATTCCTAGGAGGAGTACCACCCTATCTCTCCACCTCAAAATCGTCCACCAGGAAGTTGCGTTCGCAGGCGACCTCCAAGTCTAAGTCAACACTAAGTATTTCGACATATGCAACTGCAGAAACGGATGCCACAACGCGAGTAAAGAAGCGGAGTCGGCTCATAAATGCGGTACCAGCCTTCGCTGTTCCTCTCACCAGAGTACTAAACCCAATTATTGTGAGAGGCCAGTGGGAGATTGTCGTTCGCAGCACCGGGTTCGCTTTCATGATTTCGTGGGTGGTGTGTGGTTCATTGTTAGCCGTTCCCCCTCGGTGAATTGCTTGTAAGTTTTAGTATTTGGATCGGAAAACCCCGTGGCATTATGGACTCGATAGAGTTCCCCTCCTCCTTCACCCTTGCAGACGTCCTTGATCAATTGATTTTGCAATGTGCTTGCGCCTGTCCTTACTCCTGCTTTCCATTGTATTGGCATTCGTTCTTGCTCCTCATCCTACGCATACTCTTCTCGCTCTTTTCATATCCTGTAACTCGTTGTCATTATAGTGGCGGTTCTTACCTTGACCTGTACTCTGAATTCATTGGATAGTATAGTTATAAGTATACCACCCACCGCCAGGTGCATTATATACCCATTTCCTGGCTATGGCGATAATTGATATAATATGTTTAACAATCGAATATTCTATTTAGATTTTTTATAGATCTGCGGGTGATGGTGACGTCAATCCAGCTCTACCCCCGTCTTCTTAGTCCGGGATCGATCCACCATGGGCCCACAGCGTGAACCATCTTTTATAAACCAGTTAGTAGCTATTCATCATGTCAAGTGTTGGAAAGTGTCTGTGTGACGGAATAACGAGTCATAAGCCACGAGGCTTCGTTCCTCGCTTAAAATACACCTAAATTCTAAATTTCGACATTCATTCAAGATGGTGAATGAGACAATCATTGCGTGAACTTGTGCCACAACGCACACCCTAGCCCTCACTCGGGTTAGGGATTGAAATCGACAGTACATTCAATCATGCAGCTTTTGGAGGCGCCTCACAAATGCCAGAACATCCCACATGTGGACCACGCATGCATCCGTGCTTCATTGAGCACATCGAAATGGTATAGTACGACCCGTTCCCAGCCCCCTCATCACGCGATTTAGTGTGCCGTGTTTCATCTGCAACTCGAATGAACGATCCAACGGTCACCCGAGTACGCAGGCAATATGTAAAAGCCTCTACGTTCCTGCGTGCTTTCATTGCCGCCCAGCCTCACTGAAGCCTCGACCAGATCCTCCGGACATCCATCGCCATCTCCTACGTCTTGCGACAATCCTCCCGTCCTTAATTGTCGTGCGTTCAAATGCTGGGTGGAGCGCCACAGATCGCAGACTGTCGTTATCGTGGAGCAGCACGAAGTCGGCTGGATCGCCGCACGCCGGGAACAGATCCGCAGGAACGAGTACGGGAGAGAACCTTCTCTGGCTACTCTGGAGCTCTTGCATACCAGATTTCCTCCCTTCATCTTCGGGTATTTGCGAGGCTCTAAGGGAGATTGGATGCCTGGCGTCGAGTCCGATTGCGCGCTTGGACGTCAAAGTGACAGCCTCCTACAAAGACTATGTGAGAAGGCGAGTCCCCTAACACGACCCCGCTGCTTACAATCAATGTTCTGATATCTCTTGGTGTCACCGCCTGGAATATCGCGACCCCGAAAGACACAAGGGAGCTCAAAGGATCCAAAGTTCCTTGAGGCGTGAACGCATTATCCACATTATTCACTGCCATTGCCACTTTGATACCATACTCCTTCTCGATGAGCGGCACCCGCAACGTGCTCCTTGGAGGTCCAAGAGGATCGCCCTGATGAATCCTTCCTTGGATATACATGTCCGACTGTGGCAATCCCACGATAGTGATTGGTAAATCGCCTATTGCTACGCTCAGGGCACGCCATTCTATCGGGGAGAATAATTGCAAACGCGTCGCGTGCCCGATTGTGACACATAGCCGGAGTGAATTGCGATCTGTGCCATGTGGTGATGGCAAGCTGGCCGCCTGTCTTTGTTGAATGCTCCCAGCATCCGCGACGTCTGCTTTGATCGAGACTGGTACATTGTCTTCGGGAGGGAAGTCAGGACCACTGAAACGGCAATACATCCTGGCTTGTCTTATGACTTCATGGATAAGGGGTTCTGCCGCTGGGTCCAAATTATAGTCGAGGTGAAAGTCGATGTGACGCTGTGGGGTTGGTGGAGACCCCGTGGAGTTCATGGCTGCCTCGAAAATGAGTTTGATATTCTTTTTTGCTTGTTCCTTCGTCGGTTCAACATAGGGTGCGGATCCTACTGCAGACACATCCTCCCTTTTGGCGGCTTCACAAAGGAGAGTATAATTTTCTCCCGGTTCGACGTCAGAAGAATCTCGGAATAGTGCCTCCTGCGCGAATACTACAAAACGTCACGTCAGACAGGCGGAAGGAAGACTGCAAAATTAGAGCGGATCCACCTGCAATTTGGACGTCGCACACATCCCTGTATCGAGCCTTCAGCTTCGACGCCACGTCGAGACACGAGAACCCAACGATGGTGTCGACTTCTACATGAGCCCGCATAGAGGTAACCCCATTCTCCACACTTTCTTCGATCAGACGTGCTCCGCGTTGATATATGTCATCAACGTCTGCAGGAAACCCTGCCTTAACCTTCGCGGTGACGGCCATTGCCTCTTGGAAATCCCTGTATGATCGGAGATGAGTCGTTCATGTTTGGTTTTCTCCGAATAGTGTGAAGCGGTAATAGGAGGAGATAACAGAGGAAAACGGCGGTGAGCAAGTAGCGCGGGTTTCGCACCGATTCTCCACCAACAGCGGGCGGCGTTCACCAGTACCCAGGGCTACGGTTCCGGGATCTTGCTATAACTTCCACATAGGAGAAGAGCATGTATGGACATACCCTTTCGCAAGGTCGCCACACCTATCCAAAATGAAACACTTGTCGAGATGAATATGAGAATGGCATAGCCTTGCCCAAGGTCATTCAGCTAAGCCCCTGCCAAAGTGTGGGAGACGCACGAAGGCAACATGATGCCCCCTCCCGCATCCAGGATTTGCACGTCCTCATCCGCCAGTACCTCCTGGCCAGAATCCCCTGTTCGAGACACGTCGATAACCACACCAGCAGAGCATTTCACGGTCCAAGTGCCACCATACCCGGTTTCTTCGCTCCATGATTGCAATCGAGATGGGGGCGGTAGACGGACATTGGTGATCCACAAACCTGACGTGTTCCTTGGCTCCCAAGTGCGTTGCACCGGCTCCTCAGATATTACACTCGGCATGAATCAAATGACATCTAATCCTAGTAGATAAAATAGGTCAATCAAAACGATGTACGAGAGGGAGAAACCCTGGCAGATGGTACCTTCGAGTCGCGAACCACAAAAATGAACGCTGGGCGTAATTTAATGTATGTTCTCCTAATATGCCCAGCAAAGCAAAAAGCAAAGACAGACTGTACGGGCGGTATGAAGGTCGGCGCAACGGTTGCGATAAGACAAGGAGTGATGACGCTACGCCAGGACACATGGTCTTGCCCGACACCGAGGACGACGCAGCCACTACCATATATATCACCATTTCTCCCAGAGAGCCAGACACGTGGGACGAACCTGCCAGACTTGCCAGTGTTCGTTGGACATGAGCGGCGGCTGTCTCCAAGGTCTGTCTTCTCTCCTTCTTGTATTAAGTTTTTATTAAGGTTCCCTGGGAATCTTCGTAACCGGAACCGGGCGCGGACCTAGAACGCTTCGGATGGCGTGCTTGTCAATGTAAGTCCAATAGCGTTGTCGGTATTTGCAAACGTGAGTGTGTCTCCCCCAACGTAAGCGCGTATATTAATGAAGATATTTCCTTTTAAAACATTCCTCTGCTTCGCTGCCAGAGGCTGACTGAGGATATTCATGTCTGTTGGGCACGTTACATGCCTATATCGAACACCCACCTGTCAAAAATTTGGGGGTGACGCTCGACTTGGACAAAATGATAACACGTTCTAAGTAAAAGCCCCATTATATGCGTCAGGTGTCTCCACTTTCATTAACGCGCACTTACAAAAAAGAGGCGACCGAAAATTGAGGAGCGCCAACGTTTTGAGTGACTATAGCCTAAAAGCGAGACAGGCCAAAGATGGCAAGTAGGTGACAGGATACTAGAACGGCGATTCCGCGGGGCGGCCCCTACGGTTGGGCACGTTTTCCGACGCCCTCGTATGGCTACCACCGTGACTAGCCAACCTTATGGCCCCTAGTCCACGCGTATGAGCCATCTGCCGGTACTTGTTAATATACTGAGAATCATTAACACCTATGTAGGCAAGTTGAACGCGAACACTCGGTGTCGGAAATGAGTGTCATACGAAACAAGGAAAAGGCCTTACCTGAATTCATTAGCTTCATCCATGAAATGCCACCGGTGCCGGTACTTAGGCCCTGCTTGAGGTCTGACCTAGCGCCAGTACCGCCAACGACGAAACACGAAGCACCCTCGTTGTCGGGTAAATTGATATTCCAAGGCATGCGGTGGGATTTCGGCACTGAGAAAATCAAGAATCAAAAGAACATCACGATTCTCATATATGGAGTGCGATAACAACGGTCCTGGTGGTCCTATATGAACAGCCAACTGACATCGTGTTTCGTCTATTCAAAATGAAATTCTTGAGCACAAGACCCCTCGAGCTAGAAGCTGCTAAAGACCCACCCCGACATGACGATATGGGACCGTTACTCAATGCGTTGATGTTTTCCAATTCGGTCCATACTACTGGAACGCGAAGTTTATTCGCGTTGTCGCGGGTGCATTAGGAGGCTTTATCACTTGTCAAAAGGCGCAGATGAATGATTTTCGCAGATATTGAAGCTTGATACTCGAATATGAAGGCAGGTGAATGATATGAAGCCCTAGGGGAGAACAAGTTAAACCATCATGGTCGTGAAGAAAAAACAACCATCAATCACTCGCAAACTTTTGATAATGAAATTAAAGACCGATAAATCACGTACACTGGCCTTATACGCACTACTCCACCACTCCGGCTCCGCGCTGTCTCATAAAGGAGGGGTAACCGCCAGTTAATAATTCGTAGCCTTCCTTTGTCACCACATAATAAAGTAGACTTTGATGAGCATCTAGGCGCTGTCGTCCTTCTTTCTTGTCACGGCGCAGTTGTCAACCATCACAGACTTAGCTTCCCGTGAATACAATTCACTAAATGAAAAAAGTGACGAAAGTAAACGAGCGACTCGGAACCTCTAAACAAGGGGAAAGTTGCCGTCCTGTACCCATCACCCTTACGAAACCTGGCGGGCCCGCTTTCATTCAAGGTGGTCCACGTAGACCTTGCCGTTTTCTACAGGTCCCAATCACATCGGGAGCTGATCAAGGATCGCAGAAGTTTGAGAACAAGAACACTGATTACGATGAAAGATTAGCAAACCAATACAGACTACGTACAAGGTAGATGCCGGGTGTCGACGATGTACCAAAATCGAGTTGGAGTCTAAGTAGCGATACGACGTGATCCCTAGTCCGTTCCACTGTGGCGTTTCCCCACAGTACACACGGGAAGAACATCTGCCGTAGTCCATGTCTCCTAAATGTAAAGATCTCGAGGCGAGGGTGCACACAGCGGTCTCTGTCCGTTTGGCGGTGGCATGTCATCGCTCAAGAGCAGAGCAGAAGGAGAGGAAAAGGTTACGAAAGTCACGAGAATTCCTATTCCTGTCGCTCTGAGGAAAGTCGAAAGGGTATTCCGCCAGATAAGCGTCAAAGCACGAAGATGAGGTTATTGCTGATTAAATAATAAGAAATATTCACAAGAACCAATACCGTGTCCGCTCGAGGAAAAAGAGCCTAAATCATATCGTAAAATGTAAAGCAAGAACGAATGTATCGCACGCCAGCGTACCTGACTACAGCACGGCTTGCATGAATTCCTCCTTCTCGTAGAGAGGAAGATAGGCGTTGAGATGAACGACGACCAACAACGAAATCTTGTCCGCCAACGACTGTACCTCCTCTGTCAGCATTTCTAACCCGTTTCCCCTCTCCTGAATTGGCTTCTTCATCTCGAAAAGCGGCTGAGGTGGGGGCCTTAGCGCGACTCCTTGGCAGTCTCGTGACAATAAAATTGCTTCGCCACAACCCTCGATCTCATGGCCCATCATCTTTTCTAGAGCAGCTTCCGCGCGCGCAGGATAAACATCAGCCAAAACCTTCTCGAAGACCACATTCTTCAACCGCCCATGGAGTAACCTCCTGAGGGAAGAGTCAAGTTTCATGTTAGTGATGACCCATTTTCGCGCGACCGACACGGTGCGCTCATCAGGCACATCGTCAGCCCCACAGGATAGCGATGTTGTTTGTGTGTGCCTTTGATTACGTTGGGCACTTGTAGCTCGACGCGCGACCTGTAGCACAATATCATCTATCGCGCCCTTGAGCTTATCGGTCACCTGGTTTTGATTAGATCCAGCAGACGAGGAGACATCTGCAGAGCCATCTGTATCCTTAAGGAAACAGATACCAAGGTTCCTGGGTCCGATCGCACGTATCTCCCGTTTCAGGATTGTGGCGTATTCATCCATACGTTCTTTCTGGTACTTGCCTTGTCCCGAACATGAAACGAGTTGTCGGTAAAGCAACAAGAACATCCAGAGAGCAACGGTATCCGTTATCTCGGAGGTATGGGTCTGAATGCGTCCTTGATCGAGATAGAGCGTTTCCGGAAAGGTTGGGAATGGAAGGTCTAGCATAGGCGAGGGGTGGAGATTCGTTGAAGAGGTGGCGGAAGGAGAGGAAGGTGATGGCGGATTGAATACCATATCCACAATACTTCGCACCACGGAAATGTAAAGCTGCTGCTTCTGGCCGAGTGAAGCGTAATGTATGCCTTGAGGCTGCAACGGGTGTTTAATCGGTTCACGCTGCGAAGAAAACGAGCTGTGCGCAAGGCGGAGCCATTCTTTGGTGACAGGCAGAGAGGGGTCGATGCTACGTCGGCTCCTTAGCATCTTCCGTTCGAAGGAGCCAGAACTGTATACGAGGAAGGGTCGCAGTGTCTGCATTTGGTGATTCGCAATGTCCTAGACGTAAAAATTTACATTTCCATTTGTATGGAGGGAAAAAAAGTCAAACGGCGACTTACCAATTTCATGAGTTCTAGAATTTCCAAACAATTTCGGACCACTTTTACGGCATCTCGTATTGTTCCATTGCGACCCGGAGCGCATGCCTTGGCTGCCTCGACCATGCTGTCAACGGCATGGTCACGCATTGGGGCACAATGAGCTTTGAGCGTCGCCCCTATCACTTGGAACAAGCCAGAGGGATCAAAGACGCCGTGTTTGAGCTCCTGCTCGATGAGATCTGGGTCAAAAAGAGAACGTATATGCTTCGCTTGTTCTGTGTGCTCCTGGATAGGGGCTTGAAGGAAATCCGGATTCACATACGGTCCAGAAAGCATAGAGAGCGGCTGTATCACATGAAGCAAAACCTCGAGAAACTCGTTTAGCAAAGCACGGACGCGAGGAGGGCTGCGGACGGTGACGAGAGAGGGAGAAACAGAGAAAGCGAGCGGCGCATCGGTGGGAAGAGGAACCTGGCTGCAAACACACACGGTAGGGACATATTTCCGACTGGACGCATCATAAGAAACGCAGGTACAGCCAGACTCGATTTCCCGAGACACTGCATCCCAGTAACGGTCAACGTATTCTTTTTTCCGACGATGGCCCGCAGGTCTAAACTGCAGGCCGGGATCGAACAAGATATCATGTCCTGTACACGGGTAGGATATTGAGTATGGGGAAGGGCGAAGAGGTCGTGTTGAGACGCACGCAAGGGAGTGTTGTGCACAATTTCGTTGAAATCCAAGTCCTTGAGGGTTTGCCGGTTGATCAGGGGCACCATTGGCGGGATGTGAAGTGACGCGATGTCCAACGTGGCGGTAGATATTGATGGGGCTTCGTCGGGAACTTCTAGCGACAGCCGTGGAGTTTGCAAGAGGACGGGGCTGGGATTGAGACAGAGGTTCATGTCCTCGCCTTCACCATCAGCCCGGTCAATGACTGGGTCCGAAAGGGTTAAGGCTGTTGGTGAGGAGGGCGAAGATGGCTGTTCGTGAAGAGAGAGCTGGGAAGAGATGGTTTCACGGACAGGCTGCGAGGATTTGAGAGGAAACGCGGCAGCGAGGACGGAGGGAGAGGTAATAGGCGTAGAAACCTGGGGTGAGGATGGTGCGTTCCATAGCGGGGGTCCGGAGTCGGGTGAAAGCCAAGAGAGCCGGGGAGCCTTTGGAGGACGTGCAGAAGAGTCCTTGTCGCGGTTCTGTCTGACATTCTTTGGCTTGTCGTCGTCGTGGTCGTCCTGACGAGACTTGCGTTTGCGATGGTTCAGAGAAAGCTCGTGGGCGAGATCATCCATACGGGGTAAGAGGAGGAGAGGATGGCACGGAAAAAAAGAAGGATAGTAAGGGGAACGGGGCTATATAAGTAGTAAGGGGCGAGGGGGAACACATGGCGAGAGAGTGTGTTGTGTGCAGACAGACAGCGTTACAGACTCTCTCAGGCCCATCGCCCCCCTTGAAAACCGGGTCCGTAGTTAAGCCACACGCGCTACCCACGCTGCAATTGAGCGAGTACAAGCAATTGACCACAATTCCCCGATTACTCGACCCTCAAGGCTGGCGTGCTAGTGGTTGAGTTGTGCGGAGATGATCGTGTACGTCCGAACGGCCAGATCTGCATTTCGGCCCTGCCAGATTCATCACCCTTCTCCGCGGCATCCTCATGACGTTTATCGCTAGATACATCCTATTAATCTTCATTTTCCACACATTATCCTCTCTCACGACTTTCGCCTCGTGCCGTAACTCTCTCTACCTACTACTCACCGTCTTCTACGGAATAGAATCACGCTCAAAATATCCGACACCACTACCATTCCTCTCCAAAAGAGTAAATCAGACCCGACTCCTTGATCCTCCTACGTGTCATATCTAAAACCCACCCAAAAGACCCACCTTTGGCATCTCGTCTTGAAACATTGACACCGCTACTACCCACCCCACATCACCAGCCAGAATCCTCCTTCAGAGTTCCCCAACCTCCTCGTGTTCAATCCCAAAAAGAGACATGATTCAGCCATTTTCAAATTAAACAGAAACACATCCTTCTCTTCCTTCAAGCTCCGAGAACAAGCCGAGTCGTCCCATTCTTGTCTCATAAAACAAGGTTTTGCACGCTTTCACGTCCTGGGCTTGGGACTCGTTCCCATCAAACGGTTCTAACCAGCGGGTATTCGAATACCCGCGCATACGACGTTTCCCTCTATCAAGCCACGACCCAAACAGCCCCTAGGAGAGACAACTGAAATGTTCGCGGGTAGACAATTCTAGTAAATCCTCACGTTTTCTCCAGCCCCCATCAGCCCCCATCAGATGTCAAACGGCTAGTGCATCGTATCAAGATTCATTTTTCGACATGCCCAAACGGGTTTTTCTCAAATCAGTCTTAGGCCAATTTGTTGACCGCCAATTACTAGCTCATATACATTAGCAGGGTATGAGTAGGCTCCATTCATCTCCACCGAGCGGCCTAAGGAGGGGGCAGTTGCACAGTACAGAACATATCCGGGGGCTGGCGGCGCGCAGTTGCCAAAAGCTAAACTCAGGCAACAACCTGCGGCGTAGACGCCGTTCCCATCACAAGACCAGCGGCAGCATTCTTGATCTCGTAAGATAGCACTAACCCCTTCCCAGGCCACTGTCATTTCCAGACACCCGGGATTCATCTAGTCTCAACACGCAGAATCCTCTGGTACTTGGAGTAACTTCAACGTTCTAGTTTCGGTCGCAGAAGTAATCTCGTCAAATAAAAGCGGGGCGATGGATCTCTGGATCACTGATAAAGGGATTTAGACTTTTCATTTCCGGGGGACAAAAATACCTCCCAAAAATTACAGACCACCCCAGTATTGTTTTGTCAAAAGTGCCAAAGCACCAAACAAGGGTCCATACCCCAGTCCTCCGCAATGTTGGCACAGTTAATGCAAGTCCACGCCCAAACAACGGGGACCAACAGTAGCTGGCAACTCATCTATTGGGTGTAAAACCAGTCATGCTGAAACCTAACACTGAAACTTTAATCAAAGGTTCAAAAGTAATAGGGGGTGAAATACATCAATAAAACAGTCAGAATAGGCTGGACAGGCCGTCACATTACACAGAGTACGAAGCTTCATAGCAATGGACCCTCTATGCATCAACCAGCTTATCTTCCTGTCGTGCGGCACTCTCGCTGAGTTCGGCACCGGAGGCAGGTTTCCTTGTGGCCTTGCGGGCGTAGAATTCTGCGACGATCTTAGGGTTGATCCGGTTGAGCTGTTCCTTGGGGAAAATACGAAGCAACGACCAGGCGAGGTCCAACGACTCAAAAATTGTCCGTGATTCATATGCGCCTGCAGGCAAGTGGAGAGATGAGTATTTTAGCGGGAGTACGTGACACGCATGGGACACAGATCCTTACCCTGTCCCACAAACTGCCGTTCGAACTTATCAAGGAACTCCAACGCCAGCTTATCTTCAGGAGACAATGACTCCTCACCAACAACAGCCTTCATGGCTGCAGCATCTCGGCCGATAGCGTATTTCGCGTACTAGTCATGTAATGGAGTCAGGTTAGGGAATCGTGAGGCCACGATGTGCAGGCCATATCAAATATAGCACAGCACATCGTTGAAAAGGACCAGAAACCCACCAGCTGGTTTGAAACATCACCGTGGTCCTTCCTCGTCAATTTCTCACCAATAGCGCTCTTCATGAGACGGGAGAGGGATGGGAGTACATTTATGGGCGGGTAAATCTGTCGGTTATGCAGCTGCCGGTCAACGAAGATTTGCCCCTCGGTAATGTATCCCGTAAGATCAGGAATAGGATGGGTGATATCTAGATGAAGTACACGCGACATCGTGAGTCAATCAGTGGATGTGAACAATGTACGCTTTCTTACCATCATTAGGCATCGTAAGAATGGGTATCTGGGTGATAGAACCGTTTCTACCCTCCACACGTCCTGCCCGCTCGTAGATCGTCGACAAATCGGTATACATGTAACCGGGATAACCACGGCGACCAGGAACTTCCTCTCGAGCGGCAGAAACCTAGTGGCAGGATTTCAGCACGTGTTCATTTATTTTAACGAAAAATGAATAAGCAAGCAAACTCACCTCACGCAAGGCATCTGCATAGGAGGACATATCCGTCAATATGACCAACACGTGCTTCTCGAGCTGGTACGCATAGTACTCGGCTGTCGTGAGGGCCAAACGGGGCGTGATAATACGTTCAATAGTGGGGTCATTTGCGAGGTTAAGGAAGAGTGTGACACGATCCAAGCTTCCATTAGACTCGAAATCCTCTTTAAAGAAACGTGCCGTCTCCATGTTGACGCCCATAGCAGCGAAAACGACTGAGAAGTTGTCCTCATGACCATCATGGACGTCCTTCGTGGGCCGCTTAACTAAGCCAGCTTGGCGCACGATTTGAGCAGCAATCTAAACGAAACGAGTGGCTCATTGAGGACACGGGTTAAGTCACGACTACATAAGTAACGTGCCTCGTTGTGGGGTAGACCAGCAGCAGAGAAAATGGGGATCTTTTGACCACGGGCAATTGAATTCATAACGTCGATGGTTGAAATACCCGTCTGAATCATTTCCTCGGGATAGATTCGCGAATACGGGTTGATCGGAGAACCTGGACAGAAATGGGCAGTGTAGGTTAACTCTGCTTGAGCGAAGAATCCGCATATACTCACCGTTAATATCCAGGTAATCTTCTGCGAATACCTTGGGACCTTGGTCGATGGGATTTCCTGAACCGTTGAAGATGCGACCCAACATGTCCTCAGCGACGGGCAACTTCATGCTGCTTCCGGTAAACTCTACATGGGTAGCCTTCACGTCAACTCCAGTAGTACCCTCAAAAACTTGCACGATAGCCTTCTTTCCCTGAACTTCAAGAACCTGACCGCCACGCTTTGTGCCATCAGGCAGGGTGAGTTGCACGATTTCGTTGTATGAAGGGAACTAGATGCCGCCTGGGTTAGTATTGGCCGCAGTTTCCCCAGGAGAAGAGTGTCCTGCACACCTTGACGTTATCCAGTACCACCAGAGGCCTGAGTGATATGACGATGAGTGCTCAGGCAATGGAATGGCAACTACTCACCCGTTGATAGCGGACACAGTCCTGTAATCTACAAGCTTTCAGAGTCTATTCCTTGGGAATGTATCCCGCCGTTTACGCACCAAGATGAGGTTGAACCCGATACTCTCTGGTTACTGCAGCAGCGTTAATACGCGCCAATTCTTTGTCGCTTATGCGTGGATCGGACATGGTTTTCAGATGACCTTGGGTGAACGTCAAAACAGCGTGAAATATGAGCAGAGATGATCAATTTATGATCCCTACCCGTCGGATGAGGGGGAAGAGCGAAGGGTGACGAATACCGAACCTGTACAATCTCGGACCGCAGCGACGTCGTGCAAGCACCCAGATATTACATTAGCTTCCCACGGGTCTCCCTGTTCTGGTGCTCCACAGTTCCTTCTGTATGGTGAATTAGGTGAATTATCTCCACTGCTCCCACTATCTTAAGAAATGCTAACTAGAAGAGACTCTATAAGCCGAGAAGATGCGTCCTTTATCATTCCAACGTTTTCAGAGGACCTGATTAACAGACCGATCAGCATCACAATACGTAAGATTTCTGTGCACACATACCACTCTGTTTCCAACAGGATGCCCTCCGCCTCCTCTTCAATGTCCAATGAGTCAGAGCCTTGCAACAACGAGTATAGGTATTCGGCGGTATCTGCCCGGATCTGTTCAAGCCCCGACGGATTGTCACAAACATGTTCAGGACACGAGGTATCCGATCACCTACGCGTGGATAAGGATGTGCGAGGAAATCACCCAGACGAGAGATAGCCATGTTAGATACAGCTTGAATGGTGATCAAGTTGGCCGTTCTTCAGCTGTTCGTCAGAGAGGTTTCAACTAACCAAACAACAGTTTCCTACATTTTCATCGATTCTTGGATTCTCTGGACGCTCTTAAAACGCCCGACATTCCTGGTGGCTAGATCAAGCAAGGCAGACAAACTGGGGTGAGGGTCGACATCGGGTCAACACGCATTTCTTTATTATGAACGTTACCTCTCCATTCCCCCCGGATGGTCCGCGAGTGATCGAAGGACATCAGCCTCAAGAAGTATAGAAAATGTCTGGAGCACAGGAATAACAACCGCATTCGAGGTGGGATTTGCCTTTGCCACGCCCATGACATCTGTCACCAGGCTTACAAGGGAATATCCATTATTGTCGGAAGCCGGTAGTGATTTGGCATATGTTGCGAAGCTTGTCGCGGCTGGTCGTTGCTGGAGATCGGATCAACGGGGAGTGCATCGACGAAAGTAATGGACCAACCGTGCTGTCAGTTTTGCAACTCAGACTGAGAATCAAACCCTTCAACACGAATGGCCTATACTCCGGAATATCGAGTAGCCGAACAGCTCGAGGGAAAAGCCAAGCTCCATCGGCCCAGTCCACTAGTTCCTCACCCAGTCTATTCGCAGCCAGCCAAGGGAAGCGGGATTGACGGACAGCCTCCTTCAAGAATAAATCCTCCAAGAGGGGTGAGCCTGGTAGGGACCAGGTGAGTTCTGCCGACTGGACTGGCGCTAACTTGAGCAAACGCAAAAAGCATGCCCCAGCTTCCTGTCGCACGTTGTCCAATCTTTCCACGCCCTGCTTCAAGATTCCAGCTACGGCTTGTTGATATTTCAAGAGTGGCAGGAATTCCTGAAAGTCCTCAGTCAATCCCGAAGCGGAGAATAGGTCTTCAATACAGGAGGTCAATCCTCGGACGCAGGCAATGCGAACCCAAGATCCAACATCGCCCCGTTCGTCGATCGTATAATCGTCCAGCCCTGAGAGAAGGCTCTCAAAAATGGTTTGTACTACGGAGGGTGACAAGCCTAGTGATGGGGCGTTGTGAGCTTAGATGTGAAGTGGGTGGGATAAGCTTACGATCTGTGAGATTAGGCAAAAGCGTGTGTAAAAGCTGGGGAAGGGCTTGGTAACAATTCCTCCGAACTTCAACAACAGCTTTTGACTATTTGAAGATGAGGTTCACTGGACTCGGGACCTAATTCTCACTCACAGTTGTTTTCGCGTGGTCGAGTAAATACCCTAGAGCAGGATTGAGGCCTCCTTGACACTTGTTGTAATCAACGAGTCCTAAAACACGAGGAAGGCTTTGCTGGACGATGGGCAGAGCGGACTTCAGGTCCTTAATAAGCCTTCAACATCACTAGGTATCTCAATGAGGCTCTGCAGAATATGAGGAAACCCACTTTTTGACATCACCCGAAAGGTCCTCCCTTTTGCTTATTGTTGCGTAAGCAGTGGCCGCAGCTTCTTGCACAGTCTCAAGCCTAAAGCGCAATCCATGATCAATGATCTTTCGCCAATATGGAACAGAACATTGTTCTTTGAGTTCAATCTCGGTCAAGGTAATAGCGTTGCCGATTAACTGACACGCAGCAGCGGTAACGATACCATTGCGAGGTCCAAATAAGACGTCTTGATTCACGCGCGATAAATGGGAGAATGTCTGGTCATCCATTTTAGTTCAATTGAATAAAAAGTTGGCTGCAGGCCCACCTCCCGTAGCAGTCGTTCTTTAAGTTCAGCATCATCCACCTTTTGTCGGTACGCGAACGAGATCTCGCTTAGTGCCAAAAGGGCGCCTTGAACGTCAGAGATATCAAATGACTTGAGTAGTTCAATCTGATGAATACCCATCAGTACCAGTTGTTCGGGATGTCGCAGGAGCATCCGTACCACTCTCTGGGTAGCGCTGGGTCCGAGTTCGAGAAGATCTAGTTCGCATATCACTCGAAGCGACTGAGAACCTAGCTCTCTCATCCCCGAGTCCCAATGTCGCAACACTACATTCAACAAGTGATCAATCAGATACGTCCTGTACTCAGGGTGCCTACAAGGACACATGACATAAGTATGCGTGTAACGATGAATGTACGAAGCGTGGAGACTGACTCTGCTACTTGTGGCGCGGCAATGAGGAACGCATTTCGCCTGCTACTGACCGCATAGAAGTCCGTTTTCCTAAGCACGTCGATGCCATGAGGAAACAAGCCCTATCGAAGCCTATTACAATCTGTTTGGCGAATGGCGAAGAAACATCTGAGAGACTCACAGTCCTTCCGACATGTTCCTGGAACGCTGCGCTAGCAGCCCGACGAATATGTATTTCCCTGTCAAATAGTGCGACTGTGACCAATTGGCGAGCCAGGTCACCCGCATGGGGTTGTAACGAAGCGACATCCAGAGTTCTGGCAAGGGACCAAAATACATAAGCGGCTGCGTCACGAACGTTGGAGCCAATGGAGTGGGAGCCTTTGCGAAGGTCGAAGTATAATGCCTTTGATATCCACTTGATGAGAATCGGAAGTTGATCTGGGTCCACCAGGCTTCGGCGGGCTATCTCGGCACATGCAAGAGCAGCACCATGCCAAGTCCCTTCCGCAATTGCAGGAAGGTCGTAGATACTTGCAACTGCTGTTGAATGAATACTGAACATGTCCATGATGGTGTCAAGGATTTGGGAGGCAAAATCCTGCGGTAGACGTTCGGCTATGCGAGCCACTCCTTTTGCTGCAGACCAGCGTACGATAGTATCCTGGTGTTGCATTAACACTGGAATTTAGCTAGAACGTTATCACTCACTTTGTCTTGAAGTGCTTCGAATAAATGCTGGAGAAGGGTCTCCACGACCTCTGGCACCTCATGTTCCTGCAACAGACACTCGTTTTCCAAGAAGTGCGAGGAACCATCAAGCACACGGCCTCTCCTTCTAACTTTGGGCGCTGGGAGTATCCGTATCGGTATTCTTGACATGAGTTTGGCCCTCATCTTTCGAAGGAATGTGTTCCCGGCGAGAGGAGGAACATCGTTAACCAGATAGATGATTTTCAAGTAGCTCGACACCAGGTCATGAACTTGCTCCGCGGAACCAGATTTGACGACCTCATTAATGACTTGGATGTGTCCAATGACCTGCGCATCCATCAGACGGGAGGACAGAAGGACTTTTAAAGTTCGCTCACTGTAATAACGTCCATGGTCTGCGAACGAGCCTGTATTTCGAAGGAGCGAACAAATTCGGGAAATGCGTACGCCATATCCTTGCTAAGTATCACAAAATAAGTCGCGATATATGCGTAAGATTAACTCAGCCAGCGTACCGCATATAAAGTCGCGACAGAAGTACAGCAGCCCCCTCCCTTTCCAGTCCAGCTTTGCCTAGGTACGCTTTTCCAACAAGTTCTAGAGACCTGGCAGTATGGCCAAGCTTGGCTTCCTCGTCGAATTGGGCCAAATCGAAGGGTATCATGGCAATAAGAGACAACCAAAGCATCATCACATAACGAAGCGCCCACTGGGCAGCGTCCTGGACAATACCACTTTCCGTTAGCATAAAATTGAGTGCAATGGGCATATCGGCGATTTCATGAGGAAAGAATCTAGCTGCAACAATCATCACTTGTGCCCAGCGCTTCAAAGGACAATCTGGACGAACTGATGGTCTTGTAGCCCCGAAACTTGATGTACCCATATAGCAGCGAAGAAAGCCGCCAGACCCTCCTGCCTGAAGGTGCTCTCTGGGAACCTCCGTGGTAATCATGTGCGAAGGCTTTGATCTTGCCGACGACAGGGGATACTAGAGATTCAAGGAAAGGATCCAGAAGATATGCCTGTTCCTGGTACTCATTGAACTGTTCGAGTATGAATCTCCCTATAGAAATATAACCGGCGAAAGACATACGATGCTCGTGAGCTTCTGCAACGATAGAGTCTCCCTCGTATCGAAGTCATGATTCGGTTCTTCGAACAAGTCAAGGTTGACTAGCGAGTCCTGGGCTGCAAGGAATTCGTTGTATTTCTCGAATGTCGCGTGGAGCTTGTCTTTTTCATATGCCATTTGCTAGGAGGAGGCTTGTTAGATACGATTGATATGATTAACTAGGCATCAAGTTCGAAATTACGAACAGGTTATCACTGGCTGAATCGAAGTCATTGGCTAGCGAACTTGGTGTTTGTAGTCACCTTTTGAGGCAAGCACTCCCGGACCGGACGGTCCGTGACTTGCGGCTGATGTGCTATTGAACTTGGTAATAAGGCTTACCATCCCCCTTAACAACGACATTCCGTGGTTTAAACTTCTACCCTATCACTTCACTTTGGAATCACTTCGAGGAGCTTCTTGAGCGGTTATTGCTCTCTATGAAGACGGAAAATCCCAAACATGGTCTAAAGCGCAAGAGGAGTGAGACCGAGAACCTTTTAGTGAGTCCACTTCTTCAGCGAAATGGCAAGCGGGAGCTGACTGACTGAAGTAGGGCGACGAGTCGAAGGTCCCTGGCAAGCTGGTAGGCCAACCAAAGAAAAATAAGCACAATATTCACGGTTCTGCAGCATCATGGCCTGAAGGAAATTCGAAAAGCTGCTAAGAAGGCAAAAATTTTCGAGACACAAAAACTTGTCAAGAAATTGAAAGACTTGAGGTTAGTCATCATTCACTGTCAATGGGTATCGATGTCTAATCCAGCACGACAGGAAAGATGTGGACAAAAGTTCAGATGTCGCAGAACATGAGGCGCAACTGAACATCCTTAAGGTTGTCTCCGTTCCTCCTGATAACCAACAATAGCTTATCGCTCCACACAGACAATCGAACATGAATTGCTCGCCAATACTGCCACGAAGACGAAAATTTTGAAGGATCGTGTATTATCGCAACACGAACAGATCCGAGAAGCCTTATCACGGGAAATTGGCGATAACCTGCTACCAACTATCACCCCAAATACCTCGGCAGCGAAACTTCACAGCCGATTGCTCAGTTCCAAAATACTAGCAGTAGAGATCTCGGCTCTATGCGACGATCTGCGGAAGCTTTCCGGTCATGAGCCCAAGAAAGCACGCATCGAGGTCGACGAAGCAGAAAACTTGAACACACGCCAGGCAATTGGGAGCTTGACGTCACGTAAAGCGGATTCACCGAACATACTCCTTCATGTCGACACGGAATCCGAAGAGAACGTTGAGGAGACCGGCTGGGAATCAGGGACGGTGGAGGACTACAATGCCGACGGTTGGGAGTCGGGGTCTATCTCCCCGGCTGAGGGGGACTCAGGCGTTTCCCGCAATGAAGGGGAAGGCGACGATGATGGCGACGATGACGACGATGGTAGAACTCCGCAGATTGCCTCCAACAAGTCCCCACGAAATACAACTAAACAATCTAGCGCGACATCCACCTTTCTTCCGTCTCTCTCAGTGGGATTTATCCGGGGCTCAGATGAATCTGATTGGAGTGATAACGAAGCAAGGATCGCTGACTCGGGCAAAAAGAAAAACCGGCGGGGTCAACGTGCTCGGCGAGCGTGAGTGTCCATCTCCATTCATCGTACATCTCACTTATCTCTCCCACCAGTATCTGGGAGAAAAAATACGGGAAGAACGCAAATCACAAGAAAAAGGAACTTGAAGCTCAAAATAACCAGTTCCATAAGGATGGCGGGAGACACAAGCGGGAACACAGTCACCGCGGGCCGCTCCCCAAACCTGCAAAACGGAGTAACATCAACGACCGAGACAAACAAGAAAAGCCCGATCAACAAGGTTCCGCACGACTAGAAATATCCCGTCAGCGGAACCCCGCAAAAACGAACGACCGACCTCTGCACCCATCATGGGAGGCGAAGCGAAAACTGAAGGAGAAGCAGAGCGCAGGTATTATACCAAGCCAAGGAACGAAGATCAAGTTCTCAGATTAGTGCAATCTATGTATGCGCCGATGACATTATGAAACATCTTGTCCATCAGGACATCTGACTACCCTAACCCAGTGAATAAAACATACAGGAACTTAAATGGATTGTCTACAATAGGCATATCGTCATCGCAGTCATCTCGCATGCATCTCGGCTTATGACATCAAGCACGCACGGTTCTGCAAGCATGCTTCCTGCCGCCCTTTAGCCTGCACTCTCTTGAACACCAACTGCCTCCGCACTTTCCGCATTGAGGAAAGCCACTTCCTGCACGTTTGCATGTCAAGCAGATGTCCTTCCTCGCATAGAACTTGGATCGCTGTTCGAGGTCGGCTAGGACAGGGTGGAGGTCGGGAGGTTGATTCCCCGATTGTGTCCGTGTCCGTGATGGTCTCCGGACTTTGGGAAGCGTCGAATAAGCTCTCACAGGAGACGATGAGCGCGAAGAATCAGAGGATAGAGGGAGTGTACGAGTGATGAATGGTATGGGCGAGGATGGGGACGATAAGGATTCAGGCTCCTTCTCAATATGTGGGGATACATGTCTTGAACGACCCCTGACATGAGTAATAGTAGTGGGAAGGAAGCCGCGTAGGACTGCTGTTGCGGGAGTGTTGGGTATAAATGAACCGCACGCCATATGATTTTTAAATGAATTACTGGCGAAGAGGGTGGGTTCCGCCTTTGGAGGTTCGAGGTTGGGCCCCTGTGAGTTCCCTGACTTGACTGAAAGCAGGGACAGCGCCCGAGACCGTGCACGACGGTGTGAAGAAACTAGAGGGGTAGGGGAACTCGACTGGTTGACCATTAGTAAATACACAGAAGATAGGTGTAGAGGCTCACAGAGGGTGGTAAAGTGGAGAATGGATACATGTTAGAAGTACTCATCCGGAGGGAGGCTGCAAACCTTTGCCGTCTGGAATGCTCCCCCAAGGCGAGAAATTTATAAGTCCGCTCTATCTGTCCTGAACCCAAATAGAACGGGTGAAGAAGTCGTTAAATGCCGAAGAACGATAAGTAGGAAGATTCCACTCGCAGGAGATATTAGATGAATGTGTCTCGTGAGATGAATTGGGAATGGGCCCAAGGAAGGAAGGGGGTGGCTGAACAGAACAGAAAGACGAAATTTATGGAACCGAGTCAAAGGGAGAAGGTTGGGAGAAGATTAGAGGAGAAAGAAGTTAGGCAGATCCCAAAGTAGAACTAAGATGAATCTGGGGGGCTCACCCCTTTGATCAATCAACGGGTCACAGCGTATTCAATCATTATTAGTCCCGGATTTCCCAGGTACATAACTCTACTCGAAATTACTCGCAAAGCACATGTTACGGTAGCCTTCCGGTCCATGAGACCGTGTGTTGCCTTTTCGCGGAGTCTTCAGTAGCTACTGCGCGGCCAGACTGTGGCCAGCCGACACGGAGCGGATCATCACGGTAATTCAATTTTTTGCGAACATCATTGAAAGAGGCTCAGCGCTCAGGTTTTACGGTCACGAGGTCATATATCAAGCCAGGATCGAAGTAACTCGTTTCAGGTTTTTACGCCGTTACGCTATTCATGTTGATGTGTCTAGACTCTTAACACGGAGAATTGATGGGAGGACGGCGAGGTTTGTATGCTGAAATAACGCCTCAGCAAAGATAACCTGGGTTAAGCCATGGTAATAAACGGATGTTTGAAAGTGATTCACACCTCATAAATGCCCCATAACAAATAATAGGTAGAACTTGAAACTGCATAAACTTACATCTATGTCTCAAAGCTAGAGTGGGGATAAGCAAGTCGCCGAACGCGGCAGCAAGGATGGGACCCCCTCGTAGCACGCCATATTCCCATGCATCCGAGACGATTTTCACAGTTTCCATTCAACGTCTTCCATACGCTCCAAAGCCCGTCAATTCGCGCACACGACCACTAATGCTTGAAAGCAGGAACATCACAAATCGAGACGAATGAGATTAGGTTTACCCCTTTAATCGCTTGCCGACTCCGAATCGTAGACTGTCCCTGAATGTTTGCAAGAAACACCCCGAATCATACGTTGGACATTGTTATGGCACACGACCGGAAAACTCGAACGATGATTGGTCTACAACGCGGCTACTGACCTCCTCAAATTCATTTCTCCGTTTCTATTTGGATTCACTGAAGCCGATGTCAATGGAGATGGAAATAGCAGTCTCACACTACTCATAACTGTACCATCAGAACACTCTGAATAACCGGCCACCTCTTCGTAAACCTAGTTTGAAGCCGCGGTATTTCCAGGCGCCAGATACATGGCTACACTTCATGGGCCACTGGTGGAGAAGATGCATAAACTCCAAGCCTTTTTCGCCAAAGTTCGCACTGCCAGTATGTTATTTCGTGGTCATTGACGGCCAAGAACGAGTGGAGAAAGGCTCCAGTAGGCTCAATGAACCCCACAGACTACAGCCGCCGAGGTAGGGGGCCCCCCTTTGCGCCTATCGTCAACATTCCTAACCACGCACGTTCGTACCTAGTAGCGAATCGTAGTTGGGCTAAATTTAGAACACCACGTTTTTACGAACGCGGTCCGGTGACCTTAGAATAATTGGACCTGGACCTGAAAACAACTCCGCACTTTCACACTCTGACGAACCTCATACCTTTTTCCACAGATGTCCTTTCAGTATCTAGGCGAAAGCAGTGCGCACAAGGATAGCGAAGGGACGTTGTGGCAAATTTTCCGCGTTCGCGCAAAGTGGAACCAGCCGCAGCTTGGTCGCAGTTGGTTTCTGCAACAGGACCTCTTTGACCTGATATAAGGGCAGTCTATGGTCTATTTATCAACTCTGACTGGACGTAACCACTGCCTAAATTTATAGACAATCTCTCGTACTAGATATAGCCTGGAGATGTTCGCTTCTCTCAGATCAAGCCTGGGAAGCTGGTGCCAGTGCCGTCTTCCAATTCTAGCCGCGGTTTCCTGTCTGAAACATGACCTCAGTGTTGTGCGACTCGCCACCTCATGCCAAGCCTCACTTCTAGACCATGAAGGTTCCATGCGTCCACAGATCCTTGCCATACGCTTTCCATGACTCGTGACCACCTGGAGACGACAGGTGGACAGCCAGCTCCTCGGAACCGCGTGTGGAGAGTATCTGAGTAATAGGCGATTTCAGTCTGGGGGTCTATTGGCGTTGGTCAGGCGCTTGTTACTTGGCTCCCCTTCGCTCCCTCTGTTCCCCCTGCTATACTCGAGGCGACTATCTGCCTGCCTCGGAGAAAGCAGTTACGGTACGCCTCATGTGGATATAGCATGCCCGTGTATGTGGCAGTCCTGAGTCTGTCTTGGGCTCGGGGTACAGTGTCTGCACCTCCGTGGACGCCACCCAGGGCAAATGACGTCGGCACCGTGGTGTGACTTCTCGTCGATGACCAGGCAATAGAACGCGTTCCACAATCTGGGGCTCTAGGGTTGATCTCGCAGACCTGTAGGCCCCCCTCGCCCGTGTCGGCATGGGTCAAACTTGGAGCTAAAACCCGAAGGCCGTGGTACGACCTCGAAATCGGAATCCTATTCTTCCTGTTATCCCTCCCCGCATTATGCTCAGGCCCTTGAGACGACCACCTTGGCACTTGATTCCTACGAGCCACCACACCTAGCGCATTTCGCCAGTGGAATTTTGTGACTGTCCTTTCCGTTGCTCTTCAGATCCAAATGGGATTGCAGGAACTTTGGGGTCAACCACTGACGTAAACATTCCATCCCCCTAGCCGGTGATTCGGGGCTCCGTGTTGGTCTGATTATTCGTATATTGCAAGCCTCGACTCGCTTTGTCTCAGCGTTCAACATCCAATGTATCTGGTTCCCGAAGCGCAGCGCGGAGTATTTCGACTTTGCCACTTCGCCACGCAGACAATCGATGATCTCATTTGACTCAAATTGTTTATCATGTCAAGGGTCTTGCCTTCCTCGGAAAAAAGGCCTCGGCATCAGCATTGATCAACGTGTTTGGGATGGTGTACTTTCCTTGTCCTCTAAATTGTTCCATGTGTTTTTTGCACGCTTTCAGCAGTTTACACATATCATATCTAACAACCTGAAAGCTTGAAAAGGCGATACACTTGTTCAACTCTAGCCTCCCCCTGTCTTCCTGTTCTGGGATGATTGGAGCGTATTCACTAGCTGTAAAACAAGAAATAGATAGTCATAAGTGGCTGCGTCTGTATGAACAAAGAAATAAAGAGATCCTATTCATCCCTTACAGCATTGAGTATCGGAGGTCGAACGCTGAGCACTCTGAATATGGCCGCGTAAGCACTGGTCCTGAGATGGCAGTGCAAATATCCCAAAGATATCCTGCATCGGGGATTGGCGCCCCAGGATAGTTATGAGTGCTATTCAATGGCTGGGTATAGATGTGGAGGAATCCTGCACTGGTTGCAGGGTAAGAGTAGGGCATAGGGATAGGAGGGTAGCTGTATATAACTTGGCTGGCAGAGGAGGTGAAGGAGAGCAAACATTAACAAACATATCATCGTAAGGAGCGGATCCTGTGCAATTATCTCTTGTAATCCACGGCCACACGACCAGTTCGTCCCTCCCCAACATCTACAGCTCTTCATCCTTCCTCTCTCCTACTACCGCCATCGTCCGTATCCAACCGCTGTCCCCTTTTCCTGATCACCTGGTTTTTCCTCACTTCCTCTCTACGCAATCTCCGTACAATATAAACGACAATGGTGCGCAGTCCTTTGTTCTATTTCTCGCAGATGTTCATTCGCATCCCTTTCATAGGGTCAAACACTCTCATTTCCAGGCGGGTTATCATTGATCAGTATGACAGCGCAAGAATTTTTGACAGTTTGTTTCATCAGCAATGGACAAACTCACAGAGTCGGGGGAGAACTCGCGGTTCGTCTACGGTGTCGCTGATATGCAGGGGTGGCGTATCAGTAAGTCCCTCCATTTTCTCCATGCGATTCCCGGCATGTTAGGGTCTTGTGTTGGACAGTAGAACTCATCTCTCCTCTCAGCCATGGAGGATGCTCATACTGCGGTCTTGGACCTCGATGGGGATAAGGATGGCTCTAATGCATTCTTTGCGGTATATGATGGACACGGCGGTACGTTTATTCTTCCTGATCTGCCTTTTTATCGACTTAGTTTTCCTTAGGCAGTAACGTCGCTAAGTATGCTGGACAGAACATGCATAAACGCCTTGTCATGGAAGAAACCTATAAAGAAAAGGACTATGAGACTGCACTTAAGAAGGCATTTTTAGGAATCGATGAGGATTTACAAGCCAGTGCGTGGTACTCTCCCCTTGCCCCACATATTTTTGCTGATTATCTTGGCCAAGACCCTGCCCACACGAAAGACCCTTCGGGCTGTACAGCAGTTGCTGCTCTGATTACAGACAAAAAAGTCTATGTCGTATGTTCAAGATTTCTTGGATCCCTCTCGAAACGACCTGATAGCATCTCCAGGCCAACGCCGGTGACTCTAGGTCGGTCATTGGGACCAAAGGCGAGGTGAAGCCGCTGAGCTTCGATCACAAACCTACGAATGACAGTTCGTCCTTCCATGATCCAGCTTGAATGACCTACTCATGCACATGCACAGCTGAGCGCACACGAATCTGTGATGCTGGAGGCTATATTGAATATGGCCGTGTAAATGGCAAGTAGCTTCCACCACCTAAAACATTATCCCCTGACGATGTCAATCAGGCAATCTTGCGCTTTCTCGTGCCCTCGGTGACTTTGAATTCAAGAAAAATTGGTCTCTGGGACCCGAGGCCCAGATCATTACGGCCAATCCAGATGTGACCGCCCATGACATTACAGAAGAAGATGAGTTTTTAGTTTTGGCATGTGATGGTACGTCATTAGCGCGTGGACCACCCATTGCATCTCACCATCTTGTCAGGCATCTGGGACTGTCTATCGTCGCAGCAAGTTGTTGACTTCGTAAGATATCAGGTCTCCGAAGGCAAGGAGCTCACAGAGATTGGCAAGATGATCTGTGATTACTGCCTTGCCCCTGATACAGCGTCGGGAGCCGGAATTGGTTGTGATAACATGACAGTCTTAATCGTTGCGCTCCTTCAAGGTCGTACGAAGGAGGAATGGTATGCTTGGATCAAAGATCGTGTCGAGAAGCAATATGGTCGCGCCACGCCTAGCTCGCTTCCTCAGCTTTATTCCCAAAGCCGAATTATGTCCTTTAAGGCCAGAATGGAAGCCGCGGCCGGCCGGAGCAACACCCGGAATGCGCATGAGGAGGATAATCATCCTTTAGGATTCTTGGCGGGGACTGGGTTGGGTGGGTTCGCTCGGGTACTCGGTAGCACAGGTGGCATCTCATTTCACCCAGGCTCTGGTATCATGAACGATAGCGGGACACTGATGTTTGGTGAAGATGATAGTGAGGAGGAGGAAGAGGAGGAACTGTCCAGCACGTCGTCTTTCTTCAGTCAAACATTCCCACTTGGTCGTTCAGAATCTCCCGATCCTACAACACAGCTCAAAGCGCGGTTAGATGAATTCGAGCGGGATCTGGACGCAGAAGGCGATACAACAATGTCAGACTCTACGGGGCAGAAGAAGGAACTACAGGGTGAGGCTCCGCCTCCACCGAAACCCTTACCAAATGGCGACGCCAAGGTTGCCGTTCCCCCAGTGCAACAGCTCCCTTCGCAGCCTCACGGCGACGCTGCATCACCAGTTGTGAAGGCGGAAGGGTTCCTTGATGGTAGCGAAGACCCACTGAAAGCCTATTAGTCGAGATGACGAGGATCAGAGCGGGGCTGACTACATCCAAGTGGGATTGCTTTCCAGAGCTGGATTCTCTTTCTCTCCTTCCATATTTTTCCCTCCACTCGCCCGTTGCTTACTGGTGGCCCCCGACGAGATAGCTCATTGTTCTTGTCTGTTATCTATGTTCCGTGTCCATTGTTCAAAGGTACCCATACTCTGTAGCAATGTATATCTGCAATCCCCCAACTGACAAAAGACGGTCTCTTTGATATCCATACCTTACGCACCCCTCTTCGCCTTCTTTTCCTGCGCTCGTTTCTTTCTTCGGCTTCTTTCTGTTTTCCCTCTGTTTCCTTTGTGGTTATGTTTAGTGTACAAGCAGTGTCTACTACTCAATCTCCCCTTCAATATACTCATATGCCCCTAATCAACGTCAACTCTCCTTCAGTTAGGCAAGCAATAATTGGTTTGCCATCACTATCCGCGAATAACCCAGCACCCATGAGCGCACCACCTCGTCCGTCGTTAATCTTGAGTATTGATTGTTTTGCTGTCATGGCCTTCGGACCGGCGGGATAGTACACATAGACATTCCCACCTCTGTTGCTTGAACCGCTTTCGAATGCAAGGACAGCTTTGCCAGGAATGTGATACGTGAACCGTGTGTCGCGTTTCGAGGCCAGCACGAAAGCCAGCGCAGGGTACGTCGCTGTGTGTTTCCAGCCTGGGGGGTTGGCACTATCCAGCGGGGCCTCGTCAAGAGCAAACACAGCCCCGTCAATGTTGTTCTTAATTATAAGCGAAACAAGGTCTGGCGTCTGTCCGGATATAGGAGTCGAGAGAAGCTGAAATGGTGTTGAGTACGTCTTGCGCAGCAGGAATTCAGGTTGAATTTGAAGTGAGGGGTCTGGGACCCAGGTGATGAAGGCTTTCCTACCAATGGAAGTATCTATTTCTTCATCGGCCTCGTTCTCTGCGAGGCTTGGTACACCTTTCCCGAGACCTAGACCACTGGTATCTTCACCCTGCAACGCGGTGGTGTACCTTTCCAAGGCTTCACGGATATTCCAGAGTTCCGTTGGATCTAACGTCTCTGGAACATCGACATCTTCGTCGGCCGTAGAGCCTGTGTCCGCGCCGGCGAAGACGTGTGGCCACCTCGTGCCCTCATGTTGTTTTTCGAGGTGGAGTGAGAGAACGCCGTATGCGCGTTCGGCTTCGCGGTCGAATGTCCAGAAACTAGACGAGGTGGATATCCCGTCCCACAGTTTCTTCGCAGAGTATCTGGGTACGGAGACACCCTGCGGCATTGTCGTATCACTGTTCAGATCGACGTGGAGTGTCAATGTCGTCAAGGAGAATAGTACTTTGATTTTGTCTTTTGGTGTGGTCGAGGGTAGGGGAATGGCTACAGTGACGGAATCAGATGATTGGGTCCAAGAATATGGAGGAGGTTTTGGTGGGGCATTGGATATTGCCAAATTTTCGTCTGCTCGAGGAATGGGTGCTATCTCGTCTGGACTGGGCTCGTATGTCGGTAACGGAGGTGTGTCGAGTTTACGGTATTCTGATCCACCGACGAGAAGGTAGAGTCCACGGGACTCGTCGAAAGTTGTATAAAGAGGAACGTCCTCTCCACGCCGGTGCCATAAGACCTCTACAGGTGCGGGTTTGTCAATCTCTTGGATGTGCATGAGGTTGACTTTGACACCCCAGACATCAAACTCAACTGGCGTGTGACGCTTGCCTTGGGGTTTCTCGGGTGGGTTCGAGGGGTAGTAGCGCGAGGAAAGCGTCGCAACAACACATAGCGGGGATGGTCTGTGGACATGGTGGATCCGGAAAGGCGAATCTATGACTCCTGGGGCACCAGAGGGAAAGGTGAATTTGCCGATGAGTGCTGTCTCCCCGGTTCCTAACGCTTCGCCCAAGCTAAGGACGTACATCGTTCCTTGACCGTCGGAAACCAGAAGCGAGGTTGGACTGAAGAAAACGGCGGATGGGTATTCTCGGTGGATCCCTGTATCTACCGCGTCCAATTGAATAGGCTTTGGAAGCTCATAGATCTTACGTATGGCAGGACTTAGTTTGTCCTTTCAAGTGCATCAACTCAGCTAGCTTTCAGAGAAAGAGGATTGATGGCACTGACTCACCTCGCCAAGTTCCACGAGAATGACATGATAATCCGCATCAACATATACAGCGCGGCCAGATTCATTATGAACTGCTAGGTGGTTGTGTGTAATACGGCTCTGAACTTCTTGAAATACAAGAGGAACTTTTCCAGATGTAGCTGCCTGGGTTGGTCGGTTGGCGAGAGGAAATTGTGAGACAGCCTCTTCCTGGGGAATGACATGGAGTTTATAACCCTCGAATTTCGGGTTTAACAGAGATCTGTCCGTGCGGAAGATTTCTCCATCCATGGAAGTTTATGAAAACCTTTGTGTTGAAGTTGCGTTGAAAATGATTAATGAGGCCTCATCTTTGGAGTTGATGGGAGATGAACGAACACCCAATGGGAACACCATGTGACGTCGGCTATGCCTCACGTGACCCTTCCCTTCCTGTATCTTGTCCGTTACTTTTATCTGGCTACCTAGTAAGACTTTTGACTCCGTTCGCAAACATGTCCGGGTACCCAATAGTCGCCCGGACCTTGCCGTGTATATCGGAGTGGGGCCGTTCATATCCTCGGCAACCTGAATCGAGTCTAGACCGGAGAACATCAGTGTACCGAGCGCGCCAATTCCGACTACTCCGAGACCAAACTGGGGACATTCTTTGGCTTGCGGCCTAGAGCAAGGAAGGAATCTTCCGAGGGTACTTTACCAATGGAGTCTCGACATATGCTCGATTGTCTCGTAATACTGCACATGAACACGCGTGGTTCGCGGGCTCTAGTCTTCTCTCCTTCCATGCTCACATAGTTCGCCTCTTCAACCCCATGGGACATAACAGGGTGCGGAAACTGAATGCAGTACCGCGGATTTTCATTTTTTTTAGGTTGTTTCGAGTCAACGAAGTCAATGCGAGAGCTGGATGCCATAGTTTTGCCAATATCAAGTGGCTTCTGCGATATCCTTGTTTCAAGCTCCACAAGCGCTGTCCACCCTCCTCAAATCAACCAAACTCCATCGCTTGCTCCAATAACATGCATACACATGTACACAAACATTTTGCCTTGACAACAAATCCGAACCCATAAACCCCGAGCCCTGTGCCTGGTTTTCCTACCCACTATCTCTTCAAGGATGAAGGGACCATTTTGGTATCGCCGTGTATCCTCTGAAGTAGCTAACTTAATCAAAATTATCTGCTCTGACTTCTATTTCGCCCTGACCTGTAAGCTCTATTGATTATATGGGTTTGAGCTTCTTTGGAGGTTCATCAACGACGCGATGTTCAGTGGGATTCAGCTTTCTCGACCTTGTTTCTACAGGCTCGAGGACAAACACCTTCTGTCGCCAGTTCTCAATTCAGGCAACTAGCGTAGAAAAGAAAAAAAGAAAAAGGCGATTCGGATGAACTCATCCTCAATACTCATGCCCCCTGCGTCCCTGTGCCTTCGCACTATTCTCGGGCAAGCAGCTTCATCTTCGCCTAGCACCGAGGTTTATCCACTAGTCAATCCGATACGCAACACTTACTCCACTCGCCAACAAGTTTCGAACACGGGTGCGCTCACAACCCCGAGTGACCCTCGTTGTCGCAATTGAATCGTGCCTCGACGACATTGGCACCGGGACCGCACGGACAGCGAAAGATTGAACAATCACGCTTCTCCGTAGATTTTCGGGAGTGTGTGTATCATTGCGACCCACTCACTATCTTAAGGGGCGCCCAAAACAGCCAACTATATCCTTGATCCCCATGTAAATGATATCGTTGAGTCCTATAAAACACTTGTAGAACCATCTTGATGCATCTCGGCTACCCTTGATTTGATAGTCTGTGTCTCTTGGCACCTCTGCGGGTTTGCCAGCTCTTACCGCCGGAAAAGGGGCTATGTGCCACCCTTCAACAGCTGACAATTCCACTTCAAGGATATCACGATTCAGTTAATTGAAAGTATGCATCTTATCTTGTCCACTCAGGGAAAGAGCACCCTCGTTTTACAATGTGCTTCGCCTCACAACAGGACACTATAAAGGACGTACAGCGGCCTCAGTTAATCAATGAACACCCTAAGATCATATTGAACCTGCTTGCTTCCACCGTCAGTAGTTCGTGGCCTCATAACGCCGATAAACGGGACTTCTGCGTTGACAATCAGTAACTCAGACCAATCAAATACCTCCTTCGCATCTGTTCTCTGACGTCCCTCTCGGCTTCGCTGATTCGAGCACCCTGAATCAACTGACCGCGTTTTCCAGAAAGTCACACATACACTCTTTCTTTGCGGCCGAAGTCAGTTCATCAACCAGCTTCAACCAGTCGGGATCACGCATCAAGTACACTCTGCAGGTTTGCAAAAAAAGTCAGGCGCCCTTCTTCTTAATCTCCGAGCGGTAGTAAAAGCTAGAGCAGCAGGTGACTGCACCGAGCACCCACGACGGACGGTGGTTCCCGCGTATTGTCCATCGGTTGCCTTCGTGAGGCCAGGTGGCGTTTCATATTGCCTGGAGCACCTTTAGGTATAGTCCAAAGGCTCAAATGTCCGGTACGGGTTACCACGATATTCGATTTGACGAACAAACTGCCTACTTGAAAGCCAAACACCGTGCTTGCGGCGCATAGGCAAGCGTAGGAATCCCAGGATTGACTTTTTGCGGAGTGAGAAGGCTGAGAAGGCTAGGTAATAGAGTCATAGTCTATTAGTTAATATAATGAGGCAGTGCGAAAGCGGAAGCTAAACCGTCATCGTCATTTACAGCCGTGCGGATTTACTCCTCTCAGTAATTCTTCGGCCGATCCGAAAGATAACCACCTACCTCATAGCGCTGATATGTACAATGCAGTAATTTCCGAACTCCAATCGACTAGCAAATAGCCATAGCTTAACGGATTCACGTACATCTCCGAGTAGAATTCGTTCATGTAATTGGGTTTCAAGCAGGGAAGCAAGCCAGCGACAGAGGGCTCTGCTCATTGGTTACATATAACGTTAATCTATTTCCAAGAGTATTTACTTGACTTCTTCGAAGGTGTCAGAAGCAGAATCCAATGTTGGACATGCGAACATCCGAATCGGAAATCTATACAAGAGTTTCTCTGTCAACCGATAGTTCACGGGGTGGGATCGAGCAGGCGCACCTCGTTTGGCAAGGAAGCTGCAGGGGCTGAAACCTGAATATGAAGGGGAAGCGCCTGGAAGCGCTCGAGACGAACCACGTATTTTGTGATTTGAGATTAAATGAGAAACCTCAAGGGTAAGGCGGGTTCAGTTCGTATAGGAGAACCGAACCGACTATTTGAACAGCGCGGGGGTGGGGATGGACATTGGAGGGCCTCCCTGCAACGAAGCCTGATGTTGACACACAGAGCGCATCATAAAGGAATTCCGTGGACTCGTGGGACGTCGAAAGATGATAGGTATCGTCCAACAGGCTCGATAGCGTGTCACTCGAGCGATTTCTGCTCTTCCAGCGAATTACACCTTTGGCCCTGTCGGCTGTAACTTTGAAGTAAATATATTAGCATACAAGTAGGGTCATCATCGTTAAGCGAGAGGAAGAAGCAAGTAGAAAGCTTCTTGAGGAGTACATTCACCATCATAACATGACTTCATCGTTGCTCGCACCCTGAGTTTGAAGGCCATTGATTTCGGGAGAGTAGTTCCACGGAGTTCGTTACTCTAAGTTGAGGATTATGGACGGCGGTGTTTAAGTCGAGGAATGTCTTCGTGTAGAACCTGTCAATACTCAATGTAACAAGACCGGTAAGTACTTGTAAGGGAGTTGAAATCATGTGAACGACCATTGGAATGGCGTACGAGCATTTGATTCACGGTCAACCAGGAGAACGGTGATAATGGCCCGAACTGTGAATTGTTAGCCAAGGCTGTGATCTAGCCAGCAGAGAAGACTACTGCAAATTTCGAGCCTGAGAGTGAAGGGGAGGCCTTCAGAAAAAGCTAAGAATGCTCTCGGATGAAAAGGCATGAGTGCCACGCGGGACTGACAAGGAAGAATGATTGCTTATCGAGGGCCCCAATCCCAGCATTAGCAATGATGGGGCACCCTGTAGCAGTGGTGTTCACATGAACGGAGACCGATATGACAGGGTAAGCTATATCCAAGTGTGTCCTTCAACATTTGCGCCGCCAGCCCTTTCTCGCCCTCGGACTAGCATCCATTGATCAGAAATAGTACGTCCACGGAAGGGGCGGCCTCTCGGTTGAAACGACGAACGTAACCCACGTTTTCTCATTGTATTCAGCTAGAGGTTCTGAGGCGCCCGCCGTATGCTGAACAGAACCCCGTGTAGAGCTGAGAGGGCCGAGCCCTGCCAGCAAAGATTAGGGATTCGCGGCAGAGAGATCTTTGATTAATGTAGCCCATCGTAATTAACAGAAAGAAGTTTGATGCATGACGTCGGTTCCAAGCAATTGAAAGGACTCGTTTTGAACACACCGGAACGGTGTAGTTGCATTTCGTCCAGTTGAATTTGGTCGTATTGTCATGCTCAGGTGATACCTGATAGGACAACGTCAGTTTCTGACAAAGAAGTGCACTTAGTAACAATACCCACGGCGTTGGATAGGTCAACAGTTTGAGCGCACTTCGTCATAGTTCCGGGTAAGTGCTGACGTAGCTGAAGGATGGATGTGGATGCAGGGACAGCTGGCTGCAACACCAGCACTGGCTTTACCGAGGAACGAGGTGGGGATCTATAACTACGTCATAATTGTTCGAGACTGAGTATTACGTTAGGCACAGCATATGCAGCCAGATGATTGGGGTAGTGTGCCAGACGTGAGGGAAAAGCAGGCACCCCATGACTGTGGCGAAGCAAGAACCCGAGAATAGAGCGAAGGACACGGGAAGAGTGCCCAGAGACTGCTTGTTAGGGGTTGATTTTCGGAAAGAGAAGGCGTGGTTACGGATGAAGGGCCGCATGTACAACGTCGACTTATCCTCGATACAGTCGACGCTCTCTTAACTGATAGCCCTCCGTCACGACCCCCAGCTATCGGTTATGGCAGAGTATCAGTTTTGAAGGAGGGGGTATATTATGTAATACAATTTTTGACAAATTTATTTGACTGAAAAATGTCTTGAATGCCCATCATTTCCGAGCAAAAAATCGGTGATATGAGTATCCCTGAGGAAGGCGGCCTGTATGAACTTCCTAAGAAGAAACCCTTAAGGCATTCTCAAGCCGTTGGCTAAGCGGAGAGTGGTCTGTGAGTGAGGAAGCGATTGATGAGCATTTGCACTTGGATGGAATCGTGACGGGTGGGGGTTGGATCAGTCAGGCAATCGTCGGGCTTGCTTGTATGCCATATCGGTTTCACTACCCATTTGCTCCGCATTTCATACTCCCATAATGGCATCGAAAACCTCTTGATCTGAAACCATCCTGTCACCACAGTTTTCATCTTCAGGATTTCGGTGTCGTTTGAGCTTATGGTCCTATTAATCTCATATTTTGTCCATCTAAACCCAGTTTTTGTTCGGTGTACTCCAAGATCATAGGCTGGCGCTGGACCGGCGCTATCGGTTTTGAGTCTCCGAATGACATATCAGTTATCAGATACTACAGATTATCGGATATGGGGTTCAAATCCCCGCTAACCGACTCGGTCACGGCCTTCACCTATCAGTTACGGCAGATTATCGGTTTTGACAACTATCAGTTATAAGAGCGTCGACTGTATCAACATCGATGGAGATGTTCTGAAAAGGAAAGAAAACCAGTATGAGCCAGCACGATTCTCAACCGAATGCCCGATCCCAGCTCCCATCTGCGCATCCGTCCCAAAACGGCATCCCGACGACCTCCCGAGCGAAACACGACCGTCCCAACTCACGTGATGTGCTTCCGCCTTCTCCACCCTTCCTGAGTCACATGTATCCAGCTGTTGTTATCGTCTTAAAAAAAAAAAAAAACAGAAACGAGCCCTAAAGCACGATAATCCCGGACTATGTCTGTAAATAGATCAATGCCCTGAATATTGAAGCAATTCCAGCGCGTTGGCACTCTGTCGCCGGATTGTGGCGTGTCACTCTCTCCAATCAAGCAATTGATACATGTGTCTCGTGAACGCCATAAAATTTGCCATTCATCCGACTCGGGCGAAGGGTTTATTCTAGACAACAAAGGGTCCGGAATAAAGCTTTTCTCTCTATCCGGGCCACGGATGCTGTGCCATTTCCTCAAACCGGCAACCTCTACTCGAAAATCACATAGTGATGTATTATCTCGATAACGCTGGATCACCAGGGCCCTTCACAACTCGGTACTTTGAACTAAAGGAGCAAGGTCCATCCAACTCGCCATACAGCAATCATCACTAGTCTCATGTGCGAGTGTGTGATTAGCCAGGCTGGCTTGTCTCAGGTTGCACTTTCTTACTTAACTAGCTCTGATCGACTTTCCAAACCATCCCTTAGGAATAAACACTCCGAGGCTTCCCGATGGTTCTTCAACGTCCCAGCAACATATTAGGCTTTGTTCGATAAGCAACGGGGAGCAACATCCGGTCAGCACTCCCCCATACTGTCCCCCTGAACAAAAATAGCCCTTCCTGATCGCAAATGGTCCGTGGCCAAGGTTGATTATTGAATCCTCTCCACATCGTGTCCTCGTTTGAAGCTGAGCGGCCATGAATCGCGGAGATGAAGTGATGTGATATCAAAAGCCCACTTCACCAACCATCCCGTCCCCTCGTGGTCTCCGAGGTGAGCGCGATTGGCTGGTTGATTGTGTCGAGGACACGCCTCATATCAATGCACTCATACATCCCCAGGTTTTCAATCTCCTCGAGGAGTTGGGGTTATTGCAAGATGACTCGAGGCCGTTCGCGACAACCCTAGTTCGCACGTACTCCGGTGAATGGATATCATGGCGGAGTGAAGTGTATCTAAATCACCTTTGTAGGTGTGTTTTGTTTCAAGGCATGCCCGGAAAGACCATGGGGGCTCACGATGGCGTTCACGGTCTACACCAATGTTCTTTGAGTTAAGAAGGCCAAACTAGTTGATCCACCGATAGGACCATCCCGCAAGCCACCATAGCACACACTACAACCCAATACAGGTAGTCTGTCCGTTTCCCTTGTCAACCTCCGAATTCGGAGCCCTTTGTGATCGTGCAAGGCCCCGCTTCTGCATATATCATAGGAAACGGATGCTGGGCTCACGGGAGACTAAGGACAAGGCAACATCACTATTGTTGTCCAAGGCCCGTAATCTGGTCCTAGTAGTGGACACAATAGATCCGATACTGGATAATGACACCAAACGGAATTCCAAATATCGTGATCGACGGTCATGTTCAAGGATAGCTCTGAGTCATGCCTACGCAGTTCTGAGCTCCGATTTTGGACCTTCCGAGTTCTATTGTTCCACGATTGGTGGAGATTACCGTACGTTGATTGTTGAACAAAGACGCTGATGGTGTCGTCATACAAGGATTCCAGTCGATAGTCGACCCTGAATATCTGATAAAGGGAGGCTGTTAGTTCGAACATAGTGCCATTGAGCGTCTGCAACGGTCACCAGAAGTTCATTAGCAATCTTCCGTCGCACTATCCACGATAAGGTCTGCCCCGAAATGAACCTCAACGAAATAGTCTCCCTGTCAATATGCTGCGCTGAATACTCGTTACAGTTCAACGTGTATGCCCTAAAAAGCTCGTCGTTTGTTCGGCCCTCGCATGGTGAAGGCATCTATTTTCGTTTCAATAAAGCATACAGTATACTTATACTAGCTCAAGACAAAGAACGTTTATTCGCAACAAATGAAAACTGTTTGAGAGAAGAACAAAGGCATCGACATATCCCTTACGGTGAGTCAGTGCGGTGGTCAATGCGTCTTTCGCACTACATTCAGACTACCCCGCAGTCACACTCAATCAAGTCACGCGCTCCTAATGCTGTAAGTTGTTAATAGCAATCCCCTTACCTGTCATATCGTAAATCAGCTTGTTTCCATGTTCTCACGACGCATGTCACTGCCTATAACTGGTGCGGGCAAGTGCGGGGTAAAACGAACCAGGCGTCAACACGACATATGAAACTACTCGCCGTCGCCATACATTCATGTCCACATTCATAATGCTGCGTCTAGGCTTCCCGTCTATTCAGCCATATACGGCAGGGGGGCTCGGCAACTAGACAATTAATCATCTCATACATCGAGGTACATTCATCTTGCCGGACTGGTTCATGTTTGGCGGCAAGGGGTTAGACCGCGACAAGGAATGCTTGATTCTGGGGTCTACCTGGAAATGCGCGGGTTCTACGGGGAGACCTAAAAAGATACTATTGGGTTTACAGCAAGAGCAAGCGTAGCTGGGTCAGATGCCCTCGTCGGACACAGCGAACGCACGTGCAATGTGCCCCGCGGCCGTGCTGTTGGTGTTTTATATGTCGCATGACCTCGTGCAGACGCTGATGATGCTAGTGCTTCAACAGCAGTTGGGGGACTCATGTAGAATCCTGGACTGGAATAGGGGAATGGCTCATGTGTTCGATCACCTCCCAATTAGCAAGAGCACAGTCCTTGTGCCAATGCAATGACACCTTGAGATGAACTCTCGGCATGCTTAAAGGAGGTTTTACGGATGGGTATCCGCAGGCAGCTTGGTTATCTGGGCTTGACGACCTTCATAGCGCAGAATTTAATGTCGCTCGTTGCCTAGGTCAATGGGCTAGTCCCCTTCAAAACATATGAAATCATGTGCTCGATGTTTCGCACGGCCTAAGTATGGTCCAGAGGGCTCGGGCAGCCATCGCCATTCGAAGCTAAGTTGGACGGGCGTTCGGTCAGGTCGCCCGAGATATGCGCCCATATCATATGTATCCATGCAGTAGCAATGCAGGGCGCCTAGCAGATATGAGATCTCCATGAGTGTGAGGTATGAAATAGATCATTCAAGAAGTGCCCTAGTCCGTGTATGCATCGGAGGATCCCACAGCATACATGTGATGACTCAGTATCATTTCCGTTGTGAGCGTCGTGTCGATCTGTACATGACCCATTCGAATTTCCACCTCCGTCGAACATGGAGGATTCACAAGTGCGTGAGTAAGTTCTTGGTTTCGATCCATCTGTCACGTATTGCATAAACGCACAAGAAGCAACGCGAATTATGAGCCATCTGTCTAGGGTGCTCGTTGGGCTTTTTCCGGAAAATAAACGGTGTGAACTTTTGGTCGAAGGACTGCTGCGCAGAAGTCCAGGCGCCTGATTGCCTTATCACAACAATTGTAAAGGTGTTCGGTTGATTGTTAGGTGCTTCTTTTCCGGGTCTCGACAGAGAGCCAATCGTTCAAGAGGCTGTACGGAACACTGAAAGGATCCCCAAATCTTCTTTGCTCTTCCAGCTCAGCCTCGACTGTTCGCAGACATTTCCTGATTTGTTTTTGAAGGGTGGTGGAGCCGGTACATAGACCCGACCGAGTGCTCGAATCTGGTTGGCCTGTCGGTTTAACATTGATAGGCGGTAAAAATGGAACGAGGTTCTTGTGATGAGGTCTGGATCAACACTGTGGATATCGATTGGAACCTGTTCGGAGAAGAAATACCGTTGAAATGGACTCAGTGCGGCGGTGCTCAAGGAACGTGGTTCTCGAACAGACATCATCATTCTGGGGTGCATTTACTTCCCTGGGCATTGGCGGAAAAAGTATGTTCAAATGGTATTGTATCAAGCACGATTATTCGCGAAAGCGTCGGTTGTTGAAGTGGAAGTACCCTCGTAACAGTTGCATATGACTATATATATGTATCCTGGAGATGTGACTTCTTGTGATGGTCTGGGTTCCGTCAGAGTAGTGGAGTTTGACCTAGAACGTTAGCTGTTCTACGTTTGTGGCGGTGTCGGTGCACAGCGAATGTACTTCCGTGGCTTGGAGTGGAATACTGTTCAACGGATGGTTCACTTCCATGAAACCGAACCAACTGTTAACTGAAGATAAATTTGTATTTGATCGGCTTGACATGGGTCAAGCCACAAACCCAGGAACTTTTGATACGGTATATGCATATATATGAATGTTGTGATAGCGATGACACAGGGATTTGACTGCGCTGTGGAGGTAAGTACGAGTGTGTCGAATGAAGCAGATGATCTGAGAGTACGATCCAACACATCGACCAAAAGCCACCGTGGTGGCTAAGGGCGACAGACAATTTTCAGCCCTGAAGGAACAGGCATTCGTAACCCTGAGTATTCAATTCTCCTGTCTCATCGCCCAGCTGTCGACATTTTCAGCAGAAAAATTTGCCCCGTTTCGAAATTAAAGTCTTCTGGGTTTGGGGGTACTTAGACATGGGGTTGAACTGGTGAGGGCTCATTAACGAGATCCTAAGACACTTGTCACTGGGCCTATCTTGTACTTGGCAAAAGATCGACCAATCGCTGGAACGAGTGGGCAAGAAGATGACATGAAATACAACCACATTAGCAGGTTGGGTATGAGCCTTCCAACGCTTTTACTACAGCATACAACATGCCTTCAGTGCGCTAGACACAATGATCCACCACTCCCTGCTAATGGGCAATACCCTGGTAATGGAGCCACTCAGGATTACAGTGAATGCGTCTGAATAGCGAAGGAAATACACCGGATAGAATACAACTATTCGTCTCGTTCCAAGGGATAAAAGCATATCAGTACTAGTTTCTCGAAGCTACGGTCCGGTGGGGTTCTTGTTGGCAGAGCCACTATCGAAATAAGTCACAGGAGCGGAATATTTTCGAGGAGCTCCTGGTAAACCCGATCAATCGCAATCTGATATTGATACGAGTCGCGAGGGGATCGTAACGTACTGACCGTCTTAACTTCCTTTACAAGTTCGCCCTCAGGGAACGGAGACGGCAAACTCATCGGCAGTGTCGTTAGCTAGAGGATCATCGACCGTAACCAGAGTCAGGCTCAATTTACCTACTTGTCAAAATTAGGCCGGGTCCTATCTTGTCCGTTCCGACCGCCGTGCCATGTCGTTCCCTAGTGACTAGATTTGAAGAACGTTGTTTACTGTGTGCCATCACGAGCTCGAACGTGCAACAGGTGGCCTCCCGTGAGTTTGCCCATTCGCTGCCTGGCTTTTGTGGCGTTGGGGTCGACTTGGAAGATGCCGAGTTATCAGATTGGTGGGATTATTACACCTCAGATATCAGATAGTTCCTCCAGTCTTTCCTTATCCCGCGATTCGTAGATACGTAATATGCGCTCCATGTGAGGAACGAACGATAGGAGGTAATGTATGCGTGGACAGGTTGCACCCTGTGCGGTTCTGCGTTATCGAACAAATAGGATGAACAGAGATACGCATGATCCTGATTCGCCTAGCGCTATGCGAGGAGGATCCACGAGGTCTGGTTTTATGAGCGTCCGGTGACTGCCGCATCGACGTTCGACAGTTGCGTGAACTTGGGTAGAGGGTTCAAAACCTTTCAAATGTGAGCGCCACAGCTCATACCAAAGCTCGGAAATATTTGAGCTTCCTCTGTAATAATACATGAGTGATATAGAAGCTTGCCTCGACCCTTGACGAGTCCCCCTGACCAGGGTCTTCTACTATTCCTCTATTAACTCGTGCGCCAGTCGCAAGCCGAACCTTGAACGCGGAAGACAGGAGGATGGCACGTAGGGCTTGGGTTCAACAAGATGAGCCGTTTCATCCAAGGGAGTGTCGTACTCTATGTGCTAGGTGGGACTGCTAGGGGTCGGACTGAAATTTGAGTGCCTTGAGGGTTCGCGCTGTATGTTAAGGGTAATTGTGTCAACGAGCCGATGGAAAGCAATGAAAAGAGTCGAAGAGGAATAGAGGTTTTGACAACTTCGGGTGAGGTTAGAGTGAGGTATTCATCCAATATCGGGGGAGATAACCGTGGAAATATTTAGAGACGACTGGCTGACATGCGGAATAGCTCATTTCCCCTGTCACCCATGGGGTACAACGTAAATCCTTTGCGTTTCAGGTGATATCTTAAAGCCTCATGCCGGAGTATGCATCTCGTATGGACAAGAGTTGACCCGGCAAACGGTGCATTCATCAATGAAAAGGTAGACTAGTTAACCACGCGAGGCGTGACGTCCTAGCACTTGCTCATTGATTGTGTCATCCATGCTCTCATCGTCACGAGGGAGGAACACCAAATCCTCTTTCATATTAGATGTCATTCAGAAGTATCATATGAAGTCTTTACGAACATCATTGAACCTCAAGGCGTCATACGTTGTTCCATATGCACTCTTTGGCTCATTTCCGCCCGCCGCATGGAGTTCTTTCGAGCTGATGTTCCCTTAACATGTTCATAAGTTTTTTTGGGGCCAGTTCATGTCCGCTTTCGAGGCCACTTAGACCAATCGGAGGTTGGTGTTGCATCGATCAAGCTACATCAATTCAATTCCTCAGTCTCCGCGGCACATGCAAGTCAACGCGAAAATTTCCTCGCCGTTACACTCAACTTAACATTCTGAGACAGTCTCTCCGGTGTGACTGAAAGGTACAAGCTCAGCACTAGCACACCAGATCATAAGTATGATAATCGTTATTCATTTGACACCCTCAGAAATTCAGGGAGGACGGGAAATACTCAGTAGCCCACCGGTGTTAAGCATTCGGAACGACTGACCAGTCCAAAAATGACGAGGTGCAAGTTGTGGTGAAGGGTTGTGTGAATCACAGATTCGCTCGGAACGAATTCAACTAAACGGCAAGGCGATCGGCCTAGTGTTGACATACCCCCGGAGCTAGGAAGCAATTTATTGACTTGAGGGCACACATATATAATTTTCCTAACGACAAGCGTTCGGGGAAACCACCCGGATTCCGACTTTTGCAGCTAGGGGCTTGCCGCTTTACACCTGCTCTAATTCATTGACGGCTCGTGGCAGAAAGCATTGGCTTATCTTGGTCATTGCCGTCTGTTATTCAACAATTGCATCCCAAAATGTAACATCCAAAAAGAGTGCAGTATGGTTGCTAGACATGTTCAGGGATGTGATTTGTGACATAGTCTTCGTCCCCTGAGAACTGATAAGACCTCTCACGTTCGACTGCTCTCAAAATACTCCTAGAGGCCGCAATCCTCCATGGATTAAATATGGATTGCTACCTCCATTCTATAATGCTTCAGTACTTCCAGTTCCGTGTAACCGGCAATTACATCCGTTGCGACGCATCCTTGTAACACATGCAAATCCTGGCAGCTGACTGTTCCAGAGTATCCAGACACCTGAACAAAACCACAATCCTCACATTAGGAGTCCGCAACAAGACTTTAGGAGCTAACACCAACGTCAATCGCGGGTATCGCGCTGTGATTGGGGCCTTGAAAATAATACACACGGGCCGTGGACAAGTTCTCACTGGCTAGAGCGGAAGGCGGAATCAAACCACCGAAAGAGGAAATGCACCCCAGACCTGAAAACGGCCCGTCCAGCCAATGGTCGTTCTGGACACCCTGTAAACCTAACTGACCCCCGCAATCGGAGGAGAGCACAGATCGCGTGTTCAATGGTGAATGTGATTACGTTGGCTGTCCAATCACGTAGGGAGGCACTAAACTTGTCGAACGTAATGCCCTGGGCTGATAGCATACATCTTACGGTAGTCAAAGTTGATTGAGAGGCACGGCAATGTCCGGAAGGTAACCAATATTCCGCCGGTAGAAGTCTTCTCGGTTACAAACAGCTTAACTGGTTCACAAAGTTCGTTAAACCCATTTCATCTGTCATTGAGCCCAAAAGTCATAAACTAGTGAAATCGTAGAGAAACCATTATCGAAGTTCGTTGCTACTTGCCTACGCTACCCAAAAGTTCGAATAATGTTACAAAATATACAAGTTAATCAAATATAGTACAAGGAAATGGTACATTTTTTCATGAGACAACGCACAAACCCAGAGGAATGAGGCGGTTCTCATTCTGATAGCTGGGGCCTCAACCTGCTGTGGAAGCCGAGCCAACATACGTGTTGACGGACCATCTGAAGGGTCCACAGAAAGGTTGAGGGAGTTCGGGAGAGTGGATTGCATTAGGTGAAGGATAGCAAGGTGGATAGCACGGGTGGTGCAATAGTGGGATAAGAATAAGCAGCGGGTATCATTAGGATATGCTGGTCATAAGAACTGCGGATGCCGATGTTGAATGCGGGTAATGTCAATGTCGAAGCAGGAGAGATGCAAGATGGTCGGGGACGTTCGTAGTTGGGATGTTCGTAGTTGGGTATGATCGTGCAAGGGGTAACAAGAGGATGAAGCATTATACGAAGTTGAAGTAGCGAAGTCGAATGCAAAACCCGTGTGTCCGATGTGCGAAGTTGATGCAAGTGATGATGGGATGCGGTCAACAGAAAGCCGAAAAGTCCTCAGGAAGAAGCCCTGATAGGAGCAGGGAATAGGAACAACCTCTTGAGGGGTTGCTGCACCTCAACCTCGTACTCAACCCGAACCTCCTTCCCATCCACCACGCTGATTTGTGTGCGTTTTTCCTTCTTAGTGGGTAGGGGCATCATGTCGTAGGTCTTGAGATTATCATAAGACCATGAGCGAGCTGCGAAAACATTCAGCACCATAATAAGACAGCACTGAAGCAGTTACTCACTCTCAGGAGTCTGAACAGGAGATTTGGGGCTGGCACAATCGCTAGCAGTTGATTTATCGTCACCCGACTCGCTATTGGGAGAAAGGGGGCTCCGAATTCTGCTGGCGACCGAAGCACTGGAACCAGTGCGAACCTTGAGCTTGACATCGGGAACCAGTAGTTTGCCTTCGACACCAGGCGGGAGGATAGACCTCTCGCGCTTCATAACAGTTGCCTCAGAAGAGGGGGAGATTGTGCCAGATCGGCGGGTGAGTGACTCGGCGTACTTGTTGATCATAGCAGTGTTGTCAGGGAGAGATGAAGAGGATGTGTTACGGAGTGGAATCGAGGCATCGCCAAGTTGGGAGCGAACAATGCGCTTCTTCTTGATTTGTGGACTCGGCGAAGGTGATGTGAGATTGTAAAGGCAGGACCTCCAAGCGTTGCTACCATCATTCCAACCAGGAACAGTCTTGACAGGCTCAATCGGAGCACGATGACGGCCGGTCTGAGGCTTAGCGGGCTCGGAGCAGAGCTCCCGGAGATAGCGACCAGCCATGATAAGGCCATTGTCGCCAAGCGGAGCGCGATATGGCTCGGGCTCATTGGCATCCTCGAAAGAGATAGGGGCAGGGGGCGGAGGAGGAGGAAAGTTGTAGAGTTTGGCAAGGACGGCAACGGAAGGGGAAGTATAGGTGAGCTCATCAGCGGTGCAAGGAGGGGGCTGCTGTTCGTAGGCAGCCGAGCTGGCGGTGGAGATGGATGACTCGGAAGGGATGGAAGACGAACCCGAACTCTCTGTACCAACAGACCCTGATGAAGCCTTATCGTCCAGCCGTCTGCATTCTTCCGAACAATAAAGTGGAAGAGGACTTTGATCGATGATGGTTCGGTACTTGATAGGCTTGGTAGTATTCTGGGCACCTTGTTGAGACTTGGAAGAAGTGGAATCTGAGCGCTTGATAGTGCCATTGGGTTTCATACGACCGGTACCCTGGACAAGTCCGCCACGAGTGCGAGCGGTGACCTTGCGCTTGGGTGCAGCAGTGTCCTTCTTTGAGGCTGATGGGGATGTGAGATCAGACAGGAAGTGGAAAGGAGATGTTGGAACGTACGAGATGATTGAGGAGAAGTTGGGGGCGGGGCAGGGGTGTGCGGTTGGGGAGGGGCAACGGGAACAGTGTAGCGTTTAGGCTCGATGAGCCTACTGCAGACAGGACACCACGCAGCTTCAAAATCCATGGTGGTAGGTGTGAGTGCGGGGATGGGAACGGAAAGACAATCGCATGTTGCTTCTTTCTTATAAACACCCCACACCTCCGTACTGTCACCTTCCTGTGACTAATGTGACCAACCCTCTAAAGGGATGCAACCAACCCGTCCGCCCGATCCGGCTCACCTAATCCAGAAATCCCATCTCCCCTGGATCTCCATCTCAGATCCCCGCTCCGAACCAGCTCGTCTTCCCCACCACTCGACCCACAGCGCTTCAACCCGTTCCGATGACCCGGCTCTAGTCCAAACGCGGTCCCCACCGAGGTCCCGCGGTTCTGCCCTCTCATTGGCTAAAGCCCCCTCCTCTCCCCCTCTTTATACAATGTACTCCTCGTCCCCGCCCACAATAAATTCCTGAGGCCAACAATCAGCTCTTCATCACTGCGCATCCGTATCAGCGACTACAGTGTTCGAGCATGTTATTTTCCCGCCAACTCCCATCTCCCCGAAACGTGTCCGAAAACCTCCCAATCATGCGCATCCAACGCAATGCGTCCTTCCCGCGGTGATTAGGTCATCGGCACTGTCCGACAGGTTTTTCCGTAGTCTCCCCGACAAATCCCTAGTCCCTCCCGCCAGTCCTCTTCCCTCAAAGCGCCCTTCCTGTTACTCCTCTCTATCCTCGCCTCTTGCAACATCGGCAAAATCCTGGATAACTTTCGTAAAACTTTCCCTGATCCTAACCTCCACCCTTCACCGGCATTTGTTCAGTGTTTGCCTGCAGTATTCGGTCAGACCATATACTCCCTGGCGGAAGCTATTCTACGAGTATCCCATGAATAGATTATCTCATGAATACACTCGCCACTCCGCTTCGGGTAGCCCACACCCACCACGACTATCATGAGCTTGAATCTAATCTCACCAGCCCTTGTTTCACATTTTTGCTCTGGTAACACTCCCGACCTCCATGTCAACCATGATTTACGCATGGATACTGTCCGTGGCCGAATCCTGCGTAGTCTCACCCGGGCGTCACATGGAACCTCTAGTCCGCTCTCAACGTCAGTGATGGTGTTCACTGAAATCATGACCTGAGACACAACCACAATCACATCACTCATTCCACACTGCCCGTGAAAGTATCGTCTACGTGGCTGAGTAACACTGTTCCAGAACATCAAACGACCTTACCACGACAAGTAACACGAAATCTACATCCATCACACACGCATCATTTTTCTGTCATCATCCGACGATCAACAAGGTGGAGATGTCGAGCTATCAACTCGTCCAGACGCCAATACGAGCATCGTTGGTTCCGACATCATCGACGCGCCCGCACAAACCACATTCAAGTTCTGAAAACCAGGCGTTCCAATTATAACGTCACTGGAAACTTGCAACAAAGGTCCCTGATTGCCACCGAGCCTCTACCCATCTCCAGCTATGTCAACGCTCGTGCTCATACGAGACGGTTATCTATATCCACGCAACTACCCCATCCCCGCATGATGATTACAATCGAGGGGTACTCGGGCATCACCGTCTAGTGCTGTTCCAGCCAATCGATGTTGATGATACTATACCATCGAGCGGTTCGTTCCATCTAAACGAGGGTGGTAATACTCGACTCCCCCCGCATCTGTGCCCGCTCTAGGCCGGTGATTCCGTCTCCCTCTATCCCCATGACCTTCGCCTGCCAAGGACCGAAGCGCCGTTTCATGGCTCCTATTGGTTGGTTTTATGAGCGGCGTCTTGATTTGACTTGAAGCGTTGCTCTATTATGTTCACTCGCCTCTCTTTGGCTTGATTGTCTATATGGGATAAGTGAGATTCGACCTCTCCTTGCTCCAATGACCTCGCACTTTGGAGTGAGAGGCAAAGTTAATAATCACATAGAACTCCTGTTCAGATGAAATGACACGCCGTTTGGTGTTATGGAGTTATTCAACTCGAGCCACCTCCTTCGCCGCTTGTACAGTGCACAGCCAATCAACAATTACTGATTTTTCGAAACCGAGCGACCTTGTGACACCAACACCATTACCTGCTTACCCATGCCAACCGGAACATTACATTGACTCGAACAACCGGCTGATACACGACCAATTCCTAAGGCAATAGATAAAGGTAATTAATCACCTTCGCATAGTCCTCTTCAAGCCGCTTCCCGCTCCCTTGCCCTCGCATTTTGATCACGAGTCACGAAGTACATTCATAAAAACTCACACAGAACCTGGGAATCACCGATTGCACACCAATGGGAAGCTCTTGCATGCTTAAAAGTTGGCCTTTCTATAGCTCTTCTGACTTCTTCCCAGAGGTACGAGTGAAGAATCATGATGGAGGCTCCGCATCCGCCACCGGTGATCACTCTACAGGCTGGACGGGACAATTGAGTTATTCAGCTCTCCTGAGGCGTCCGCCGCATACGGTTCATTGACCTAGCATCGACGAGTTGTCATTGATTGGTTAACGACTTCCCGTATCTGTGCGAATTCGCTTACCTACACTGCCGACTCCCCGCAATGCCTACTCTCTGGTCCGCTTCGCCCCACACCGCAATACTTCCTTTCCTATGCACTACTTAGGCTCCGGCGGTTAGTGATGGTGATGTCCGTCACCCCCCCCACCACATCAAACCACTTTTATTGCTGTGGGATTACCACTACAGCATACGGGGTATCCAGTGACCTTCGAGTTCACGCGGTGTTGTCAATTTCTCTCACTTCTTGACCAACTGCTTCGATTCGTTCCTGTAGTACATGTGCTTTAATCTCGTGGCATGCAGTGGGTGAATTATCACAATATGCCGGGACGGGGAACGAAGCATATCATATATAGATGACACGTTAGTACAACCTCGTACGACGGGCGATCCCCTATGACACGAGGTTCCGCACTCCATGGGCACCGCGCTACTACCTAGCATTAGACTTTGACAAATGAGACCACGGCCGGGCGGATGGTGTTTTAACTTATCTATAATAATCTACCAGCTAGTGTGGATTGCCGCGGGAAACTGGTAAGAATAATCTAGACACTCCGACACTTGGGGATTAATCCGGACGTTGGATGAGTAACAGTAGGTACTACGACGTGTATGCTACGGCACTAGGCATTCTTCCCTGGCGATTACTTCGCAGAACTACATTCCCTCATTTTCCCGAACCCTCGGTTTCGGAATCAGTGACATAGACTTTGGGGGCTGATCATAGCAGCCATTCATTTCCACTCTTCTTTACTAAGTGGTGCGCCCTTCGAGGTATGAAGCGCAGAGTTGAGCGTCACTGACGAGCCTCAATAAACATTTCTGGAGTGGGCGGCGGGAGCGGAGCGCCATGGAGTCATATCCGGCCATGCCCCTCGATCTAGGGTGAAGGGGTGGGATGTCGATCGACGATGGTGCACGATTTAGATGTCACAGCTGATACGCCGATACTTCTCGAGAAGACTCGAGGACGGACTCGAGGAGAAGGACGAAGGAAGCGGAAGGATCCTTCATGCCTCAAAATGATGATTGGTGGAGCTATTTATAGAACGACTATGAGTGCTATTAATCATTGCATTGGAGTGTTTCCATGCGTCGCGAGAACTTGTCCTCCGCTTAGGACCGTCCTGCACGAAGGTTTGTTGTGAAGTTTTGTCGGATGAGCCAAGACGGACCTACTCAATTTTTTTGCTTAGGCTGATGGTCTGGACTGCCATAAACGATTGACTGGAATTATGTTAGACTGTTCTCGGAGGCAGCCTAAAATCCGAGGATCTTAGCATGCGGAAAGTATTCAAAAGCACACGATACTGGATTTTCTATTTTCCCGGGATCTATGGTACGGGATGGGCTGGGATGGGTCATTTCAGATCATTTTGTTTCACCTTTAACAGGGGCACATTTAATGGCCACACGATTATCGGCACGACAATGCCTGTAACGGAAGCATCAATCTTACTTATCAAGTGATGTTCGCCAGAATAGACATTCAATAAAGTTCAGGCGGAAAATTTTGGTTTAGTACATGCATACACACTGGCCTACATCGGTTTAAGTTACCACATAGTGCAGGGTTAGGCTTGCCACGGAATTGTGTTCGGGATTGACTAGCACATGTGATTACAGACATAGTCTGAACACCAGGACCTCTGCTCTCCACTGCTCTGTCAATCATAGTTGCCATGACGTTCTTTGCATCAAAAGTCGACAAGCACAAGGTGGCATTGAATTTGGGAGTGGGTAGCGAACATGTCAAACGAGCAATACGGCTTTAATTCACCCCACATTTACATCAGCTCTCTGCAATCCTCCCATCGCGGCTACGGTTCCGGCTCGCTGAACCGTTTGCACAAGTTTGCGTTAGCTCCTATTCGACTCCGGATGCTTTGAGTACCTGATAGCTACACATGCGCGTCGTAGTACAGCACGGATTACAACCCCAAGCCGCCGCCTTGGGGAAGCGTCGACCCTGACAAAGCCACGCGTTCGATGAGGTGGGATCTGGTTACGATCCTCTCAGCACTTGGTGTGCGGCCGCCTCCCTTGAGAACAGTAACCCTCACCGGCAATTCAATCTCCGGCTTCAAGTGGCACCTCTTCGCTTCAATAAAAGCACCGAATTTCCCCTCCTTGTTACCATCTCCCACCGTTGGGTGTTTCTACTCCTGTACGCCCCCTGGGAGGCCAACTTCCCTGCGTGGCAGGAATCATCCCGAAAATGAGACCGCTCGGAGGAATCAGAAGTGAGTATCACACTGGTACGTTGGCAAGTTAACCGGATGCTCGCATTAATTAATGCCAGGGGAGTTACTACTAATAGTCGTATTTGCTGTTGGTGGCTTCACTAAATTAGGGTTCATTTACCCCTAGTGTCCAGCAGTGGAACCGAAAAAGTTGTCTGGGAAACTGGACGAATTGCTATCAAGCATCAGTTCCCGCTCTAAGGAAATTCAGATTCCCTTGCCGTACGGCACATCCGAACTCCTGTACAGTAGAGACTCGACATCCTGGTTCAGTTACAATAAGTAGATATTCGGTGTCCGCGCCATCTGTTGGAACCTTTCATGTGATTACTCAGTGAAGACTGGAGTTCTATGGTGTTAACATGTCACGTTGGAGGTGTTCAATGGTAGTCTATGATGCTTGAACGCGTGATGACATCAATGACCCGTCGCTGCTTTCATTTGGCAATATCAGGCAACATCACCATCTTCATCAGTAATCACCATTATCAGGCTACACATCTTGATACGAGTCGGCTTTGGCTGCCTCAGGGGATATGGGGCTGCACCAGATATCTTTCCGAGAAGCGCAGATGGTTCTACATCAATATCCATAACGGGACTATATTCACATCACAGCTCTATGGTTGGTTGATGAACATATCGGAAGACCAGACGCATTTAGCACCGTTCTGCCAGCTTAGCCAGGTAGATCAATGGCATCGGGTGAGTAACCGGCTCGTTTCTTGGACTCAACTCCGCCATCTAGTACGAAACAGATACCGGAGGGTGAAGGGTAGAGATACTACGAGAATGACGATGATCATGTTTCCCCCCTAGAAAACTGCTCAAGCGGAGAATCTTACAGTAGTTTTGGCGATAATTCTTGCTTTGCAACCCATGCAGATCGGGATCAGCTCGTCGAATGGTAAGGAGTGGTCAAACACGTCCCGTACGGTCAGCCAGTAAGGTCGGACTAACCTCGTACAAAAAGGATCTGCTTGCCACTAAACCCTTGCTCCTCGAGTGATAGGACCATGCGTCTCTGTGGTTTGTAGCATGTGTTGCTTCCAACATCATGGCGTAAACCTGTCAATCCAAGATAATACCTTATTCACGCTCTAGGCATTCGGAGGTAGGCTTTTGGAGGATAGTAACTTGGTCTCCCGACGTACACTCGTCTCTGACAAGAATAGATATCTTCCACCCGTATTTGATCGCGGAACTTCGCGGAATAGTTGCCACTTAATTACCCCGCAATCCACTTGACCTTGGCGCCAGGTACCAGAGATGAACTACACCTGCAACATCATCTATGATTATTCTCTCAGAGATTAGTTTCCTTGAGCGGAACCGGCCGACTTGAAAGAAATATCTAACGAACGAGCTAGGATTAACCCCGGTCTGATTACCAGGGTGCAGCCATTGCCGCAAAACGGAATTGACACCTCGTGGGTGTATCGTGCGGCTTTTACCCGAGGCTTTTTACCGTCCCCCCATTTAGAGTCAGTGCTAAAAATCCAATATCTAACCCATTCGCGGGGACAAAGGATTTCTCCGGTAGATTGGCACCTGTGGTTCATCTTTATCTTGTTCCATTCGGGCGGCTCTTGAGCAACATATGGTGCAGCCATCCCCATCCTTAACACTTCTTGAAATTGTGGGTCTGTTGATGTCATCTATCAATTGAACATCTTAACATGAGCGTTAATTTTGGAAATTTGGGAGTGTCTTGGGATAGATCGTCAAGCCACTTCAAACTCAGCATTTGTATACTCGAGTTGACGGGGATAGCGGACGAGCAAGCAATCGCCGCCATGAGTAAGCATAGCACACCAAACGCGTCAGCCGGCAAGCAGTTAATGTCTGACTGTTTGTTGCCAGTTGACACATCAATCCCTGATATGTTGCTTCTCGACTTGATGAGTTAGTCGAAGTCATCAGTTCGGTGCTGTTGACGACATCATCCAGGTATCACCAAGTAGTGAAATCGTCGGAATGGTTGTGGGTGAAGTTTAGACAGTCGGGATTACAATCCCCTCTGTGTCTTCTTATACTTTCATAAACCCGCTTTAGACATGCGAACGTCAGCGGCAGATGAAACGCTTAACACCCAAGCAGAACATCCGAGGTTATTTCTACATCTCGTTTATGATCGCATGTCTGAAAGGCAATATCATAGCAGTAATAACGCCACGTCTACACATCACGATTAAGACGGGTTGTTACTACCCGGAAACCAGTATGGCTATTCATCGCACAGTAGTTTTGGGAGAAGCAATCCAACCGATCAAAGTAGAGGTATAACATAGGTAGGCGTCGCCAAGACAATATATCAACCGCCGCAGTTGTCAACGTCTATCATTAGTCTTAAACCAGCTCAATTAACCCCACAATGATCTACGTAGTGAATGAAGCGCAAGTTTGTGCTGTACAGTATGCCTGGAGCCATCATACATTCATCCGCTAACGACGGCCCAAAGCCAATCTCATTTAGCCTTAGTCCTGATCCTTATGAATGTTCGAATGATAGAGTCACAGTGATGGTTCCAGGCGCTTCACCCATCAATGTTCAACGTTCGACGCCAGGGGTTGCCAGCGAGAAGTTTGGGAATACCTGCGACTTGACAAGTCCGCACACATGTGTTCCCCACCAAACGACACTTGGCAGATCAAAGCCAGCTCAGATTACTGACAGCGGACTGACTGCCGCGCCGAGCCGAACCGAATACCTGGAAGCCTATGGCTGTATTTACATCTCCGAAGACTTCGATACATCACAAGAAGAACTTCTTCCAGAGAGCTACGAAGCGGCCAGCTGCTGGTAGCACGGAGGCCGAGATGCACACAATCAGGGACTCCGGTGTTTCATTTCGCCCGCGGCTCTCTCTATTTTATGCCACTCACGGACTAACGGCAAATTTTGTGGGTTTGACTGTTTGCGACGACATCCTCAAGAGGTGCCGCAACTACGCATTCATTGTACGTTGCTCATATCCCGCGATGTGCGTAAGTAATGTTTCCGTTTTAAGTGTCAGGGTAGCGGGAAGCCTACCAAATGACGGACCTCTGTTATAGTTCCTCTTAATTTTCCTAAATTCCATACCCATTTGTCAACTCTCGGCATATTAAGTTAGGAACCAGCGCAGGAGTCGTTCGGCCGAAGCGATGACTATTTTGGACTTGCACCAAAGGGTATTGGTACGACATCGACTTTGCATCATACGATGATCTAATAATTTCTATGGGGTAACCACGGGCAGAGAGTGACTTGGTTTCCCGGGAAGTACTGGCTAATACTATACATCCGCGATGACTGTCAAACGTTGCGTGGTATTATCAATCCCAGATTACAGCGCTGATACTTTTTCATCATGACCTGGATTGTTTCACTTGTCCAGCAGACAGCGGCGCTCTCCCGCTTGGAAACTCTCGAAGGAGAAACTAGCAGAGAGTGTGTGAAGTGCACGGGTTCTATCAGCCTCTCCTGCGCCTTTAGAATGAGCAGTACTCAAAGAAACAGACGAGTGTTTGAGCGTACATCCTGGAGCGCGAAAAGTAGGCTGCAACTTATTTCACGAACCCATCATTCAACATTCGCTCAACCCGAAAGGGCAGATGGATGAGCCCGTGGACTAAAATATTCTGGTTGAACCGTTTGTTGTTCGTGCGGAAGAAGGATTGACAGTGGAAACAGCATGTTCAGGTACGTTCATTATCTTCTACAGTGTCCGGCGGCTGGAGGGTGAGTTAGAGCTCATCCGCTCAATTCCCATCTGGAGAAGGCTTTATTGGGCGCTCCGCGGGCTTAAGACTGGCAGCTTCCCTCCACATGTTAGCTTAATCCCACACTTCAGATGGACCCAATCTAATTCATACCCTGTGCAAAAATAAGAAAAGCCTCCAAGAATGAGAAGATAGAAAAGATCGTGACCATTCATATGACCATGCCTCGCATTTGGCTCTGATCGGATGTTGGGTCGAATCATGATGCAATGGTGTCTGGCACCTCGTCAATTCATTACCTCGAGCACTTATGGCCTGCGGAGTTTTGGTGTTAAACTACGAAACTTGAGGAGGGAGAGGACAACTCGTTTCGCTAGGATTGATTAGAGTCTCATCTGTAACATTAAACGTCCCAGAAGCATGTCGTACGCCTCACCTTGGCTAATATGAGCACCATCCTTCTTCACAGTGAAGATCAGTTCTTTGGCATGACTTGAAGCATGACCCCTACCCGATGGAGCTCCAAGTGAAAGGTCTGAGCACGACGGCTGTCGTCACCTTACAGACGGAATGATCTTTGTTTGGGTCTATCAATACTTGTAGGACAAAAAAGCCTCGGGAATTCGCGGCATGCCAAGATAGAATGAGTGTATAGACGTCGGCCGTCAGCGGGCCATTATGTTATGACTGGTGTATGGGTGAGTATGTTTTATGAGTGCCTCGAGCCCGATTTGAATAACCGGCGAGTCGATCATTGAAATTGTTCGAGGATCTCCGCACCAGCGTCTGTTCGTTGATTCCATTCAGCACGTGCCAAAATCCAGTCTCCTGTCCACAAGGTCAACTTCAAGAGGGAAGACATAAAAGGACCATTGGGGTTCCTGAGAGCTTCGTTGGAGCACCAGTTGAGTGTTTGGACTGGCCCTCACAAACACAAGTAATTATTATAAGCGGCCTTCAAAATTGGCCATAACTCTAGCGTCACGCGTCCTTTGGCTACAAGTTTGGTGCGTGCTCGATGTAGTACTTACCGCCTAACGTCCACCGCGTCCGAACCCTTGGAAAAAGTGTTCTCAGAAGCACCTACACCGCGACTTATGACACGCCATCCATTTCTGCCCTCCACACGTCGTCCAACTGGTCCTTCAAATGCATCATCCCTGTACAGGATGTCACCACCCCGCGTTGGAGCGAAACAGAAATCTAATAATAGTGTGTTCGAGATTGGGGTAGTCTCATTAGTGATCAGCTTCCTCTTTTCAGCAGGACAACGCCCTGATGTCGGCTGATGGCAGGGAGAACAAGGGAGAACAAGAAATATGTTGAGTCCGTCCCAGTCCGAGTGGTGCCAGGATAGCTCTGTTCTTCCCTGCCTGTTTGCATCCCTTCCACCGCCGGCGAGCCCTTCCTTGCCGCACCATGCCACAGGTCCTGCCCAATCAATCCTACGCTATCGTGTGAGTGAGCTCTAACCTTTCTTGTTCGTTCGGTGGCTGACGAAGATCAAAATTTCTGCAGCTTATCGAGCCTATTACCCCAGACTCTTGCCAACCCCGCACTTCCAGACTATTTTGGCTTCATCTCCTTCTACGCTTCATTAAAAGGCATAGCCTAGTCCAACATACGAAATGACAAGACCACCAACTATTTCGCTTCTCGAGGCCCCATCTCGGCCGACGTGTCTCAATGGGCACCTCCTTTTTCCGGTTCCGCATTCATCCAATTGCTCCCGCTATGGCTAGAATTTCTTCATCGCACGTATTATGACATCTCAGGGAATGGATTTAAAAAGTAATCGGCTTATATCCGTACATCGCCGCCCACGCTGAATCTAGTCCCTCTGGTGCAGCTTTCTTTCAGGTCTATTCTTGAGGGGTTCGGCTCATCAGACAATCGATTATCTTCAGTCGCGAATCTCCTGGGTCAACGACACAACGAGCACTTACATTTCTTGGTCGCTCGTTTCCGTGACGGAATGACCGCGTCCCGCCCGTCGCGGCAAAACTAACGCGAGAACCCGAAGTTCCAAAACCAGGCTTGTAGGGATTCTTCACTAGCCGAGCGGCTTATGGAAGTATTTTCACTAGGTCTCATGGTGTCTAATTTTGGATGAACAGATATGGTTTTGGTGCGCATGAAGTGGCGTGCCTTACAGTAGGCATAATGGTTGCCTGTCCTATGGTGTTGATGACATGCCGAGTACTCTTTGATAGCGTGAGTAAGGAGGTCGTCGTGCGTTGTTGTGTTGAGGCTAATGCATACAGGACGGCTGCAGTGGAAGGAAACCAGCATCGACTTGACTTGCTATCATACCACGTCTTTGAAAGTTTAAAGGGCTCCAAAAACGTGATGTATCCCTCATATTTGTGTGCAGCTGACCGCCGTGGGATAAATTCGATATTCGGAGCCGCAAGGTATCGACCAGGCGGGCCGCCCTAACATGGACAGATGAGTGCCATATCATCGCACGACTGCCTTAATGCTGCTGGAAAAGACACGAAGACTCCTACCGTTATGCCCCCAGAATACAGCTTATTCCCGTCTTTTCCCAGGTTGCCCTCGTGCTCTCGGATGTTTTCGGTTGACCACACTGACTCATGCTACCTGTGAGTCCATTAGCCCAATGCACTACTTGTGGCCTTTGACCTCTTGATTCTGTGACAATCACATGGCCTAGTGGACGCGAACTTTTGACGCGCAACAAACAGAAGAATCATGATGTTTCCGATCATTGTTTTCTCTCCCTTGAACCCCGAAAGTCGGCTGTACCCGTTAACCGTTGTTGTCGCTTTGAAGTCTTGATCTACGATTCCCCACAGTCCGCTGATGAACACGTCTCCGCGATTCTTTGATAGATGATGAGACAGCTGGCCGAACCAAGCCCACTAGATAGGATGGTGCCATTTGAACCGTTCCATGCAGTCCCATTCTTGTTATTCTTGAATGAACAAGTGATGGACGAAGTCACAACTCAGAGCGGTTCCTGTGACCTGGGCTCTGACAACAATCGTTTATTCTTGGTCCACACACCTCTCCGAGGGCGGCAATTTGGTTGAGGCCGAGTTCACCTACGTCAATTGCACGATTTGGGCGTGCTCGCCAGGGCGATTTCCATGGCATTATGATGGTTTAATCAAACTGCATCTATGGACAGGTGTACGGCCAGCGGAGGTTTCCCTCCGTGTGATCTTGGCGGCCTTGTCAGGACAGTCGTCTCGCTGTCAGGTCGAACAAATCTGTTTTGTCTTGTTCACACATCATTCACAGACTTTTTGGCGTTTTCGGCATCCAGCGCCACTCCTTACTCATAGGCACTTCCTGACCAGGTCGGCCTCGCAACGCTGTGTGCGCGTTTGTCTCATCAACGCTGCTCCAAATTCCGAACAGTTTTATTGGCAAAAGACGTGGCGGAAAGGACTATCAGCACTGGCATGTAAGCAACATTAAACCATTTGATCACGGATTTCCGGTCGCCGGTCTAACCCACAAGCTGGATGCAGGACCATTATAGATGCATTGTACCGAGCTTTGAATTCCCTCGAACACGCGTTGCCTGCGCCGGCCTATGTTGCACCTTTCCACGTCTATGAGTTCCCGCTGATGAATATACCAACTGCGCAGGCTTTCTCGACTGTTGACCATACCTTGGCCATGGTAGGCGTCCAGGGGGCTGCGAAGTCTTCGGGCTATATTTAGCGCAACCAGCACTAGTCCGAGACTGATGAACCGCCAATTCGGATAATGGTCTGTCATTCTTGTCTGATTAGCAAACACATACTGTCGTCTTGGTTCCATGTTGGTCTTCTTGGCTCATCCGGCTTCTATGTGGCAACAGTGTAGGATTCAAAGTACCCTACGGTTGGTCATGTAGGACATTGTGTGTTGTGCCGTTGATTACGGGAGAACTTGTGTGTTGTCAAATCCTTGTGTACTTGCGTGGCCCCTTCGTGAACGTCCGAAGTCAGCTTGGGAGACCCGGAAATCTTCTTGGAGTCAGCGGTGCGAATTCTACGTGTTCCCCGTCGCCTGTTCGGCTCTGAGTCGTGATCGGTTTTCAAGAAATAACAGGCTTCTTACACCTCTTGTGGCAGTACATCAGAACATGCATGACACGTTCACTTTTCTCGCCGTTCTAGAACCAGTCCTTTGCCCGTTCGAGGCTACTTTAGGTGACATGGATAGGTAAAATTTTAAAAAACCTACATATCACCGCGACTGTTCCAAGAGGACGGTGTCTGTCACCCAGCTGGTCGAGTGTCGGTTTAGTCGACCGCACAAGAATATTCTCCGGCATGTTCGAGGGTACTTTACTGATGTTAAGTAACGTTCTAGCTCTGCAAAGCTCCCGATTCCGACCACAAGGCTGGCTTGCATTCGATCTGATCGATGATTTCTTGGCTGGCATGCCTGGGGTTAGATCGCCATTGGCTTATTCACTGCTAAATCTGTGCATTATACCTAAGGGGTTCCCTGCTGGTCGCTATCTTGGTATTTTTCTGACGGAGTTTTGAAGATTACGACGGAAACTTAGATGCAGACCCAAGTTCTCCCCATTCCGAAACCTACCTGCACATTGGGACAGCCCAAGTAGACAAATACTGGCGGTCCCACAAGCTCGCAAACGGATACGAGACAAACATCTGAAGGTAACACGACATAACACAAACCTGTAGTTCGGGGCGAGGATACAATCTCGGCTTCCAGACCTTCTATTCTTGGCAATAGCGCATGCCATACCGCAACCCCCACTCGGAAATACGACCCGAACACTTCTTTGTGAATGGTTCCATGCTAAGGCACAGACGAACGCGCCTGAAAGGATGGCTTAAATCAAGCTACTCTGGGAATATTTATCGAAGGAGCTCAGTACGATCTTTGCTTTTATTCTCTTCTTGTTAAGCATTTCAATCGGAATGGTTCAAATGTAAGCTGATATATCCCCACATAGCCTAGTCTTACCTAACGGGTGACTTCAATAGAGCCTTGACGGTCCACCCTTACAAAATGACAAGGCTGGATACAAGACTGACAAGTCACAACGCTCCGTGTCGGACCTTCTCGTTTATAGGAGTACCCAACAGGTGGGTCACTTCAGGGAGCCTTACCACCCTGCTTTATCGAGCCTAACGATTTTATGGGCGCTCCGTTGTGTCAAAAGACAAAGCTGCCTGGTTCAATGGCATTGGCCACTTTCCTCACAGATGATATAGTACTCACAAAGTCCGCTCGGAGACACCAGTGCTTGAGAGACGTTTTTAGCAGGTAAACTCTCATACTACCAGTCTGAATATTACTCGTCATTGCCCACTCATCTGCAACAGGCAAGCTTTTGTGGGTAAAATCTAAAATCACATGGAGGCCGATTGTGAGGGTAACAGACTTTCAACCCGACCCTTGACTCTTCACCGGCCAGATCTGGCCAGACAAGATATCGTAATGTTAATCTTGCATAGTTGTGTACCTCTGGTTATGGACAGTTCGATCCACTACGCTTTCTTCCTCGACAACCTCCTATCATGCGCTAGATGCACAGAAGACCACGGCAACCCATATTCAAACCATATCAAGCGCCTCGGGAGTCCGGACCTGACGCACTCCCGTGAATCCCTAAGTTGGGGCACGAATTTCTCTCAAGACTTACCTCTTAGAGTGCTTGCGGAACATAGAGTCACCGGAGTACTTAATGAATGTGATAGTAGACAACCCCATTTTGGCGGGTTATCACCAGATTCTCACCATATCCGAACCATTCTTGGTTATCTTCGACCACAGACAAAACCCGCAACTTCCTCTAAGTCCCTGCACTTCCAACATAACGAGTCTCTCACGTCTTACCGAGTTTGCCTTCGGCAAGTCAGTATGTGTGATCAGGGTTGTGCATCTTTATCCACCAACGGATTGCCCTGTTTCCAACGGCGACTGCATTGGCGGAACCGGACGTGTCCATCTTCATAAGAAAGCCGTCACTGGCTCACTTCAAGACGCATCGAGGGAAACTCCTAATAGAAACAACGTAAGTCACTGCCGTTAGAGGCTTCCCGCGAGCCAGTGAGTGCCTTGTTTTCCCTGGTAATTCCCGAACCTGAGACTGGATTTTGAAGGTCGAAATGACATTTATGCAACTCGAAGAACAACAGAGTGTAGCTCAACTTCCAGAACAGGTAAGCAGCCTGAATCCGACCCATTCTTGAGCTGAGTTGCCCGGTCGAAGAACCGGCGCTGTGGAGGTTTAAGTGCCGAGAGCTGAGGGATGCACTCGAGGCGTATTGGCAGCTTGCGGGCGACAGTTGCTGAAAGGAAGCATTACGCTCCCCACCCAAAAGTATGGCGACTCACGTTACCAGGTGGTAGACGGTCAACTTGGTGTTATTGGCTTTGAGGGTCGCAATAGTGACAGTAGTCCCCGTGTCACTTAAGCCATGCCCTCGCAAGTTTCAAAGCAGCTTTTGGACAGGGGGACCCTCGTGCGGCATGTTTCATTGTCTGAGTTTGCAGTTCCATGTGGCGATGGAGGATCATAACCAAAGTAGTATTTTCAGCGTGAGCAATCGTCGTCATATATACCAGGAGATTGCGCCTGTCGAAGGTAATGAGCAATATGAAGGGTCACACAGTCGAGGTAGTCCAATGCCGAGCTGCAACACACGAACATCTTGTTGTATTCGGATGAATGAGTAAGATCTGGAGACAGCCGAGCCATGTTGAGGACTTGTTGATAATCGACGATGATACAAATTACGTACGACAACAGCCATGTTGAGGAGAGCTGTAACACACTGTTTGCATTTCGTCCCCCGCAAGGCATCTCTTTTCCAGACAACCGAGCGATCTACTTCTTCTTTCATGTTGGCGGTCCCACGAGACATCCGCGAGTTTATAGACGGATACCCTGGCGTAGGAGACGATCCCGAAGCCTCTATGAATCTGGAGTTCTACTCGAACACCCTGCGTTGTCGACCAGATAATCTGCTTATCGATGAAATACACGAGCGGTATGTCAGAGTTTCAGACGGACATGGTACAGGTGAAACGTAACTCGACAGGTGGTTTGGAGACTTTAGGAAACTGGAGTACAAGCACGGATTCATCCAATGGCTGTGAGTTTGGCCGAATGGCTGTATGGTTGGCTGCAGGAGATTCATGGCTTGGTTCTATCTCATCTAGGTTCCCGATACGTGAGAATGGGATGAATTGGGAATCGCAACCCCTTCAACCCCATGAAATCGAAGCCATGAAAGCCGATAGCAAAATCATGAGGCGAGTCGTAAGGTCGTACGAGTTGATGCTTGATTTTTATGGGTTGCGCTTGATATCGGAGGAAACGGGTCTCCTTGGTCGAGTTCTCCCACCCCGGAATTACGAATTTCATTATGGAAACCTCGTTAGTGAGTGCTCCATTCAGGGTTTCACGTCCCGGAAACCATCGAGCTCAACTGCGATCTACCACACCCTAGCCTCCTCTCACAACTATCTCCGCATCTCACGCATCCTGAAGTGCCTTTCGGAGCTAGGTTTGGAGCATCTTAACGCGGGTTTCTTGCTCCATGTGCTTAATGAGCAGAGTGAGTATGGTAAATTGTCTACTCGTGGCCTCGAAAGCAGCATGGATCGGTGGTGGGCAAATTGCTTGAGGAACTCGGAGGAACGCTCTTGGGTGGGAAATGCCATCAGAAAAGTGAGAGATAATGGATTCGTGTTCACGAGAGAGATGTATGAGAAAGCGCTAGAAAACAGAAAGCAAACTGGACTGTTTGGGTCATTGGATGAGGAGTAGGTGAAGTTTTCGAGGGAGATATCAGATAAGATAGACGATTAGTCTACAGTTGAATATGGTCGGCGTTCAATACAACCGAATCGCGTAATTCAAGGAATGATGCATATGATGTCAACACGAAACCATCTGTCAAACGCTGGGTCTGTCTAGGTAGGGTCAGCGGAATGCACGAGAGGCTGCAGCCTCGATACGTACATTGTATTGATGATCATAACGTTCACGAAATGACTTAAGATAGACGTCTGAGGGCTTCGAATAAAGCTTCACTGCGCCTTTGCGCATATAGGGGACTTGTCGAGCGAAGGAGCTCCTCGACGGCCTCGAATATTTCTGTCACACCCTCATTTACCTTGCTGTCAATCTATCGGGACAAGTGACGTGAGTCGTGAGTCGCAAGATAAAGGCACAGGGATAAAGATGAACCCACCTTATACCCTTGCTGGGTGAGGATTATGTCGATGGAATGTCCCTCGAGGAGTCGGACGCGCGCAGTTGCCTGAAGAGGGCTGGCATTCACGACCCTGAACCCCTGAATGAGAGCACCTTGCTCCCTCAGAGCACGCTGGATCTCCTGACCGTAGAAAGAGGTGGTCATCGAGCTTTTGAAGAGAAAATCGTGGAGCGCACGAAAACCGAAGCGGTGCTTAAATATTGCAGAGACCATGTTGCCTGACCAGGGATGGAAATAAAAGTATATTGCTAGTATGCAGATACTAGCGATGAAAAGCTTTGTCCGAGGGATAGTCATCTGAGAAACGAAGTTGTGGAAGTAGTGTACGATGAACGTTCGAACATCGGTTTAATTTAGGAGCTTGATCCCTCGGGACATCATTACAGCTCGGAGTTTACCGTACGCTGTCGACCTCTTCTGCTCTGATTTATCCGTAAGGTCTCTTAAAGGCGTACCCCCTATTTGCAGTATGGAGTCCCTTGACTCTAGCTGATCGTTGGTATGGGCAAAGCATTTCTGGGCGGTTGCATATGTTCTCCTACTGGGCTGATGGGTATTTTTCGGCTTTGTTATCTCTCGCGAAGTATTTCCTTGCCAGCTTAACTGCGAAGGCGATAAGTAATGTCATTCACACCCGTAGGTTCTGCCCACCCACTTATTTCCCTGTTTATGGCATCGACCGAGACCAGAGAAAAGTTCGTGCGATCTGGCCCACATTGACCATGCCATTCTTCATTTCTGGAACCCAACCCTGAGATATGCCGTCGTTTAGCTGAGTTGACGGAGGACTTCTCATCTCTCCAAAACAGCTACTGATTGGCCAGATAGGATTAGTGAGCAGAAAACCCCATGCGGTCTTGAACATTTCATGTAGAATCGTGGCGTCTGAACCCTCAACAGTAGACACGGGCCTATAATAGGGGCGTCTTCGTGGCGCAGGGATGAGAATGGAAAACTTCTGCCAAATATGGGCTTATAATGTCTCAAGAGATGGTAAATTGCGGAATGGTGGGACGCCATTCGGGTTGTTCTTTTGGAAGCGGAAATTTGACATCAGAGGAACAAGGCGAGTTTGTAGCCGAGATGAGCTGGTGCTAATAGGTGTCCAACAGCCCTTCGGCTCTTCATGTGGACTCAAAAGGTTTCGCAGCTCGTTCGTTGTAACTCGGGAGAAGCTGGATAATCTGAAAAACGGCCTCTACTTGAAGAGGAAATTCTAAATGAGTCGAATACATTACATAATGTCCTGCGCCTAATGTGGTCCTCGCGCAAGCGACCAACGGTATGACACCCATTCTCCTCCTGCTCAAAGCATACCTTTAATTTTCTTCCCATTGGTTTTCCGGAATTTCATAAACACAACAACTCTTCACATCCTTTATTGCTTATAACCTTAGCTTAAGACACAATGGATGTAGTGAAAGCGGTGGGGACTTATGTCAACAAGATGGTTTCGACACCTTCCTCAATGAAGGTGCTTCTTCTGGATTCCCATACGGTGCGCAATCCTGCTTTCCATGTGTTAAATTGTTCTTATGCTCAGAGTCCTGCTGTTTAGACGCCCATAGTATCGCTCGCTTCAACACAGTCTACTTTACTGTCATACCAGGTGTACTTAACGGATCGAATAGACAACAAGAACCGAGATCGGATGCCTCACATGAAATGCGTCTGTTTTCTCCAAAACAGCGAATCAAGCATGGAGGCGCTGGGAGCTGAGCTTAGGGAACCGAAATACGGAGAGTATTATTTGTGTCAGTTGGTAAATCATATCGGATGATGTCCAACTCATGTACTGTTGCTAACAATTGGCGCGCAGATTTCAGTAATATCTTGAGCAAAAGTGGGATAGAACGCTTGGCTGAGGTTGATGAGTATGAAGTGGTTCGGGAAGTCCAGGTACGTTAATGAACCACACTCTGCCCTTCGGGGTCTTGACCCAACATTTAGGAATACTTTGCGGATTATACGCCACTGCTTCCTAGCCTTTTCTCATTGAATTATACGCCCTCTTCCAAGCCACCATTATATGGCAACAACCCGAGCACTTGGAATCCGGAAGCCCTCGAAGCTCATGTGCAAGGTATTCTCGCCGTGTTGCTCAGCTTGAGGAAGAAGCCAATCATACGATATGAACGAATGAGCTCGATGGCGAAGAAATTGGGGACAGAGATTCAGGTACGTTTAGGCTCGCCTGGCCGGCTTTTCGACCATATCTAACGACTGGACAATCGATAGCATCGCATTCAGACCGAATCATCTTTGTTTGACTTCAGACTAACCCAGGTCCCCCCTCTCTTGTTGATTCTCGACCGCAGGAATGATCCCGTTACTCCTCTTCTTTCACAATGGACTTACCAAGCTATGGTACACGAACTACTGGGAATCCAAAATGGCAGGGTTGATCTGCGTATGGTTCCTGGCATTGCACCAGAACTCGCTGTAGGGCTGTTCGGATTATTCTTACTTTCAGTGGTTTACCTCCTGACTAGGAAATCACGCTTACGACCTCAACGGATCCCTTTTTTCAAACGCACTATCTTTCTACGTTCGGTGATCTCGGCACAGTGCTCAAGGATTACGTCCAGAACTACCAGTCCAAGTCCTTGGCCACATCACCTGCGAACATTCAATCAATCGCGGACATGAAACGTTTCGTGGAAGAATACCCTGAATTCCGAAAGCTTGGTGGTAATGTGAGCAAGCACGTTGCACTTGTCGGAGAGCTCAGTCGCCTGGTTGGACGGGACAAGCTGCTTGATGTTGGAGAGATCGAACAGGGCCTGGCTACAAGCTCTGGTGCCGATTATAAGGTGAGTCAACTTTGTGTAATGGCTTTATATGCTCATCTTAACCGGTCTTCAGAGTGTGCAAGCCATTATCACAGATCCTGGTGTACCCCCGTGGAACAAGCTAAAGGTCGCCATATTATATGCGCTCCGGTATCAGAAGACACAACAGGCAAATATCGCCAACTTAATCAATCTTCTACTCGCGAACGGAGTATCGCGAGAGGACGCTAGAGTACGCGGTATTCTGGAGAAGTTCCTGAGTATAGCTCATCTCAACATCGTTATAGCTTGTCTATGTATTTTTGAACACCGCGGGTGCTGATCAGCGTCAAGATGACCTCTTCTCAACGGAATCCTTGTTGGCAAAAGGACGTTCTGCGTTGAAGGGACTCAAAGTGAGCTCCTTATCCTACCACGTTTTAACCCTGGCTGATTTTTCGCGTTCTCTAGGGTGTTGAGAATGTGTATACCCAACACTCTCCGCATCTCGCACAAACTCTTGAAAACCTATTCAAGGGTAAGTTGAAAGAGTCAAGCTATCCTTTCCTCGAAGGTGTAGGGCCAAATCAAGGGTTGCAACGGTCAGTTGAATGATCTGAGCTCTCGTGAGTTGTACCTTGATTCCGTGGCTGCAGGCCGCAAGATGTTATATTGTTCATCATTGGAGGTGCGACGTACGAGGAGGCAAGAACCGTGGCGCTATACAATCAAGATCCTGTCGCAGCCTCGAACGGAGCACTCCCGCCCGGGGTGGGTGTCCGTCTTCTCCTTGGAGGGACATGTGTGCACAACTCGTCGAGGTAAGTATTTCGGGATTTCTACGACGAACGGTCGCCCTCAACTATAATTCAGTTACGTTGAGATGTTTCGTTCAGCGGCAGAAAGGTTCCCTTCAACCGTTTACGATCCTCCGCCTGAATCAGCATCGAATGCGCCCGTGTTGAACTTGAATCTCGGCGGCGTGAACGTCAGCCTTGGAGGACCTGCTGGTACTGGCGTCTACCGTACCAGTAGTGATGCGGTTGGAGTCCAAGCGGATGGGTTACGTGATGGTGTTATGAATCTCATTGGGAAGGTGAAGCAAGGAGTGGATCGTATCGCTGCACCTTAACGAGATGAAGCAAGGAGTTTCACATATGCGGCCTCTATCTTCCTCGCTTACACGGACCTTGTATAGAATTCTACGACTACGGTTTCGGGATCTGATTTAGAACAGTCTTTCAAGAATTCGGTAGTTTTTCAGGAGAAAATTCGGGTGCCGGAGGCACCTTTGTGTATCAGTGTATATTGGAGCGGACACTGACACGTCAATTTCTATCACGTGAGGGCCAGTTACACGACGACATCGAAGTTCGCTGCTCCCAAGAGATAATCCCTCTACTTCCCCCTTCACTTTCTTTTGGGTTTTCTACCTGGTCTTTCTGGTTAATCTGAGCCGGGACGGGCATTTGCTATAATGGCGAAAGGTCTCTTTAGTAGCCTCAAGGGCATGGATGCCTTTGGCAAGGTCTGTCTGCAAAGAAATAGGTTCTGGCTCTAAAGTGCTGACGGTCAAGTTAATAGACAACAGAAGATGTGAAGGTCAAAACCCGTACTGGCGCATTTTGTGAGCACTTCTTACCTCTTGATAGCTTATTGTGTGCTAACTCGTGTTATCCTTCCAGTGACCCTCATCGCGGCCGCGATCATCTTGACATTCACATCACTTGAGTTTATGGACTATAGGAAAGTCTATACCGACACTTCAATCGTCGTCGACAAGAGCAGGGGCGAGAAACTCACCGTCAACCTCAACGTTACGTTCCCCCGAGTACCATGTTTCCGTACGCATTACATTCCCGTCCCAAGTCGGCACCGCTCAAACTAACCATTCTTTCTGTTCATTAAACATTCTAGTGCTCAGTCTAGACGTAATGGACATTAGCGGTGAAGTCCAACGTGACATCTCGCACAACGTCCTTAAGATCCGTTTGGACAAGGACGGTAAGATGGTGCCAAACTCGTATAGCGCACAATTGCAAAATGATTTGGACAAGATGAATGAAGTCAAGAAGAAGGGTTACTGTGGATCTTGCTATGGCGGTCTGGAACCGGAGAGTGGATGCTGTAACACTTGTGAGGAAGTGCGAATGGCTTATGTGAACCGTGGCTGGAGTTTCTCTAATCCCGATGCCATCGAACAAGTCAGTTTCTTTCTTTCTTTTTCCATCCCTTTGTCTGTTCAAGTACTAACAATTACTCTCTTTTGGTTTAGTGTAAAAATGAGGGCTGGGCTGAGAAACTTAGGGAACAGGCTGATGAGGGTTGTAACGTCTCTGGTCGCATCCGCGTAAATAAGGTTATTGGTAATATCCATCTCTCGCCCGGTCGTTCGTTCCAGTCAAACCGTCACAACCTTTACGAACTGGTTCCCTACCTCAGGGATGATGGCAACAGGCATGATTTCTCCCACATTATTCACCACTTTGCGTTTGAAGGTACGAGGCTTCGCTTATAGTCAATGTATGCATCCCCTTGCTGAGCTTGGGTGATCTTACCGGCAGGCGACGATGAGTACGACTATTGGAAAGCTGAGGCTGGCCGTGCAATGAAGAAGCGTCTTGGCCTCGCTGTCAATCCCCTCGACGGCGCGCACTATCGCACGTCCAAGGCTCATTACATGTTCCAATACTTCCTCAAGGTCGTCTCGACGCAATTCCGGACTATGGATGGCAAGATTGTACGTGAATCGTACCTCATCTAGATTAACCACGTATTAACAGAAAATATCAGGTCAATACTCATCAATACAGTGTAACCCACTTCGAGCGTGACCTTGATGAGGGTGCTGGTGGTGAATCTCCAGGAGGTATCCAAGTCCACCATGGTACACAAGGCCTGCCTGGCGCATTCTTCAACTACGAAATCTCTCCCATCCTTGTCGTACATTCTGATTCAAGACAGTCATTTGCTCACTTCCTTACATCGTAAGTCTAACACTTGAACTACAAACGACGTAAGACTCATGAGAAACCTTGTAGAACTTGCGCGATCGTGGGAGGAGTTCTAACCGTTGCCTCACTGATTGACAGTGTACTATTCGCCACCACTCGTGCCCTGAAGAAGTCAGGCGGTGGCTATGGCAGCTCCTCAAAACTCATGTAACATTACTGTATACCACTTGCAGATCCGCAATATATCTATTTGCCGAAAATGCTGGGAACCATGAAAATCCGTCATGATAAAGGTGATCCGAGGTACTTTAAATAATTCATGAAGCAATGGAACAGAGTTCGAAGCTCAAGTTTTCCGTCTAGCTTTTGGTTTGCTGCCAGCTGTTGTATTGAGTTTACGCTTCTTGTTTGCAGCTGTCTTTGTAGCAGAGGCTTGCCGCGATGCAGATGACGAATTAACGTCAAAGCTGAGATCGTCCTGAAGGGAAACAAGTCAACGAAAATATCAACGTTGGAGAAAGGAGACATCCATACCCCAGCCCCAATCATGAGTTCATCATCCTCAGCCTCCTCCCCCACCTGGCTGGATCCTGCCTTAGGAGGAACATTATCAGGTTCATAATCACTATCGTCATCTACTATAAATGTTCGAGTCCGTCGTCCATTGCGTGACTTTCGAGGTGACAATGCGAGTTCTTCAGGAGAATCAGGTGGAAGAGGCTTGCTCACGTCTTCGTCTGACACTTCTTCTTGTTTGACTTCTACGACAGCATGTACCCTCCGAATGAAAATCTGTTTAGGTTCTTTCGGTGCTTCTGTTGTTGTTGAAGATGTAGTCTTTTTGGAATGAGAAGATGAAGTTGCTGCTTGTTTGCGGTTTGAGCGAGAGACAGCATCGGATGTTGCAGTTTTAGTCGGGTGAGAGGTGTGGACTGTTTCGCTGTATGGTGGTAGCTCGCTTTGATTGGGTATGCTAGCCTTACGTTTGGCTGTTTTGCCAGTAGAGCGAGGGTGCGGCTGGGTAAGGGAGCTTTGGGAGGATGGGCTGGTGTTGTGGTTAGTCGATGGTCGAACAGCGGATTGATAGGTTGGTGGTTGAGGTATAGTGGGATGGGATGTTGAGGGGGTAGACTTGGAGGAAGTATGATTAGGTGTGATAGGTGGAATCTACATGAGCGTGTGTCAGACCCAGGGTTTGTATAATCATGGAGGACGGTAAACTGACGATAAGTCGTTCCGTTACGAGTTCATCCATTCGTGAGGATAGCGCACATCGTTCCTCTTCAACGCGAAGAAAATGCTCCTGCCAATTCTTCGCTTGATCTTTCCATTGGTTCGTTTCACGCTGCAGCAAGGCATAGTTCTCTATATGATGTCTAATCTGGCGTGGCGATGTGAGGTTAATTGATATTAGAAAAGGGGACTCTCGTAATTCACCGTCAGCTCGGCCTCCTTCAGCTGCGCCATTGAAACGAACCCATGAGAACCTTCAGAAAGGGGTAGAGATGAGATGAAGACACACCGCCGCCTTGCATTCTAGGATTTCTTCCCTGTATCGCTGTAGCTCCTTTTTAGTTTCCTGCAACTGCTTCAAAGCTTGGTCGCGTTCATTTCGGGCTGCTCGCGCATCGGCTTCGGCGCGTGCAACTTCTGCGCGTACTTGTGTCTGCAAATCATCGAACTGGGGTGATGATTAGTATCCTTCTAGAGCACCTGGAGCAGGGGGACATACGGCCTTTGTTGCAGACTGTGTAAAGAGGGAAATGGAGTCAGAGAAGAGAGCGGAGGAGTCGGCCTTCTTGTTGCTAGCCATTGAGCTCAACCAAAGCCCCGCTCACGGCCCGACAGCCTCCCGACTAGATTGATCACGTGTTCGAGTTCACGGCCCCTGAACTCTCCTTAATTAAGTTGCAAAGTGGTGAAAGAATCAGCGTAATTATGTATCACATCCACTTTGGTAGCTAGGGTATATATTAGATGCTCGCAACCTGCTCCTCCAACCATGTCCATAGTTCCTTCCCTAGTTGTGGATCATCTGTTTCGGGCCGAGCCTTCCCTAATCTCGCCCATGGAACCAGGAACTAAGAAGACCAACGAGACGGTGAGTGAATAGGTTTGGGGCATCTGCGACTGACCTTGCCTCCATGTTCTCCGGCTTCTTCGGCTGTACCTGCGTAGAGTTGGTTGACGGCACCCATACTGGGTGGGTGAAGTCCAAGGAGTTTCTGTGTTGTGATAATCAGACACGTCGAGAAAAGCTGGAGGTGAGTAGTTGTGAATGACGTACTCTTGCAAACTTCACGAAGGGGATGACATCAACATAGCGAAAGAGTTCCGTATCGATCATTCCTGGGATGTCTTTGATATAACGATCTCGAAAAACTGGGAAGGATTACCCACCAGGATGGGTGGCTATCGACACTAGACCTTCGTTGGCGTATCTCTTGTGGAACTCGTTCGACACCACAATATTGCCCTTGTGTTTGGTTACATCAGCTACGTTGGTCCCCCAATACCACGTACGCCACGTACGAATTTACTCTGTATGTAGAGCTCCTCGGTGCCGTATTTGTCTCTCTGAGGTCCAGCCTTGAAGCTACCGAAATCCAGTTGTTGACTTCTAACTATGTAATGGCCGACCGAGGAGACATGTATCACTCGGACGCTCTTGGGCGGCGAGTGCTTAGCGGTTTTAAGCATAACAGGAACCAGTAGTTTCGTGAGGTACCAGTGCCCTACAAACGAAGATACCGATGCTCGTTCAGTCGAAACCCACTATGCACGGAATATACGCAAGCTGACCAGTTACATTGGTGTGGAATTGAAGGTCATACCCTTCCGCGAGTTGGGAATGAGGAGGGAACATGACACCACTAAATACCCAAAAATTAGACGCGGTTTGAGGTTCAAAAAGTGTCAACGTACGCATTGTTTATCAAGAGGTGTAGTTCTTTCTCCTTGCTGTCAAAGTCAACGTTGGTTCAGTTGGGCGGTCAATGGATCAATAACGCATTGCAACTCGCCTTAAAAACTCTTTGACGCCCTCCTTTACACTTTGTAGACTGGACAAATCAATGCGAAGGAAGACCGCCCTCCTCCCGGTGGAACGTTCCAAATCCTCAATCGCCCGTTCCGCTCTCTCGGCTGCCCGGCATGCGAGATACACCTTCGCGTTGTGACTTAGCAACGCCTGAGAAGTCGAATTAACGAGAAAGACGCAAATAGAGCATACAGGAGCACGCACTTTGGCTGTTTCCTTTCCGATACCAGTGTTACCCCCTGTGACTATGACGACTTTACCGGTTAGGTCGGGGATGTCGGCAACTGTCCATTTTGATTTGGGGATCCAGAAGCTTTGGTTGATGATTGCGCGAAAGTCGAGGACGCGTAAGTCGGCTAGGGAGCGAGGAAACCACATATTGATTGACGAAAGAGGTTGGGACAGGTTTGGCTTATGACACTTGGGTGTTACATACTAATTTGGATTAGATATCAAGTTGTCAACCTGGGCGGTGAAGACGGACAGGTACGGGTCACATGGGTTGATACTGCAACACCAAGGACCTGGAAAATGCGGGTGCGAGAATCTATTAACCTACCACTTCTGGCATGCTCATGAAATTCAAATATCCAGACTAAGTATACACATCCAAAACCGCTCTAAGATTACTTGAGCCTCCCACACTGGCCGATTCCACGGCTTCTTGCCAAGACATGTTTGCACTTGACCCGACGCCCTCGGATACACTGGCTTGATATATTAAGTGGCCCGTGTGTGTTGGCAGTAAGCGTCTGCAAGATATATCAGATAAGTGGCACAGTGCAGAAAATGGACAGAACACACAACCTTACCTATCCTTTTTATCAAGACTGGTGGATCGACGCTGGGCAAAGAACTTAGTCGGGCCAACGGGCAATAGAAACATTGCCTACGTCGTCCCCTAGATCCATACTTGTCTGTTTGCGATCCAGTTTTAGAACTTCCGAAATACAGGACCTGACGTTGATTCCTGATCAAACATTTCGAGGATGTCCGACGAAGTACGCATCACCTGAGAGCCTTTCGGCGATTTGACAATCCCCAGTATAGTGGATATGGATAGTTCCCTGGAGTGCCAGAATCCTTCTGGACCAAATGTACACGTTAACCTGCGGCTCGGGTTGCGGAAGGTCACCGGTCGCATTCGTGGGTCACTCTATGTCATATCATGTAGTGTTACATGGCGCCCCTATAGTTTCCATGGAGTCAGTTGATCAGTTCTTGATGTACAAGGAAGAATGAACGCGTCTTTGAGAAGGGGGTGCAACTCCTTTTGTTTGCTGGAAGCCTACATGGTCGAGTGAAAGGCCGCCAGCTGATACTTGTGATAATGCTTGCTTAGGAGCCCGGTTCGCGATCGCTTTGATGGACTCAAGTGGAGTAGATCCAGTGGAAAGCTGCTCTCTTTCTGGTTTCCTATTTCAGTTTTATTGTCTTCTGGTCGTTCTATGGGTTGCCGTATCCCACAGGAGGTCTCGTCGTGCGATTCGAAAAACGTGTTACACCAGCCAGCTCATATAGACCCGACCAGAGGGTGTGAAGGTATCCCGATCGCTTCCTTGTCAATGTCATCATTGACTCCTGTAACGTTGACGACTTTTTCGACAGATTGGGTACATAATTATATCGTCGACGTTCCTTTTGATCTTGGTATAGGCCAAGCTTTGGCTGAGGGTGGAGCGGATTCATACAGCGTCTCTGTCGGCTTGACGGTGAGGAGGCCACATCGTAGAGTGGCGATTCAAGGGGGTGGTTAGTGATGATGCTGACGTTGCCTTGCACCACTGCAATGGGATGAGGTCTTTCTGATTCCTGGTTCCAGGATTATTAGACCTCTGGACCAAGCACTGGAATACGTGCGCGTTGGTGATTCTCCCAAGGACCTCTGATATTTATCACGGATCGGTCGACGCAACGGGTGGTTCCGGGCGGATCAAATGTTTTGTTGAGCTCGGAACACAACAATCGAGTCTTCGTTGATTGGGGCAAGCAAAAAGAGAGGAGACCTTTCGCTGCAACAAAGGGGTCAACTGCATCTTGTAGAAGTATTCGTAGTACTCTGCGGGGCCCGTCATTTGAGCGCTTGGATTGTTGTCCTGAGCGAGAAGGGATGGAGCCGAAAGGAGTTAGGGTTGGTGCATGTGCACCTGGGAGGCAAGCCGCAAGAGGGCAGAAAATAGAAAGTTGACCTCCTGGAGGGAAAATACACAAATCATTACGGAACGGGTTGATATTTAATGGAACACATACGTTGCGACGTAGTGTCACGACCGGGTCTCTCCTACATGCGGTAACAGTATCGAAGGTAGTGGCAAGATGGTATGGAGATGGTGAATTCTCCTGAATGTCGGGGAGAAGAGGGGAACATTGAGATTGACGGGTTCAATTAGTTAGGAAAGGTTACATCATAGTGTTTGTTGTTGTTGTGGACAGTTCAACTTGATCTCGTCCTCGGGATTGAATACGCTCGCTGAGCGGGCTACACGCAAGGCTCTGGGTGGTCTCTGCTCTCTCCTTGACATTTTTCGTTCCCTCTTCTCTGTACTCTACTATTCCTCTGTTATTCCCAGAAAACTCCAAAAAGCGACATTCCGGTCGCCCCTCTCGGCCTCCTTGTTCATCTTCGACTTAAGCGCTATTCTCCTTCCCCCGTCGCGTATTTCTGACAGCTCAAATCCATATTCTTTCAACACCCCTGCCATATTTGGACGAGCCACTATCACTGCTTCCCCACACCGTTTCATTTTCATCCGGTAGTGCTGCCCGACCTGCCCGTTCCCCCACCGTTTCCTTGGATATCTGTCCTTGAGGATTGAAATAATTGGACGTGCACGTTATCAAAGTTAAAAGTGAGCAATTCATTCCATTCATCAGATGCCCTTTCTTTACGCCGATATTTACCATCATGATCAACTTCCACTACTTTGCGCTCCAACGACATCAATCCAGCACAGGAAGGACGGGCTATGTATACCTCGCGCCTTGTCATCGATACCAAGGTCAAACCCGTCTCAGGTCCCCACTCGGCCCAGTCGTGTTCGAACAAGGAGAACCTCGTACTAGGCGCAACTGTTTCAAGTACCGGAAGGCAACGATCACGAAGCATCTCCGACGCATCAGCCTCTTCGGTATCTGCTTCCACTAACGCTTCCACCTCGTCCCTGGCGCCTCCCAAGTCCTTTCACGGTATGGCTTCGCAAACCCATTCCCGGCCTTCAAGTCCCTCACATGAAGAGACTGTGCGTATCGGTCCTGAATATGTCCTCGCTATGCATGATTACGAACCCCAGCCATCAAATACGACGTGCTTGTCTTTCCGCACCGGACAAGTGATACACGTTCTCAATCGGGATCCGAGTGGTTGGTGGGATGGAGAGTTGGAGGGACGGAGAGGATGGTTTCCGAGCAATTATGTGAATGTGGATTTTGGAAAGTCTAAAGCACGAGTAATTCAGGTGAGAGTTGAATCCGACACCAATAGATCCTTTGGCTTGATCTCGTCCCACCGACTAGCAGCCGCAGCGGGCCCAGCATCAACATACATCGTCAACAACATCTACATCATCATGGGTCACCGTATCATCACGAAAACAACATAGCAGACAACCTTCCATTGAAGTGTTCTCGGCGGAACCCATCCACTATTCCACCCCAATCATGATACCAATGGTTCACGGCCTTTCCCTACTCCAGAATGCGGTACGGGCGAACCGGATGACGCACTTCCAACCGTCTGCTGCATGTATCATTGCGTGTGTGCGTCGAATATTGAATACCACCGGGACCATCAATCGAGATGCTCCCGTACTGCGACGCTTCCCCGTCCTAGCACAGGAGCGGAGCAAGCTGTTGACCACCCTCGCGAAGTTGGTGTCACAAGCTAGACGAGCCTCGGGGGAGAATCTGTCAGAAACAGAGCTGGCGAGCGAGATTGCGGAGATGCTGAAAACGGGCGGTCTAGTGTTTTCTCATGTTCGTCGGTTTGTTGCCATCGCAGTGCAGTGTGGGATCCAACTTCCTCAAGAATCTGACGATCCGGATGAATCATCTCCCACAGAAGCCAGAGCATGGGGGAGTAGAGACGAGGCAGAGGAAGGGGGAAGTGCTTCTCCAAACGGACTTACTCCAACACAACGAAGACAATGGGAGAAATCGAAAGGATCCACTCCATCACCAACGTCTATGCGTGCAAAAAGCATGATGGACCTTCGGAATGGGTCTTGCCCGAGGACCCCGGCTCCGCTTTCTAGAACCTCAAGTGCCCAAGCACCGCAGAGCACGAACTTGCGGGAACGTGTGCTGACCCGGCACAAAGCTGAGTTGTCGATCAGCAGCACTTCATCTTCCTCATCGTATTCGTCACAAGAGTCCTGCAGTCCATCACCACCCCCGTTCCCCTCAGGTCCTACTCCTTCAATCCGAGTACTGGAGGCACTGCGGTACACCCATGATCAATACCTATCTATCATTGCTGCGTTCATCGGCCATGCACACTCCTATAGTCGATCATCGCATGCATCTAACACCGGCCACCTATATGAGCTCACGCGAGAAATAGTGAGACTGGTAGAGAGGATTCTTACTGTTGTTGTAGCAGTCATGCGGCACCCCGACGTCCCAACACATAGGATGAACAACCTCAGGTGTGCGAACGAGGGGTTGTACACTGTGGCGAGTGCATTGACGGATTCGATTCGTCGATTGACGATGCCGTTGGCACCCACGATGTCGGAAGAGGAAGAAAAGGCCGCATTGATCAGATCTGCGACTGGGGCGTTGAAGGCTGGAGCTGACTGTGTGGCTGCCGTGAAGGTGTGCTTGAATCGTGCGACTGGCGAGAGGCCGTTTATTATCAATCTGCCTTATGTGGATGGTGAGGGGCCACAACCTCAGCCACTACAGCAAGACGACTCCCCAAGAGGAATTTTGAACAAATCGACGAGCATGGGCGCACTTCATGGATATCGATCGGAGCAGACTGCAACTCAAGAGGATGAGGAGGATATGACAATTCATCCCGGGCAGTTGAATGTGGCATTGCGGGCGAGAGAGTTTTCATCGGGTTCGGAGAATAGCGGGATTTCGAAGGCTTCGTCGGCTCAGTCGACTAACACCGCTGCTACATCGCCAGATGACCATCGACCACCACCTCTCTCTCTATCCAAAGCTCCAGTTGAGCCCGACTTGCCATCACCAGCTTCGTTTACGCCAACAGACGATGACGGGACGACTTGGGAAGGGAGCATGAGGACCCATGCGGTTGGTGCCGGTGCGTTGGAGAAGATGGTGAACGGTGAACTGCCCATGGTGCCTCTTGGGTTCGACCAGGACCCAGCAAACTGGATGTACACGCACGACTACTCCCTAGAGGATGTCGCGTATAATAGTGAAGGGCATCTCGTTGGCGCTACACTAGAGGCACTTGTGGAGAAAATGACCCCCCACGATGCCGTAGTGGACCCTGCATTCTCCTCCGTCTTCTTTATGACCTTCAGGCTATTCACATCTCCCACCGAACTCGTCGATGCAATCATTGCACGATATAACCTCGTGCCGCCACGTAGCACATCGATGTCGGTCGAGGAGTTACATATGTGGGAGCATAAGAAGGGACTTCCTGTGAGGCTGCGAGTATCGAAATTGATCAAGGCGTGGCTGGAGGTGTACTGGCGGCCTGGGGTGGATGATCCTGTCCTCCCGACGTTGATTACTTGGGTGAAAGAGGCACTACGGGTATACTTTCCTGGTCCTGCGCAAAGATTGTTAGAACTCTTGGAGATGAGGAAACAGCAAGATCCGAAATCGCTCAATAACTCTCCGAGTCCCTCTATCCCCACCACCAGTGGACCAGCATCAGAAATTCCGAGACCAAATATGACAAAGACGCTTCTTGTCGCTCTGCGAAAGAAAGACTACGCAAACATTTCTGTGACGGACTTTGACGCGTTGGAGCTGGCAAGACAGATTACGATCATGGAGTGTACGTTATATTGTGCGATTCAGCCAGAGGAGATTTTGGAAGCGGGACAGCAAGATGGTGCGAAGGGGAGGACGAATACGAACGTAAAGGCCGTGACGTCGTTGAGCACGGTTATTACAGGATGGGTGGCGGAGAGCATACTGAACGAGCAGGATTTGAAGAAGAGGACATTGCTGATCAAGTTTTTTATCAAGGTTGCTGATGTGAGTCGTTTCCTGTTTCCGTTTTTTTAATTTGAAATTTGTTGGTTATTTGCCGGTGTGCTGACGTTGGTCTTCGGTGTTTTGGTAATTTCAATTTGTAGAGGTGTACTTCGTTGAGTAACTATAGCACGTCGCGGTCGATTTTGGCGGCGTTGGATTCATCCACGATTGCCCGGCTCCATCAGACTTGGGCGGTATGTGCTTCTTTGCGTGTAGTATGGTGGTGGTTGCTCATGTTTCGATCTGTTATACTCAGGGCGTACCGCAGAAATCCAAGACCCAGCTAGAGTCACTACGAAAGCTGGCAGACCATGGCCGGAATTACCACGAATACCGCTCGAGGCTACGTAACACCTCACCCCCGGCTGTCCCATTCCTTGGTTGGTATCTCCGGCCGGACGAGTAAAATGGGAACTGATTGAGCATGGATAGGTCTTTACCTTACGGATGTCACCTTTTGCCGGGAGGGCAACCCCTCACACCGCGCCTCACCTCTGAACAACAGCAAAAAGCTATTGAACTTCAACAAGTATCACAAACTCGCGAGGATCGTCCAAGGTGAGTTGTTCTACTCCTTGTGATGGATTGCTATTCTGATTTGTGTCGTCGTGAAGACATGCAGCGTTTCCAGGTTCCTTACAACTTGAAAGCCATCCCCGAGGTCCAAGACTACCTCAATATGTCATTCGAGAATTCCAAGCGCAGTGGTGATTTCCAGGACCTGTATCGTCGGAGGTATGTTATACATAGCTTTGGATTGCTTGATAAAAGTCGTTGCTCATAATGCTGATGTACTTGTAGTTTGCTCGTGGAACCTAAACAGCCGGCTGATGCGGCACCAACCAGTGATATGCGACAACTATTCAATTGGGCGACACGGTCTCAGTCGGCGACGACTCCTTCGTAGTGCTTTTCTTGTAACTCAGTGTCTGTGTTCTTTTTCCTTCTTCGTTCTGTATTTGTCTCTCTACTTTTCCCTTTGTTCCCCCGCTGTCGTTCTTATCCGAAGGACTCGTTTTTTTAACTACGATAACCCGAGACGCGGAACATCTCTTTATTCGCATATATTCGACATTATATTCCTAGCTTGTCCCCCCTTCGCGCCCGTTTTCGTCTCTAGTTGTTGTACATATATCTCCTTCCTTGGGTTTTGACTTTGGTTTTGTCGCATTTGTGTTTTTACTCTATTTCTTGTCTCGCCTTTTTTTTTCCACCTGGTTTTGTCATCCCCACCTCATTCGTGTACATTGTCATCGACCACCTCTCTTATAATCTATTCATTAGCTCCTTTCCTACTTTCTCTTCATCTCTATCTTATTACGACGCCACACCGATCTTCACCGTTGCCAGTAATTATATTCCCTCTCTATTTCGTACACTATTACTGATTTACAAAATGCATTTGTTGTAAAGATTACCCCATTACGCTGAGTCAGTACAGATAGTGTCAGGTCGACAAACGTTGTAGTTCTAGAATATCAAGGCGCAAGTCTATAATATATACAGACGAAAATATTGGTGAATAATTCAATGGTCACTTGGCGTGAGACCGCGACTATGAGGGTACTTTGTCACATAGTAGTCTATACCCTTCCGACCCAAGGTCTTGTAAGGCTTGAGTTTGTCACCACGCGTACGTGTGATAGGTGGATACGTGTCTATTGTTACACCGGGTCCCTACAACCGAAATGAAGATTAGCGATCTAAAAAAAATTGAGCATTAATCAAGAAATTAAGAACTCACGAAATCATAAACAAAAGGACGGCTTTCAGTGGCACCGAAGCACCGCGAACTCTCGAGGATAACGGAATATACGGGTGAGGGATCGTTCCCGGGTGCATGGACACTCCAACCTTCCTTGGGAGAGCGGATATCCCAGAATGAGAGGACGCTGTGACGTGCAGAGCCTGCGGCGATGTGATTTCCCGAGCCGCCACCACAGGAGACTGAGTATATGGGTTCGTAGGACCAGGGGTTGCACAGGGATAGGATAGGCTTTAAGGTCGGTAGTGCGATACCCCCTACGTTGTCCGGACGAGATGAGCAGGGTTCAGTAGAGGACGGGGTACGGAGATCATAGCATCGGACTTTGCTGTCGTACCAGCCTGCGACGATGATTTGGGGTGAGGATCCCCAAGGAGAAGAGGGAGGACCCTGTGAGAGTCCGTAGACTGCGGAAGAAGAATTGGTAGTGTTTGATCCTGTTGAGAGAAGTACGGAAGGGGTATGAGACGCGAAGTGGGCGTCGGGAAGGTGATAGATGGGTAGAGGGGTTGTGGAGTTGGATGTTCCAAAGGCGGCGTAAGGGGTGGAAGAGGAGAGGCAGAGATGGGAGGCCCAGCTGCGAGCTTTGAGGTCGATTGTGGAGAACCAGGTTAGTAAGGTGGTGGTGGCAGTGTCGCGGTGATCGGCAAGGGATGCTGATCCGTTAGAGGAGAGTGATAATAGGATATGAGAGGCTGACGAGAGGCTTTCGGAGAAATCGTTGTTCTGGAACGTGCTGACTTGGTGTCGTGTGATCACCGGGGGCTGGGAGGGCGTCAGTGCTGTGAATACGACGCGCTCGGTTATACCGTTCTGGAATGCGACGAAAAAAATATCGTCGGGTCCTTCGGGGAGAGCTAGTGTTATCGCGGTAATACCTCCAAATCGTTGGTGGCCATCTAGCAACGAAAAGGATGCCTCGAAGGAAACGGATGGGGCGGTATTCTCATCTGTGGACGCGCCAAATGTGTAAGAGTAGATGGCATTGCCGGCGGCGACGACGAGGCGGTTTGTCGAGATTGCAAGGAGAGGAGATTGTTTGGTCATCCATGGATTGGAAAGGGGTCTAGCAACAAATGTGTTGCTCTGCCAGGCCTCGTCTGTGAGGGTGTCGTATTTGACACGGAGACGAGCAGACCAGTGTGCCCGCGCATGGGTGAGACTGAAAGAGGGCCGGGGATGGGTACGCAGATAACTAGACCAGCCATATTCATTGACCTGGGGACGAGTTGGTTAGTGACTGGGTGACTGGAGTGACATGATCGACGCACAAAGTGGTACAACGCTTTGCATGTCCGAGAAAGCAAGGCCAGCTCAGCGGAAGTAAGAGACTCCAAGATGAGGAGGACGACGTCGTGGGGTAATTCCGCAAACATGCTTTACAGAATGTCAAAGCCGATGTTTAAATAACCGTCTATGGCTGTGTTCTGTCAATTGTCTGTCAGTTGTTTGTTGGTTGTATGCATGCAACACACAAAGAGAGGGCGGATCCGAACTGGAAGAGGTGAGGGTGGAGCGAGCTTATATAGGCTGCGTCAACTAGGCTCACAAGGGCTCACACTGAGTCGGTCGAATTGCCAGCCGAGGTAAGCCCCATATATGGAAAGCGTCCTTAACCCGTTAACGCGTAATTTATATGGCAATCACGTGCCAGCCCAGTCTTCGGTTATTTCGAGTCTTAGTCTGTCGTACAGCCAACAACTGACAACTGTCCTATCAGACCCGCCTCTGCTACCTACTTCACGCAAGTCAAGGTCATGAGACGAGATGTCCGCATTCTGCTGGTCGGCGATGGTCCGTATTTCCCACTCTTTTCCCAATTGTTGGTTCCGCTTACACGCAAACAGAGGGTGTAGGCAAGAGCACCATCATCACGTCTCTAATTAAGGAATCCTTCGTCGCTCATGTACGCGTCCTTCTCCTTAAGTATCTTGCCCCCGCTCATGGCCAACAGGTCCAACACATCGTTCCGGAAGTTACCATACCCCCAGAGGTCACCCCGGAAAACGTCACCACCTATATCGTCGATTCCGGAGGTAGCTTTCTCTCTTCCGACTTTCCTGCCCACGTTTATGCTCATTTGTGATTTCGCGTACCAGCCGGGCCACAGGACCGCACTCATCTTGAATCGGAAATCAGAAAAGCACACGTCATTTGCGTCGTCTATTCCATAGACAACCCTAATTCCTTCGACCGTATACCTACCTACTGGCTTCCCCACTTCCGCCAACTTGGTGTCAACGTAAAACGATTCAACTCTCCATTACTCTCCGAAACGCGTGCTGATGCTACGCCATTTAATAGGTTCCCGTCATTCTCGTCGGCAACAAAATTGACCTGCGTGGCGGAGAAGTTACCAATGAGGCTTTGGAAGATGAGATAATTCCTATTATGAATGAGTTCAAGGTATGCTCCTCGACCTTTCTAGCTTGCTGACTGCGATAATCGTTTGACCCCCGTTTGTTCTGCAGGAAGTCGAGACTTGCGTCGAATGTTCCGCCAAGCTTCCTCTTAACGTATCCGAAGTCTTCTACTTCGCCCAAAAGGCAGTCCTACATCCTACCGCTCCGCTTTATGACTCTCGCGATCACGTCCGTTGTCTCTTCAAGTTTCCTTGATGCATTTCGGTTCTCATCTGGGTTTCAACAGGTCCTCAAACCCGCATGCGTGGCAGCTCTCAGACGAATATTCAAGCTCTGCGATGCGAACAAAGATGGAATTCTCGATGCTGCAGAGCTAAACGAATTCCAGGTGCGTTGACCTTCTCCATAAACCCGAACTATCTTTCGACTTCTTCCAAACTAGCGCAAATGCTTTGATGCCCCGCTACAATTGCAAGAATTGGAGGGTATCAAAGCTATGGTACAAGAACACGCGGAGGGTGGCGTGCGCGATGGTGGCTTGACAGAAGCTGGCTTCCTATATCTTCATACCATCTTTATTCAGCGTGGACGCCTCGAGACGACATGGACTGTGTTGCGCAAGTTCGGCTATGCGGAGGATCTTCGGCTGACGGAAGCCTTCCTCGTGCCCAAGTATGTGCTCGAAGCGACCCTTTTGGAATTGGGGCGGTGTGCTCAGCTGATTTGACCTTTGCCCTGTTGCTTAGATTCGACGTTCCTTCAGATTGCTCCGTGGAATTGAGTCCGCTTGGTTACCAATTCTTTACGGATATTTTTGAGACCTTTGACAAAGTGCGTTGCCACGACACGCTTCATCCGAACCAAGGTCTGACTACGCTTAGGACCAAGATGGGGCTCTCAAAAGCGACGAGCTAGAAGAGGTCTTTAGTACTTCTCCTGGTAATCCCTGGGCTGTTCAAAATTTTCCTGATACAACACTGTCGGACGATGCTGGCGCTGTTACTTTACAAGGGTGGTTAGCCCAATGGAGGTGTGCACCCCCAACCAAACACTCCGTTCTATTTTATTCATAGCGTGTGAGACAGCATGACGACATTATTGGACCACAAAACAACGCTCGCATACCTCGCGTACCTAGGCTACCCGGGTGAATCGCAGACCGAAGCACTTCAAGTCACTCGGGCGCGCAAAATTGATCGAAGAAAGGGCAAGGTCACACGAAACGTCTTCTTGTGCTATGTATGCGGAGCTGCAGGCTCAGGGAAGACATCGCTTCTCAGAGCGTTCGCAGGGAAACCCTTTAATCCGGCGTATGAACCCACAAGTAAACCTATCAGCGTGGTGAACTCTGTGGATATTGATGGGTCAGAGAAGTATTTGGTGGTGAGTCTCCCACCCGTCGTGGGCATGGATCGCCGCTGAGGGGGTTTCAGTTGCAAGAGTTTGGGTCGCGTTACGAGGCGGAAACGCTCCGAAGTTCAAAGAAGACTGACCAGCCTGATGTGATAGTTTACGTACATGACTCAAGTGACACGAATTCGTTCTCCTATATTAGCAACCTACGGGTACGTGTGTCCTGCTTGCTGATAATTTAGGGCACTTATCAAAGAACGTTGTACAGCAACAATACGGTCTTGATCATATACCAACGCTCTTTGTGGCTACCAAGTCCGATTTAGACTTAGCATTGCAGGTAAGGGCATATTTAACGCCACGCCAGAAGTTGTGTTGTGACTGATGATTCACAGCGGCACGAAGTACAACCTGATGTGTATTGCAGACGACTAGGGCTACAGGTGCCCGTGTCTGTAAGTGTTAAGGATGGACAGATGGCGGATGTCTTCCATACCATCTGTAGAATTGCGATGAATCCGTAAGTTGGTTGGAGCTAAACCAAATCATCTGTTGCTTCGCACGACGTGCGTTCTGACGCATTTTGATGCAGTTATTCGGCTATCCCTGGCGGGGCCGATCGCGCAATGACGCCTGCCGCGCGGCTGAAGATGTACTTTACACTGACTGCGATTCTGGGAGGATGCACGGCAGCGTTGTTTGTGTTGTTCCGGAGTTTACGGTCACCGCTGGGTGTAGGGCCATGGAACACGTCATGGGCAAACTGGCTGATGGGTGGTAGACGATAGAGAGTACGTAGTTGATATAATATGTTGTCAAAAGGAAACCTCGCGCAGGCCTCGTGTAGTGATTGAGAGGAGGCAGATGATCGGTGAGATCCGAATCTGGAGGAGTGGTGTTTGTGACTTTTAAAAGGCTCAAGTCTTGCATTTATCCATCACCACCATCGATTCCCACTCTCTATCACCATGGACCAAGACATGAACATGGATCCTGGCCTCCAGGATGCCTTTGGTGAACAGCCAGTCCTCTCCCACGTACGCACAGGCGCTCCTCCAGAAGAGGGCAGAAAGATGCTGTAAGTCAACCAACCACTACAAACAACGCTCTCGTCTTTGCCACCCCCCCTTTTGCCCTCTCTCGTCGAACCCTCTCACATCTCCCAGGGACCTCGTCTTCATACAGGACTGCACTGGAAGCCAGGGGTCGTACATCACTTCTGCAACCAAGAACATCGAGGCCATCTGTGCCTATATATTCGAGTCTGGCAAGCTTCAGCATCAGGAGGATCTTCGTGTCGGCCTCGTTGCCTTTCGTGATCACCCTCCCCAGGACCATACATACATCACAAGGAACTTTGGATTTTCGTCGGATATCAGTAAGGTTCACAAAGACCTTTCGTCGTTGTATGCTTCTGGGGGTGGAGATGGCCCTGAAGCTGTGACTGCTGCGCTTGCAGAGGCGTTGCATATGGATTGGAGGGAGTATGCTAGCAAGATGATTGTTCTTATTGCGGATGCACCGCCTCATGGAATTGGAGAGTATGGTGATGGTGAGTTTCTTGGATATGAACCTCCTTTTTGTGTTTCTTGCTTTGGGCTTATTGTTGGGATGGTTTTATTGAATGATATGGATAGGCTTTGACGATGGGTCGCCTGATGGGTTTGATCCATTGCAGATTGTGAGGGAGATGGCGACCAAGGGCATTACGCTGGTATGTGTTCCGCTCGAGTCATTTGTGGAGTGGCACCTGAGCTGACTAAATTAGTTCTTTGTGGCCTGCGAGCCTGCACTCAGCGGATACTCGGTGTGTTAATCCACTGTATTATACTTTCTCCGCTGAACGCTCACGAAGAAATACCAGTATGCAACCGACTTTTACCAAGCCATCACCAATATCACTTCCGGGCTTATGCTCCCACTTACGACCGCCGACCTTCTCGCGCACGCCATTGTTGGTAGTGTCCTTGAGAACCTTGACATGGAACGACTTATACAAGAAGTTGGAGAAGCCGTGGCGCAACGTATCATTGGGAACAATGAAAGCGTAGACGACGTTGCCCGCGAGCTGCATGAGAAACTTTTATTGCGGAACGAGAGTACGAAAAAGGTTGTGATCGAAAGTATATACAAGGATTCTGAGGAGGCGAGGCATAATGTTGCGGTGTTTATGAATGCCCCCTCTCTAGCTGACGCCCGTCCACTGTTGAAACGGGTAAGTAGCCTCCTGCTTTCAACCTATTTTCCGGGGGATAATAATCAACGCGGTTGATTAGGTGCATGGAACTCGGTTCACGGACAAATACCTCCAATCGAGACAACATCTCTCGCGTCATTCTTATCCCATGGGCTCGTTGTACACCCCTTCCCGATCCCCGCCACCCAAAATCAAACCTTTACCTGCAACACGGTCCCCTCCGTCTTCGCCGCCACGCAAAGTGGTCAGTGATTTCGCTCCGTTTGGAGCCCCAAAGAATGCGAGTGTGTTTGGGACTGCGGTACAACCGACACCATTCTCGCTTGCTGGTGGAAAGGCTGCGTTTGGTGGCATGAGACCTGGTGCTGCGAGAACTGGGTTTGATGATGACGAAGATGAGGACGACTCCTCTGCGCCTTCTGTCCAACGGGTAGAACTGAGGGAAGGTTCTATTTCACTTGAACAGGTTAGTGTGGTTTTACTGCAGTTTATCTGAATGTAGTGCTTAATTTGTCTTAGGCCAAGCGTATTGCAATGCAAAGTGCATGGAGAAGCGTCCGATCTTGAGCTCACAACAATGTTCTTCGTGCCTTTTCCACCTACCCCACTCTCGCGCATATATGACCCATCGTGTATAATATGTACTCCCATTTCAAGTTACTGCTTAGGTGCTGTGTCTGGTCACATTTCACGGTTTCTTTTCCTTTTGCATTCGGACTCGAAGTGAACCTCCTCTCTCCGTGCCCCTTTAGCTCTTGCCTATCCGCCAATGGGTCGTCATTTGGTGCTTTAGTACTCATTACATGACCTTAGATTTCGTACAATGTGTTTTCACAACTTAATTCACGCTGTTGTAAATCTCAAACTGTCACTCCCAAACGTCATCATGTTGCGAAAGTACACGAGGTATACAAAACGTCATTGCTCGACGGTTTTCCGCTTTTTCTTTTTCTTTTTCGATTCGGGGACCTCCTGGTCCAAGACAGCCGGCGCCGTCGAGTCTCGGCTTGGGGGAGAAATGTCAACCATGAGGACGTCCGCTTCCCGAGATAAAGACGTAACCGCAACGACAGCGGCGGCCTTTTGTGCCTCCTTGCGTTCGCGTTTTCGTCGCCTACGTTCGTCTCCACTTTCCCCATGTTCAAGATCCTTTTCTTTATCCTTTTCACCCCTTTGCTTGTCCTTTCTCTTCTTGATCTCCTTTTTGTCCTTTTTGTCCTTTTTCTCTTCCACCCGGCGACGCTTTTGATCCCGTTTATCATCTTCTTTTTCTTCGTCCCCCTCGAGGTGTATTGATGAGTCGGCGGGAGTCGGTGGTGATTCGTGCTTTCCCTTGTCTATCTTCTCATCTTCGGAGTCTTTGTGCTTTTCGGATTTCTTCGACTCGGCTTCGTCTCCATAGTCATTTTTGCTCGTGGATTTTTTGTCTCTCTTCTCCTTCTTTTCCTTCTTTTCCCTCTTCTCCCTCTCCTTCTTTTCTTTCTTTTCTTTCTTCTCCTTCTTTTCCCTCTTTTCCTTCTTCTCCTTCTTCTCCCTCCTATCTTTCTCCTCAACCTCTCCCTCGTCCCTCTTCCGCTTCTTCCCATTCTCAACCTCCTTCTGCAGAGGAACCACAGGCACAGGCTCGCTCGCATTCGTCATCTTGGCCTTCGCAATCGCCATCGGCGTCTTGCTACTACTCCCCCTTCCCACCACGTCTTCATTCCATTCCGACTCGCCCTTCTCGTTCCTGGTTTGTTTCCCATTTGGTCCAGGCCACGAAAGATCAGAATCAGAATCAGGTCCAAGAACTGGTCCACGGAAAAATCGGGCGTAAAGTGTCCGTTTGGCTGCTTCTCGTTTTGCTGCTGTGAGGAGATTGTACGATGAGGAGGAGGATGAGGGTATGAGGGTTGTTGGTGTGTTGGCCCCCGAGGCAGAGGAAGGAGTGGCAGAGGAAGAAGCGGAGATGGATGTACCGAGTTTGGGGGGTTTGTTTGAAAGGATGCCTGTGGATGTGCGGTCTAGTGATGGTTTTGTGGTTGTGGATTCAGAGTCCTAGTGGGAGATGAGTGGGAGGAGAGGGGTTGAGGTGGCATAGGGCATACAGAGGTGTTGGAAGAGTCGTCATCATCTTTGGATAGTTTGACCTGGATAGTTTTGGCCGCAACGGAAAATAGACTATGCAGAGTTGGAAAGTGTTGTGTTATACAGTGAGGAGAGAATACGCAACTGGTCCCAGAACGGGAATGCTTCGTCCCGATCTTTACCCAATCCCGCGAGTGTGCGTTTTTGTGGGATGGCGAGTGGGCGGACGATGGAGTCTTGCCGGAGTCCAGTGCCGTGTCCTGCCCAGCCTTGGGAGACCAGGTAGGAGTGCCCGTCTAATGGCATTGTGTGGCACTCCTTGCCTTGCTTGAGGTGGGAAGTGTGAGGTGGAGGTGTCAACTGATTGATTTTTTGTGATCGCCTAGTGTTGATTTGTTGATCCGCGTTTGCGTGACCCCATGGAAGAGAAATAACGATAGATCTACTGAGTACTCCTACTACTTGGTATCTAGAACTCAGGCTCCCACTTCAGTTGATAGTCCATTAGCATACTGGAATTCGCCAGAATTTTCGTACTATCCGCGTAATCACCTCAGTACAAGTGCCTTATGATATAGAATGATAGGTACTTGCCTCCCACATATCAATCGCAACTTGACAACTCTCCCGCACGACGCGGGGCGCATCTTGCCTCGTCATCCATTCCTTCAAATGTGGTAGTACCTCTGGAGTAGCAATTCCACCCAGCGCTTCAGCAGCCTCATGTCGGACCATATCAGACTCTGATGTATTCTGGAGAACTTTGAGGAGGGAAGGGACGGAATGGGGTGAGAGCATTTGACCAAATATAAAAGCGATTTCGTGCCTATGCATGAACCATCAGCACCATACAGGGGGGTCGTCGAAGAAGGCAGGAAGCATACTTGAACAATGCACTATCGTCCGAAAAGCCTGAAGCTAGAGCGTCCACAGCAGCTGGTGTACCGATATTTCTTAGTGCGAACATTGCACGATATCGTTCGAATAGCGGTAACTCTGTATTTGTGAGGTCTTTTTGAAGAGAGGCAATTTTCTCGGAGGTTATGGTTTCGGGTTTTGGTGTGCCTGAGAGACCGGATGTGGCTGGTGCAGGGTCTATCGAGGTATACGTTCTATACACGATAGATTAGCGATTCGAAATCGGGTTGTGCCAGAGGTTAAGGCGCGCACGGGGTATTGTCAGACGATTTGAGCTCCTGTTGGTGTTTTTGACCTTCCTCGGAGTTGTCCCATTCGATTTTGGCGATGGCGATTTCACAGGTTTCGCGCACGCTTCGATTTGAGTCGTTTAGGAATTCTTTGAGAATGGGGAGAGAAACAGAGGAGGAAATGGCGCCCATGGCTTCTGCTGCCTTGAATACCGTTAGTGATCCGTGTAGACGGTGAAGAGGGGAATGGTACTACGTACTTCGTGCCTGACCATAGGATCTTCGTTCACATCTCGGAGGACAGACTCGAGTGTGGGTAGGGCGGCAGGGAGTTTCATTTGTCCAAGGCAGTATGCGAGCTCGTGCTTCAGCAGTGCTGAACCGTCAGCAAAACCTGAGTCGGATGATCAACCACCGTTATCTAATCTACACATAGAATGGTGAAAAAAGTACCTTGGGAGATTATCCGCACCGCATCTTCGTTTTTCAATGACTTGAGAGTGAAGAGTGCACGGAATCTGTTATGCAGGGGTACATTTCCCGAGCGATTCAGAAGAGAGTTTTCGAGGGATTTGAGTTGGTCTGGAGAGATGGCGAGGGTGGCCATTAGAGTTGGTAGATATGATGGTGGTGACTGATGGGTGTAGGGTCACATTGGAATTTATTTTTACTTCTGATCAGTTTTTGCGGACTTCCAATTTCGTATCTTTCATCCTTTCCCAATGCCAAAATCAAAGCGCTCAAAGCTCGGTCAGTTTTACGCCTATTCTTGTGTGTCGAGTGGCCAGCTGAAGAACGTGGGTGGTCAGTTTCGCTGACCAAGGTCCCGAAGAAAACAAAAGAGCATAAAAGCTCGTTGATGAATGAGGTTGAATTCAACCTTTTTTTTCTCTGTGGGATCGGTGCTGATGGGCTGGGTAAACAGGTCCAGGGGAGTGCGGAGAAATGGAGATATTGCTGGTTATTCGAGGTTGGGAACCTGCGGAACTCGCATCTGTCGACTGTGCGGCAATTGTGGAAGGGGTGAGTAGATCACACGTTCTAATCGTGAGGCGCAGGTCTGAGCACGGAGTTTTTAGTACGGCACGGATATTTTTTGCCAAGGGGAAGGTTATGGCAAAGGCACTAGGGACGACGCCAGAGGAGGAGCACCGTCCGGGCATTCACAAGCTCGCAAAAGTGCGTCTGACATTTAGACAAAGTTTATTCTGGGCGTCTAACGAAATCAAGTAGCAAATAAAAGGTCAAGTGGGCGTCATGTTCACAAACTCGGAGCCACAAGAGGTTATTGAATGGTTCGCTGACTTCAAACAACCAGACTTTGCCCGAGCAGGCAACGTCGCGAGTCGGACAGTCATCCTCCCTGCGGGGCCCGTAATGCGGATATACTCCGATCCACCAGAGCCGTTTCCCCATAACGAAGAGCCGCAGCTGCGGAAACTCGGCCTTACGACACACATGAATAAGGGTGTACCAACACTTAACGCACCACATAAAATCTGCGACAAGGGCAAGACTCTGACGAGTGAGCAAGCGCAGCTTCTGAAATTGATCGGAGAGCGGATGGTGGTGTTCCGGGTTGGGCTGCTTTGCCATTGGGACTCTGCGACGGGGGAGGTTACGCAAGTAGAGGGCGGGGGTTTGCCGAAAGATGAAACGAGAGAGGGGGAGAGCGGAGACGAGTCAGACGAAGCGATGTCAGGGTAGAAATCGTGATTGTCAGTGTAAATATATACACGGGAGACTTCTCATCCTTTGACGCGGACCACCATGCGCTTCCCTTTTCCTCTCTGGGGTCTGGCTACACAGATTCCCTTATCTCCATCGATTAGCCCTCCTTCGTCCATGTCAAACAACTTTGCCTTCAAAGAGTCCCCAGACATATTTTCCCCCAATGATCTCGTAGGTACCACCCAGTTGCATAATTCTTCCTTCTTAGCCTTGCGCAGGTCCAGCTCGATCGTCCGTCTATCGCAGTTCCAAATGCGGCCGGTGATCTCGCTTTTGTGACGATCAGCAGGTACAATATCGAGGAGAAAAAGTGAGCTCGCCTCGACGCGTAACCATGCTGCGCATACTCAATTCCCGCCTAGAAACCACAAGTCCCTCGTTCTCCTCCCTCTCGAGTCCACCTTCCAGTCTGCCGAGTTTCCCGTAAGCTCTGCTGCGCATACTTACTACTCCAGCGCCCATCTAAACCAACCCGTAGCTTCCCAGTGGTGGCGAATTCTTCTGGCTCACTGGCACTACCCTCGGCGAAGTGATCGAGAATGACGACCACCTCGAACTCTACGCTGTCGACGTCTATGGCTCCTACAGCGCCGCCACTGCCTCCTCTGGTCCACTCCAGATTTCCCCTAAACCAGTTCTCATTGGTACAATCCCCTCCAAGACTGCTACCAACTTCAGGTACAACCCCGCTTCCCGGCACTTGGTCTTCTCAGATTATGTGTACGACGACGGGAACCTTACTACCGTAAAGGAACAGGACGAAGCTTGGGAGAATCGCGGTAACTCGGCATTTGTTTATGACTCCACTTATGTCCGCCATTGGGATACCTGGGCTGGCAAGAAGAGGCCGGCATTGTTTAGCGTCCTGCTTCAGCTGAATCCGGACAGGAACTGGCATATGGGTAGCGAGTTCCATAGCCCCTTGAAGGATACCCTCCATGTGCGTTTCCTCTGCATTGTAGGGAATTTCATCTACTGACAACCTTGGAAGCATGTCCCTGTTGAGCCGTTTGGCGGTACGGACGACTTTGATGTTTCTGCTACTCATATCGTGTATACCTCCAAGGACCCGCTGCTCCCAGAGGCGTGGCACACTAGGCAGAATGTGCGTTTCCTTATGTTTCTCTGAGACGCGCGTATGCTCACTGAACCTGCAGATTTACATCGTCGACGTCCGTGGTCAAGGCAAACCGCGCGAATTGACATCTGGAAAACAAGGAGCTACCCATAACCCAGTTTTCAACCAACAAGGCAACAAAGTCGCGTGGCTCGAGCTTGACGAAGACGGCTATGAGAGTGACAGAGCCAAGATTGTCATTTACGACTTAACTTGGGACGTTAGATATACCCTTACCCAGAACTGGGACCGCTCCCCTGACTCGCTTGCTGTACGTCCTTCTCTCCTCCCAACTTCTTCCAGCCATTTGATAACAATTTCACGTAGTTCAACCCAGAGGGTACCTTCCTCTACTTCACAGCTGGGGACAAAGCTAGGGTCAAGGTCTTCTATCTTCCCATCCCGCCCACGCCTTCCCACTCCACCACTAACCCAGACCTCGACCCGATCTATACTACACCCATCGAACTCACCTCCACCGGTGCAGCATCCGGCATTTACCCCCTCCACCCTGGCCGTCTCCTCTTCACCAGATCCTCTTTCACATCTCCCAACGACGTCTTCCTCATTCAACACCTACCTCGATATCTCTCCGACCTCACGCAAACCTCGGGCGAGAATGCCGGAAAGGGTGACTTGCAGCAAGTGACACGGTTTACTGAATCGGCGTTGAGAGATAAAGGGTTGAGCCAAGGTGAAGAGTTTTATTTCAAGGGTGCGAATAATAAGTCCATCCAGGGATGGGCGTTGAAGCCGAGAGGATGGCAGGAGGGTGATAAGAAGAAGTGGCCGGTTGTGTTTTTGATTCATGGTGGCCCACAGGGAGCTTGGGAGGATCAGTGGTCCACGAGGTGGAATCCTAATGGTGGGTCTTGGAGAGAAAGAATCAAGGGCTGAGGTCTAACGTTGTTTTTGCTAGTGTTTACTGGCCAAGGGTACTTCGTTCTAGCCATCAATCCAACTGGTAGCACGACCTTTGGTCAAGGTACGTTTACGCTCGAGCATCTCTTCCTCGGCATCCCCAAAGTATTGACTCATTACGTTGTGTAGAATTGACGGATGCCATTAAGGAAGACTGGGGAGGCAAACCTTTCATAGATCTCATCAACGGATGGAAATACGCACTCGAGAAATACCCCGAGGTACACTTATTCATTACCCTCAAGGTTGAGCCGCAACTCATAACCATGCTTAGATCGATCCGGATCGCGCTGTTGCCGCTGGTGCGAGTTGGGGAGGATATGCTATCAAGTCGGTCCTTCATCTCATCTCAACCGAGTCCTCGCATCTGACCTAAGCAAATAGCTGGATTCAAGGACACCCCGAATACGGATTTGGATTCAAGGTAAGCGCGGACGTTCATACAGCCTCACCCATTCTCCCTCGCCGCGAAAAGCCAAAAAAGAAACTCAACCTTTGGACCCCTTCCTTCTAATTATACAGGCACTCGTCGCTCACGACGGAGTATTCGATTCGTCTTAGAATGGCTATTCCACCGACGAACTCTTCTTCGTGCGTTCCCTTCTCCCGGTCTTCTCACATGCTCAACAAGCTTATGCTCCTTTTTGTTTTGCTCGTTTAGTTTAACCATGAGTGGGGCGGCAGGTAAGCTTTCTGGGTGGCACGGTCGTAAGAGCTTCTGATCAGGAACACTGACTCATTCCTGTATGAATCAATAAAGGCCTTGGGAAGAAAAGAGCAAGAAGCTGTCTACCAAGTATGTCTCGTGCGCACCCTCCGCGGGAGGCAATCTCAGCTGACTATCTGGCATCGCATATACAGATACAGCCCGTCCAACTTTGTTCATAAATGGTCTACTCCCCAGCTCTTGATCCACGGAAGTAAGGACTTTAGGCTTCCAGAGACAGAGAGTATCGGCGCTTTCCATGCTTTGCAGCAGTGCGTCTTCATTCTGGTTCTATCCTGGCTCTCTCATCGTCTGATATACGTCCTGTGCCTGATCTAGACTCGGAATTCCAAGCCGCTTGGTCATCTTCCCCGATGAGAACCACTGGGTCTTGAACCATGGTAACAGGTCAGATTCATTCTCTCGTCCTCGGATAAACCGTGTTTTATTGACACATTACACAGCCTCAAGTGGCACTACGAGGTTTTCCGCTGGTTTGATCAATTCGTTGGAAAGCCTTTCTACTAAGTTATCGATTTATTTGTGCGTCGGAGCACGCGTTGGACTGATCTATCTAGCCAAGTAAACATTGTGTACAGTTGTATATATATCTGTTTTCTGAACCAAAGTGAAAGGAGAGAAAAGCCTGGGGTGTCAAAATATTGTAGAACCAACTATGGAACCAGAGCTAGTGGATGCACTTAAAAGACCTGCATTTCTTGGTGGAGATGCAAAGGCTTGGGGCTTAGGCCTTGGCTTCAAAGCTGCTTGTCATATTTTCGTAGATCCTTTGGTCAACTTTGAGAGCTGGGTTGACCATCTCGTGCGACTCGACGTGGACGAAGACCTGAAAAGCTAGTGAGCTTTGGGTGAGCGTGATTCGTCCATTCGACTCAAACCTCAGGTCTCTTGACTGGGCCAGATTGGCTCTGAAAGTTTGCAGCAGACTGAACGGGTATCCATCGGCATGATATAACGGTTCCGGAAGACGCAAAAGGAACGTACCCGCTTGTGGCTTGAGTGGACATCACTGTCCTCGTTGTACCTCCATCCTCCGCGGGAATTGAGGCTGCTCATAAGGGAATTGGTGTAGAGCTTTGAGAGGCAAAAGTTGAAGAAAAGGTGCCTTGCCGTCTCATGAGGTTTGTTATAGAAAGTAGCGTGACTAAGACTAGACTTACTCTCCAGATGGCTTTGTCACAGTGTCAGTGGTGTGTTAGATGAGAGGAAAGGGATAAGTTATGAAGCTTACGCTGGATAGGTAAAGCAAGAGGTCTATGAGACTGTAGCGAGGTCAACATATAATATCGTTTGACAAGGACATATAGAACACTCACGCCCACAAGGCCGTGGCCAGTCCTATCGTGGCGAGAACGTCAACAAAATGCTAAGATTGATCTCTGGAGACATGAAGCTGACCTGTATGCATAGTAACTAGGTAACGGTTAGATATGGAGCCGCATATAGAACTGGATGACCTGACTAACCTCTAATTATCCTGTCGATCTGGTGGTCCGTCTGGGAGAAACCTGTTCGATGTTTTCGCTGGTGTTCGAGTCAGTGATGTGGATAACGCGATATCTCGACCGGCGCAAACCAAGTAAAACACCATAGTAGATGTGATCACAACATCCGCAATACAGGACGATCCAAGCCCTAAATAAACATTAGCGCGGCAGAATCGTCTCTGGTGGTTCGGTGACCTACAAAGAATGACAACGATCCTAAACCTCTGAAACTCGGTAAATTCGGGGACGAAGGAGATAGCTACGGCCGTGGCAAGACCCATGACTATATGCGCGTATCTTTAGGGCGCGAGAAACGGTGGGGGAATTGAGAGGCGTACAAAAAGAGGCGACGGAGCAGAAGAGAATGGTTAGGGAGAGGAAGACGTTTTGAGTCAGTACTTTTACTCTCCAGGCGAAGAAGGTTTGTACGGTCCCGCCGATGATACCCTGGGAGGAGTCGTGAGGTTCGTGATAGGAGGGTGAGGAACTTGACGCACAGTCAACGCTGGATCTGAAAGGTAAAAGAGTGAGAGGAGGACCTGGAGACCGGGAGGGTCATGGGCAGACCAGTAGCAAAAATCCAGTCCGCTGTTTGAAGATAGATAACATTTCCTACACGACTAACGGTGAACATGGATTACAGCGAAGGGTCGAGTATCCTCACCAAAGTTCTTGATCAACGAATCATACATATAAACGAGTGTGAAGATTGTGTGTACGGTGTCCGCCAAAAACAAGAAATAAACCTGTGTTTATGCGGGTGTCCTCTCAGCGATTTTGGCTGCAGACATGCGTAGATGTGGTGTAACTTACAAAGTATTTGATGAGCCATCTGTCGCTAAATAGCAGCTGAGGACACTGAAATACAAGAGTCCAGCTGGAACGTACTTCTTGGAACTGGTCAAGTACAGATATGTCTGAGTGATCGAAATACCATATAGTAATACGTTGAAGGCCGCGCCAAGGAACATAGGTCCTTGACTATATCCCATCAGAAGTTACACGGTCATAGCCAGGAAATAAGACGCACACCGTTTCAGCCGAGCTAGGAGCCATGATGAAGGATATCACTCTTTTTGAGGAGGGAAGGGATGGGCGAGTGATAGGCAGTTGCCATTGCGCGAGTGTTATAGTGGCGGGTTTTGTATCCCAGTGAAAACTACACCCAGGTCTAAGCAAACAGTCGATGCAGTGGATCATTGTTTAGGTTTTTGGATGTACATGAACGCAGTAGGAGGCATCGAACGAGGACTTAGAAACGAGGTAGCGTTACCGAGAAGCGGCTCGTGTCACTCAACCAGTGCGTTGTGGCGAGGTTCTGATAGAAGCCATGATAACCTTTCTGCCTTAATCTGGGGATAAAGAGTTCATGACAGTTGCCTCAATCTGCTGGCGGAAGCATCAAGTCGAGAAGAATCAGAGATAAAGGTGAAGGCAGAACTCGCAGGTGAGGGATCAGATTACCATACAAGGAGACTTTACATAAATGGCAAAACGGCATTCAGTGGTCAACAGCTTGTGATCGGCATTAACTTCAAGCCACAGCCGAATTACAGTTGAACGTCGTCCAGGGGAGGGATCCGGCTACTCAGCATATGGAACCGTTAGGGACGACCGTGAGTAACGTGTGATAATCATAATATAATCTCTCAACTAGGGTGTATCGGCCTCTTGGGCTCATCTGAGTCACTTTCTATGTCGGTACCAAACTCCTTCTCGCGCGCTCTGCCTTGCTTATTACCACTGAAATCGTTGGCAGGAATGACCACTGTTCTCTTCTCGTTCTTGACTGGGACGTTGTCGGCCTCCTGGATACCTCCGAGGGGTTCGGACTTCAGCTTGAGAGTGTCATCTAAGTCGGAGTAGGAAGACGGTTGGACTTGCTGCGAAACATCTCGCAGTTCATGGGACTCGACATGCACGTAAACTTCCGGGGAAGTGTTTTGCTTCGATCGCATGTTGAACAAACCAGCCTACAGGTTGGAAATGAGTGGGGCCAAGCACCATAAGTGAGGTACTGACTGAGAGTTTCTTGGATGCAGACGTATTCAGAGTTTGAGCGCGGGAAGTGCTGACTCGTTTCGACAGCCAGCTCGAGTTCCGAGTCTCAATCTCATCTTGGGCATGAGACGAGATACCGGGACCGCTCAGCGATTTTTCGTGGTCGACAGGACGCTCGCTTGGTTCTGAGGATGTTGAATACTTCCAGCCTTTGCGGGAGTTCAAGCTACTCATCAGCGAGTTCGTATACAATTTGCAGAGAGGGAAGTTGAAAATCAGATGACTGAAGAATGGTTTCAGCGTGGAATCCTGACGCTACGAACTTCGTGACAACTTACGTTCCTGTGGGCTGGTAAGAGGGTGTAAGACGGTGTGGTAGAACCAAGTGATAAGGTGATGCACTTACATCCGTGAGGTAGACGATCAGGTCGACAACAGCTACCACCGACGTGATGAGGCCCGTTTGTACAGTAACTATAATCTCTGCGTTCAAAGTTGGACTTTCAGGGATCACAATTCTTAACCTACCTCGGATAATGCGATCAATCATCAGATCTGAGTGCTTAAAACCAGTCTTGTGTTTCCTCTGGCTAGAGTTGAGAATATGCGACGATAAGCAATGAAAAGATGCTTACTCTAGAATCTGAATTAGTATACATTCTGTTACTTATTGACGAAAGAAAAGGACACTTACAGATACCATACCATAATTGACGTGATGAGAACGTCGCATGCAGCTGAAGAAACGAGCCAAATGATTACGACGACCTGCCAAAACGGGATAAGTAGTGGACTCTGATACCAAAGTTTTCCACTAACACGGAAGTCCTGGAAATCTGTAAACCGGGGTATCTTGATAACCTGCCATGTGGTAATGGCAGAAGACACTTGAGAGAAAGGATTAGCGATGCAGGAAGGTAAGTATCGACGTTTCATGAATCACCTCCGCCGATAAGAGCGCCAGCAGCGACGACGGAACCCAAAATCCAATTCCTGGTCAACACGAACACCCGCCAAGCAAAGAATAGTTGCACCAGAGTCGCAATTACACCCTGCACGTGGGAGTGTCGTACGGGGAGGTTCGCGAACTGAGAAGGGAATACTCACAGTCAATACGGGATCTGGTTGAGAAGAAATGCCGTTAACTGTCTCGTCCCTTGTGGAAGGCATGGAGCACCGAACCTGTGGCAAATACTATTCACGAGTTAGGTCATGCCAAAGAGAGGCTGAAGAACACTCACCCCAATTGGCTGTCCCAATAAACTCCATATCACCTAGTACTTTCGTTAGCGAGGTCTAGCGGATTGGCGGTTTACACACACCAAAGTGGAGGACGAGGGAATCATAAAGATAAATACAATCACACACGCTGTTGAGCGTGTCAAGGATGAAAATGAAGAGTATCTGTGAATACATAGACTATCGACACGATATCTGCACTTGGCGAGGCAATGAAACGCACGAATAATTTCATCCATAGCCGATCCCTGGTCACTTTCCTCTGAGTTTTTGATATCATGAGATGGATAAGACCGCAAACGTACCTGCGAAAATTAGTGTAGTAAAGATATATTTGGGTCGTCATCATGCCGAAGAGGAAAATGTTGAAGGTGAATCCAACCAACATGGGCCCATGCCTGTGGTAAGTTAGCTAGGCCGCAAAAGAGCAGAAAAAAATAGACGTACGCAATCTCCGCTGGGTTCTTCATCTTTGCCTAGTTGGGAGAACGGACTTGATGAGGAGATGGTTGTGAGGTGGATTGCTAGTGGTGGGTGCCCGCGTAGTAAAACTGACGGAAGGAAGACCTTGTGCAGGTTTCAGCGAGTCGCAAGCCGCCTCGGAGATTATATCTGTGGCCCAAAGCTTGTCCCCAGCACCATGGGAAGATTTAACGAAGGGCTGGAAGACATTTACTGATTGCCTTGGCCGTCCATAGATGCCGAGCCCCTGTACAATACTGTAAATGTGGGGCAAGTGGCTACGGGTTGCTAACGTTTTTCGGCTGTCATGTCAGGCTGGCAAGTTGTTTACTTGTGCAGATCGAGCTCGATGCATTGGTCCTCGGTTTTTTGGTTGATCCTCAGGCCTCAGGCCCTATCACCGCTGTCACGGACGTTGACCAAAATGGGTTACGATGGGAAGGAGAATCATTGTGCATGTGCATGAGGAAATCCACGCTGATTCCGCTGGGATCGTTGTCTTGTGGCCTGAGGTGCAGGGGTTCCCGGGTACCGGAACTATTCAGACCTTCGTAACAAATCAGAGCTGTAATTCGGGCCCGAATTTTAGCGAGGTCGACCTGCAGGAGTAGGTGGCGGTTTGGTGGCGGTGGCGAGGAACTATAGAGTGAGCCTGATATCAGGCCTTCAGGGCCGAGGCACTTGGCAAAAAGCTCCATTCGATGCAACCCACAAGTCCGGGAAAACATAGGGTCAACGAGGAAAGATCGCGTTGAGTTCGAGGGCAGCGCTTCTTCCGTAATGACAGCCTGATGCTGTCGGTCGATCCTTAAGGATAGGCCTGAAGTTTTATCATGGTCCCCGAGCAAGAATGGATCTGCGCTTTGAGTGGGACAGATATACTTATGTAGCATCTGCAAAGTGTATTTTGGCAAAAGCAAATAAGGTGTCACACGTGAGTCGCGCCAGGGTAGGTATGTATACGGCATGATTTGTGCAGTGTCCAAGTATTAACTATATGTATACAATTGCGGTGATAATGGTACACCAAGAATTTCAAAACACATATGCGACCAAACACGGCTACTGATTGCCTCAAGCAGAGGTGTCCATAGCCTCCATCTTCTCAGCCGTTCTCTTATCCCGCCTTCCGATTAAGAACGCGTCTATTTGCGCCTTCAATTCGGGCACTAGACAGAAGGAATCAGACATAAGTCGCGCAATGATGGCAAGGTAAACACAGACTTGGAATCACATCCTCGATACTTAGAGGGGCACGGTTGAACGGATCCTTTGTATCAGAAAGTAGGTGCGACTTGATGGTGGAACGATCCACAATCGCTTTTGAGGATGGTAACATGACAGGGTCCCGCATAAGGGTGAACATCAAAGGATCTGACAAGAACGTCAGGCGCAGTGGGGAGGAAAGACTCGTGTCTGACGTACCTAGATACTCGTCTGGAACTTCTCCCAGATCTTCCTCAGCTTCCATGTTGGCCTTCGCTTCTTCCACCTTCTGAATGAACGACCTAAATGGCATTATATCTGTCTCCGTCTTGATATTCCTTCTGGTCGCGATTCTCGCGGCTTGCTCGAACAGCTCCTTGCTGTAGCTTCGTCCATCGTTTGCTACTGCTCTGACGAATGACTCCTGACTGCTCAAGTTCAAGAAGATATCGATAATGTGGTTCAGTAAAACCCGAGGGTTCCACCTCAACTTTTCCGGGTTACGAACTTTCAGCTCTTGACACTTCGGCCCGGCAAGAGCGTTCAAGTTGTAATCCAACGTCGCAGCCAATCTGTCTACAATTTCGGGCATCGTGAATGGCTCCTTCGTCTCCGCAGTGAACACCTTCAAGAGTTCGACTGTCGTTTCGCCCAGCTGTGCGTACATCGTTGCTTGTCTCTCTAGTCCCCGCAAGGTGTGCTCTCGTTCTTCACGATATTGAGGGGACTGAGCAGCCCAAGCCTCTTTGTTTTCCATTTCAGTTTGGATTGCATGTATCTGGGTGATATCGTTCAGAGATTCGTCGAGGAGGTAAGTCACGTCGTTCATCATCAGGTTAGCAAAGCGGACAAATTTCTCAACATTCCTGGAGACATGGGTCAATCAGAAAGTTTATTGAGGCAAGATATTATCTCACTTGGCTTCCTTATTAACCGCAGCACGATGGTTTGGGTTATTCCAGACAGTCTTGAGGACATGAGCAATACTGCGACGAGAATCTTGATGTTCCGGGTCAGAAAATACAGTGACGGTGTCCGACGGTAACTCACTGAATTTGTCATAGAACTGAGAGCTAGCTCCCGTTTGTTCCACCTCTGTAATGGGCCGGTCATTACCCTGGTAAACTCGTAAAGGAGCTTACTTGCCGATATAGAAGTGTGTTAAGGCTGGTATAAGGTGTGTCAAGGCCAATTGGTTGGTGTTGAGAAGGTGCCCAAGTAAACCATAACGTTCTCGTCCATAACCCCAGGTGCTATAGAGTAAGATCTAGAAAAGATGTCGTTTGAGACAGAACGAAATGGATGATGAAACTCAGCAATTCACGTCGTTGATCTTCGACTTCAAAAACGGATTCTTAATGTACCAAGTCGAAGTTAAAAAGGTCAACACGAAGGTAAGGAGCTCGGTCCTTCCGGCCATCTCCCATTTTTCAGGAACAAATCTGTCAAAGGCATCAACAAAGTGCGATATCCCTGCTTCACAGTCACTTACTGCACGGAGAAAAGTATGTATTCTGCAACGTCCTCGATGACGTACTCAGGAAGGGTCCGGAACACCATGGGCACCTCTTTTGGCAAAGGCAGTCTATCAGGTCGTGTCAGAAATGTTATATCAAACACAAGACGAACGAAAACGGAGCTCAACTGTATGATAGGGTTGGGATGGGATTTGTCAGGGTCAACCTGTCTAATTAGCCAAGTGGACAAGAAAGTGGTAAAATTGATCGAGCTAAACACAAGCTCGGGATCCAAAAGTCCCGCCTGAAACGCGAGTACCTGAGAACGTAACTTGTCCAGTTCGATCTAATAGAATTGTTAGAAATATGATCGTTCGGAAAAGTTTCATCGTGGCATTGAAGATACCTTTCTCAGTCTGATCGCCAGTTCCATGCGGGATTGTTGAGGTGTCTGGAAGAAGCAATTAATGCCGGTTGCTCAACTCGAAAGGAGACCGCCCTACCCCAACCCACGATCCATCCTGACTCAGAGAGTCAAGCAATCTTTTTGATTCTTCAACATGTCTCGAGAGCTCCTTAAAGGTGTCTATGGTTTTGAGGTAGCCATAATGACTCATCGCGATGCAGAGGTAGAATATATTGGAGATAAAATTTGGTGCAGGAGCTGTCCAATAATGAGCGTGAATGGATGATGAGCCAGTGAGAAAGCTGAGTACCCCCAGGGTCCTTGTTCGCCTTGGCCCACTCTTCAGCTTCTTCGCTGGTGGCCTTAATTCGGGTCTCATCGGTCACGTCTATTCGATCAGAATGAACGTAAAACAGTGGGTCAATTCGGTCCATCTTAAAAGCGGATTGAGTGGCCGTTAACAGGAAATAAATATGAAATGCAGACTTTCGAGTACGTCGCATCAATGAAAGGGTCGGCAAATTTGTAGAGCACACTTTGGAGGTTGACCATGAAGCTATCAGAAGCAACAGTCTCTGGGTCCACCTGATAAGAAACCGGAATTAGTGGCAGGGGGAGATGCTGGTGAAGGGCAACCCACGTGTGTTCCAGCCCGTCTTTTATTCAGGGAGATTACCCGGGCGAGATATTGCAAGGCAGCCTCTCGAGCATCTGGGGAAGCCCTGAGAATTCCATTAAAGATGTGGAACAGTGAAGACTGGGTAGCATATGAGAATTGCTGATGCTAGGACAAGAACACAACTTATACCTGTAGACTCTTTAAGGTGCCTCGTAGGCTTGCGAATGAAGACTCAATGTCGGCTTGTGTTCGTTTCTCCGACTCCGTGAAATACGATTTCGCGATAGCCGGCTGGAGATATCTGTGAGACAGCAGGACAATCGCGAGCGGAGGTTTTCTCACCCATTCCCGTCCAAAAACGCCCAGACGACACAGCGGACCCATTAGTGATTCCCTTTCAATCGTGGCGGCGGTAGCCCCGGGAGGGTTGAACTCCTCCATCTGCGTAATCATAATCGCGACACTCCGGATGGATACCAACAACTCCATCCCGCTCACGACTCCACGCCACCCCGCGTCGCCGCCCGCTAAACCTTCTGGACGAGAAAGTGCCTCATTGAACAGAAGGCCTTTGACGACGGGCCCAAAAACGTTCTCCAAATCATCGTTCTCAAACCTCCGCGCAAGTTCCTGGAGAAACTGTTCGATATCCGAGGAGTCGAGAGTATAAGGATCTGCAGGTGGCCCAGAAAGCAGTGGTGCAGCAAGGGCGGACAAGGAGAGAAGTGGTTTAACAAGTTCAGGTGCTCCAATAGGTCGACTGCCAGTGGTGTCAAACACAATCAATTCAAAAGCCGATGCCGTGAGGGCGAACATGCTTACCCAGGTGGTTGAGGGAACATTTCAGGCTCCTGGAGAGTCAGACCGGCATAGCTAATCAGGAGTTCACGCAACTTCTCCAGCTTCTCAAGTGCTTGTTGCGTGTCTGGTGGCGAATAGCTCTATCCATAGTCAATCAAATCCCCCGGCAGATCGTGAGCGGCGGTGAAATTCACCTTCTTCATCAGAGCTGATCGCACTGCGTTCAGTCTCTTCCAACTCCCAACTAGATATTGGAATATTGTAATAGGTGGAAGTGAGACGATCGCAGGAAGGTACTCAAGGTCGTCACTGAGATAGGATGTTATTAGTTGACGGAGACAATTTTGTGATATTGAGGGTGGAACACACGTCATAGTTTGCGGGTTCAATTCCAGGCGGGCAATAAGAAGGCGGTCGATAAGATCAGTGCTCAGTCTGTCGGCAGCTAAGCTAAAGTCAATACTTGATCTGAGTGGCGATCAGGATACTCACATATTCCTTCCGAGATCAGCTCATTCTGAAGGTTCTTTAGCCAAGTAATCTCGTGTCCACTGTTTTCCGCTACTTCTTTCTAAATGTAAACCATCAGCACTGAACGGGTTTCATCACGAACACGACAGACATTAAGGGTCACCCTCAGGGTGTCCTGTATTGCTTGGTGCTCCCAATTAGCAATGTCAAGCTTCTGAATGACCTTCTTCTTAACTGAAGGAGGAACGGAGCCTGGTGGCGGTGGAGATTTCATATCACCAGGTAATAGTCTCTTTATCGGCGAGGGAACGGTCTGGGGTCGAGGTGGAGTCGCTTTAGGCACGGGTGTAGGGGCACTGCTTGCGCTCGGGGTAGTAGACGTAGGTCTGCTGGAAGGCTCAGATGAGCTTGCAGACGTCTGCGCTGCTTGCAACTTCGCAAGACGTTTCAGCCTTATCTGTAAAAGCTCGTGAGTGTGGTTAAGCCAATGTGTTATTAATTGAGCTCCTACCCGTTCAGCATCGTCTTGGGGGCTTGGGGCAGCTGGATTGCGATCGCTCATGACAGAGTTTCAAGACAGATGAAGATGGTAACACAGGAAAGAAATGAACTGAGGAGAATACAAGGGATGGTCACAGGAAAGATTATTGTACAGAGTAGACAGCCTTTCAGTGCCTCCGTTTCAATCAAGCGCCCGTGGCACGTGTCTGAAAACCTATACGCGACTTCCGACCACTTCTTTTCCGAGTCAGCAAATCCCGTTCGTCATGTTTCTCGGTCAGCTCCCAACTTTGAGCACGCGCGTATGGCTTAGCACCGGGAGGCTTTTCTCCACTACCTCCATTGTCGAGGCGGGTTACAAACTGAAGTCACATTCGGGAGCAAAGAAAAGGTGGAAGTCTCTTGCATCGGGAAACGCCTTCAAACGAGTGTGTATCTCTATCAGGCTTTAAGAAGGGGATTTACTCCCTGACCTATGCCACAGGACAAGGCATATCATTCTCACTTGGCAGTTTCTAAATCTCCTGCTCGCAAAAACCGTCTATCACAAACCGCCTACTCGAACCCCGCGCAGACTCACAAACTAAAGAAGGTCTTGCTTCCCTATGGCTCCAACTAGATTTGGTATATAAGTACGTCTCCTTTGTTAGATGTTAATATCTGCTAAGCCCATTTCGCAGTATAGTATACTACTTCCATAGAGGTGAATACAGGTTGTCTATGGAATCAACTTCCTCCAGCTGGGCTCTCGTGACCTTGCCCCCGTCTGGTCCCTCCTCTGAAAAACCCCCGTATATCTTTCTGTTGTGGGTTATAAGCACAACTTCCAATACCTCCCCGCTGGCGTTTCTATCGGGAGGTTAGGTCTGAACCGTTCGACAGCGTGCAAATGCGCACCAAGAGCAGAAGATGGTCACAGTTATTGACATTGGTCACCTTGACGTTGAGGGATGAAGACTGGTCAGCGCCGACCCGCGAGTTGTTCTCCCGCGTTGATTTCTTTAGTCACAGTGAGGGTGGCACGTTGATACCCAAATGACAACTTACTTTCACGGTGACCAACACTTTTGTCCATCCAGTATTCTTCATTCCCCGGAACTCCCTTGGGAGGACACTCCTACTTGTCCCCGTAAAATTGTCCCTTTTGACTAGAGCGGCTATAAGCTCACTTAGAAAGAGCCCGTGGCTCACAACCGCGACGTGGGTATCCTCGCCTGCTTCATCCCAGACATATGGCACCAGTACCTCGTCAATCGCCTTTTCTGCACGCACTGCCAAGTCGTCAAGGCTCTCCCCTCCAGGGAATCGGTCTGATCTCCCGCGCAGCGCTGGATACATGCCTCTCTCATAATGCTCTTCCAGAGTAAGACCAGAAACGCGCGAACTATCCCATCTCTTCCCTTCTCCAGAACCATAGTTCTGTTCACGTAAGAGCGTGGAAGCATGTATCAGAGGTTTGGGATCTGTTTGCGCGTCGCGAATTGCTTCGGCAGTCGTGACCGCGCGCTTAAGATCCGAGCAATGGAGGGCCTTGAAATGTATCGGTGAAAGTGCAGCGCCGAGAGCTCTGGCTTGCTTCAATGTGTCTCAGAAAAAATCAAACACCGAATGTCGGCAACGTACGCTCATGCCTGAGTAAAGAATTCATCAGTCTTTGGGTATGGAACTTCGGGGTTCTGAACTCGCCATAATTAGTGAGCGGTGCATCCCGCCAACCAGCCCACAGTAAGCGCTATACGCAGTGTCAGAACATCAATCATAAAATGTCCTTGGGATGATTAGACTGACAGTGTTATCCGTCGATTCGCCGTGCCTAATCTAAGAAACATCCAATGAGCCGCGTCCCTAGATTGTTCTGAGCTGCATACAAAGATGAACGTAACCATGGTAAGCTCGAAAAGCTGTCTATCGGCCCCGACCAAATGGGCACCTCGGAGGGTTCACGTGTCTCCTGTCTTCTGTCGTTCCGAGAAGTGTTGACGGCGTCGCGTTCAAAGCAGCGGGCGCTACTAAATGAATGATACCACGTGCAGTCTTGACTAAGTACTAAGTACTGAGTACTGAAGATTGTTGGAAACGTACACCATTGCCTTCTTCCAATCCACATCTATTCTTGCCACAGGGAAAGGCGCAAAAGTCCCACTTCGAAGCCAAGTATATAATCCGAAATGACCGATCCTCAAAGATTGACACCACGACAACGAAGCAAGGTACCAGGCGCCCGCGCCCAAAGGTCAAGTCAATCACTGGTAAGTTGATCGTCACTTTCCACTCTGAACGCGTTGGATCCTCAATTGAATTCACATGTTTTCGATAGCCTTAACTACTGTAATTCCTCGCTTTAGAAAAAACCGAATTCTACAGACCACTGCCAATAGAGGTTATCTGGTAACAGGATGGAGGCCGTGTATGTGGTATGTATATATGGCATAGCCAACCCAACAGAATGTCTGCCTCCACTGCCACCACAGATATTCTTAAGTACTCAAACATGCGTCCAAGCCCTGTCAATCAGGCCATCAGGGCTTGGCATCCACTATTTTTGGTACATCAAGACACTCTGCCATACTCGCTGCGCCCAAGTCACCCAAAACTACTCGTCTGGCCGTTTAGAACACCCCGTCTTGGACTGTGTAACCATGCCATTAACAGACGTTTATCGCTTTTTGATACATATGATTTCGCCCGATCCCGGCAGCGCCCTAGACCTTCGAAATGGTTTAAAAGCTGGACTTTGCCAGCCGCAATTGACAGTCCATTTTTCGCCTTCGTTCTCTAGTTTCTACGCTTCTTTTGGCCAGGTTGCCCCCCGTTCTTTTCGCTCTTCGAGTCGGCTCTACATCGCTCTCTTTCACCAGGTACGAGAGTGCGATCTGGTAATGTTAGCCTCGAAATTGAATTAGTCCCCTGCAGCTTTCTTTCATCCAAACAATCTAATCACAATGTTCGCCAAGCTCGCTTCTACTCTCCTTGTTGCATCTGCCTTCATCGCTGGTGCTGTTGCCGCGCCCGCTCCCGCCAGCAGGGATATCCGTAAGTTCATTTGCGAACCAACCAACGTCTCACTGATCACTGACACACGTACCTAATCAGTCCCCCGTGGCACTCCTATCTCCTTCAACAACTGGCATGGTATCTCGTCCTTCAATGGCTTCGACAACTTCTATGGAGTCGACAACTTTGACAGCTCTGTCCACTTCTCCCAGACCATCGTCCACGAACAACAGGTAGTCTGCCACACCCAGGCCATCGAGATCATCCAACAGCGCCTCCTCGTTCTCCAGGAGATGGCCAAGAGGATCATCCTCGAACAAGTCTGCGAGGTCGAGACTCAGACCGTTGTCTTCGAGCAGTTCCACGCCAGCCTCGGTCTTTTCCGCAATGACCTCCACCACGTCTCTAGCCACTCCGTTGGCTTCGACAGTGCCATTGCTGGGCACTTCAGTAACATCTGTCTCCCCGACGGTTCGCTCTCGACTGACAACTTCGGGTTCACTGGTACCGATCTCGGTTCGCACACTGTTGTCGTCGGTGGGTCGAACTGGGACGATGTTACTTCGCCCTCTTCAGTCTCGTCTGCATTCGGCGCAGCCAATGTTGCAATTTCCTCCTTGCACTAAGTGCATGCGCTCGTTTCTGTGATTCTGCGCCAAGGGTTGAAGTGGATTCACGAACACTTCATGTTTCGAGATGATTTTCGTTCCTTTCTGAAGCGTAGTGTGATTTGAGTTGTTTGGGTATCTTAGCGCTCGGCCTTTTGTAATTGCCGTCTCGGAATATTATTTGCACCCTGGTGGCCGTATAATACCTACCCAAAGATGTAAGACTAACACGTTCCCGTATCCCTGTCAGACAAAAACGGATCAACCCATTTTCTGGGGTATCAAGAGTACACAACGAACATAAGCTATACGTGGTATCTCCACGACTTTCTGGAAAGCCCCACCCTTTCGTCCTCGAAGTCCATCTCCCTATTCAACCGCTGTAATATTCTTCTCAGTCCAAGACACATCATGATACACATCAATGTCGCTGCAATGCAAATCGCGTATGACTTTCTATACGTTGGACCCCACGCCTTCACCCAAACGTATGATCCGACAATGTTGCCACTCTGCGATGTGGCGTTTATAAAAGCAAGTGCAACAGCACGTTTGGCCGGAGGGTTGGAGACAGTTGATGACATCCATGCAAGGAAACAGAAGGCACCAGCATTGCTTTGCGCCATCAGAAATCTGAAATAAGGTAATAAGAGAATGTGCGATTAAACAGAACAAAGAATAAAACTTACAGTGAGATGTAACGAATAGCAGTATTCATCGTCGACATTGCCAGCAAAAATCCTACAATCGCTCCGATAAACGGAAGAATAACGTGCATACAACGTTCTCCCGTTCTATCTGAGTGTCTACACACCCAGAGAGCCCAAGCAGCCGTAACCAACCAGGGTGGTGCGCATAACAACAGAGTAATAGTCGGATTATAGCCCATCGTCGAGGTGAGAGTTGGGAAATACATGAAGAATGAGGTGGATATAACCGAGAAAAACAGTGTCAATGCAAGATACCAGACTTTCCAATCGGTAAGAGCAATTATCAAATCGGTGATTACTCCATTACTATGCTTCGATGTCTTGGAACCAGCGGTATCCTCGATCATTCTTCTCTTTGCTAGTTCATGCTCAGCAGGAGTGAGCCAGCTAATGGACTTAGTCTCCGGGAAATCGGGAAGAATGTAGAGTGCAAGTACGGCGACGGCGACCGTCAGGCCACCTTCGACAAAGAATAACCAACGCCACGCTGTGTAACCGAGGACGCCATCCATCGTGTCCAGAATACCGGAAGCAATGAGAGAGCCGAAGGCGTTACTGATAAGGTTGCCACAAGTGAAGAATGCCACCCGTTGCGAGAGTTCGCTGCGCTTGTACCATTTCGCAATCAAAAACAGGGCACCAGGGTAGAACGCAGCTTCCGTGAAACCCAGAAGAAAACGCGCAAGAAGTGCGTCGTAATAGCTAATGAGATTATAAATGTGACATCTTTTCGGAACGACCGATAGACACGCACTTTGTTGCGAAGCCTGGGAAGCCGGTGAACTCATGCCAAGGGAAGCTTCATCCGGAGAATTTACGAACCTGTACATAACGAAACTGTTCCCCATGCCATCATACAGCATGGCAAATATATAGATGGCTTGTCAATGTGGCTGAGAATCATATTCCTGGGTTGCATTGTTGAGATATGCCATAAGTGGTGATGAACTGGGATTCCTCACGAGGGTATCTGCATAAGGGTGTACCCAAAATAGAGAACCGATAGGACAGACGCAAATTGGGTGCCCTCCAAGCCTAGGTCGTCCTCGAAACCGCGTAGTCTAGCCGCACTAGAGAAGCGTGAGCGAGATTTATGGTGTCAAGGAATGAATAGTGTACGCGACGTTATTCCGGTCGATATCTGGCAATATGGTCAGTATAAACGTTACGTCTCGGTTGTACCAGTGCTCACAATTAAGGATGTATATCATGACCAGAATGGATATCCGGAGGTCTACCTTCCTGAGAAGCTGTTTCTCTAGTTTCCTTCTTATCTCAGGTCCTGCAAAATGTAAATCAGAGCCGAGGGTATCATGTTGAGGTTCTGTAAGGTCGTCGAGTTTGATATCCATGAGATGTAATGGAGAAGATAGAGAGAGTCACCATAGTAAGATTGCGGAGAGAGTAGAGGTTCCTCCTCCTCGTTAAGAGGCGTCCCCAACGGATATCCGAACATAATGAGGAGAAAAAAAGATAGACGGAGAATGCCCACAGAACGTGGGAACGGCAAGAGCGAACGTTGGTCACCCGAACGTATAAGTAGTACACTGGTTAGATAAGGGATGATACTGAGCGAGAGAAATCCATTCTCGAACCATTCAAGGGGGCCCCTATGTGATACCTACGTAAGTCACTACCATTTGCGCGCTAATTTAAAAGCTTGCTGATCGGACCTTCATCCGGCACTGGGCCTGAAGTTCCTTAATACAATTGGCACCTCTTTTTTTTTAAAAAAAAATCCGAGTTTATTGCAATAGACAATTGGCATCTCTTTGCATGACAATGGACTTATAGGCATGCGCCCGCTTTCCAGCTTCGTCTATGAGGGCGATCCTCTTCCGTGGGTTCATTAGCGCGACCATAATTGATGCAAAGCTCTATCACTTGTTGCTTCCGGGCTCAAAGCTAGACAACAGAAGAAAATGGTTGGCGTTTAAAGGAAGGCAGATCAAGTTCTTGAAGTGGCACGAGACAGTCGAGGTGGAAGAGTCCAAGTTTGAAGGTTCAGAACCTGGGGCGGGGCGGCGAGGCAACGACCAACAACTTTGTATCCTGTAAACCTTCTGAGATTTCCCTTTCTGGAGTCCGCCTTCGAGCACGGCTTTCACAGGAATTTTTCCAGTATCACAAGTGCAGGAACGCTTCTATACAGTTCTACATCGAAGTGAAATGCCACGGATATCCTCGTTTAGGCCGATAACTAGTTCCCACCGAGTTTCTCGAAGACCCTGTGGAGTCCTTGGGTTCCCGGATGAATCGATAACGTTAGAGCTACTCCCGCCTCTGATGCTGGGTCTAGACCCTAAGAGCACAGAGAACTTGGTGGCTGAAATAGGGGAATTGTATGACAGACGTGATGTCGGACAGTAACTTACCTGTTCACTGATTCAGTCCAGGGAAAAGTTTTTATATTCTCCCAAAGTTTGGATACACACACAAAAATTAAAATAGTGGGATTTCGACAGGCAGCCAAAGGCTGGCACACCCAAGCAACAAGTGTTCAAAGTCTCAAGCTTTTAAGCTTGCAACTCCGAGGCCTATGATGATCAGGCGTCCTCCTGGCCATGGGCTTGAGATCATGATACCCACACTGCATTCACGGCCAGGGAATATACGCAGTCCATGATTGAATGGAACACTGAAAATCGCCAAATAGAATGACACCATATATACACGGCACCATCCGATCCATCCTGTTCATATATAGGGTCCTCCTCAGAACTTAGGGCATCTCCCGTTGCAAGTGGGCCAATATACTGGCGCCTTTCGTGGTAAATTTCCTGAGGACAACCTACAAGATAATGTCTCTGGTGTCTCATTGACGATTGATTTCATTTCTACGACGCAAGAGTGCTACTCGACTTTGATTCAATTGGTGAATGATACCGTCGAGCCAATCACCTTTAGCTGGATAAATTTGGATTAGCCTTCCGTCGACGAGAACACAGGTCTATGGGGTTCTGTGGGGGGGATGCCTTGATGGCAGTTTGGGCGAAGCGTAAGTGGCATGATGTTCCTCAGGATAATAGCGGGAAAGGTGATCGAGTTTAACTCGAGGAAGATTTGTAACAATGTCTTAGCTCATGTGACCGATTGGTCGTTGATCAGAATCAGGAATTTCAAGCTTGTAGCAGGTTTTGTCGATCTGTCGAAGTCAAGAAACATCCATTGACAGGTCATGAAATGGCTCGGAAACACGTAGCTACACGTTCGACCCCCTATTCCGATAGTTCCAACATGTCGTACGCCTCCTGAAGACATTGAATTAACCTCCCCGACATCAAAATTCGCAACCGAAACCCTCCAAAGACCAGCCTTTGCAACTTAGCACGGTGCTCTTCCCATAACATCCAATTGTCAGTCTCTATCTCCAGCGTAAAATGACCGTCCAATTTACCCTTCCGCGCCGATAGCATGTCTAAGAACAATTCTGGGGTGGAAAATGTATAATCGAAGCCCTCCATGTATTGAAGGCTTTGGCTAGCAGAGTTGATATGTATACGCCGAAGGCCGGGCATATATGTGTCACTTGATGCGATCTTTAGAGCCTGAAGGACAGAGCCAAAGTGCCAGCCGTCGATTTCAGGCAAATGCAGGGACTGAACGTGGTAAGGGGTGGAGCGGAAGATCGTGTCTAGTATTTCTCTGTCATAACCAAACCCTCTGATCTCCAGTGCTGACCACGTCGTGGGTAGGCGTTGAAGAAACAGAGACAGTGCCTCGAGGCCTTCTTCTCGAGGGCCAAGCTCCAAGCCAAACGACTCGAGCACCGGAAATTGAAGGAAAGGGAGGATGGAGGTGAAAGAGAAGGCAGTGGAGCAAGAGGAGTGGAAGACTTTCATGTGAGGGAATGTCATGGACTGACGTAGTTCTGGGTTGACGGCGTCGTTCTCCACAGAACTCTGAAGTGAGTGGTATTCAATCAGGTTGGGGCACAGAATTAGAAGCCGTATGCAAACATGCAGAGGCATGTCGACCAGGCGCAGAATAGTGACGGTATCGCAAGACGGACCAGATGGGACACAAATCGGAGTGCCCCACAAGTTCATCTGGCGCAAGCGGGGAACATTCGGCAGAGGTGTCGTTTGTGGACCAAAATGATCCAACTCCCTGTCGCTCCAAGCCCATTTCAAACGCAAGTCCTCCAGGTGTGTGAAATCGGCGGACAACCAGTTTATCCAGTTTATTGGCAACGAGCACATACTCAGGAGCTTGAACTTGTGCGCTCCTTCCCAGATAGCAGTAAAGATAGGCTGGAGCTCCAGCTCGGTGATGAGCTTCCAGTGGCCTGGGAAGATGTGGAGCGCAAGGGACATCGGCATGCTCCCAACATTGCTGAGATAAAGCTGGATTAGATTCGCCTTTCTCTGAGCGTTTTTGCGTGTCACGTTGATTGTGGCAGTTGTCCAAAGTTGTGGGGTTGTGCGGACAATCTGTCGCCAGTACCGGGATACAGCACCGAGCGTGATTTGGTCGTGGGTTTCTGGCACCCCATCTTCGTCCTCTTCGACAAAGTCGGCGGCGGTGAAGTCGATGGGGGGAGATATGTGGCGGAAGATCGTGGACAGGATTTCTGGAGGAAGAAGTTTGGTGGATGACCGTAACTCGTTTAGTCGTTGGAGAAGTTCTGCTCGCTTCGCGTTGAGGAGAGAGATGGAATCATCCAATCGCTGTGTCTGTTCGAGAATGGCGGAAATCTCTTCATCGGGGGATAGAGCAGGAGATGAAAGGTCGTTTGATGAAGTCAGAACGGTTTGTCCGCAGTGATGACATAGGTTGGGCATGCTGCTTGCGATGTTGCGACGAGTAGACTTCAAGCTCCAGGCTCCACCGTCGGACATTTATAGAGCACCTCCCGTGACGAAGCAATGGTCGAATCTAGCAAGAATTCATGTAGCTGCTAGCTATCATGTTTATTTTTTGAATATTGACAAGAGTGGAGAAAGTGGCTGCGGACGTGAAAAATCCGAGAGCATTTTGGAGAGCTGGATAATCCTAATTTCAACTCGCCGCCAAGCGGACTGTGCAGCGCGAGCGGATCATTCGGGAGCACGTGCCAGATGACTAAGCCAATGTACAGAACATTGGTGATGAGTCGAGCAAGTACAGCAATCAGCCTTATTCAACACCGACGCGTGGACAGGCCGCGTAATCACTCCTTTCTTCATATATACCCCATCTCTCTCCCCAATCCACCCTATCCTCCGAACAGTTTCAACTAATATCAACCTCTCATCCTATGGCATCCACTCCTGCTTCCCGCGCGACCCCAGCCCCCGAACGTGAAGCCCAGTTGCTCGCAATTGGCAAACAATGCTCAGAGGCTACCTGTAACCTCGTCGACTTCTTGCCTTTCAAGTGCCAGCACTGCCAGCAGTCGTTCTGCCAGGAACATTTCAAGGTCGAAGCTCACAGATGCCCGGAGTATGACGAATCGAAGCATAATCGTGTTGCCCCTAATTGTGAGCAATTTCAATGACCTAAGTTGATGCCTTGAATTGCTGAGCCGACTTTCGTTATAGGTCCCTTGTGTAATACTCCCGTTGCTATTCCTCCGGGTCAAGACCCCAATGTCCGGATGGATGCCCACTTAACCACCGAATGCTCTGTGATGACTGGTAGGGCAAAAGCAAAGTCGTCACCAGTTTGTGCAAAAGGGAATTGCAAGAAGGTGCTCTTTTCTCCCATCAAGTGTACAGTGAGTATTGCATTCCATGTGTAGAGGGTCCTTACATTGAAGAAACTCGGTTACAGCAATGCAAAGAACAATTCTGTCCTTCGCACCGATTCCCAGCTGACCACAACTGTACTGCGCCGACGCCAACACAGAACACCAGTACCTCTAAGACTGCAGCATCAAGGCTATTGAACGAGTTCAATGGCAACAAGCTCAACAATAAAGCCTCTGCTGCGACCTCTGCAGTCAAAAAGACCGTATCTTCCGCTTCGGCTTCAGTTTCCAAATCGATAGCGAGCGCCAAAGCTTCTGCGTCACCCATGAGCAAGTCCAGCTCATCGGGCACCAACTCCTCAGTCAAATCCCCAGGCCACAACCCTTTCTCGAAGGTTGACAGGTGCGTAAATTCCTACCAGCTTTGCCAAAGTACCCACTCATAAAACACAGTGTTATCTCTCCGCCGCCGCCTTCTTCTAATGCTCCCATGCCTGTGAACAACACACCAATCACGACCACCCAATACGACACATCCACTATTCCCGTCATGACTTTCAAACGCAAATCTTTCGCTCCACCACCACTCTTTGCCTGTGCTTAACACCATCATCTCCATTGTATCCATATAACACGTTTCTGTATCCATATACTGTGGTATCTATATAATACGGATCTACTGTACTTAAAACCGATAATGTAGGAGGGCCAAGGCAGAGAGGGAGAGCCGCTTAAAGGCAATGCGGGAACGCGCGAGGAAGGGGGTGAGTCGGTTCCTTCATTTCTAGTGTTCCACCTCGTTGAAATCCTCCATAGCTTCTAACCGATGAAGAGAAAGCAATTCTGGCTGAGGAAGAAGCAGCGCTTAAGGACCAGAAAGACTGCCTAATCATGTGAACCTCTAATTATAAATACCAACTGTATACCCTTTCCCCTCTCCTATGCTTTTTTTTTTTGGTAGTGCGCTGTGGCCCCTCGAAACCTGCCAGTGGTTACTGCACCTTACCCGGAAACGAGACACCTAAGGGTTTTCTGCCATTCGTGCATTAATCAGTTCAGTTATTGCCATTATTTCTGCACAAACCAATTCTTTATGTTTCTGTCTTGTAATGTCCCAGTTTTGAGGACCACTGGGTTCGAGTCTCATTTCAAAATAATGTCTTGAAACGAGACAATTTGGGCTGGCTGACCTCGGAACGAGGCACTACCCTTGTAAGTCATTCCATAATGTGTGTATTTAGCATTCCTTTATCAGGGATCCTTGAGTACTCAAAATTTCTCGGAAAGCACAAAGAATCGTATTTTCCTGCTGCATATGAGCCAGGATCTCCCGTGCAAAATTCAACATTCAGGGTCCACTGGTTTACATATTTCATCACATATTTCTCATTCTCCTAAATGATATCAGAATTGTGAAATGAGAACAACATGCTTCGCATTCAGATCTTGTATATAGCTAGCTGGGATATACTGCTATATGCTTGCAAATTTTTGTGGCAGAATCTCCTCCATTCATTACGGAAATTTTCTATTGCGTCTCGTTTCCTGATCTGTCATGTTAGGGGTCAGTGTGCAGTATATTCTCAGGGCCCGCATGTAAAAGAGAGGAGATAAATTAGCCAGTACCGTTAGACCTTCCGCCGTGGAGAAATGCAATTATGCACACCGTTTTGTCTAGTAATGTGAGACTCGCAGCTCACCTGTTCCTCCCTGGAAGCCGGTGGGTTGCCATACTCACTAAAAATTCACACCTGGCCCAGTTGTCGGGCAGGTCTGCTTCATTCCGTATTACTTGGCTCCACGTCTGTTCGACGAGGTCCACGTTTAGTGTTTTCTTGCAGAATTTGAGGTTGCTGGACACAAGGCAATCTCGCCCAAGTCTCACGTTTATGAGTACCTCCCATCGTCGCTCTATCTCCTAGGAGCTATGGCACCTCAAGGAGTCGCTATCCCTTCTTACTCTCCACTCATTTCTGGTCTTCCATATAAGGTACATTGACTCTGATAATATTGTTTTCGCTAGGCGTATCGCCCCTTCGCGGGGTCCTCCTCCCCGGTCACTAGGCCACATCCTAGTAGGGGGCCGAGGCTTGGGCTCGGTAGTTGTATGCCTTTGCGTCGTAATAGAGTGTAAGCGAGTTTCCATATCTTTTTCCTGTCCTGAGCCGAGGCATTCTGAATATGTGTTCTAGGCTTTTCCTCACACCACGCATCGGGCATTTTGCCCTGTGCTCATGGTTGGGTATTGTCTCCCAGCATCCGCCTACCCTCAGGGCACTGTGCAGGGATCTCCACATGAAGGATCGGGTGTTTCTCGAAATTTCCTTGTCTCGGAGGCTTCCCTATATGTCTTTGGCTTCGGGTGTAAGCCCATTTACTTCGTGGATAGCTGCCTGTACTGTTCCAATATTAATATATGTTTGTCTTCTCATTCTAGTTACGGAGTTCTTCTGCCTCCGTATGTGCTCTCCTATGCTTTGGAATACACATTATTCACTTTCTCATAAACAAACAAAACTGATGATACAAATTAATCTCCACAAAGCAAAACCAAGAGAATAGTAGAATGCGAATAAATGAGCGTATGATTTCTACCGTTTCCGTTTCTTGCTGGAACGAGTCGTCGTTGTCGTCGCCGGTCCAGGAGGTCGGCCCCTGCCCTTCTTGACTCCTTTCGGTCTCCCGCGCTGAGGTTTTGGAGAGACAGAGCGCGCTGTTGCCAATGAAACAATCAACAAAACATAGGTTCAAACATTTGGCTTGGCACTAACCTGGCGAGGGTTCTTTCATCTCTACATCCTCTTCTTCCCCGAATTCTGTTCCGGCATCTGTTGCGGTAACCACACTTTCTCGAGGCGTCCCCACGGCAGCCTCGTCTCCGCTCTCCTGGGTTAGTGCGCTGCTATCGCTATCACCACCGACAAGGCCAGCCATATCAGCTTTGCTCTTCGCTCTTCGTCTGCTACTGCCTCCCCCAGAACCTGATGCTGCTCCTTTACGTTGTGATTTTGTTGGTGCCGAAACGGGTGTAGGTGAGGCGACAGGTGATGATGGTGCTGATGCAGTAGCTCTCATACGCCGTTGTGAAATCAAGTTTTCGAATGAATCATCAAATGGAAGTGTATATTCTTCTCGGAAGAATGGGTGTCTGGCGAGGTTCTCGGATGGGGAAGGTGAACGAACAGCGACTGGTGATGTGGAATTGGGTAGTAATTGGTATCCCTCTGCTTCAAGATCCTAGGGAATTCAGGAATGAGTGAGGCATAAAATATTCATCAGAGATGCAATGCACAATGATGCCCTTTGAAAATATACATACAATGGCATCTAGTGCGTCAAGATCATAACAACTCCGGAGCTTCTCCCATAAAGATTCGACATGTAACAACCGACCTGTGTCTTTGTGAATGGCATTCTGTATTGCAAGCATATGGAAGTGACGGTGAAGTCCAACAGGGCGTGCACGCATAATGGAGCGGAAGAAGGATATTTCGCCTTCGACTGTAGAAAGAAAGGCTGCTTCGGAAGACTTGGTGTTGGGGGAAGGCGGGGATATTGATGAGGTCGGTGGGGGCTTTTGTTGAGAGGAAGATGACCTCGACGACGGCGAAACAGTCATCGGCGAAAATAGCGGATAGGGAGGAAGCTACTGGAATGTCGTTATTGAGCCAAGTTCATACCATTCACAACTTCGCGTCCGACCGACGCGAAACGTGGTGTTTGACAGCGGCCTTGCTGGCAAACAATGATCGCCATTTCACAACGGCCATCACACGACTTAGCATACAACAGTCATCACGTCCATCGACCATGACCTGCAACATCTTTCATTTCCATAGTCCCATCACCCTTCTCACCGACCAACAAGATCGCTCAATTACGCCCCCGGATGCCTCGGTATACACACTGGCCTTAGCCGACCTCCCACTCTTCTGGGATGATGGTAAAGAACGTGCAAGGTCGCAACACCTATTCATTGACAGGCAAGTCAGCTTGATCCCTTGGCAACAGCTACTGCCCCGTGTTGGATGGAAGTACCACAACAATCGGCATCATTATATCAAATACGTAGTATGTTAGGCAACTCTTTATTGGAAGATATTCCCGGCACCACCCAGACTTCCTCCCTATTGGCCTTCCGCCCCTTGCAGCGCTTTGATACGGCGCCCAACGTACACCGAAACATAGCCCCGAGACACGTTACGTCCAGGACTTGTAGGAGGTGTTCTTGCCGTCTCATCTCCGGCGGTACGTCCAAAATCTCGTGTGGACAGCTACCTTAGTTTGTGGGCTCGGACGCAGTCAACATTTTCCCGTCGTTTCGATGTGTTATTTTTGGCCTCAGGCAACTCGCTATACTCGCCCGGATGGTATCGCCCCTCTATGATCCATTGGACGTTTGTAGTCTATTCTGGGCCATCAATACTTCCTTGGGAAATTACGCAGTCATCCACATCACAGAATCATCCCTGGGGTCATATTCAGCTCGGATTTTTCCTCATCGCCATGGTCTTCTGTACCGGACGAACTCCGGCACTGTGCAGACGACTTGGAGTAAGAAGATTCAGCCCGGCTATCCCCACCCTAGATCTCGAGACAGCAGTTTCACAGAAACAAACTGCCACCTTTTCTTCTATCCACCTTTCTTTCGACAGTAGTTCCCCATGCTAGCCTAAAATTAGTCAGTCAAATCCATCAAATCTCCCTAGCTAAAACTTCTCCACCGAGATCACCCAACTTTCCCAAAAGACTACTCAGTATTCTAGGCCATCTGTTCCGTGGTTGGTCAGCGCCTGTCGCTAAGTGGTTGACAGCGTCCGGTGTTCTGGGTAAAGATGCAGCTCTAAAACTGGACTCGACTCCCTCCCCGCGCTCCTATAAAACCTCCCCTCCTGACCAGGAATCTGCATCAGCTTCCTTCTTTCGCTCTTTTTTTTTCGCTTTCTTTTGGCACCGGTGCCTCTTTCCTTACTCTTTGAGTCGGCTTTGCAACTTTTGTTCTTCATCTTCGAGCAGTAAGTTTTTCCACTTGCATCCTCCTTTGACTGCCCTCATCCGTGTGTAGTTCGTTTTTCGCCCTTCACCAAGCAACTTTTCTTTACTTCTCCAGGTTCAAACATGTTCGCCAAGCTCGCCTCCGCTGTCCTTCTTGCCTCTTCTATGATTGCCGGCGTCCTTTCGGCACCCACCAGCGCCAGCCAGGATCTCGGTAAGTCGTTTACTGATCCGCTCCTCTTGGCCACTTCTGATAGGTATCACCCTCATTAGCTGTGCGTACCTTCCCATCCTTCAACAACTGGCATGGTATCTCGTCCTTCAACGGCTTCGACAACTTCTATGGAATCGACAACTTCGACGGCTCTGCCCACTTCTCCCAGACTGTCGTCCATGAACAACAGGTAGTCTGCCACACCCAGGCCATTGAGATCATCCAACAACGCTTGCTCGTCCTCCAAGAGATGGCCAAGCGTATCATCACCGAGCAAATTTGCGAGGTCGAGACTCAGACCGTTGTCTTTGAGCAATTCCATGCCAGCCTTGGCAACTTCCGCCATGACTTGAGCCGCTCTTCCGGCCACTCTGTTGGATACGACAGTAACATTGTCAGCCACTTCGGCAGCATCTGCAATGCCGATGGCTCGCTCTCCAGCAGCGACCTTGGCTTCAAAGGCACAGACTGCGGCGCCAACACTGTTGTCGTTGGTGGTTCCAACTGGAGCGATCAAACTTCCCCGGCTTCTTGCTCTGCCGCCTTTGACGCTGCTCAGAGTGCCATCTCGTCTCTGCACTAAACGACTTGACGCAATCCTTCTCTTAACTGTGGTCTAGTGCTCTAAAGAGCAAGCAGATTTGCGGACATCTTCATGCTTACCGAAAGCCTTTCATAGATACCTCGGACTTGATTAGTTGACTTGGTAGTCTAATGCTCGACTTTTTTTGTAATTGCCGTCTCTTGGAATGTCAACCGCACCTTTTTACCAAACCCCTCTTTCTGTTCGGTCTGAAAGTATCAAATCGTCCATCAGTTGGCCTACCACCGACTCCTCGCTGAAACCCGCCTATCGATGCCGCTCTACATAATGTCTTCGCATATCATAAGCGCATACAACCTTTCGCAGCCCTTGGAATGGTTGACATGGGTTTATATGATCATGAGGGTGTAGATTTTGCCAGACTGGTACTACGTACCTGCTAACTCTAGCAATCTTACCATCATGTAGTCTAAGGATTCGAACTTCTTTTTCATCACATCGTTTCGAAGGCCAAGACATGTCAAGATATTTTAAAGCTGTGACGGCACGCCTGGCGTCTGTACTGGGAAAACAAACCCAAATGCCCGCTGGTCAAACTCGAATGGTATCCAGGAGGTCTTGACAATCATCTACTAGCATATCCTTAGCTGCTCAGCGCTTGAAGAACATGATATCGTAGCCCGAGGTAAGTTGACTGGAACTGCTATGTTCTATGAAGCAACCTTCGTTGAAGCGTATTCAGTTTCTCAGAGCCCGAGTGGCTCTCCCATGGTGTCGACTGATAGAAGCCTCAGTGACATTTATCGACGTCTATCATCCCGCGGCCATTGCTGACACCATTGGTAGTCATAGCGTACCATGTGTTAGGACCGAGACTGTGGGTCGTATACATAGACTTGTCCGTTCTACACAGACATTGAACCCTGTCGGGCCAGATAACCGAGAACATGACGCGCGCCCGGGTGTCGCATCAATCATTTCACCTTGACTGTTACCTGATCGAGGCGGGCAGCCACGCCTCCGCCAAGACATTCCTAGAAGTAGGCTATTTCACAGACCTTCCGAGAACAAGATGAGTATTGAAGGAACGAAAACATGAAGGGATGGGAGTCGTTTGGAGCATTGCAATTGGACAATCACAGCCACACGGAGAGTCCAATTGAGATAACCCCCCAGGAGATAGTTCCTATCAAACCTATTTTTAGAGGTATCAATCACTTAATCAGACGTCAGTATACTCAACTTCCTGCGCCCAAGGTCAAACTATTGAATACTCTTTCTGACTGGTTGTTAGACTAGTGGCATTGGACAGTCACGGTTTCAGCGCAGGCGCTGCCAAATTATCTATTTTGTGTTCGTTTGTCCACTGAAAGACAAGCAGTAATCGGTCCCTCGGAAATGTATAAAGACAGGCAGGTCTGACCGAGGTTCAGCACAACTTCGTTCGTTTCTTCCCTTCCCTTCTTTGGTTTCTTTAGGCACAGGTGCCTCGCGCTCTTTCTCTTTTCGAGTCGACTTTACATCGTTCTTCTTCACTAGGTATGTTCTCTTTCCGCCTTCCCAGGACACAGAATGTCATACTCAATGAATTCTAAAGTCTTTAACCACCCAACTTCTACACGTTCACAATGTTCGCCAAGCTCGCTTCCACTCTCCTTGTTGCCTCTGCCTTCATCGCTGGCACTGTTGCCAAGCCCGTTCCCGCCAGCAGGGATATCCGTAAGTCCATTTACGAATCAATTAAAGTCTCATTGATCACTGATACACACATATCTAATCAGTTCCCCGCACCAACCATATCTCCTTTAACAACTGGCATGGTATCTCGTCCTTCAACGGCTTCGACAACTTCTACGGAGTCGACAACTTTGACAGCTCCGTCCACTTCTCCCAGAGCATCGTCCAGGAGCAACAGGTCGTCTGCCACACTCAGGCCATCGAGATCATCCAACAGCGTCTCCTCGTTCTCCAGGAGATGGCCAAGAGGATCATCCTCGAACAAGTCTGCGAGGTCGAGACTCAGACTGTTGTCTTTGAGCAATTCCATGCCAGCCTCGGTCTCTTCCGCAATGACCTCCAGCGCGTCTCTAACCACGCCGTTGGCTTTGACAGTTCCATTGCTGGGCACTTCAGCAACATCTGCCTCCCCGACGGTTCGCTCTCGACTGACAACTTCGGGTTCACTGGTACCGATCTCGGTTCGCACACTGTTGTCGTCGGTGGGTCGAACTGGGACGATGTTACCTCGCCCTCTTCGGTTTCGTCTGCATTTGGTGCTGCCAATGTCGCAATTTCCTCCTTGCACTAAGTCTATTGCTTGGGCGTAGGTGGAGAAGTTGATTAGATATTTATTTCCCTGTTTCTGGCTGACAAAACGGCACATGAGACAAGCGACGAGCTAACGTGTTTTATTCCTGTTGTTTGGGTATCTTATAGTGTATGGTTGTAATAGTCGTCTCGCGAACGTCTAGCGCACCTTGATCTAGTTTATTACAATAGAGGTATTTTCTCCTCGAAAGTCTCTGAGAATCAACTTTTAGATCCTGGTCCTCAAGTACAGCCAGCTCGCAATAGCGATAATATGTGAGAAGTATTTAAACATCAGCTGTCGAACACACAGGTTGTTCTGCTGCAGGCCTTCCATCTGATACGACTGTTTTCTCTTGTATTCTTTCAAGATGAGCTTCTCGGTGTTGAAGGTCCCCGTATCAAGATCTTGTATAACATCCCATTCGACACGTAGTGCTGGTGTCAGTTCGAATCCCTTAGTAACAGATGGATTAGTCGTTAGGCATTTTCAACATAGCCTGCCACAAATCCGGGCATTAATATAACCCGAAAGGCGTTCTCGGATCAGGTGTAGACGTAGTAAATGACTCATTCTATCTGAGTACTATAACGTAGTGATCTGATATATTATTGGGGCTCGGGCACAGAACAAAAGCGATTCCAGGCCCGCATCGCAGTGATTTATCTATCACTTTCTGTACTGCACCAGGGAGGTTCTGGTATCTACATAAAGGGACGTGGAAGCATCTGCTGTATCGATGCAGTTCAAAAACAGAGGCTGAACCAACGTACGGGGTAAGAGTGTAGCGCCTGCCAAGGGCAATAGACTCTGGAAACATCACTTGTCTGACATCAACGCCCGCGCTGTATTCACCCTCCTAAGAAACTCATCACATGGGATGCTATTGACGGAGATATGCACAAATCTGTTCCAATGGAAAAGGATTTCGATAGATAGGAGATGTACGCTTCCCAGAAGCCTTCAGCCGAATCGGCACAGGTTCGGTGCTTGCACCGCCAAAAAGAGTACACAGCTTGGCTATCCAGCTAAAACTGAGTATTGGTGCACAGCCATAGGATTTCAAGTAGAAGAACCCCTATGAACGGGGTTTTTAGGTTAAGGGAACCGTTTCGATGCCCGTGTTAAGAAATCCGAACTGAACAACCTCCAATACGGTGGCGAACGTGTTGTAGTTGGTCGAATAGGACCAGAGCGGAGACATCAGGTTGCCAGGGCTCATCTGTGTCCAACCCCATGAAGACATGGATGAGCACGCTTGACAGAGACATTGGGAGTTACGCCATTGGGTTATTCAGGCCAGGACTCGAGGAGTACGTAGGAGAATAATCAATAGATATTGTCCAGCTTTGTGGTGACCCCCAGTATGGCTTCGTTGGTGAGATGCTGAGAAAACGACTTTGCGTAATTTGCGTCAAGACAAAAAGTTTCCTAAGGTGAGTTAGGGATTTTTGAAAGGCGAGGGATCGATCCATTGCCTGCTGTCTCTCTTGGGGTCAGGTTAATAGGATATTCAGATTCTGATGAGATGGCCACAACCATCGTTGTCTTGAACCCAAGGACTGTTTGACTCGGACGTACAGGTGGGGGAGGGAAGGAGAGCGGCCCTTCAATATCTCAATGGTTGATGCCATATTTGGGGCAAGCTCCGACAAGCCCAAATCTCATAAGCCATCCATGCCGTTCTATTATTAACCGTTATATGCTAAACAACTATGTGTGGCCATAAGTAATCATCGAAGTGGCCGGAAGGTTGATGAGAGACTGGTAGACAGTAAAATGCAACGAAGATATACATCCTGATAATGTCGTAATACAAGGACAGAGCAGATTGATTACAGGCGGTATTGAAACGGGAAAAAGTGGGTGGAGGATAATAAACAACCATATAACGTGAAGGGATAGCAGTGTATAGTCGTGGGTAGTGTTGTTGTAGGACCATGAATGAAGGAAACGGGAGAGAAATCATTCTTGTCCGAAACCTTCTGTTTCCCTGGAACGGGTGTAAGAGGATGCTAAAGGAAGGGATGGACGAGGGGACGTACTCGATCGCAAACAACAACTTGGACTCCAGACTCTCGTAATCTGGATAGGGTGGTAAATCCAGCCTGTTGAAGCACGTATGACTTCTTGGCAATCCTGACGGGTCACCAGATTTCTCAATCGTAAACCGTCGAGGGCCATCCGACCCTTGAAGGTCCTTAAATCCATTGACGGGAACACGAGATGTTCCCGTGGTGAACTGGAGTAACCGTGCTTTCCGTTCCGCAGGCCAGGATCTGATACATTGCCAGAACCATTCAATGACCTGGTCAGTCTTCTCGTACCCCCGGTAATCCGTAAACTTGGTCCAATCGTCCCTGAAAAAAGTCTGAGACTGGGGCCAAGGAAAATTTGGGGTTACCAGCTCACATGTCAATCTCGGACATACCACCGATCAACAGCTCCAACTCCCTCTCGTCAAATACGGTGATAAGGTCCTTTGGTACTAGCTCCAGAAGACCCTCCATGAAAGCCCCAAACTGTTCTTTGACCCGCTTCGAAATACGGTATTCGACCACGAGGTCCACGTATTCTTTCTTGTTTTCCTCCGTCACTTCTATTTGCTCACCTCCAGGTTTGAGCTCGATGGTTACAAGCTCGCCGAACCGTTCCTCCGTCAGTGAAAAGGTTTCCTCCAGGACACCTGTGATGTCGTTTTCACTGCCAGGAGGGTAAGCATGGACAATACATAGGGAGTGACTGATAACGCACAGCATCCAGACCAAGGAGCGGTGCAGGTCGGCATCAACCGCCTCCAAGTCAGCCAATGATACAGGTTTTCCAAGGATCATCTTATAGAAACTCGGCACGAAATATGCGTCCAAGAAGCGTCTATGGAAAATGGCCAATCCCACCGTACGTCCAATGAACTTGAAGTAGCTCAGGTGGTCGGGATTGATACCAGATGCGGGGTTTATCTGTAGCGTATAGTTGTCGTGTGTTGAATATTCGAATAATCCGTAACTGGGATTAAAGATCTCATGGGATAGTAGGAAGAACCATTCCCTAATTTCTATGATGGACATCAAAACATCAAAGTCTAGGAACGTATTACTCACCTGGAAACACCACCATAATCCAGTCCATCCTCGTTGTCAAAGCTAACCATCAGTCTCTTCTTTAAGTCTTCCCCAGTGTGGGCCATCACGGCTGCATAGCTATCTTCCAGTATGTTATTTCTCCGAACCTTCATTTCACACTTCCCCGGTAGCACCCTCATTTTCGGTTGGCTCCTGAAATAGATCACCTTACGTCTGTAATCACGCTTATACTGCGGTGCATTGTCATCCACGTTGGTTGGAAGCCGGGGATCATCCCATGATGTTGTCCGAGTGTTGTGGTCGACAAAGTACACTCGCCCAGTTGACGTGAGCCTCATTTCCCATCCTGACGGGAGGGGTCCAAGGTTATTGTTGACTTGGGGCCTGGGTATAGGAACGGGTTGTTGTTGAGTGCGCCGGGGGTCAGTCCATGTTGTTGTTCGCGTGTGATGATCAACAAAGTATGGGCGGCCTTCCGGCGTCCGACGTTCTTCCCACCCGAGTGGAAGGGGAATGTCAGAATATGCACCATTTTGGTGTGTTGGGCCAACTACGGCTGCATTGGCAACTACCGTCGCGGCGCGAGCAGGCGTTTGTGCTGAAGATTGTGATACTGGTCGATTTTGCACCTGACCCTGGATTGGTGGTCGGTGCCATGTTGTAGATCGCGTATTATGATCAACGTAATATGTTCTGCCTTGTGGGTCGCTGCGGCGTTCCCAGCCAGGTGGGAGGGGAACCCCGTTTTCATCGTCTGTGATGCGTCCCGATACGGCAGTGGTCGCAGTTACCGGTCGCTGGTTCTCCACTTGTGGTTGTATACGGTTGGTGGCAGAGAGGTTTGCGTGACTTGTGGAAGGCCGGATGGACGCAGTGGGTAGACTAGGCTGTGGGAAGACTGCTTCGGGAGAGTGCTGCTGGGGAAGCTGGACAGGGGGAGCAGTGGTTGGACGCATGGGAAATGAGGTACTTGGAGAATGAGACGGATAGCTTTGGTTCTGGTATGGGGTATGGTCGATAACGGGGGCGGTAGAGGGCGCTGTATGAGGAATAGAGAAGCCGAAGGTGAGCTTTCCAAAAACAGGAAGGTTGTTGCTTGACATTGTCAAGTCTCTGGTTACGACGGCTAACGACCAAGATCAGTTCGGAACCAAGACTACCAGCAAAAGAGCAGACCGTTCTGATGGGCGAGAGTAATTGCTTCAGAGGCGGGAATGTTGATGACACCAAGGAAGCCTGCGACAGATTGGTATGAGAAGGCGAAAGACTGGGGAGGAGCGCACCCTGATCTCGTTTTCTGTACTTCTTGTGATCGAATACTTGGATGGCGATCATGGAAGATACACGAACAGTGCTGATGGGAGAGTTGACACGAGGCCACGTTAGGATGTGGTGGTGCTTACAATTCAAAGGTCTCGTTCCATGGAGGGCTGAGGGTTCTGCGCAGGACAGAGGTGGAGCAGACTTGTTCACCATCGACAATGACGACTGCAAAGGGGTCTGGGAGACTGAGGAGTTCGCGCTTGGCCAGACCAGTTGCACCGGAGACTGTTTGGAGTGAATATCAGCTGACCGGGGAAGGCGGATGGACTAACGAGTGAGTTTAAGGAGCTGCTCAGGATCACTTTATCTCGAGTTAACAAAAAGCTCATGAAAGGCGAGAGACGGGCAACAACTGACCTGCTTGCGTTGGCCATGGGCGATCGCACAGTGGCTTGTCGGGAGAATGTACGATTGGCTGCGGAGTCTTCCACATCCTTTACCTATCGCCTTTCCCACGCTCCAAATGCTGTGTAGAGTAGTCCAAAAATAACGATCTCACTGCACTGCACACAAGAGCAGCATGACATATGCATATGTAGGTAGGGTACATGGGCCAGTAGAATGCTCATAATCATTTCACTCATCCACGCGCAGCCTCAATCCTCCTCCTCGCAACCTGTCTTCGGTTCAGATTGCTCAGATCCGACGCCACAACCTTGTCCGTCGCCTTCTCCACCTCGGAATCAGAAGCAGCAAGGATAATCTCGACGTGTGTGGGGTGTCCCTGGTAAGGGTTAATGCGACCGTGTGCGCGGTATGTACGGCGGCGAGTTTTCTGAGCATAATATTTCAGTCAAATGTTATTTCTTTCCAAGATCGTAAAGACACACAGGGGCCTGTTGGACGACAATGTTTTTGATGTAGAGATCATCGACGTCAATGTTCTTTGCATCGGCATTGGATTCTGCATTCTTTAGCAGACGGGTGATGAACTTGATTGATTTTTCGGGCCAGCGACCTACAACAGAAGTGAGATGATTCACTTTCTGGATGAAAACTCAATGTGACGCACCTTGGGTAGTCTTGAATTCCTTCGCCTGTCCTGTTCGTCCAACACCACCAGAGAACCTCCTGAAAGGAATGACCCGCTTGTGGTCCTTCACGTCGCTAAGGTATGCGTACGCCTTGGTCAGCTTGAGACCTGGTCATTGTCCATTTCATGTAAGCAACCATTCTACACCTCCATAACGCGATCGATTACCAGTGAGAGCAGCCGCCACCTCGCGCATGTTCTTGAAGTGCGTGCGGAGGTATTCTCCGCGCGCTTTGGAGGCTGGGAGGACATCATTAGAATTTGTATTTCAGAATCGCAACTTGTACGCTGGAGACGCACTTTTTTCGGGGTTGGTGGCAAGCGCGGCTGCTGCGTAACGAACTGCATAGGAAGTGGTTAGCTATCAAGTCATACGGCGTTCTGGCAGCACTTACCCATCTTGAAGTCTTGAAGTTATCGAGCCCGACTTCCACACTATTGCTTGGGTGGTTGCATCAGTGTGGCTTGAACCTTAATTGTACAGTTGTTCGGGACTTCCCGGTGCCATATTGCCGGAAATAGTGGATGACAAATACTGGACCCATAAAGATAAACGAGACCACTAGGGTGAACTCCGATGAACTACATATGTATCAAAAAGGGAACTGATCCCTTTTCTCGTTTTCAATGATTCCTGGAGGTGATTACACTTGCACGATTTCGCCATCTCCCGGTTCTTTTATGAAGCTGGCCCAGAAGCTCGTCTGCCCTTCACCTACTTTGTACTTACTGTGCGCTGAAACATATGGCAATGATCGTGATATTCGCTTACCTTGCTTTCTTTTTCTTGGTGATTGAACTGTGGACATACGTGCTTGCGAAAACAAACACAGATCTAAATGACCCCGGATCGAATTCGCATTTGAACGGTCACGTGCCTGTTTACTTGGCAGTCGCTGGGGAACATGTCATCGATCCCTTCATTAATCACGACTCAAATTGACCTCTTCCTTCTTCGTCAACCTCTTTCGATTTCTTGCCGGGTGCATTTGACCAAAGCGTTTGCACCGTATACCTCCTGCAATGCCTACGCAGCTCACCTTTCCTTCACAATCACCGTCAGTCTCGTCCCCTACGCTGGTGGCGTCCAATGCACTGCAGACCAATGGTTTAGACATATCTCAGGAGCCTGACGTTGGCCCAACCGGGGAGGTGCTTACTAGGATACTTGAACCTCGTGTGTGTGTGTTGACTCAGACCACAGATAGAAGAACTCGAAGGTCAGCTGATTCGTGAGCATCGTATACTGGAAGGAGCGGAAAGTTTGTTGAGGATGGAGCTTAGAGTGAGCTGCTACGTGGCCAACCATATCACTGTGTGAGTAACGTCTTTCATTGTATATCTTTAGGAACCCTTGCGGAAAAAGGTCGAGTCCGAAATGGCCACGGCACGGAGGAAGATCTCTGCGATTAGCCATCTCATAGAGAGATGTAAGTTGTGCCGTTACTTGCCAGCCTCTCGATTTATAATGCTGCGAGTACAGATACCGCAATAAGGGACGAGCAAAACGCAGAAATTGCTGCGGCGAGACAACGGCTAGCGGCGCAGCAGAGTCTGGGTGTGAGCAAAGGAAACGGAGAAGAACGAAGTATGTTGAGTCTTTTCCTCTTCCTCTCCTTTTTGTGCGATTTTGACCTTTTATGAAGGTGGCGAGGACTTTCGGACGGCACTTCAGCGCGCCCATAAATTCTTCGTTGAACTGGACTTGCTCGCTCGTTCACGATTTCACCCATCTTCTGCACCAAGCACTTCCGCTCCAAATGACTCTCAAGCATCTGAAGCTTTCGAAACGGACAGGCATCGTGTCGAGATCATGAATCGAATAGTAGAGATCCTACAGCGAAATCTCCGTGTCCGTTACGAATTGAAAATCACAAATGTGCTGAAATCGTATGTGATGTTTGCATTGCCGGTGGTATGACGTATGGTCGAGTTAATATGACCCGGAGCAGGATTGTACCCTGTTTAGCTGATAAACGCTCCAAAACATGTCGGGCGGCAGCATATCGGTTAATACGGCACGCTTTGGTGGAAGCAGAATCGGTCCAGCAGTTAGGGACGGCACTCGATTGGTACATCCTCAAGTGAGTGCCTGCCCAGTTTTCATCTCCTCTCACCCATTGTGAAACCTCTATATAGATCTCTAAGCCGTGATAACAAGTTCGCTGTTGAAAAAGAACAGGCAGTCAAGCTCGTCCGTACGATCGTGGAGGTCGGAACAACGCATAGGGACTCGTCAGTATCATGCGGAGCCGCTGTTGTGCCCATTTCGGATGTCGTCCTGCGTTCGGTTATCGCGGTCGCGGAACATATCGATGATCCATTCCGGCCTATATGCATTGAAACACTAGTAGAGATCTGTGAGGAGTTCATTCAGGCTTGTCGTAGTATCCGTTTAACTGAGATTCATCGTAGTGCTCATCGACATCGATTCGCTAACTCGTACTGGCGGCCTTCGCCTCCTGTTGCAAGTCCTAGGTGATGGGCCGGCGGAGCTTATGCCGATGTTAACAGCTGCATTCTTGCAAATCGCAGACTCGCCTCGGACACGTGCATATCTGAGGATTGGTTGTGATCTCGAGGTGAGCTCTTTCCTATCATAGCGCTGTTCTCTTCATCCTGCATCCGCAAGGTCGCATTGTCTACGATTACAGATGCATATGGGAAGGGTCCTGACCATGCAGACCGAATGCGGAGCGGTTCCAAGGTGATACAGTTCATGCTACGGTCCTGGAGCGGTGCGTCGCAACGAAAGTGGTCGTATATCCCTCCTTAATAAATGGTCACTTACAGGGTTGATGTACCTTGCTATTAACGATATGCAAGCGATACGTTCGGTCATTGATACATTACGGATACCATCCCTTGAAACAAGAGTCAGTGTTGTGCCATGATAATATGCATCAGGATCTTACGTTGTAGGCAGGAAATCATCTTGGATATGTTCTTTGAACTCCTGAATATCAAAACCTCCGATTGGTATCAGACGTTCATTGCCGGGAGGAGATTAACCAGTACGCTACTTTATCTTTCTAATGACAGTTGCATATATACCCCTTCTAGTGTATCGGAAATCGCGGGAGGAGTCCGCAAAGAAACCACACGCACAGGAGACACAAGAACGACATCATCAACTAGTCAAACTGACCGACCAATTTCTTGCGCTGCTAGTGATGGTGCTGACGAAAGCTGGTCTCTGCGAGGTACGTCAATTATGTGATTTTTGGTCAATAGGGCTCATATGTGCCCCTCAGGCGCTCACCTGCTTGCTCGAGGAGACACCAATCGGTTCGAGTCTTTCGCGGAAAGCAACTCTACTCCTGGCTGAGGTCCTTGCGCTGGCGAATAGGGTGCTACCAATGAATGCTGCAGCTAGTATTCAGGTGTGTTGGGGTTTCTGTGTAAGGGTTTTCGAGAGGCACTGATCTGGTGTCATGTAGGCGATACCGGGAGTTTTCTCCATGGCTACTGATTATAAGGATGGCGAACACCGGATTGTTGGAACATCTGCGTTATCAGCAATTGAGAGCTTCAACCGAAATCGGGCGAGGCTGGACAATACGGCCGCTCTCAAGAACTCTCGACCACGGTAGGACACGCTGGGAAGGTTTTTGCTGACTACTGACTTCTGTGACAGTGCAAACTCGGTTGAGGATGCAGTAAGACGTGGGCAAAGACAGGTGGAGCAGGTTAAAGCAAAGATGAGCATGCAGATGGACGACCGGACATTTCAGGCTACCCTCATCGAAACCCAGGTCTGTCTCTCCTTATAAGTTGTGGCTGAGCATGTAACTGATTAAGTCAAGGTGATGCAAACCAAAGATTTCACAAAGTGGAATTATGAGGCCTTGCAGGATGTTGTCGACGGTTTGATGTACAATCAAAAGCGTCTGGAAGAGGTCATTAAGGCAAGGTTCATTCGGAGGTTGATGGCGTTCTTCTCCCCGTTTAGCCATCGGTTTTCAGACATTCGGAAAGACAGGGTGGGTTTTCGTCCCCAAGTGACCCACACCTGGATCTAACTTGTTGGACAGGATACCGTGAAATGGGTCAAGCTGGGATGCTCACTACTGACGACGTTGATGTCAAGCACTGAGGGAGTACGTTACTTGGGGAACGAAGATCAACTTCTGAGCCAGATTGTGAGAGGTTTTGCGCAATTGGATCCTGTGGGTTTATTCGCTACCTCTGCAGGCCCTTCTTCTCACTGCCAATCCTTAACTAGTTCAACGGTCCACCGGATTCAGATCCTATATTTTCGAAGAAACGCGTAGCGGAGACCTTGACATATGGATACTTTGAGATGCTGGGGACGCTGAGCAAATACGAAAAGGGAATTGAGTGAGTTCATGCTTCTTTTACGTTACGATGTGAATGACCGTGCCATGCTTAGGCTGCTTGAGAAATTCAAAGTCTTCACAGCGTTTTATCACCTTAATGAACTGCGAAGTAGGGAAGACCTCATCAAAGGTATCATTGAGAATTTAGATTACAGCATGTGCGCCTCCGTCATCTCCGTATTCTCCGACTGTTTCATAAGCTCGTTGCCCCATTACACAGCGACGGTCATTCGCGCATTATCTTGTCCAAGGCGCTTACGTCAAGCTACAAGGTAGAGCCTCCCCTTGATTATCTGATCCGTTTTAACTGACAAGCGCTTAGAGTATTCGCTTATACGCAACGGAACATCTGGGTACTCTCATTCGCAATTCAATCACAGCGAATGCTTGGACAATGCGACTGTTACTGACGCAACTGTACGATCCGGCACCCGAAATCACTGAGGTCGCTGTGCAGTTCCTTGAGGAAGTATGTGAGTCAAAGGAATTCTTGCAGATGGTCGTGGAATTGCAGCCTGCTATGAGCCATTTGGGGGAGATCGGTGATGCTCTGTTGATGAAGTGCGTCTTGTTCCCTATGCCCTTAATCTTGATTGCTGAAGGATGTCTGTAGATTCATGTCGACGCCGATGGGCTTCAGATACCTTTTCGAGGCGGGTCATATCAATCGGGAGATAGATACATGGTTCCATGTAGGTCCTGACAACATCAGTCTCACAGCTTTCGCTGATAACTTCTGCAGGAACGGAATCTCGTGTACGTGGTTGATATCGAAATTTTCCTTGCCAAACTCTTCAACACGGCACTGGTAGCGGAAGATGAGGAGGATTTGTTGTGAGTAATTCTCTCGATCAGGGGAATCGCTGGCTGATCTTGTTTAGGGCCTCCGTTGGTGCCATGCCACGACACTTCTACGGGGAAATGACCAAGACTGATTTTGGTTGTCAAATACTACAAGAGAAGGGCCATTTTAAGGAGTTTGCTCTGGTCATCCGCCAGCACTGCTTGGAGTCCGAGGATATGGAGATTATCATGAAACTGAAGAGCATCCTTTGGGCGGTGGTATGCGCTTTTATCAGCCGTCATAAGTCCTGTAATAAACAATCACCACTAGGGTAATGTTGGTGCGACGGAGGGAGGACTGCCATTCCTCGAAGAGGAAGATATCATCCCAGTCATCTTGGAGATTGCAGAGAAATCCCCAATTCCTTCGGTGCGAGGGTGAGCTACGTCCGGATTTGTAATCATAATGCATCCCTAATTCTACGTTTCCAGAACGTGTTTCTTCGTGCTAGGGTTGATTTCCTCGACATCTCAAGGTGCTGAAATATTGGAGGACTACAACTGGTTATCAACGCTATCACCGTTGGGGACCCCAACCGGGGTTTGTTTGCCTGCAGACCTTGAGAAGTTCATCACGGTTGGTACCTAGAACTGTTATTCCGAACAAACGCTGAAACTGGTTGTAGATACCGACTTGGGAGCAATTCATCCCTGAAAAGAAGGATGATCGCCTAATACCACCCGTCCTCGATTATGAGATCGAGATCGTGACTGCCATGCAAAATATGGCCAACACTGTCATTGCGAATGCTGCCTCACGGACACTGGCAAAGTATGATAACCCCTTTTTACCTCAAGTACCATGGTAGCTGACGTTTCGTCAGGATTCGGTCTCGTCCAGAATACCGAAAGGCATTCGGCTCTCCCGACATGTTTTATCGGGCATTACATATGCTCTCAACACAACGATATCGTCTGCCTGTGCGACGCTACATTGTGGACTTGTTCAACCTGGAACTCAGCCCCGAGCTTGTGTTGACGCTGGAACGAAGTGCTCAATCACTCAAAGCTGGTCCATCATACAAACCTCCAAGTGCAACGGTGACCCGAATGAGCATATTTGGGAGACTAGGGAGAACAAGACGGCCGTCAGAAAGCGAGAGCTCGGAAGATGGCGATACGCCAGTTACTGGTAATGCACAAAATGGTGTTACCAAGGACCAGGGACCTGTCCTGGCATTAAAGCCTGTGAAGAAAGTAGTAGGATTTGATATTTAATTAGGCTTTGGGTTGTATTGGGATACTCACGGGACTTTGAATCATTCCAATGATTGTAAGATGGTGTATATAGCTGCATTTGTATTCATATCTTGTCCATGTGGTTTTCATATGATACCCTGTTGATAAAGGTTTTCATGACGGGAGACGACCTAAAACACCTGCCAGCCTGGAAAACTGTCTCCCATTAACGTGTGGGATGAATAAGGAGAATACCGCTATGATGTTCCGAGGGTAACCACAAGGTGTGATTAAATCTCAGGTAACTGACGATCGCACCAAGATTACTCCACGTAAACGAAGCCCAAGGTTAGTGGTTATGTAGTCGGGAGTCGTGGGACCTTTCGGTTCGAAAGAAACTGTACTAGGTGGTCTTTAATGAACGAAGAAAAAACGATCAAGACCCAGGTAAAAAAAATCCGACCTGCCTGGCTCGAACAGGCGACATTCAGATGCCATTGGTGGCTCAGATTGATATCCAATTACAGTCTGACGCTCTTCCAACTGAGCTAAGGTCGGTTGCAATGAAGCCACACACAAAAAAAACACATTCGCCTATACCCCAAATACATACAAATAGTGAGCACGCCGGTTTCGTCAGAGTAGGCACTAACGACAGTGACCTAACTTAATCCAACCTCCATGTCCCTCCTTCGTGCCTGTGTACAGGCAACATCTGCCTCCAAAAAGGCACCACTGCAATGCGCCTCAACTCTCAGTCGTGGTATGGCCAATGATTCGACCCCTGCCGCAAAGAAAGAGCCGTCGGAGATTGTCGCGCCGGAACCTGTCCGTGAAGTTTTGGTTGCAGATGTGATTAGTGGTGCTCCAAGTAAGTCACAAAGACACTTAGTCACTGCCATTCAGTACTAATGAAAGCTAGGCCAGCTTAGACATCGCTCTGTGCGCATCTATCAACCCACAAGGAACACCATGCAAAGCGGTTCGGGCAAGACGGAGCGCTGGCGTCTCGACTTTGATATTCTGCCTGGTGGGAGTCGTTGGGAGAACCCTCTGATGGGATGGGCCAGCTCGTAAGTCCCCGGAGCAGGACCAATACTCCAAGGATGAAACCGATCACTCGCTTCAGTGCGGATTACATGCAAGGAACGCGACTTTCTTTCCGCTCCAAGGAGGATGCCATTCATTTTGCAGAGAAGCAAGGTATGTTCTATTCTCATAATCAATCGTGGCACATGAACTTACCTGCTTCTATCCAGGATGGGACTACTACGTGTAAGTCTCTGGCCTCATGTTGCACTCCAGTTGTTGCTGATGACTAGTATAGTCAACCAGAACCCATCAAGAGGATTCCTCCCAAGAACTATGCAGAGAACTTTGTTTACAAGCCACATAAGCTTCGCATCATGAGGACCAAGTAGACAGATGCAATGCATAGGCTATCCAGACATAATGCGGCATTGAGCTTTAGAATAGTATGTCTTATGACTGTGCGCTCCGGATTTGGACTCGGATGAATAAACGCTCTAAGTCGGTCTCGGGTGCAAGCTCGGAAGCACTTTGTTTTGCGTCACGTGGAGTGCTAAAGGATGATTGCTCTCACCATTGTGGACTGACATGGGGACTTCTATGCCAGCCGCCCTTCTTCACGATCCATCAGCTACCTCGCCTGTGTCAAGCTCGCCCTTTCCATGGGTGACATCCAGACCCGGCCCTTTTCAAAGAATTACAGGTGCTTCGTGTTTCCTTTGGCGCCCAGCCCCAGGGCCCCTGTCTCTGACGTCTTTCCCTATTCTAGTGGCCTTGTCAACCAGTCTGTGATTGCGCTCGGCATTACCGTCCTATGTGTCAGCGCACATGAACTCATGAAGAGGAAGCGACGGGGTGAATACAACCCAGAGAAGCAGCTGGGCAGTCGAGAGTCCTGGGAGTTTGGATAGTGCGTTCAAGTTTCCTTGCCATCAATGTCCAATTCTAACTGGTCGATCGCTGTTTCTTTAAGCCTCTATCAAGGACGGTCTTGGGCGAGGTTAGTTCCTTGCCTCCTGTCTCCCCGAAGTAACTGCTCACGTATGAAACGGAAGAATCCCCTCACCTCCATCCCCTATAGGATGGCCTCTTTCTTGGGTGAAGCAGATTGTGACCTTCTCGGAAGCCAAGATGCATGACCTGAGAGGTATTGATGCAACGCTCTATACGCGCTTCTTACGGGGCTGTTGTAAGTTATAGCTTAAGTATTATTATCAGCGACCTTGACCGTCTCTGCAGTCTGGTTTGCGCTCCTTCAAACGCTGACGACATTTCCAATCTTGTTCCCTATTCATGTACGATTCTCAGATGCCAGCATATCTCCCAAGTCCATGACCCGTGCCTCTATATCCTCTCTCGTTGGCACATCGACCGGTCTATCATTGTTATGGATTCATATCTGTGTATTATTTTGGATCACTCTTTCATGGATGGCAATCCTGCTGTGGATTTGCCACGGAGCGTTTAAGCTTCGTTCTGCCGAGATCGACGCAGCTGCCAAACAAGCCAACCCAGGCAACGAATCTGATTCCACCTATTATCCTCATCCTCATTCCCAGTATGGATTCACGGATATCCCCTTTCCGGACCGCAATCACCCTAACAGAGGATTTCGCTGTCGCACTATTATGGTCTCCAACGTCCCCCATAGCCTGAGAGACGAAAAGGATTTGAAGGAGTACTTTGAATATTATATGAGCCGAAAGGTCGAAAAACCGTCCATGGGAATAACATCATCGACACAACCAGGTTTCCTCAACAAGTCACTTGCCTTCCTTTTCAATCGTGCAAAACGCCTGCCCGCGCACATCAACCCCTTGCTTCCCGGCAACGATGGAGAAAGGTCTCGATCAAACGAAGTCAGCACCCAGGACACTCCTCGCGACTCTAAAGAAGAACTCGTGAAGCCGATTATCGAGCGAGTCGTCGTTGCTCGTAAGATGACTGAGCTAGCATCGTTGATGGAGCGTCGTGAAGAGGTCCTTCGCCTCCTTGAAACGGCCCATATCAAGTTGGCAAACAAGACCCTCTCGGCTGTCAAAACTGCGACGGAGAGAAAGTCAGCAAGGAAACGTCTCGCGCATAGCACTTCCAAGGCTACAGAGGTTGCTCGACGGCGCAGATCGGCTGCCATGGACCTAGAGAGTGGTGCGCAGGGGGAAACCCTGGATGAAGAAGCACGCATGGAGCAATTGATTAAGGTCTTGGGACCGTTCGTAGAGGAGTTCGGGCTGCAGGACTCGTTTACCACACGTTCCAAGAAAGCGATATCTCAGACCTCGCAACACGCTTTTAGAAAATTACGGACCCAAGGGTCAGAGTCGGACAACTCTGACGCAACGTCTGGTCCTGAATATCCCCCTATTCCACGACACAAACGCTCGCCAACCACGATCTGGGACGCCCTTTTGAGCCTGCCGCGAAGTAGTCTGGACGCTTACCAGCCATTGGTCAACCTCGAGCACGTATTCCGTGGACAGATAGTACCGACTATCGATTACTATACTGCCAAGCTAAACCTCTTGACCACCTATATCACAGAGCAGCGTGCCAAACAGCCAACAGATTTCGAGCCTGCGTCAACAGCATTTGTCACTTTCGCTGATCCTGCTGATGCACGGAGAGCATGCAAATACTTGGCCGTCCATCCCAATAATCCTCTCGCGTGCTTGGTTACTTTGGCGCCAATGTACAGTGATTTGGATTGGATACGGGTTATGAAATCACCATTTAATGCTGAGGTACGCAGGATTTACGTTTATTGGAATATAGCGCTGATGTCCTCGATCAGTTCGTCAAGGATTGGGTCGTCAATCTTGGTGTTTGGTGCGCTTTGCATCAGGTCCTACACGGATTTCTGCCTGACTGGTCTGCAGGGGTTTCACACTATTTTGGCTATTTCCCGTGTCCCTCCTCGTCGGTTTGGTTTCCATTCAGAACATTAGTTTGTTCTGGCCGAGCTTGGTAAACATCCCGTTCTCGGTTCTTGAATTGTCTGGCTCATTTCACTCTAGAAACGATACCTAGATCATCATCCATGGCAATCCGAAGTTATCCAGTCCTTCCTGCCCACTCTTCTTGTGGCATTGCTCGCTCTCCTCATTCCCCTCATTCTTCTGCTTATCGCAAAAAAAGCACACACGATTACGACTCTTTCTAGTCTTCACGACCGTATCATGGTTCGGTATTACAAGTTCTTGATTGTAAACGTCCTCGTCTTCTTTTGTGTTGGTACCGCGGCTTTGCAGTCTTTCCTCCAGTCTTTCCGATCTACGAGCCGGCCAGATGTCATCAAGATCGTTGCTGGTAGTTTCCCGACCGCCGGGCCTTTTTACGTTGGCTGGCGTAAGTGTTGGTGTCCTTGTCCGTTCATCATACTCATCGCAGGCCGATAGTAATATTTACGACCGCCATGCATGGGGGTTTTGAATTGGCCCTTTGTAAGAAATTCTCTAACCATCCTCTCTCGATTTCCTGACGTTTACCTTTGTAGTTGGTGTTAGTGACCTTTCCACCAATATTTGGGTCATAATCCTGATTGCCACGTAGCTCCCCCTTCTTGTGTATCCTACTACACGGAGCCAAATTACACCGTGAGTGGGCATCCTTGGTGCCAATGACTCTTGTCAACAAAGTGTAACTTCGTATAGACGCAAGAGAGCGGTCGGGATCCGCCCCCGTACATTTAACTTTTACTGTGAATTTGTGCTGATACACGTGTTGATTCTCAACTCACAGTTGCTTTAGATTGGCTTCCTAACCACGTACTGGTTATCCATGTCCTCTTGCTGTTTTCAGTGCTCAACCCATTTGTGTTGCCATTTGGCGCCCTGTATTTCTTTGTTCAGTACGGTGCGTCCTCATATTCGAACGTCTTTTTCGCAAATCCTTGACCCTTCTGTAGGCGTTATTAAGAACCAAGTCAGCCGTCGCATTGTGACACAAATCGATGTACTAACTCCTTTCGCAGCTCATCCATGTTTATGCCAAGAATTACGAAGGAAATGGCCATCTTATTCTTATTCGAATCGTTCGGTTTTCTCTGGATGGTAAGTTTGATGTTGCCCGGAATCCCACCAATACTAAAAACATCTTAGGTCTCGTATTAACTCAGGTATGTCGTCTTGATTCTTGGCTCTTCTCCTTATTGATACCTGCGCATTAACAGGCTGTTTTTCTTGCCTATATGGTTGTATTAAAGAAAACAGCCAATGTTGGACTCTCTGCATTTTTGATTGTATTTACCGTTATAGTCAAGATACTGTAAGTGAATTTTGCCTTATAAGATACGCGCAGCATATAAACATTATTTGCTAGCTTGACAAGAATGTGCCGCGTGCAATTCGAGCGCCAAGACATTCTTGAAGCAGACATTCTCTGCAGCAAACAACCTGCCAAAGATTCCAATGAAAATGACCAGGTCAGCTCCGAAACTAGAGCGGCGTCCCCCGATTTAGAGGAGAATGGATTCACTCAACACAACCACCGACGCTCTCGACTGGCCTCGGCGTTCAAAACTTGGAAACTCCCTGACTGGGTTAATTTTACATATAGTTCCATGCACCATCGCGGACACCAACCTCAACGACGTCTACCAATACCTTTTGGAAAACACGAACGAACATTTGCCCGGCTGAACTCTATGTCCATCGATCAACCGACATTGGATTACACAGCGAATAGCCCTGTCGTCGAAACTTCAAGCCCTCAATCTGAAATCCAATCAAGCGAGGCAGTCAAACATTTTCGGAAACCTCATCCCTGTATTATTCCAGTCCATGATAACAAACCCGTGGTGCCTCATTCAGCGCCAATCCCATGGGACGATCAAAGAACGCCAGATTTACCCTACGACAATCCGTTTTATACCCGGGCAATTGATAACGTGTTGTGGTTGCCCCGCAATCCTTGCGGCCTACTGAACTTGGATGACACGGTTGACGTGAAGGCATCCTTGACAGTCGAACCTGCAGCTGGACAACTGGGAACGTTCCCGATTGGCCTCCTGGGGAGAAAATCTCCCGGAGAAACGTCATATGCTTCTTTCAGTCCAGTGGTGGCTCCATCAGACAAAGCTACTTCCCCGGTTTCGGTCACACGCGATCTTTCGGAGGCTGATGGCATGGAAGAAATCAAGTTACCAGCGGCTATCGCTAAACGAGTGCAGGCAGGGAAAGCAGATGTGGAGCACGTTGAGAGACCTCGAAGGACATCAGGTTACCGTGGGAATTTGGGTGGTGCAGAAAAGAGTACCCTTAGCCTTACTTCCGGAACCAATCGTCGTCGCAGTTTCTTGGGCGTGCCTTTTTCATCCCTACGCTCCGCGTCCGATGGGAAGAGACACCAAGGACGCGGTCGCACACATTCCATCATGTCCTCCTTGCAACTTCCTCCATCCATACAGCGCACGTCTTCTGACCACGAACTGGGATTCCGTCATGAGACACAACCTCTGGCAAGTACGGTTCCGGCGCACGCTTCAACCTCGCAGGCGCCAGTGGAACTGTCAGACCACGCCAGAATACGTCCATCACGATCGCAGAACCTATCGGCTTCCAGTGCAATATTCCGTGAGGTTCTAGCAGAGGAGGAGACCGCCAAAAAACTTCGCATCTTGGAGGAACAGACGGAGGCGACGAAATCCCAAATCAACAGGAAATCGTGGTGGACATCATGGATGTTTAAGAAATCGGAATAATTGATACTAGTGCGGAGCTTTTCGTCTACTTATTTTGTGGCACTTTTGATACCCTCTCGGATTAACTCATAGACTATTCGCATATGTGTTGTAACAACATAAATACTACTCCGCCTGCGCGTGACCTTCGTGTTAATACCCGACGACGCAACGCATTACAACCCCCTAGCTTATTTTTCCGAATCCGACATTTCTCCCCCCACGGAACTTCTAAAAAACGCGAGAGTTTGCCGACATTGATCAACGGAGCTGTTGTTGGGGTACTTAAGGCGAATCGGTCGGGAGCCGAACTCACCACTAAAATCGCCTACAGATGTTTGCACTCACTTGGGCCATCCTTTCTGCCTTGACTCTCGGTGCCAGCGCTGGTACCAAGATCTGGGACGGTAGCTTCAACAACTACGCCAGCGCCGCTGACTTTGACAAATGTAAGTCTTTGAAGCAATGATATACTTATTTCATTCACTCATAATCTTACTCCAGGGTCTTGGTCTAATCAAGTCGGCACCTACCAATGGGTAAGCATAAATGTTTTTATACTAAGAAGCCTTCATCGAACGAAACTCCACAGTACATCCATGGCAACCAGGCCACCTCCCGCTACCTCGATGTCTCTTCCAGCTACAAGAACCCTGCCATGAGCTCAGAGCTGCGTGGTATCAAGATGACCATCGACGGCACCTCTAACTGGAACGGCCAGACCATGGAGCGTACCGAGTTGATTCCCCAGACCTCTTCTAACATTGGCACGGGCAATTTGTTCTACCACTTCTCCGTGAAGCGTTCCAATACCAATGCACCCGACGTACGTCCGAAGCGGTGTGCATGTCACTTCTCGGGATGTTGACCAGTTTCACGTAGCCAACTCTCGAGCACCAAGTCTGCTTCTTTGAGAGCCACTTCACTGAGGTACGTTTCATCTTTTCTTGGTTCGACACATAGTTGCTGATATTATCTGGTAGTTGAAATACGGTGTTGGCTCAAACCCCAGCAACCTTGTCTGGATGGTCGGTGGCGTCGAGAAGTGGAGCACCCCCTTCACCGCTGATACCTGGTTCAACTTTGCCTATGACATTAACGTGAGTATACATCATCTTCAAGAAACACTTTCTAATCGTCGTTTATCTAGTTCTCCTCTAGTACCGTCGGTCTCTGGGCTTCCACGGGATCTTCGCCCCTCAAAAAAGTCGTTGAAAACATCTCTGCCTCCACCTCCACTAACTCTGCTGACTGGCATCTTGGTGTCCTCCGTATTGTGACCAACCAAACCCCTGAGGATTGGTATTTCAGTGGTGTCTACGTTGAGAATGGACCTATCACTACGGCCATTGGCAACGGCAACAGCACAGATCCTACAACCAGCTCAGGTCCCACAACCAGCTCAACAGCCACTACAAGCCACCCCACGTCCTCTACGCCGACCACCACGACTCCTTCTGGACCTACGCAGTCTCAATGGGGACAATGTGGAGGTACGTTGACGCTCGTATGTTGGACTTGACATCAAGTAACCCGTGTTGTAGGAAATGGCTGGGCTGGCCCCACCACTTGTGCTAGCCCATACACTTGCGTTCCTGTCTCCCCCCCTTACTACTACCAGGTAGGCAACTAATTCGGCGTGGCTTGGTAACAAAAAACTAATATCCGTCCTTAAAGTGCCAGTGAACTATTTACAAATAAGAACCAACATCGATCGTAGTTCTTTCTGTGTCGATACAACAGCATTGTATAGTGAAAAATCGCGCACCACTATTTCGTTTGAGCAAGACCTAGGACACAACCGTGAGATGTGCTTGGGACTCGTATGAAGACCAACGTACCGATCACACCGCAAGCAGCTCTGGGGCCTGCGTTGCCTGTCTTGAGCGACTCTGCATTGCCACCTCGGCCAAGGTCATCGGTGCCCTGAATGCAAGAGTGAGAACCGAACTTGTTGACGTCGATGAGATCAAGGGAGCAGGCTCACCGTATGTACGACAATGGCACGACTGGAAGCAGACATCAATCCTGAAGCGCCTCCACTGCAATCAGACTCGCACTCACCCGATGATGCTGTTGACGCCATTAAGGGAAATTACTTTATCTGTGAAACTGAATTTGGCTTCTCCCTTGTCATCTGACTGGATATTGCCAAGATCCCCAACGTGGCGAACTTTGTCATTCGGTCCACCGTGTGTCTTTCCGTAGGGATCAAAATGAGCGCCAGCGGAAGTGCAGCCATCAGTTAAGTCGCCCCATTGGCTAGGAGGTGATTTGATCGGAAATGCATGTAAGATTATGTGCATATACCCACTGGACGTGGAAGCCACGCTTGGCATTTGCAGCCAAACCTTTCACATCTCCTGTTATGGTGACAGGACCATTTTGATCACTTTGTTCGAAGGAGATGGAGCCAGTAACGCTGGAGTTTGGCTCGGGCCTCAGTATGACAACAGCCTGTTGAAGCGTGATTCATGGAGCGAACGGGCCAGATACGAAAGAATCATGCCTTCGTAGCAATTGGGGGAGCGTTTGGTGGATGAACCTTAGGCCCGTCGAGATAATAAGCAGTTCCTAGAGCGGCGGCTGCAACAGCGAAAACAAAGAGTCTTGAACCAGTTGTAGCATTTCTGTAGAGATTCATGGTCGCTGTGTGTGGAGAGGATAGCAGGCGGAAGTGTCTCAGGCTGCATGCTGGTGGGGCAATATATGGCGCCTGAGCCCCATAACACGCCTAGTGTGTGTGGTGTCTTCTAGGCGCAAGTACATAGAGCGGAGGTCTCAATAACTCATCACTTACGTCGTGCCCTGTTTTTGGAAACACGTCCAACTACTCTATTAATTAAAGCAGGTAGGTTTCTCTCTCCAGCGAGAGTTGATTTGAAGCTGGATCACTCCACACCCAGAATCTCTCCAGTTTTGGTGAAGTAATATGATCCTCTTGCTTGGCAAGGGTTTCTCTACTTGCATAATTCCCATCTCATCGCGTACATAAGTACAAACGGTCTTTTACCTTATCTCTGACTAGTGACCATAACAAAACACTGCCAAGCAAGGGCTCCTGGAGACGAAGTCGACACTTCTAGTATGATAATTAGTGGTTGACAGGCGTGCTTGCGCTAGAGGTCAGTCTCATTTATCTGTAGGGGCTTGATATGTCCACCCCTGGGGAAATGCTCGGTGCAGGCCTTCCAGTTAGTGTGAGACTCTTACTTTATCCGTCACTCAAAGTTTTATTAATGAAGTATTGATTACCCCCTAAAACCCCTAGGACACTTAATCCAATTTTCTAGGAGACTGTCCCTATTTCCCAAGAATCCCATCTACACCACAAGGACCAGGTCCTCATGGTGTATCGAATTTTACGTGAGGATACAATTTGCTTTGATTATAACTCCACACCCCGAATCTTGCTGAACACAAGGCAGGATGTACCCTTTAATGTGAATCATGCCGTTAGCAGTGGCGAACTGCACCCGCTAGAGGGCTCGCAGAGTGCCGTATCCTGTCACCTGTTATGGTACCCCCGCTCAGACATCGGAATGGGCATGGTCGAGCTGCGAGCATGCATCTCCTGTGGTCAGGGATTCTTCGACCTGACGATGATATCGTTGAAAGGACAAAACACAGTAGCATATCGGAGGGGCAGAAGAGCGTGGAATACAGTCATGTACTCTACTGCGTTTATAGTAAAGATGAGCAACGGGGTGGCACGGACTGGCTCAGAACAATGAGCGCACATGTCGACCATTTCTAGGATTGTCCAATCCTGAATTCCAGCAGATATTTCAGCGCCACTAACTAGCTTTCTTAGATCCCGTTTATAGCAGAACATATAGACCGTCAACGTTTGAATATTGGCGCACCTACCCCGATGGTGCGCCATGACCTATCGGCAGGCCTAGTCAGAACTTACAGATATCCCATGTGACCGACCCTTCCTTGTTAGTGTGCCGGGTGCATTACATGAGAGGTGATTAATTTCGTAGACCCGTACCCTGAAGTCTACCGAGTTCTGTCGTAGTTGGTTTGCCGTAGCCATCGGGGGTCATAGCATCAAACAAGAGACGAGGCATCTATGCCGTATCTAGAGGCGCCTGTAGGGTTACTATGTAGTTAGTGCCAGCTGCAGGCGATTGGTCTTATCACATCGTAGAAAATGATTAGGTGAAGCGATTTACGTTTTGGGAAAGTCCCAGAATATCGTCTTTCCCATCAGGTTGTTGAACACCTTTGTGCTACTTCCTCGCCCTAATGAAAAAGGCACAAAGGCCGCAATGCCACCATCTGATGTACGTCATGAATAGCCGCGGGATCCTGCGATACCTTGCACTCCCTCCTGGGGATGTGTTTAGATTCGTCATTCACCTACCCAAAAGGCTGACCGCCAAGCGAACAGGCGCTACTCCGCGCTACTTTCTAGGTCTCCTTAGGAATTCAAACTTCCACGAGCTTTGGTTGTTATCTCAGGCTTATTTTATCTCCCACTTTGCGAGACCACATGACGGATTTCAAACCCTCGCCGGACTCGAGACTGATTGCTCATGACCCCGGTTCGCATGCCTAGGACGAGGAATAGCCTGTGAAGTACCATGTGTAACATCTCGAGAAAACCAATGGCAAACATCTCGAGAACCGCCACTAATTGTGAGACGCAGCATCCAGATAAAGAACCTGTTTCTCAAACAAGGGACGGGGTTTATAAATAGGCAGATATAACCTCTCAGTTCATCGAAAACTAGGGACATACGACGGTACTTTTCTGCTCGGATGACTCTTGGGATTCTCTCGCTGCTTCTTGCCTCCGCAGCTTTGTCGACCTCCCATCCGATGCAAAGCTTTCACTGGGATCACATCAAATATATATACGCGTTTGGTGATTCGTATTCCTTCGTTCCTGGTACTTTTGGTCTGCCTTCTTTCAGGTCGGTGATCTTCTC